>CM048746.1:616626454-617233121 GCA_026315105.1 Locusta migratoria | reverse complement strand
GTGTGTGTGTGTGTGTGTGTATGCGGTCTTGTGTACTTGCAGTGTGCATGCATTTTATATATATATATATATATATATATATATATATATATATATATATATATAAAAATAAAAAAGAGATGACTTACCAAAAGGACCGGCTCGTCGAGAGAAACAAATAAAATCACACACAAACACACATACATATATATATATATATATATTATTTTACTTTAGTTTATTTTCTCCGCTCACCCGCCTCCCCACTCCATTCCTAAGCTGCATCTCGTTATTCCCATCTAACCCATCCCCACCACCGTGACGTAACCTTTCTATCCCCTCCCCCTCCCCTCCCCTCCCGTCCCCGATTCGCTGCAGAGCGTGATTCGAAGTGTGGCAGTCGGAGGTGATGGTTGTATGACTGTGTTGTGTGCCTGTGTGATTGCGTGAGTGCTCTATTTTCTGAAGAAGGCCATGGCCGATAGCTGAATGTGTTGTATGTGTGTGTCTTTTGTATGTGCCTGTCGCAGCTCGTCGCCACGTCTTTGCGGTGAGTTGTAAACTGTCCTCACTATATTATTTATAAACAGCCATATAGTTTCATTACAAATTGTAATAATGGACAGTCCAGCTTGGAATTAATAATATAGTAATAAGGACAGTTTACAACTCACCACAAAGACATGCCGATGAGCTGTGACAGGCACATATAAAAGACACACACATACAACACTTTCAGCTATCGGCCATCGCCTTCTTCAGAAAACAGAACATTCACACAGGCACACAACACAGTCATACAACCATCACCTCCAGCTGCCGCAGCTGAATCACTCTCTGTGGCGTGTAAATCAGGGAGAGGACTAGAGAGGGAATAGGTAGGTTGTGTCACGGTGATGGTGTTAGGTACACCACGGCCTAGATGGAAATAACAAGATGCAGCTTAGGAATAGAGTGGTGAGGTGGGTGAGGGGAGAAAAATAAAATCAAAAAATAAATACAGATTAAAATAAAACATAAATAAAAATGAAATGTGCACACACTGCATGTACACACAACTGCATACACACACAGAGATAGAGAATTCCAACCCCCCCCCCCCCCCCCACACACACACACACAAAGACACACGCGCATACTCAAGCGCTTGCGCACGCACTCATGCACGTGCGTGTGCATACAGACACACACACACACACACACACACACACACACACACACACACACACATGCACATTCACGCACCACTCAAATAGGACAGGTTTAGGATAGAGAGGTAGGGACTGTAAGGTATGGAAAAAAGAGAAGTTATCATAGGTTGAGGCTTCGATGATTTTGGGATCGGAGACTGTATTGTAGGAAGCAGTTCAGAAAAGCTGGTGGTGGATGAGAGGATCCAGATGGTCCAAGTTGTGAAGCAGCCATTGAAATCAAGCATATGGTCTCTTGCATGCTGTGCCACATGGTGGTCAACCTTGGTTTTGGCCACAGTCTGGCGGTGGCCATTCATCCTAATGGACAGCTGGTTAGTGGTCATGCCAATATAGAAAGCTGCACAGTGATTGCAGCACAGTTGGTAAATTACATGGCTGCTTTCACAGGTGGCCCGGCCTCTGATAGGGTAGGATAAGCCTGTGACAGGACTGGAAGTGCTGGGTGGGTGGATTGGACAGGTCTTGCAGTGGGGTCTAGTACTGGGTGACTAGGGGAGCATTCTTTTGCAGATGCTTACTGGTGTTAGGAGGAGGTTTTGGGATGTGTGAGGATATGGCACAAGAGATCTGTTTGCAGACTAGGTTTGTGGGGTAGTTTCTGTCTGTGAAGGCTTTTGTGAGACTCGCAGCTTATTCAGAAAGGGAGTTCTTGTCACTACAGATGGGCTGTCCACGGGTGGCCAGGCTGTAAGGGAGGGATTCAAAGTGTGGCAGTCAGAGGTGATAGTTGTATGACTCTGTTGTGTGCCTGTGTGATTGTGTGAATGTTCTATTTAAAGTGTTGTATGTGTGTGTCTTTTGTATGTGCCTGTCGCAGCTCATCACCACGTCTTTGCGGTGAGTTGTAAACTGTCCTTATTACTACATTATTCATTACAAACTGATTATATCAAACTGTTAACAATACACTACATAACTTCAGGAAATGTTAGTAATTATATTCTTGTAGTAATCCAGGTAATTGTGTGATGTT
Source organism: Locusta migratoria (assembly GCA_026315105.1). NCBI lineage: Eukaryota > Metazoa > Arthropoda > Insecta > Orthoptera > Acrididae > Locusta > Locusta migratoria. The sequence continues at coordinate 617,230,955 of CM048746.1, read as the reverse complement.
ACAAGACAACAATGTTATCTTTATCACAAGATTTCTATAAACTGTAATTAAATGAAAGTAATTTGACAGAGAATGATCAAGGCAGTAAAGCTAACAATATGACAAAGTATTTTTATAATAATGGTTAGTCCAAGTTGGAACTAACAATATATAATAGGACACTTTACAACTCACCAGAAAGACGTGACGACGAGCCGCAACAGGCACATAAAAAAAGGCACACACATATAACACTTTCAGCAATCGGCCATGGCCTTCTTCAGAAATAGGAACATTCTCATACTCACACAGGCACACAACACCGTCACACAACCGTCATCTCCGGCTGCCGCACTTCGAATCATGCTCTGCGGTGTGGAAAGATGGGATGGGTGGGGAGGGGGGATAGGAAGGTTTCGTCATGGAGGTGGGGATGGATACAGCACAGCCTCTCAGAGTATGTACACACACACACACACACACACACACACACACACACACACACACACACACACAGCATTCAAAATATGAGAGGTTTAGGATAGAGAGGTGGGAACAGTAGTGTGCGAAAAAAGGGGAAGTTATTGTAAGTTAAGGCCTGGATAATTTTGGGATTGGAGAATGTACTGCAGGGATAACTCCCATCTGTGCAGTTCAGAAAAGCTAGTGGTGTGTGGGAGGATCCAGATGGCCCCGATTGTGAAGCAGCTATTGAAATCAAGCATGTGCTCCGCTGCATGTTGTGCCACAGGGTGGTTGTCGCGGTTCAAAAAAAAAAAAAAAAAAAAAAAAAAAAAAAAAAAAAAAAAAAAAAAAAAAAAAAATTAATATTATTATTCTTATTATTTTATGGGTCACCTATTCTTATTAAAGTTCAACTAGCCCTGTTATGTTTGACAATAAGTTGTCACTTCTTTATGATGTCAGGTAATAATTATCAATTGTTTTGACGTAAAATTTTTAATATCTCGCGACAGTACATTTGTGTTTATAGATATATTAATAACTTGACGTCTACTTGTTATTGTCAAAACCAATTATATATTCTTTTTTCTATAAAAATAAATCAACAGCTGTTTCAATTAGAGAGATGGATCTGACTATATGGGTTGCGAAAGCTTGCGATTGTGTGTGTGTGTGTATTCATTTATTTATTTGTGATGCTGTCACACCTGTGCTCCTTCGCCTGGTGAGTAATCTTCGTCTATTTTATATATATATATATATATATATATTAGACGAAGATTACTCACCAGGCGAAGGAGCACAGGTGTGACAGCATCAAAAGTAAATCTTCGTCTATATATATATATATATATATATATATATATATATATATATATATATATAATAGACGAAGATTACTCACCAGGCGAAGGAGCACAGGTGTGACAGCATCACAAATAAATAAATGAATACACACACACACACAATCGCAAGCTTTCGCAACCCAGTTGCGTCTTCAGGCAGTAGGGAAGGAGAGGGAAAAGGAAATGATGAGGGTTTTAAGGAAGGGGGTAAGGAGCCATTCCAATCCCGGGAGAGGAAAGACTTACCTTGGGGGAAAAAATGGAGGGTAAACAAATGCACACATGCCCACACATTCACACAGACACAAGTACACCTAGGCAGACATACTGTAGAAAGCAAAGAAGTTAAGTTATTGAAGTTAAGAAGTTAGACAGAGATACCACTTGAGGCAGAGGCTCTGTCCAGAGAACCGATGCAAAGATGTTAAGAAGGTGGGTGGGAATTCAAATTTAGCGGAGATTGAGACCAGGTGGGCAACGGGAAGAGAGAATATGCTGAAGGGCTAGTTCCCATCTCCGAAGTTCTGAAGGATTGGTGTCAGTGGGAAGTATCCAGATAACCCGGACGGTGTAGCACTGTGCCAAGATGTGCTGGCCGTGCACCAATGCGTCTTTAGCCACAGGGTGATCCTCGTTACCAACAAACACTGTCTGCCTGTGTCCATTCATGTGAATGGACAGTTTGTTGCTGGAACAACCACTTTAGGAGAGGTGGAAAGGCTCTTGCACAGGATGTCTCTCATTTCTGGGCATGTGGATAGAAAAAACCTTGTCATAGCATGGAATTAAGTTGCTCAAGTCCAGGGTAGTACTGGGCGACAAGGGGAACACTCTTTTGTGGATGGTTACTGATGGTAGAGGGAGAATTTGGGATGTGTGCAGATATGGCACAGGAGATCTGTTTGCGAACTAGGTCTGTAAGGTAGTTTCTGTCTGTGAATGCCTTTGTGAGACCCTCAGCATATTGACAAAGGGAGTTCTTGTCACCGCAGATGTGCCGTCCATGAGTGGCCAGGTTGTAAGGGAGGGATTTTTTGATGTGGAAGGGATGGCAACTGTTGAAGTGTAAGTAGTGTTGGTGTTTTAATATGGACATAAGTGTGGATGTAGCCATCAGTAATGTGAAGGTTGACATCCAGCAAAGTGGCATGGTGGGTTTAGGAAGAACTGGTGAATTTCAATGGGGAGAAGGAGTTGACATTTTGAAGGAAGAATAGGGTGTCCTGGGGCTCAGTTCAGATCATGAAAATATCATCTGTACACCTGAACCAGGCCAGAGGTTTGGTGTTTTGGGAAGCTCAAGTAGGATTCCTCCAGACAGCCCATAAACAGGTTGGCAAAGGAGGGTGCCATGTGGGTGCCCATAGCTGTGCCACGGATTTGATGGTAAGCTTTCGCCTCAAAGGAGAAATAGTTGTTAGTTAGGATTAAGTTGGTCAGGGTTATGAGAAATGAGGTATTGGGCTTGAATTCAGAGGGATGCTGGAAGAGGTAGTGTTCGAGAGTGGCAAGGCCTTGGGCATGTGGGATGTAGGTGTATAGGGCGGTGGCATCCACTGTGACAAGTAGGGATCCAGGAGGTAATGGGGTGGGGATGGTGGAAGGAAGCGGTTTGTGTCCTTAATATGGGAGGATCCATCTCACTCCTCGCCCAAACAGCACCCAGCACACCCACCTTCTACATGCTTTCAAAAATCCACAAAACAAACAATCCTGGACACCCAATTGTGGCTGGTTACTGTGCTCCTACCTAAAGAATTTTAGCCCTCATTGACCAACCCCTTCAACCAATTGTCCAAAATCTATCCTTCCATATTAAGGATACCAACTACTTCCTTCACCGACTCTCCACCAATCCCACCCCATTACCTCCTCGATCCCTACTTGTCACAGTGGTTGCCACCTCCCTAAACACCAACATCCCACATCCCCATGGCCTTGCCACTCTCGAACACTACCTCTTCCAGCATCCCTCTGAATTCAAGCTCAATACCTCATTCCTCATAACCCTGACCAACTTAATCCAAACTAACTACTACTTCTCCTTTGAGGGGAAAGTTTATCACTAAATCCATGGCAAAGCCATGGGCAACTGCATGGTACCTTCCTATGCCAACCTGTTTATGGGTTGTCTGGAGGAATCCTTCCTAGCATCCCAAAATCCCAAACCTCTGGTCTGGTTCAGGTGTACAGGTGATATTTTCATGATCTGGACTGAAGGCCAGGACACCCTGTCCTTCATTCAAAATCTCAACTCCTTCTCCCCATCCACTTCACCTGGTCTTCCTCAACCCACCATGCCACTTTGCTGGATGTCAACCTCCACATCACTGTTGGCTACATCCACACTTCTGTCCATATTAAACCTACCAATTGCCAACAGTACTTACACTTCTACAGTTGCCATCCCTTCCACATCAAAAAATCCCCTCCTTATAGCCTGGCCACCCATAGATGGCACATCTGCAGTGACAGGAACTCCCTTTCTCAATATGCTGAGGGTTTTACAAAGGCCTTCATAGACACAAACTACCTCACAGACCTAGTTAACAAACAGATCTCCCATGCCATATCCCCACACAACACAAATCCTCCCTCTACCACCAGTAACCATCCACAACAGAGTGTTCCCCTTGTCACCCAGTACTACCCTGTACTCGAACAACTAAATTCCATCATTTGCCAAGGTTTTGATTTTCTGTCCCATAAATGAGAGACATCATATCCAAGATCCTTTGCACCCCTCTTAACATGGTGTTCTGTTGCCCTCCAAACCACCATAACATCCTAGTGCATCCCTAGTTTGTCATCCCGAACACAGCCCACTGCTACAGGGATCATATCCCTGTGGAAGACCCCATTGCAAGACCTGTAATATCCACCCACCTAGCACTTCCTATTCCAGTCCTGTCATAGGCTTATCCTACCCTATCAGAGGCTGGGCTATCTGTGAGAGCAGCCATGTAATTTACCAGCTGTGCTGCAATCACTGCACATCCTTCTATATTGGCATGACGACTAATGAGCTGTCCATAAGAATAAATGGCCATTGCCAAACTGTGACCTAAAATAAGGTGGACCACCCTGTGGTACAACATGCAGTGGAGCATATGCTTGATTTCAATAGCTGCTTCACAATCGGGGCCATCTGGATCCTCCCACACACCACCAGCTTTTCTGAACAGCAGAGATGGGAGTTATCCCTACAGTACACTCTCCGATCCAGAAATTATCCAGGCCTTAACTTACAATAACTTCCCCTTTCTTCTGCACCCTCCCACATCTCTATATTAAACCTCTCCTATTTTGAGTGCTGTGTGTGTGTGTGTGTGTGTGTGTGTGTGTGTGTGTGTGTGTGCTTGCATTCATTTTATTTTATCTTACTTTTTTTTTCTCCTCTACTCACTCGCCTATCCACTCCATCCCTAGCTGAATCTCATTCCTCCCATCTAATACGAATATGTATGTACTCTGGAAGGCTGTGCTGGGGGAGGATCCAGATGGCCTGAGTAGAAAGCAGTTATTGACATCAAGAGTGATTTCAATGCTTCAGTGCTTTACTTACCCAGGCCATCTGAATCCTCCCCTCCACCATCAGCTCTTCTGAACTTTGCAGATGGCTGTATCCCTTCAACACATTCTACAGTCCCACAATCACCCTAGCCTCAACCTAAGATAACGCATATCCCTACACCCTATGCCTAAAATTTCTCCTGTCCCTTCCTCAGTCATATCCTGTATCCTGGTCTTCCTTCCAACTGTATGTCACCCCAATTTTTTATATTTCAATATCCCTTAAATCATTTATTTTTAATTTTATTTTATTTGTATTGTTTTACATATTCCCTCTTTCCCGCACACACCTTTATACCACTCTCTTATCCACTCCTGCCCCTATCCTTCACTGCATTCCACACTGCATCACACATTCCTGCCAGTCAGAGCTTTTACATTCCATCATCCAACACAGAACATTCCATCCCCACTCTTACCTGACATTCTTACCCCTTCTCTTCCTTCTGTCCCTCCCCCCACCCCCCACTCACTGTCATAAACTTGTGCCACTTGAGCAGTGAGAGATGGTGGTTATGTGTTTATGTCTGTGTGAATTTATGTTTTTCTTCTTCTGATGAATGCTATGGTCAAAAATTTATGTTGTGTGAATGTGATTGTCTATTTTACATGCCTGTCAGTGGCTCAGTGATCATCTTTTTAGTGAGTTGTTACCTATCCACTATTATTGACATTCCAATCTGAATTTTCCATTGTTAAAAGTATGCAAGGTATTTTGGAATTGAAGAATGGAAACAATCATTAAAATATTAGGAAGTGTCATCACCAGTATTAAACTAGATATTCATTTCAGTATGTATTGAACTCCGAAATGTCTCTTTTATTTTATATGCTCACCTGTGTGTTGAATGATATTACTTCTTCTCGTCATCTTATAAATTACCCTTTAAGTAAGTAAATTAAATATCTCCTTAAAAAGGACTACAGTGTAAGAAAATTTCACCTATTTCGGTATATTAACAAGAATCCTGCTGATTTTACTGTTCCAGTACCAGTATTAAGTTTAGTATGAGTAAGAAAAACTAGATTACTGATAAATTATTATTACTGTAGCTGCTTTTATTTGTTGATTATATCGTGATTAATTTCACTTTTAGGGATATGAAGAATCAATGATTCCATGAAAAGTACTTAAATTACCATGGTAATTATCAGTATTCAAATAAAAGTGAACTGATCTCACTCCACAACAGTGTTGTGTAAATAGTAAAGTGTAATTTATAAACTATGTTCCTTTCTTACAGTTTTGGGAAGAAATAATGATGAAGGAAAACATAAACACATTGAAGAGTATCAAGCGAGTAACTATAATCAAATAACATTTGAAGAACATCCATTTAAACATGTTATTCCATATTTTACAAAGCCAGAACTCTCTCCAAACCAAAAACACAAATTCATGGAGTAAGTATTATTTGATACTTTTATAGTTCATTGTCAAATGAAAATAGCTACAGTCCATACATCTGTTTTGTTTTATTGCTTACTATCTCATCTGTGTCATATTTAATCTTTGAATCTTTCATTTCTCTCTGTATTTCTGCTGAAGTGCTAGGTACCTGGAGAAAAGTATGGAATTTACAGGTATGTTTGTTCACTCAAAGGCTTACTTTGTTATGAAAATTATTGTTTCATACAGATGAGAGTATGGGGAAGCGGGCACATGAAATAATACATGTTTCAACATTTGCTGCTGTAGCAGTCTCCATAAGATAAACAGTTTTAGTGTGATTTTCCTCAATGATTTCTGTGAGAAATTGGAATTTGTGTGTGTGTGTGTGTGTGTGTGTGTGTGTGTGTGTGTGTGTGTGTGCGTGTGATTTTGTTTTGTGAGTAAATTTTGTACTTTTGTACTTACCCACCAGAATGTCCATTGTATAAATTTGATATTCAGTGAAATTTCAAAATCACCTGCTGTTGTTTTTAGATGAGGAAACCAACTGTGTGTTGTCTATGGTCCCAAGCCAAATGTAGTGATTCTGCAAGCACAGAATCTACCATTCCTGCTTAACTATAACTAGGAATCAATTGCATACTGCTGCCTTTTGACCCAACTAGGGTTGAAGGGTGTGAAATGGATGCAGTGGTTGAGAAGGGAGTAAGACAGGGTTGTAGCTTTTCCCAAATGTAATCCAATCTGTAGGTTCAGCAAGCTGTGAAGAAAAGCAACAGGAAATTTGGAGATGGAATTAAAGTTCAGGGAGAAGAAATAAAACTTTGCAGTTTGCTGATGACATTGTAATTCTGTCAGAGACAGCAAAGAACCTGGAAGACCAATTGAACAAAATGGACATAGTCTTGAAAGGAGAGTTGTAACGTTTGTGCTTGCTGAATTGTCTATATATTGCACTGTGGTAAAGCACAAACATACTTCAACATGACTCAGGCAGAATTCATGTTACCTGAATATTCTTTAATTGCAATATTCTTTTTCTTGTTGTGTGCCTGTGGATCACACTTCTTTTCCAGCAGGGTTCTAACGCTAATAAATGCTCTTTAGCTATTCCAACTTTAACTATTGAAATAACACTTGTAAATAAAGTTTTCAGTTTAAACTGTGTTCTGCCAATATTGTAGACAACACTTAACTGTACTACATACAATTTGACAAACCACATATCATTAAAAACCTTGCCTGAATCTTTATCTTTTCTAGATTAAATATCCAGAGCTATAATAAAATATACATATCCTTCTTCATCTTCTTTTTTTTTCTCCGCCACTCAGTGTTCCGTGGCAAGTGCCGCTTTTCCATGGAACTGCTACGGAATATGGATTTGTGACACAGCAAGTGGCTGGACTGCCACTCTCTGCCAGTGCCTGCACACACACACACACATACACACACTCGAGCACCCACACTTTCTGTTTGGCACATTTCTGCTGCCAATCAAATTTTATTTTAATTTTTTTATTTATTTATTTTTTATTTTTTTCCATGTTCTTGTGACATATTTTGGCAGTTAACAATCAGAATGCAATGAGACCTACCCCTGTATGTCTCGTTACATTACACATCCCTCGTCTCAGACAAAAGATATCGCAAGTACACCTATTCCTCATACAAACTAAACACAAGACTAAGCATACTAATAATTATTGTACAAAAAGAATCTTAATTGACCCATTTAAATTATGTCACTCATCATTATGATGAGGCTTGTCTCTTAGTATCTCCAGAAATCAGTTCATATTAGGCAACAGTTAATACCTCATACATCAGTAACACATCAGAATACTGTTATCTATATTTTATACACAATATTAAATATGCAAAACCTTACAAACTATACATGAAACACAATCATTGATCTTACATACAAAATTCTGTTAAAGTCTGGACCAAATATAAATTGTCCATAAAGCATTATATTGTCTCGGACATGTGCAGATCGGTTATTAACTGTGTAATACCTTCAATCATGGTATCTGTCACTTTAAGAAAGGTTATTGAAGTCATTTCATCACAAATTCAACAGTTCATTGATAGATACACAAGTTTGGGACTGTTACTAATCACCCTGCAATTCCATCATGACACTTCAACAACATTCAGTATGACAATTGAAATACATTATTAGTTTGGTCTTTCTCATGCCAAGGTATTATGAACTCTGACCATGTCTCTCTCTCTCGTGAATTCACTTACTACAACATTCATTGCTCTATTAACTACCAACTTTACATATCGTCACTGAAGTCAACATCACTTACATGTACAACTTTAAGTAATACATCAGTAGATAGCTGCATAAGAAATATTAAATCACAACTACAGCTCACCATGTTAGCTCCACATACCGCTCATCTCTGGGGGCCAAGATCTGACACCACCACTCTTAATCTGACCATGTTCGTAACACCATATTGTGGTGTGACCATGTATAATTTTAGTTAAAACCACCACTATGTTGCTTTTATACTTCGGTTTAGGATTTTTGCATATAATTATTATTAGGGGCCCAGTAATACTGTTCCACACAAATTTAACTTTTTCTTTCTTGTCAGGCTTGGGCAGTTGTCTCCGACGTAATCAGTTGTAAGAAAAAGGATACTCATAATAAAAAAAAAGAAAGGTAAAGCAGTCAACAATCCGAAGATTGGTTTGAACACCACAGTGCTTTACTAGGCATGGTCCTGTTTGGAGGTGGTATGCCATTGCCTTCCTCCGACCTTCGAACTGACTTACCCAGCCAGTTATAGGGGACCTACAGTTTAACGTGGGTTCCGAACCACGGTGCTACTCGGTATTTTTCACATGAGTAATACTTCCAGAGGTGAAAGAAGTGGAAAGTGACAGATAAAAATCCCAGGACCTGGCGGGGATCGAACCCGGGACCTTTAGATTTGTAGTCTGGCACTCTACCACTGTGCAACCGAGGCGCACACTGATAATAACATACTGATTATTTCACTGATAAATAAAACACTTCAAAGGTTTTAGTTCAGAATCAACAAAATGGTTTATTGGAACCCCAATAATACATCACATTGTTTTAACTGAATTAAAATCTCTCAAATAAGACTTGAAGAACCCCTCCTATCAGTTACTTCTTCTCTAGCCATCTCACAAATCATAATACTAATGACAAAAGAGAACCAGTATCTCCAGTCCATGGATCCTATATAATTAATTCATATATCTTCTTTTTCTTGAGTTTTAATTTTCTTCTTGCATATGCCTTGGACTTGAAGTTTAACTGCCTGGACGTCCACCTGGACAAACAAGATTATCTGGGGATGTACTCATACCTATAGCTTTTAAAAATCTCATAAATAAATTATTTGATCATCTTGGGTCGTTCAGGAGGAATGTAGTGCAACTTGTTACACTACAATATTAGCACTACTTTTATTGTAGTCAAACTTAATGCTTTGCCTCAAGGTTGTTACTAATACAAAAACATCAGGTTCACAAGTTCCTAGTTGTGTATTAGAAATTTCCCAAATCTCACATCTGCATGAACTAGAATCATATATGCAACATCAAGCATATAATAGGAGGTAGTCTACACTTCCTCTGGTGCAACCTATCTCTACTGGGAATGATCTTAATATGCCAGCAATCTTAGTTACCGCAGGGGGGAGAAACAGGAACCTCGAAACCGTGTTACCTACTTCCACCTCTCTCCATACTCACTTTAGTGAATTAGGTGGGTTCTTCCTTGCCCTACCCTACCACCACAGCACAGGGTCTAATTTCATTTGAGAACCCTGACTAAGGATACAACAGCCACCTTACGGGTTTGCTATCCCTCCAATACTCCTCTGAAATCTCCCACAGTTCAAGATGCTACATTCGCCCCAGCACATCTGGGTCTCACTCTCTATAGATAGTATAGTAGCACCTGTCTTCCTTTGCACCTTCAATCTATAATTTTGTTCAGTAAAATATCTCTCAAATGTTTTCTCTATCATACAGATTTGGAACTACCATCAAATGCCACCCTATTAATAAGTATGCTTAATAACTACTGTGCTACCTGAACATGTGAGTTAGCTATATAAATATACTAGGCAATATATCTACTACTGCCTGCATTCTCTCCCATCGTTGTGGTGAGTCTAGCATATGAGATGCTGATACAGGGCACATATATAATATATGCAAAAATGTAAAACAAACAAATGAAAGACATTTGACCTAAGTGACCTTTTAAGACTGTAAATCCCCTGAACAGTTTAATCATGTCTACACCTTCTCTTGGCCTGTTGCTGGGTCTACTAAGAAAACTGCCTGTTGATGAGGCACATCCTTTATTCTAAAAGATCCATTAAATGTCTCTTTCTTGATATTAGAGCTTTGATGATAGTCTTTTACTAAAACCAAATCATTGACTTGATAGTGTGGTAATGTTCCCTTCTCATTCCAACTGCCTAGCCTTTTATGTCGCAAACTTTCAAGATTTCTTTTTACTATCTCTTTAAGTTGCTTTCCCCCTGGTATTTGACCTACAGGCCTAACAAAGAACTTTAATAATTGTTCTCCTATGAACCTTTTTATTCATTATCTGCATAGGAGATAAACCTGTGAACAGATAGGGTATTTCATTAAGAATGGTTTGAAATTCCGATATTAGGTTAGCCCACATTGTGTGTTTAGTAGTACAGTAGGTCCTACGTAAAAGGCCTATTCCTTCATTATTCTTTCTTATGGTTTAGACTGTGGATAATATTTCAATATTCTTACATGTCTAATGCTCTCCCATGCTAAAAAGATCTTGAAGTTGTTATTTATAAACTGAGGGCCATTATCAATAAGGACCTTTTTGGTTTGTCAACATCGTTAAAATAATCATTTAAACACTTTTATTATGGTCTCTGTATTTGCCTGCTTGATTGGGTATAGCTGCACGTACTTCAACCAACAGTCTGCCAGTATGAATATATACATCACACTATCTCGACCCTTAGGCAGTAGAATATAGAAATCTGCAGCAGTAAGGTCATATAAACCTTTGGGTATTATGGGGTACAATCAATATTTTTGATGTCTGTGGTCATCTTTGACTTTATAACATGTTTCACATGTGCGTAATAACTTCATTACTTTTCTACTCATGTTCTTGAAATAATAATATTTGGTCATATGCTGTATACACTTTCGGATTCTGCAATGTCCATAACCATTGTGTAGAAACCATATAATATCAGTTTCTGCTACCTTAGGAATACACAACTTCCACATTGTAGAATGTCCATTTACCCTCCAAAACAAGGAATTCCCTTCCATCAGCCCTGAGTCATCATATTCTTCTTGTGCCAACCTCCATTTTGCTTGAAAGTATTCATCCTGATGTATACCTTGTTTGATTTTATTAGCTAAAATTCTTACTTGATTATTAGTATAACTTCTTTTCACGAAATTTATTGCAAAAATAGTTCCATGGCCTTCTGTTTGTGTAAACTTTTTCATTCCCAGAGGTAAACTCAACAGAGCATCAGGTACCACATGGAGTATTCTTCAGGTGTTCCCTGAGACAGACACCTGAAGAAGACGCCAAGTTACGGTGTCGAAATATTGTGTATGGAACACACCCGATTCCACGAGATGTGAACGAATCACTGGGAAAGCTTACGAGATTACAAGAATGAAAGTATTTGATGGCCTGTATACACAATTATGTTAGAACCCTAGATCAGAGTCTGTAATTTGGTATAGCCCATACTACTGGAAGTAATCCCTTTTCTGTTGCTGTATAATTCATCCCGTGGGAATTTAAGCTGCAACTTGCAAATGCTAGGGTGTTTGTATATCCCATTCCTTTGAAACAGTTCAGCAGCAATTCTGTAATTCAAAGCATCTGTGGCTAGTTTGAACGGCTCTCCCATTTTTGAATGTTTTAAGATCGGGGCATCCACTAGTGCCTTATTTATATTTTATTGAATGCTTCTGCCGCTCCTTCATCCCAATTCCATATAACTTTCTTTTTTAAAAGTGACAATATCCTTGGATCATTAAACAGTTGTCCTGTCACGGTCACCACAAATGTAGTGTTTGTGCTTGCCGAATTGTCTATATATTGCACCATGGTAAAGCACAAACTTACTTCAACACAACTCAGGCAGAATTCATGTTACCTGAATCTTCTACAATTGTGGTCACCTTTTTTTTGTCATGCGCCTGTGAATCACACTTCTTTTCCGGCAGGGTTGTGACACTGATAAATGCTCTTTAGTTATTCCGACTTTAACTATTGAAATAACACTCATAGACCAGATTTTGAGTTAAAACTGTATTCTGCCTATATTGCGCACAACATTGAACTGTACTATACTCAACTTGACAAACCACATATCATTAAAAACCTCACTGAATCTTTATCTGTACTAGATTAAACATCTAGTCATAATAAAATATACATAATTTTTTTTTTTCCTTTTTTTTCCACTGCTCAATGTTCCATGGCAGGCACTGCTTTTCCATGAGACTGCCACAGAATACAGACTTGCAGCACAGCAAGTGTCTGGACTGCCACCCTCTACCAGTGCCTGCAGACACACACCCCAGCATCCACAGTTTTTGTTTGGCACATTTCTGCTGCCAGTCAATATTTCTGTTATTTTGTTCATGTACTTGTGACATCTTTTGGCAGGTAACAATCAGAATGCAATGAGGCCTACCCTTGTATGTTTCATTACATTACAGAGTAGAAGATGAACACTGGCAAGAGCAATACTGAAGAAATTAGATTAGGTAATGAAGCAACAGAAGTAGTAGATGAATTTTGTTATTTGGGTAGCAGAATTAGTTCTTTTGGCTGAAGTAAAGAAGATATAAAATGCAGATTGAATATGGAAAGTGATTCTTTTCACTTTGTCTTAAGATTGTCGTGTGCAAAGGACTACTTAAAATTTTTCTATTACCATTCTTGTGTAACAATGTATTGACTTGTTCCATGACCATGGAGTCTTACTCCTCAAGTGGGTCCTATGGAACAGAAAAAAAAACAAATAAAAAAATAATAAAAATAAAAAGAAAAGCATTTGCCTGGAGTGTAATATTGTACGGGAGAGAAACGTGGACGATAAGGAGTTCAGACAAATGGATAATAGAAGCTTTTCAAATGTGCTGCTATAGACAAATCCTGAAAGATAAATGGGTAAATCATGTAACTAATAACCCATTTCACAAGTAAATGTTTCAACACTTTGCAATATTTTCAAACTTCCACTAATTCAATGATCAAAAATAGATTTGATAGAGTTCAGTCCCTTCTTATCACTTACTTTATACCAGTGCTATTGCTATCCTGAACCTCTCAGTAATACCAACAACAAAGATTAAAGGGCCTGTGTCACTCCACCAATGATTCTAACAAAAGACCACAAGGCTCCTCTTCTTTCCTCACACCAAAGTGTGGACATATTTCCATCTGCTGCAGTCCAATCTGTTACATTCCTTCGCCCACCATTTTGGAAATATACAGGGTGATTATAATTAAAGTTAAACTTTAGGTATTTTAGTGAATACATAATTATTTTAAAATAGCATGTTGAGTTAATCAAGCCATCCTGGTGTTCATCTCCTTTGACACCAGACAGGTTAGCCTTGCACCAAGGCCCTTGTTATGTCACATACCCATCTGTCAATTTTTATTTGTCACATTTCACAAAGAAACACTAAGAACATTCTCTGCAGATGAAATTACAAATTATAAATTAGGTGTTTACTAATTTTTATGGCGTTTTAAATAACATTCAGCACTTAAACTTTTTTATGTTGGTATCTTATGTTCTGCAGAATTGTATATGTAGGCTACTGTTCCCGATGCAGTTTCAGTAGACTACAATTTTAACACCTCATCAATGATCAGAGAGAAAATAATTGAAATTGATTGACATTACTTACTGCTCATTAGTATCTAGCAATGAAATTTCTCGGTCTTTTAATCAGATAAGGCTTATAATTCATCAAGTTCATCAGTAGCCCAGCGACCAAGTTTGTGTATTGTTAGCCAAACTGCCTATTAGAATATAAACTAAATCACACAAATTGTTGTTCATAAAATGCAGACCCATGACTGCCAGTGATTAGGCGTTAGTAGAAATGTATTTTATCAGTCCATCAAATTCTCATAAAATGTTCCCAAGACAGTAACTTATACAGATTTCCTTATCTAAGCATTCATACAATTCTATATATACAAGTAGGGCATACATAAAAACCAAATTTCCCATAAATTTCTATTCTATCCAGCGGACCCATCCTTAGCCTCATTCAAATTGGACTTTTCATACTCTCTCAATTCATATCACTTTCAATCTGCGATCCTTTCTTACTACCACCTAATCACTCCTGGTCACCTTCCAGGAATTTCTCACCTCTATCCTGGACTTACCACCCTTCCCTATGATCATTTCTAAGAACACACAGTTTTTGGCAGAAGAAAGTTTTACACAATTTTAAAACAGATCCCAATTGAATCATCCTCCCTGCACATAAAGGTTCCATCACTTTTGTGATAAATTCCGTTGACTATGTAGAAGAAGGACTCTGCCAACTGTCTCATCTCTCCACCTACAAGTTGTGCCAGGATGATCCCATCCCAAAAGTACAACTTCATTTACAGTCCAATAATGGAAAGAACAGGTACAAATTCAGCAATATAATAAGAATAGTTTACAACTCACTGCAAAGACATATGATGAACTGTGACATGCACATACAAAAGACACACATATAACACATAAGCTATTGGCCATTAGTCTTCTTCAGAAAAGAGAGTATTCACACAAAGGCTCACTTCAGAGTCACACAACTATCATCTCCAGCTGCATTCACTCTGAATGCAACAATTCAGAGTGTGAAAGCCAGAGATGATGGTTGTGCGGCTGTGAAGTATGCCTGTGTGATTGTGTCAATGCTCTCTTTTCTGCCGAAAGTTAGTGGTCAACAGCTGAGTGTTTTATGTGTGAGTGTCTTTTTCATGTGCCTGTCACAGTTCATTATATGTGTTTGTGGTAAGTTGTAAACTATTCTTATTATATTGTTTATTTACAGTCCCTGCTAAAATTCTACTGCCCTTCCCAGGACCTCTACCCTGTACCCATCTCCCTCCTCACCGTATACTCACCCCACAATACTCACCTTCTACATGCTCACAAAAATCCATAAACCAAATACTCCTGGCTGCCCAATTCTGACTGGTTACTGTGGTCACATGAAAGAATTTTGACACTCATCGAACAACACCTCCAGCCATTTGTTCAAATTCTAGCCTCATAATGAAAGACATCAATTGTTTCTTTCTCCGGCTCCCAACCATCTCTACCCCTTTACCTTCTGGATCCTTACTCATCACTGTTGATGCCACATCTCTATATGCAAATATTTCTCATGCTCATGGTCTGGCCATTCTCAAACACTACCTTTCCCAATGTCCTTCGAACTTCGAGCCCAGGAAATCATACCTCAGAAACTTTACCAACTACGTCCTAATCAACAACTACTTTCCCTTTGAAGGAAAGGTATAATTAAGTTTGCTGCACAGGTATGAGAACCTGTGTAGCACCCTCCTGTGCCAACTTATTTATGGGCTAGCTACAGGAAACTTTCTTAACCCCACAAAATCCAAAACCCCTGCCTGGTTCAAGTTCATTGCTGATATTTTCATGATTTGGACTCAGGGCTAGGATACCATATCTTTGTTTCTTCATAACTCAGTTCCTTCTCTCCCATGTGCTTCATGTGGTATACCTCAACCTGGCATGCCACCTTCCAGGATATTAACCTGATGACTGCATCCGCACCTACATCTACACAAAACCCACCAACAGTATCTGCACTTTGACAGCTGCCATCAGTTCTACACCAAACAGTTCCTCTCATACATCCATGCCAACCATGTACAGTGTATTTGCAGTCATCAGAACTCCCTTACCCAATATGAAGAAGCCCCACAAAGGCCTTCACAGACAGGCACTATCTCCCAGACCCATTCTCCAAACAGATTTCTCATGCCATATCTACACACACCATCAACCTTCACTCCACATCCAATCACTAGCTACAAAGGAGTGTTCTATTTTTGCCTGGTAGCATCCCGTACTTGGAATAACAGAACCACATTCTCCATTAATTTTTTGATTAGCTGTCATCATGTCCCAAAATGAGACATGTACTACCCAAGATGCTTTTGACTCCTCCTAAAGTGGTGTTCTGCTGCCCACCCTACCTTCACACATCCTAGTCCACCCCTAAAACACTTCCAATCCCAATCCCTTACCACAGGAATCATATCCGTGTGGAGTAACATGATATGAGACCTGTCTAATCTTTCCACCCAGCTCTTCTTCTTTCAGTCCCATCATAAGCTTCTCCTACGCCACCAGTGGCCATTCCATCTGTGAAATCAGCCATGTGATTTACCAACTCTGATGCAATCATTTTCTACGTTAGTAAAACTACCAACTAACCAAAGGACAGAAAGACCACCGTGTGGCACAACATGCAGTTGAGCACACCATGCTCCATTTCAATGGTTGCTTTACAACCTAGGCCATCTGGAACCTCCACTCCCAACATCAG
The DNA here is from genome assembly GCA_026315105.1 of Locusta migratoria. NCBI lineage: Eukaryota > Metazoa > Arthropoda > Insecta > Orthoptera > Acrididae > Locusta > Locusta migratoria. The sequence goes on along the minus strand of CM048746.1, from coordinate 617,214,062 downwards.
CTCTTTTGCTCTGTGCAGGTAGGAGTTTCTGCTTATGAAACATTGTATGGTCTCACAACCATCTTTCCTCAACCTAATCTAAACTATACAACTATACACCATGCCAAAATCTCCCCCAACTCCTCTCAGTTCATATCTCACTTTCCAACCTTGTGACACCCATTTTAGTGATATATTATTAAGCAAGCTAGAGGAATTGGGAATAAGGATGATTGTAAAAAATTGGTTCCAGTCATATCTACAAAACAGAATACAGAAAACTGAAATCTCACATGTGTCAAACTGCTCAAACTACATTGTAAAATATACTTCCGATCCAAATTATATTAATATAGGTGTGCCACAGGCTAGTGTCCTTGGCCCGATACTCTTCCTAATCTACATAAATGATTTTCCACAAAGCATTGCACATGGACAAACAATATTGATTCAAATGTGTTAATCACAGACAAATCAGCAGACATACTAAAAGAAAAAACTGAAGAAACACTAAACAGTGTATGTGAGTGGGCATCCAGCAATAAACTCACACTTAATTTGAAAAAAAAAAAAAAAAAAAAAAAAAAAAATGTTGTGAATTTCTCTGTTAATGAACAAACACAGTATAATGACTAAAAAATAAATGATAATTATATTCAATGTGTGGAGAACACAAAATTTTTAGGTATGCATGTAGACAGTCAGCTAAAATGGGAAGAACACATTAGAATAATTAGAAATCGAATCTCCACAGCATGCTATGCTCTTAGAATTCTCACTGAAGTATGTGATACGTCATGTGTAAGATCTGTATATTTTTCTTATATTCACTCGGTCATTAGTTATGGGATAATTTTTTTGGGGAGTAAATAATAAAAATATTCAAACCATCTTCAAATTACAGAAAAGAGCAGTACGCATAAAAAAAAGAGTGGTAGTAGGGCTCACTGCCTTGAACACTTTCAAACACTGGAAATTCTAACTGTCCTGTGTGAATTTATCTTTCAAAGCATTATGTATGTTAAAGAAAATATTGACTGTTTTGAAAACAAGTCATTTGGTACATGATTATAAAACTAGGAACCGTTGTAATCTGCATCTTGAAAGAAAAAATGAAGTGAAAACTCAGCGGAGCTTATGGTACAATGCTGTTAAAATGTATAATAAACTACCACAAAATATAAAAGACATTGAGAAAATTGATCATCTCAAAATAAAACTAAAAAAGCACTTACTCAACAAATGTTACTACACAGTAATGGACTATGTTACCTAAATTAAAAGGTTATGTACAGAAGTTTACATTGCAATATATGATGAAATTAATAACTGTATGAACATATTGTAAAATAGTATAAAAACAAATGTAAGGTGCTTTAAATTTCTGTGTGAAATATTTTCTTATGTTCACAATCGGTATATTATTTTTGTTGACAAAATCCATATAATGTAAATTATTACACGGATTAATAAAAGAAATCCAATTGTCATGTGAGAATGATTGTGTTCGAGAGAGGATTGAATGCCTATTTCTGATGAAGGTTGTGTGTGCCAAAAGAGGAATTCATTGAGAAGTCTGTTAAGTGTGTCTGCACCTGATCATCATGTCTGTATAATTAGTAGTAATCTACCCCTTTCAAAATATTGCTGTAATCATTGCTGGACTTCTCACTGTTTAATACCAAAATGAAATACATGTGACAGATCTACTGACAGACAGTGTCTATATAATCATTTTCTTCTGTGGTTCTCAGTGGGGCAGCTATGGAGGGGAGGGGAGACTAATGGGGTGGAAGCCGCCCCCCCCCCCCCCAGGGACCTCCCATAGATTTTTAATGAAAGAAATGAAAAAAAATGGCTGGAACTGAAATTTGAAATAGTACACATGTAATAAATTGCAAAGTAAGTATAATTTGTCAATCACAAGTTAACAACGTGATACCACAGCGGAGTGGCCAAGCGCATTGAGGCGCTATGCTCTGATGCGCGAGGCCGTTCCCCGTGGGTTCGAATCCTCCCTCGGGCATATATATTTGTACTGACCTTAGTATAAGTTAGTTAATAAGTAGTTTGTAAGTTTAGGGACTGTTGACCCCAAAGTTGAGTCCCATAAGCTTAACAAACATTTGAACATTTTGAACCAACGTGATGCCGGCACTTAGAATGTTTGCTGCTGTTACTGTGGGTGATTTTAATGCCGCCATGACCAGCTTTGATGCTGCCCTATTGATATTGCTATGCTGTTCATGTGCGCCGACCCACTGCTTAGGAGGTCAGCAGCACAACTGAGTGGAATCTTATTCAGGCCACCAAAACCTACGAGCAACAGTAGTGTTATTTTATTTCAACTCTTACACATAGTGTCTCATGTTAATTAAACAGTTATAACATCAGAGAGCTTCTTATATTTCTGATGATAAGAACCCTTTACCATTAATAAATTCAGTAGGCCAGAGGTGCCCTCGGGAGGGGAGGGGGGGGGGGGGCATGACACAAATTGCGTCATTGAAATTTCTGGGGAGGAGGGGTGAAAAATTACTTTTGACCAGCCTGGGAGAGGAGAGGGGTGGGGCTTTATAAAACAGTTTACAAAATGTGGAATAAAAGATATTTAATTTTAGTATTAAATAGCAAAACCATTTTATTAGGTAATAAACCAGGAATCCAGGACCTAATATCATGGATGTCGGGAGGGGTGGTGGTCACAGTTTGGGGGGAGGTGATTCATTGTTCATTGGCCAAGAGGGGGGGGGGTCATATCTGCTGTTGGCTTTATTTTTTTAAAAAAAATGAGGCCCCCACCACCCTCTCCCCCAGAACCAAATCCTGGCTGCACCACTGGTGATACGTCTTGAAAAGGTTCTCCTGGGGTAATACTCATTGCACTGTTCCATCATGTTGTGCATTTTTAGTCTTCCTCATTTCCTCCTGTTGTCAAATCTTCTTCTTTCTACCCTTCACCTTTTTGTTTCCATTGTAACTGCTGTCTGGGAATGGGATTTTTATTGATCATTTTGTAAATATTATGGAGAAAATAGGATCTAGATATTAATTAAAAAAAAAAAAAAAGCTAGAAGCCATACCTATGCTATTTGATACAAATGAAATTCCACCCACCTCTCCCTTTGAAATGAGAAAATAATAAACTCACCCAAAACTAAAAGTTTGCAAGGTATTGATGAAATTTCCAGTAGAGTACTAAAAACGTGTTCTAAACATATAAGTAAGGTTGTCAGCAACATATGCAATAGATATCTGAAACAGGGCATTTATCTTGATAGCTGGAATATGCTATTCTTAAAACCATTTAATAAAAAATGGTCCCGTAAGAATTACAAACAAACAATTTAATAAAAAATGGTCTAGGAGACTGGAGTATGCTATTTGTAAAACCATTTAATAAAAAAGGGGCTAGGTCTTCTGTCAACTCTTCTCATTTCTGAAAGTTTTATCAAATATTCTAGGAAAAGTGAAGTATTTCATGCAGCTCTGATCACTTCACTTGATAAAAATACATTTTTTTTCTTTTTTTACCACAAACTTTGTCATATCTAGCAGGTGGTTGGAAGCAACAAGTGAACAGACCCCTGCATGAAATATGATGTCATCAGCTGCTGGTCAGAAATGTGACAAGAACAGAGTTATCACCTATCATGCAATTAACAAACTCCCTTTCCCATGTGATATCTGATAAGTTACCTTTCAACTGCTGACAACCTTCTCTTGTGATTTAGAAAAATCCACTTATAACTGAGGCACAGAGAGTCTTAGGTGGGGGATATACTTTCTACAGCACATACTTTATGCAGGCTCTTATAGCAGATTTAGTGTGACTGGTGTCAAGGATCACAGAACCTGTAAAAGTGTTTTGTTCTCAGTTGCAACATTTTATCTGTGTAGCTTTGCAATGTTGTACAGAAATTTTCATTGTCTGTCTATTAATTTTTCATACAGGTTTTATCATGAGCAAAAAGCTTTCAATGAGACACCACAGATGTTGTATATGCTTCAGATGATAATGATTTATGTAGTTGACACACAGAAGAAAGTACACATAGATGAAACTCGAATATTACAATTACGTGATGAGTTCGAAAATATTGAAGAAGCCATGATTCAGGTGAGTATAGCAAACTTCAAAAATTTATCTTTGTCACTGGAAACCAGTCTTTTCATATAAATTAATCATACCTACTTGCATATCCTTCAAATTTGGAAAGACTCACTTGCATTTTTGAAACAGCAGCATTGTTAATGATCCACAGCCAAACTAAATGTTTCCAAATTTATTTGTTGCCTATGAATTCTTTGACATCAACTGTATTAGGTATAGGTATAATATGTAACGGTGGTGTATGGCAATTTATGGCAGACTAGGACTTGAATCAGGATTTTCTGCTTAATGTGAGTGGTCATCTTAACCACTTCAGCTATAATGAACTATGATGAAGGATATAGACAATGTGACATGAAGATTTGGAGAATGTTCATGGATAGCTGAAATGGTCAAGGTGAGCACTAGTGGTATGTAGGAAATCTAGGTTTGAGTCCAGGTCCATTACAAATGGGTAGTATATCTGCAGCTAATACAAACAATGGCAAAAAAAATTCGAAATAAATCAGTCATGTCATTTACCTAATTAAACTTGCAGTGCTGGTAATTTTATACATAAAATTATAATCACTCATCTCCTCACTCTCTTTTCCTACCCAGATGTTTGAGAACTTTGTCTCCCTACAAATTGTGCAAGATCATGTATTACTGTTTCCCGCTTGCCTATAATCTTAAAATTTTAGCTGAGACTTAATTTGTTAATTCAAATGACTCAAGGTAGGTCATCTCACATGAAAGATTTATCCATTCTAATGTGACACTCTGGTCATTTCAACTAGAGCTGGCTTAGTATTGCCTACAGAATGTCATTTTCTATCTCAGCAGAAATTGTAAGATTATAGGCACTTAACAACTATATGAGGTGGGATAGCCACTTTCAGACCATCACTAGCAAATACCATAGCTAAAGGCAATTGAGGCACACACTTGCAGGCTATATAGCTCCATTTATTGCATCATTAAGGCAGAGTTTGACTTAGCTTGTTTATTATACTTGACTTAGATTAATGGCATGGATGGATTTAACACATTTTATGACACCTTTCCTGTACTCTGAACTTCATTTTTGGCCAGTTATTCACCACATTAACTCTACCACTAGCAATAACCTGGGACTGATTGTTTCATCAGTTTATCATGAGCCTTGATTCTCAGTAGGATAGAAAATATAAAAAAATCGTTTGTAGATAGCTCCCACTTGTTATCAGGGATATTTTGGTGAGACACATTCTGAGACAGCATTAGAAGGAAGTGTGTAGGGTAAAAAATAATAGAGACCGAGGGACAAATACAGTAAGCAGGTTCAAAAGGATTTAGGTTGCTGTTCTTATTCTAAGATGAAGAGGCTTGCACAGGACAGGGTAGTATGGAGGGCTGCATCAGACCAGTCTCAGGACTGAAGGCCATAACAACAACATTCTTTTCTCAAAGGTAACCTCAGGGGTATTTATCTGCCACTTCCACTGGATTATGTGATAAAATCCTTCCTCATCATTAACACTATACTGGGCTGTTCCAATATCAGTGTCTCCCCTTTGGCAATACTTCCACTCCAGCAATACTCCAATGGTTTTTGGCACAATATCAAAAGTCCCCTCTTGTTCCAGTTATCTTGATTTCATTGTAATTTCTTGTCTACAGAGAAACATCTATGGAACCTGGAATGCCTCTTCCAGACACTTGCTGATGCCCATCTCTAGTGCAAATGGGTAAACGTAAGTTTTTCTGTCCCTTACATGACATCTGAAGCAAGAATGTTCCATTCATCTGGTTGTCTGAATAAGAAAACACCTTCCAAATGCTGAAACCTCTTCTGCTCAGTACAGGGTTCTGGTTCACTTCAATCCACCTAAACCACCGATCCTCATGGTAGATGCCTCCTTCTAAGGCATTGGGGCTCTCCTCACTAGTTCTCGGCCACAGACTGCCTGATTGCTTTTGTGTCTAAGCTGCTCAGCAAAGCCCGGGTCAATTACAGCCAACTAAATAAGGTGGCATTGATGGATTTAACACATTTTATGACACCTTTCCTGTACTCTGAACTTCATTTTTGGCAGGTCATCTATGAAATGTCAAATTTCACCAATACCTCTATGGGTGGAAGTTCTAGATTCTGACAAACTACAAGCTACTCAGTAGTTTATTCCATTCTACCAAACCTGTACCTGGTCAAACAGCAAAGAAACTTCAACACTGGTCATTGAAACTGGCAAACTATGACCGTATCACCTCACTGCCCATCATGTCAATTGGGATACCATGTCCCATTTTCCCACCAGTAATGATGCAGATTTTGATGCCTCTGAGGATGTGTGCTTCCACATTGACCAAATCAAGGATGATGCAATAATGACATTCTCAAATGACCATTGTCAAATTTTTGTGGCCACAGTACAAGATGCAACACCCAAATCTCAGCAGTCCTTCCCAACGCGTTCCTTCAACATTGGTTCTCTCAGCATGATGCCTTCCCCCCCATCCGACATAGGGTAGTGTTGTTACACATACCCAATGACCAGACCTGTGTACTGCTCCTAACAGCACTACAGCAGCATGTGTTGGGCTTGCTTAAGGGTCACTGCAGCAGCGGCTATACCAAACAGTTGCTCCAACAACATTTCACATGGTTGGGAATGGAGAACATTGAACTCACAATCACCCATTGAAAAGAATGTGCTGAGAACTTACTTGCTTTTCCTCATCCGTTTTTCAATTGGCCTAAATCAGATGATATCATTAGCGACCATTCTGCACTTTTTTCCCTTCAGTCCAATGGTGAAGCAGAATGATTTATATGCACTTTTAAGGTGCAAATGAGTGAAGTACGTGCCACCCACTCCAGGGAAAATGCTCTATTCCTTTTGCTCTCATCATACCATATGATGCCTCAGAGAAGAAAAGTCCCCTGCTGAACTTCTCCATGGCAGGCCTCACTGCACTAATCACCTTCTTCATCTGCCAGATTCCACTGATGACCCCCAGAAACCATCCAAATTCCAGGTCAATGACAGAGTCTACTTTTGGGTTTTCTGGGGGGGGGGGGGGGGGTAATTTGTGTGAATCTGGGCTACTAGTCCACCCTGTGGGTTGAGCTACAAACATTGCTTGAGATGGTTTAGGGCGCATCCAGCTTCTTTGTGCCATTCTGGATGCTGCTACAAATTGGGTCCCTCAAGAGTGGCTGTGGATAAGGCACGTCTTCCCAGGCAGTAAGCCACCACTATTATCACTGCAGCCTGGGCCATCTCATGTGTGGGCGCCTCTTCCTCAGATAACGCAGCCACCGTCAGTATCCTCATTGCGACTGTGCAGAACAGGGTCACCTCCATCATCACTGATTGTAGCATTGACACCAATGGAGCTGCCTCTGCATCCTTGGCTGTCTTCCCTGCAGCTGTTGCCTCCCTCTGTGAAGATGCCCATGGATTTGGACTCCACACAGCTGCCACATGAACCCCTTCATCTGTCTGAGCTCATGGTACCATGGTACCTTCAGCAGCTGGGTCTTCCACTGTCCCTCCAGATGGCCCATGATTTAGCATATTGGGGGATGGAGTGTGGTATTATCAATGTCTGCATCACAGCATTCAGTACTTTGGGGTCATGTAATAGCAGGCAGTTGGCATCTGCTAGAGGATGGTACGTTTTGTATCCCATCCTCGTTGCCACTATCGTGTCTGTGCGGATAAAGAGTCTGAGGTGACCAGCCAGTGGGACAGCAGAAACTAGAAACACTAAGCTAGATTAGAACAAATTGTATATTTCATAGAAATAGGATAATACTTAACTTTTACAAGTTTCAAGACTGCAGAATGCTGATACATAGTTGAACTAGATAGAGGCCTGCCTACTGATGAGTCCTAGTGCCTATCCAAATTCCAAGTGACCGATGCAGTTCAGTGGTGGCCACAAGCGGAGTTGCACCAGAGGGCGCTTGTGGCTGACATTGTAAAAATGCCGCGCTGTGCTTGCATGGCGGCACATGGCAAAAGTACGTGGCGCACACTTCAGACTTGTGCGACACCACAGGATGACAACCACCAGGGTGCACAGGCATAACAAGTGCACTGCTGCATCCATGATCCCCCTAGCAATGACATATAGTATCTGCTAGGAAAATAGTACTTGCCAATCATGTTAGGCCATGCTGCTGAGGATGCTGCATTAATTGATGTGTTCCTGTGGTCCCTACACTGCATATACATTCCACATCACTTCGACAACAAGAGTTTGTTCCCTAGTGGAGTCAGAATTGCGCTCTTCATGTCCAAGCTGTTGTATCAGTAATTGAATTGTAATTATTCAAAGAAGTTGTATTATGTTCTTTTGTTTTGCTTGGAGAGGATATTGTGTTTTCTAGTACATTTGTTCAGTACTTGTTCTTGTTGGTTTGTTATTCTGCCCTTGTCAGATGCAACATGCCTAATATTAAGACAAAACATAAGAGTAACAAATCTCAGCCCTTTGGGAAAGGCACCTGGTAATTGTAAACACAACCACAGCACCCGTGGAAATGTATTAAAATGTATATTAATTAAAACAAAATACAAAAGTGTTAACCACCTCGGATAGTTTTGAATCATTCTGATATTTGTTTCTTTTCCACTTTATAAGTCTGTCCTTTGACATTAAGACAAGGGCCCTAGCTTATTTTGCACACTGAAACTTGATGTTGTCCTAGATAATTACATATCTTACTTTTGTAGCCAAAAGAGAAAAGGAAATAGAAATGTTATCAACAAAAGGAAGTAGTAACAATACTCATTATGATAAACATTCTTGCTTAGGTAATGGATTTCATCTGTGATGATCAAGAAGCTAGCACCATCCAGGTATATGAGAAAAAGTTGTTGGAAATCAAGAAGGTGGCACAACCAATGTTTTGCCATGTGATTCAGCAAGAGGAATGGCCAAAGATAATGAGAATGATGAGAGCAATTAAATCATTGTGCTATAGACTGGTGTTTCGTATTCAACGATGGCACTTTCTTAACATATTTTCACAAGAAATGATTGGAAAACTGAAAACACATTTGGATGATATATCGGTAAACTACATAATTTTTTTATCTAATTCCAAATTATATTGTTGTACCTGATAATAATTTGTAACAGTAATTTAGTACCCTCACTTAAGAATAATTCTTCTTTGCTGAGCATATTAATTTATTTATTTTATATTTTAGTAAATGACTCATTCTTTTTACCTTTAATTGTTAAGATGAATATAAACAGTCAATCAATAAGTCATCATTTCTTTGAAAAGACTGAAGAAATAATGTCATGTGTCCAGTGAACACAAATATTTTGCGTTTTGGTGATTATGAAAAACTTCAATCCATTTCCCAGCATATTTTACCTCAAGAATTTTATGACTCTGAGATTACTGCACATGAACACCAGCTGCTGCAAGCAAATCTCAGTGACAAATATTAAGTATTGATTTCATTAAAGTCAACACCTGGCATAACAGAGGACCTTCTCATGGCTCACCTCTCTGTACAAGCACAACTATCAATTATTAATCACAGGTTGCCTATCACCAATAACAGGCTGATTTTTTGGGGTGAATAGAGACAAATCATGAAACATAACATAATCATGACAATGGAGGGCTAACATAGAGAAAGGACAAACTGAGGAGAAACAGTAAATAAGACCAACAGACAAATGCTTGACAAAAGTAAGCACCTCTAAATGTATTAAGGTTGCAGTACAAATGAAACATTGAAGAATTCTGCACAGGATAGACCAGTATGGTCAGCTACACCAAACCAGTTTTTGAAATGAATAGTACTAAGATGAGAACAAAACAGTCATGTGGTAAGTCAGAAACAGAGAATTTCAACACAAATTACTTACAGCAGAATCTTAAACAGATAAGGAGATGCTGCCATTTTGACTAATATGTATAGCTAAGAGGAGCCCTTGTACAATATTTGTACACACTACATAGCCTAGACAGTGCAAAAACAATACACTTCCATGCTCACTAGATTTATATTCATTCTCAAAGGTTTTCCCAAGGGTCCAAAAAACTATATGGGAGTAACATGTAAGCAATGGAGCTTATAAGGTGGTAGATAATCAATGTACTGAGTATGCTAAAACATCTGCTATTCACCATAAAGGATCTATAAATGAGTATATTTAATTTTTTTCACTTTGTACCTTTGCCTTCTTTGTGAATGTGGAAACACACTCAATTAGGAGGTCACATTGTGCTGTGAAAATAAATTCATATAACTTCTTCTCAAAAATATTATCTTTGGCATGAAATTTTTTTTTTTTTTTTTTTTTTTTTTTTTTTTTTTTTTTTTTTTTTTTTTTTGGGGGGGGGGGGTGTTATCTGAGCATTTTTATTTACAATTTTCTGAGTGCAGCTGGACCGTCAACTTGGAAACATTTGTTTGTACATCCACATCACATTTATTGAGTTCTACTGTTATATTTATAGATAATTAGCATTTATTGTAGCTGGAAGCAGATCATCACAGGGCCCCAGTACTAATTATGAGGACTTATGGTATGTCACAGAAAAAGGCTCATACTTGGCTGACTCTCTATAGAAATTAATCTGCAATGTTAAAATCTGTTGTCATGCAAACAGAATTGTAATTATATTTTTCAAATTGAATGCAGTGAAGGGAAGGGATGGGAGAAAATAAAAGGGAGGGGTAGAAGTTTGTGTGGGGAGGGAGGGGGGAATTTAAATTATAAAAATAATAAGGAAAAATTATATAAAATAAAAAAGTAATAAATTAGGGGATGTTGTAAGGGATGACACAGTTGGACAGAAGACATGAACTGGAGGAATACAGGATAATGAGTGGGGGAAAGGGGGGGGGGGGGTTCGACATAGAATGTCTGCTTAGGTGTGTTTGCATGTGTATTCATTTACCTTCCTTTTTTTTCCCTCAAGGTAAGTCTTTCCTCTCCCGGGATTGGAGTGGCTCCTTACCCACTCCCTTAAAACACTCATCATTTCCTTTTCCCTCTCCTTCCCTTCTGCCTGAAGAAGCAACTGGGATGAGAAAGGTTGCGTTTATGTGTGTGTGTGTGTGTGTGTGTGTGTTTTATATATGTTAATATCTCTACCTGTGCTCCTTCGCCTGGTATATAAATATTATCCTTATTATTTTTATTGTGTGAAATCCTCCCTCCTTACCCACCTCTATGCCTCACTTTTATCCTCTCCCACCACTTCCCTCTACCACATGCAATGCTTAATCTCACATTCCTGCCTGTCAGAGCCTTTACAATCCATCATGCAACACGGAACTTTGCATTCCCACCCTTACCTGCCATTCTTCCCTCTCCACTTCCCTAGTCTCCCCTGTTCACTCACTGTCAAGTTGCTTGTAGTGCTGCAGCAGCTGAAGATGGTGGTCATGTGTGTATATTTGTCTAATTGATTGTGTGAATGTATGTATTTCTTTTCCTGATGAAAGCCACATCCGAAAATTTAAGTTGTGTGAATGTGATTGTCAGCAGCTCGGCAAATGTCTTTATGGTGAATAGTTATCTATCTATCCTCCAATACTGACATTCCAATTGGATTTTCCATTGTTGGATTGTTAACAATTGCTTATTTGTTCAGTAACAAAAACCATATAATTTCAGGATTGGATGGTAGATGTAAGTGACAAGATCAATGCATTTGAGACATGTGAACGTATTGAAGAATCACAGAGATTCAACAATGTACTTCCAGACAATGAGGTAAGTAGAAACTAATTTTCAAATGTAACTTTAGCCACAGATACACCGAAATTGCAAGATATTAGTTTTGCCATGTCATAATGCTGTTGCATTATTTTATTCTTAGGTCTTGTACTCAAGAATTATGAGAAGAATACAGAAACTCAAGGATAATGATAATGATGACCTGGATGGTAAGTAGGCTGCTTTACTTGTTTAAGAGATCTGACACTACATGAACTACTTCTTAGTCATCAAATGTTGATAGATCACATGGATGTCTCAGCTGCAGATAGTGCACTTAGGGGTATGACTGATATTAGTAAACTCTGGATTTGGTGCGATCAAAATTTCTGTTATAGATATATCATGGAATTATGAAAGATTTTCGCATTTTTCTGCTTTAATCTTATTGGCCAGCCCATCATTTACAGTATTCCAAGCAGTTTCGTCTGACTAAATATCCACCAATAAAGCATGCATCTTGCCTATGTCAGGTGACCTGCACACCTTAATGATACAGTTAGGTGCATAGACTGTGGAGGGGCATCTGTAGATAGGTCAGCTAATGATGTGTTTGATGAAGACTGGAAGTAGCATATTCAATTGTAGCAGGGGCAGCAGTTAGGACTGACAGGTTAAAACTCTGTGCCAGTTTGACACTCAAATGCAGGAGCTTGGCCTTTCATTGGCCAAGCGTTCTAGTGAGTGAGCTACCCTGGAATGACTCACTCACAACCCATTCTTACAGACTTATTTCCACCATTACTATATCTCCTTCCTTCCAAACTTCTTGTAGGTTCTCCTTTAAAATTTTCAGGACTAGCATTTCTGGAAGGAAGGATATTGTAGAAACATGGCTTAGCCACAACTTGGGGAATGTTTCCAGAATTGAATTTTCACTCTGCAGTGAACTGTACACTGATATGAAACGTCCTGACACATTAAAACTCTGTGCCAGAAAGATATGAACTCAGGGCCTACCCTTTTACGGCCAAGTGCTCTAACAACTGAGCTACCCTAGCACAATTCTTGATCTGTCCTCACAGCCTTACTTCCATCAGTACCTTGTCTCTTCTCTTCTATAAAAATGGTCAAATGTTTCTAAATCTAAGGGACTTAACTGCTGTGGTTTTCAGCCCCTAGGCTTACAAACTACTTAAACTAATTAAACTAAGTTCACACACACACACACACACACACACACACACACACACACACACACACACAAGTGACGGCTCTAACCTCTGAAGGCGAGAAATCTTGCACTCCACAGCAAGATGCCGTAGAGCCAATCCACCGCAGCTCTTTTCTATACTTCGCCAATTTAATCTGTCCGTTAGATTCATATCAGTGCACCTTTCTGATGTAAGTAAAAATTTTATTGTGGTAATGTCCCCTAGCTTGTGGCTAAGACATGTATCCACAATATCATTTCTTCTAGGAATTTTAGTCCTGTTACATTTGAAGGAGAACTTCTATGAAGTTTTGAAGATGGGATATATGGTACTGATGGAAATAAGGCTGTGAGGACCTGTCATGAGTTGTGTAAGGGTATCTCACTCGGTAGGGCAATTTTCCAGAAAAGATGAAGGTCTTTCTGGTATTTCGGCACGATGAGTTTGAGTGCCTGCCAGACCACATGGACTGTGACAGCAGCCGCTAGGCCGCGCGCACAACCTACGAGCACTGCCATCACCACGAGAGTGCTGCACGCAGTGGCACGCCTACCGTGCCGGTCATCTGTGCAGAGAGCCGCACTATTTAGGGCCTGGAGCCGCAGCTCACTCCTCAGTCTTGTGTTGACTGCGCTCGATGTACATTCGACATTCTGTTATTATCAGGCATCATACTTGGCTCTGTCACGGTTCTGATTGGCTTACGCTTTGGTCTTGTTTTCCATTTAGTTGTTGTCATTGTTTGTCGTCCCTGTGGTCTCGTGTAGTGTTTCTCGTTAGCGGTCGGTCGATTGATCGGTCGATTGTTGCTAGCTGCTCCCGACCTGTCCGACCTTTGGTCACAATAATCTCAGTCCTGCACATAGTTATATTCTGTCACTAAGTTTCATATGAGTGCACACAGTGCTGCAGAATGAAAATTGCATTCTAGGAACAATCAGGATGTTTGGCTGATCTGGCCCTGTAATATATGCCTGCATGGACTTACCAGTTTGGTAACGTAAATGGCTGAAAACAAGGGGAAACTAGAACCATAGTTTCCTCAAGAAGATGTAGTTGTAATGATGCATCCTATGCATCCTAATGCATCCTATCGAGTTAACATATTCCTATGCATCCTAATGCATCCTATCGAGTTAACATATTCCAGAGGTAAAACAGACCCACTTTTGGATTTCCATATGCGATCTACTCATGAGGATATCCTCATCAGGAAAAGAAAAAGCGTCATTCAGTAGATTGGTAGATGGAATATTAGATCCAGCTAACAGGTAGAATGGCAAGAGAATATAAAAATTGATTCATGAGAAGTTCCATACTCAATATGACCAAGGCTTCACAGACATTAAACTCCTGATCTAGTCTATAAACAGATTTGCTGTGCCATATCCCACACACCACCAATCCACCCTCCACCCTCAACAACCAATCACAAAGGCCTGTACTTCTTGTCACCGAGTACCACCTTGGATTGGAACAATTAAATCGCATCCTTTGTCAAGTCTTTGATTATCTGTCATCATGTCCTGAAATGAGAGACATCCTACCCAAGGTCGTTCTGACCACTCCTAAAGTGGTGTTCCATCATGTACCCAACTTCAGAACCTTGATACATTCATATGGCATTCCCAGTGCAAATGTCTTACCACAGGAATCATATTCCTGTGGAGGGCCCCAGTGCCAAACCTGCCCAATCTACCCACCCAGCACTTCTTATTCCAGTCCTGTCACAGGGCTTATTCTACTCCATCAGTGGTCGGACCAGCTGTGAAACAAGCCATGTGATTTACGAACTCTGCTGAAATCATTACACAGTGTTTTACTTTGGCATCACAACACACCAGCTGTTCATCTAGTTGAATGTCCATCATAAAACTTTAGCAAAAAGCGAGATGCGCCATCCTGTGGCACAGAATGTGACTGAACAAAACACTCTTAGATATCAATGGCTGCTTTACTACTCCAGCAATCTGGATCCTCCTTTCCACCAAAGCTCTTCTGAACTGCACAGATGGGAGTTGTTCCTTCAACACATTCTATGGTCCTGCAACCACCCTGGCCTCAACTTAAGATAACTTGCCATTCCTACAGCCTATGCCTAACACCCCCTCATTTCCCCACCCATTATCTTGTATTCCTCCAATTAATGTCTTCCATCTGACTGTGTGTAATTCCTTACAATAATCATTAATTTATTATTGTTTTATTTTATATTGTCATAATTTAAAATCCCCCCTCCCTCTCTCTCTCACACACACACACCACTACAACACCCTTTTATTCCCTCCCATCCCTTCCCTTCACTGCATTCAATGCTGCATCTCACATTCCCACTAGTGCCTATCAGTGGCTCTGAGAGTGTCTGTATGGTGAGTTGTTATCTATCCCATATTATTGACATTCCATTTGGATTTTCCATTGTTAAAAATTGAAAGTGATAGGATTACATTAGATATTTTGGGAATGACTGAAGTGCACTCATAGGGAGTACAGTATAGAGTTATAAATAAAACTCAAAAAGATGTAATGCAGACGTAGCTCTAAAAATGAGTAAGAAAATAGGAATTAAAGTGAACTACTATGAAAAGCATAATAAATGCATGAAGTGTGTAGGGAATATATTATTATAGTCAATATAAACATTAAGTCAACATCCATCGTAGTAGTGCAATTTTATTTGCCTGCTATCTCAGCAGATTATAAGAAGATTAAAAAATGTATAATGAGATAAACTGAGTTGTTAAAACATTTAAAGGGCACAAAAATTTAATTCTGATAGGAGACTGGAAGTCAATAAAGGTTGTAGACAGTTTTTTTCTTCTGGGAGGTAAGGGGGGGGGGAGTTGAGTTCTCTCAAGTACAGTAAGTTCGTTTGTGATTTGGATCAGCATCTAAAATATCTGCAGCTGATCTTCAAAGCCATTTCAGTGTTTAAACAAAGACAGCATAGTAAGCAAAAAACCTCATGGAAATGGCACCCCACTCCCCCAAATATCTACTCCACAGAATTCAGTAGGAACAATGGAGTACATGTTTGTGTTTCACAGGAATAACTTAATGAATCCCAATCTTTGGAGTAAGATTCATGAATTAAGGTTGTAGATATGGAAAAGTGATCTGGATAAAATGCAAGTTTTCAGATTTATTGTTCAGTAAAAATACAATGCTTTTGAAACTATATTTAAAACTGCAAAACTTGTACTGGACAGGTGTGTACTTGGACCCATAATGTATTTGTTATGAGCTGCAGACTGAATCTGAAGAAATTACGTGAAAGTGGAAAATAAAGAAAATAGTACCTGTATAATGTTAAAAAATCTAAATTTGTTGAAATATTTTTGAGAAGGATAGGTTGCTTACTCACCACACAGACATCCAATAAGCACACACACACACATACACACACACACACACACACACACACACACACACAACAGCAGCCGGAGACAGTGGTTGTGTCTGTGTGAGAGTGTGTGTGTATGTTTGTGTCTCTAGCCAAAGGAGACCTAACTGGCTGAACGCTTTAATGTTATCTGTTATCTGTGCCTTTCTGCGGCTCATCAGACATCTCTGTGGTGAGTAAGCAACCCATCCTTCTCAAAAATATTGTTTAATCCTTCCTGGAATGTCCATTGTTTGAATTTGTTGAAAGTTTTAAAGGGAGTATTATGTAAAGATGGCTGAGAAAGTGCAAAGGAATGCAATTTAAGATGAATGGATCACTTTGACATTGTAAAGGTAACATTAGCTCATTAGAAGTATTTCAGTAACTTATTGAACTAACGAAAGAAGGGAACAGAAAAGTGCTCAAATGAATTAAGAAAAAGGGAATACAGATATCAAAATAATTAGTCTGCATAGATCAAGAAAGAGAGAGAGAGAGAAGTTTAGAAAAAAGAGAAGCAGCTGTGTGATTATCAAGATCTCAGATGACAAACCAGGGCTAATCAAAGAACAAATATCTGAAAGATGGAAAAACAAATAGAGAGGTGATTCAAGGAAAATTAACTCAAAGCCAATAATGTAAACAGGTAAGAGGAAGTAATAGAGAGAGAATAGGATATATGGCAGTATGAGAAGAATATATCAGAGTACTGAAAGAAGTCTGAAAAGGGGCCATGGTGTACATGGCCGTCTCTCAGAATTGTTCACATACTTTGGAGAGCCAGCATGGCAAAACTATTCCACATTTCTGCATTACATATGAGATAGGCATGATACCATTATCTTCAAGGTGATTAATCATCAGTTTAATGAGACATAGTTGAAAATACTGGCACGAAATATTATTATTTACAACTTATACAGAAACCACACTGCAGTTATAGAAGTTGAATGGCATAAAACTGGAGCAGTTGTTGAGTATGGAATGAGAGTGTGCTGTAGCAGCTACAGTGTTGTATATTTCTTATGTTATTAAATCTGTATTTGAACTAGCTGTGAAGAGAAGGAATAAAATCCTTGAGATTTTATCAACTACATTGCAATACTATATTGAGAAACAACTCACTGACGAGAGTGGTTGAAAAAGAGGTTATAAAATGACAAAAGTATGACAAGAGTAATGAAACATTATCAAATTCAGTCTCGCAATGTTGAGGGAACTAGTTAGAAATGTGATATTAAAACTTGTTGATCTAGTTTGATATAAGGAAAGCAAAACAAGTGATGGTGTTTGAAGTAGACAGGATATAAATATCACTTTGGAAATTTTATTAAAGCTGAATATAAATTTAAATATTATGAAGTTTTTGAAGGTCAAGGTAAAATTCTTAAGCATAACTTTTTATAGAAGTGAAATAAAGACAATAAACAGTTGAGGGATTATGTTTTGAAATATGGTGCAATGGAAGGCTGGTGAAGATTAAATAGGTGGCTAAAAGCATGGGATAGTTGATAGGACACATCATGAGACATCCAGAATTGTCAACTTGATAATGTGAAGAATTGTGGAGGAAGGGGACATGAAACAATAATAATTGTAGGAGGGAGACATTTGCTTAAGAACAGTAAGCAACTACAAATTGATGCAAGTCTCAATGCTTAAGCAGAAATGAAGACCTTATATTTAGTACTTATTTGTTTTTAGTATCCCTTTGTGACACGAGAGAAATTTTTCTCCACTTATTAACAGTATTAAGGATATCTTATTGCTCCACATAGTTTAAAATGGAATTAAGTGTTGAGTACCTACTTGCAATCATACTCTCTCCCACCCCCACAGATATATGTACATATTTTAATGATTAGTACTTGCACCAAAGTGCTTTTACTTATCATGTCATGTAAAATCTTGACTTCTGTAAGTAGCCATTTATGGTGTTACGGGAGTGTGGACGTCAGAGATACTGTATCTCTGACGTCCACACCACCTTCATGACCTAGGTTGTGAATTACCTTTCCCTTCTGTTCCCATCCTTTCTTCTTCCCTTCTCTCCCACCTGATGAAGGAACTGTGTTCCGAAAGCTTGTTCTTTTTGTCCCGTTTTTCTCTGTTTCTTCATTTGTATTACTATCGGCTGTACAGCACAAAGGTAAGTACTGGCCAGCCATTCTATCTCGTTTGAACAATATTTATCATCTCTAAGGAGAATTTTCATCATTAATCAACTAAGTTACTTTTCTCAGTTAATGATTTAACAGAAGTATCATTACTTTTGTCACAAGTAGAGTAACATTTTTATATGAATCTCAAGACTGCAGAATACCAGGCCTTGAGTTTAGTGGGAAAAATAATAATAATAATATTTGTTTCTAAATTAAATCTTTTCAACAGCATACACTGGAAATGTGTAAATTATACATTTTAGTACATTGTAACATTTACTAGTGCTCATTTATTCATAACATCTTTACTTTAAAATTATGTACACAACAATATGTACATAAAAATCACCTTACACATCACACGTTAACAGCATGCACACTCTGATTATTTTGCACACCTTTAGACATGGCAAAGGTAGAAGTCACACACATGCTTCGCCTGGCTTACACTGAAGTGTGCGAATTTTGACGTTGTATGGAAAAAGTGACTTCTCCGCTGCAAATTGTGAGTCAGTGTGAAAATAATTCAAAGCAGTATAAACTCCACAGCAAACTTAAGGAAATGATGTAATGATTTGTTTTTTCCTCACTGTTGGTGTTAAGGTGCATTTACAGTTAGTTTGAAACATGTTCTGCAATGTTGTTCACTGATAACTCTAGACTACAGTACCGATTTTCACAACATGCTAGCAATGCAAAAGCAGCATTCTGTGGTTGTATCAGTAAAAAACAATGTTTATGGCTTGTTGGCACTAAATGCTCCTATCTATTGAATAATATAGAAGGAAACTTTCCTGGTGGGATAAATATATATAAAAAATAGAGATTGAGTAACTTACCCAAAGCACAGGCTCTTTGATAGACACAAATAAACAATCAAGCTTTCATAACTGTTGGCCGCTTCATCAGGAAATGAGGAAGGAAGGAGGGGAAAAAGTGAAGGATGCGGTTTTTAAGGGTGTGGATGAGGAGTCATTCCAATCTTGGGAGTGGAAGGACTTACCATAGGGAAAAAAAGGAAAGGTAAATAAGCACCCACACACTCACACATATACACATACAAACACACCAAGGCAGACATTTGTAGAAAGCAAAGAAGTTGGACAGAGATACCAGTTGAGGCAGAGGCTCTGTCCAGATTACCAAGGCAAATATTGTATAGAATGGTGGGCGAGAATTCAAATTTAGCGGAGGCTGAGACCAGGTGGGCAGCAGGAAGAGAGAATGCCCTTCAGTATATTCAGCATATTCCAACCTCCGGTTGGAGTGAACACTCAGTCCATAGCATGATGCCTTAGACCACGTGGCCACTCCCATGTGGTAGCTTATCATTCCCATCACATCTTCTACAGCGATTATTTGTCCTTTGCCGAAAACTAAGTGTTCTTTGTTTTCTTATTTTGTCACTTAGCCCACTATTAATGCAGTGCCTGATATATTAATTCTTCTTCACCTGTCGTAGTGTAGCTCTCAATGCAAATAGCTTGAAATATTTGCTGTCATTTCAGCCTAACATTCGATGTGAATGAATTGTAGACAATTAAGTTGGCAATTTTCACTGAGCCGTGAACAATGAACATCATCAAGCTGTACTTTCAGGAGATAGAACATTTAAAAACAACTTTTCTTAAAAATGTACAAATGGAGCATATGAGATGCACTTTACTGAGATACAATATGCTGTGGGAAAATATTTAAAGAAGCATTAATTATGTCTGTATTAATGTATTTAATTATTGACTGGCATTAAAGCTTGTTTTTACATATGTAAGTTTCATTATGGATTTACAATTGAAATTTTTAAAAGTAACTGTAAAAATTACTGTAATAAAAGTACTTGTAATTGCTACAGTTACTTTCAATGTATTGTAACTATAACTGTAACTAAGCTACTTTTCATGGATGTAACTTAGTTACTTTAAAAAAGTAACTTCTACAACCCAGTTCCAAAGCACAGTAAGATAACTGTAGTTCATAGTTAATCTAAGTTAATGTTACAGGGCTATTCACTGTCAGAGGTTGTATATGCATTGCATCCATGATTTTAATTTTTCCTGTTGTTGGAATCCAATCATGCACCCCCTAGTATGCATTGCTGGTACACTAATAAGCCAACATGCATCTCTTAAGTGTTAGAGCCCATTTTCCTCCCATATTATAACAGGATAATGTGCAACCACACATAGCAGCCAATGAGGAAGACTTCTTCATTGTCCAATGGACTGAAATTTTGCCATGGCTCCCCTATCTCATGCATATCAAAAACATCTGGGCTGGTAAACACTACCTGCTGCAACACCAAATCAACTTTGATAGTATGTGGAAGTAGTATGGACCACTATACCCAAGCAACACATCCAGATCCTCTTTGATTCAGCGGTGAGTGGTGTAGGTTTGGCAGTGGCAGCAACCTTCACTACTGATTTTATCATCTTGCTCACTTCACATGGAGGTGTATTTCAGTCATGTGTTCTTTGTACAATGTGTTAGCTCCCAAATAAACTTGGCTGTGATATGTGTAGTCCTTCTTGATTCTGAATTTTGGATGGTCAACAGGAAAAGTGGTAAAATGTCAATACTAAGTCACAAATGTGTATTAAGTGACTTTGGCATATGGGCATTGAATAGGACTGTGTTGCTGTTTTGTTGTTGTTGTTGTTTTTTTTTTTTTTTTTTTTTTATTGTTGAGGTCTTCAGTCCTGAGACTGGTTTGATGCAGCCCTACATGCTACCCTGACTTGTGCAAGCTCTTCATCTCTGAATAAGAGTGACAATCCACATCCCTTTGAATCTGCTTATAATATTCATCTTTTGGTCTCCCTCTGTTATTTTTATCCCATGTACGTCCCTCTGATGCTAATTTTATGTTTCCTTGACATCTCAGAATGTGTCCCACCAATCAATCACTTCCCTTTGTCTTTTCTCCCCAATTCTGTTCAACACCAACTCATTAGATGCATTATATATGCACCTAATCTTCAATATTTTTCTGTAACACCACATTTCAAATGCTTCAATCATCTTTCTGTCTAATCTCCACATCATCTACTTTTCACTCTCATACTATGCTATGCTTCAGACAAATGCTTTTTGAAAGGACTTTTTCTGACATTTAAGATAATATTAGATATCTACAAATTTCACATCTTCAGAAATGTATATCTTCCCCTAGCCATTCTGAATTTTATATCTTCTTTACTTCGACTATCACACTTTATCTTGCTACCAAAATAAAAATCATCAACTACTACTTTTATTGTCTCATTACCTAATCCAATTCCTTCAGCAACATCTGATATATCTGATGACAGGTTTTTGTGCAAGTTTTGTATAACTTTTCGTTCACAAAATTTTACATCTGCTACCCTTAGGTACTGAAAGAGTTTATTCCAGTCAACATTATCAAAAGCTTTTTCCAAATCTACAAAAACTGAAAGTGTTGGTTTGCCATTTATTGACCTGTCTTTTAAGGTTAGTCATAATGTGAGTATTGTCTCGTGTGTTCCTACATTTCTCTCAATTCCAAACTGATTTTCCCTGAGACTACCAGTTTTTCCATTCATTTGTAAAGAATTTGTGTAATTATTTTACAACTATGACTTATTAAACTGATAGTTCTGTAATTTTTGCACTTATCTTCAGCTGATTTCTTTGGAATTGAAATTATTATATTCTTCTAGAAGTCTGAGAGTATTTCCCCGTCTCATACATTTTGCACAGAAAGTGAGAAAGTGGAACAGTTTCTTCATGGCTGGCTCTTCCAATGATGTCAGAAGTTCAGAGGGAATATCATCTACTCTAGAGCCTTGATTCAGTGCTCTGTCATATGCTTCTCACAGTATCATATCTCCTATCTCACCTTCATTTACTTCCTCTTCCCTTTCTACTATACTGTCTTCAACTTCATTTCTCTTCATTGCCTTCCTTACACCTTTCAGCTTTGTGGTTCTTTGCTTAATAATGATTTTTTCCATCTGAGATCTTCATATGACTGTAATGAATATAAATAATAATAATAATAATAATAATAAAATAAGGCCAACAACTGCAAAAGGCACTGAAGAACTGAATGTCAACTTGCAAACCTTCTGTCCACAATAATAATCCAAAGGGCTCTTCATAATAAAATTTTAATAACTGCATTTTAATTACATTAACCATGCAGTAAAATATTTAAGTTGGACAATACTATGAAGTTCTTCACAATATGTATAACACTCATCTGTAAGTGGGTGAACTGCTGTGACAGTGTTGTGGCTGTAACTGTGGATGTTTCAACACTTTTAAGTAAATCAATCTTCCGATAGTTAATTTTCCATGTATGAGATTTATTGTCAAAACTGAATGATGACAATACAATTAACTGACAGAACAGGAAAACCTTGAGCTACTGATTTGAGAAAACTGCCACTCTTCTGCATGTCTGTATATACCTTAATTGCAATGGTGGTAATGGCAGATAGTTACTCATTATTCATTTCATATAATTACAATTAAATTTGTACATCACTGATTCATTTCAATTACAAAAGTGAAGGACATATATATTTAGACATTATTACAGTGTGTTAAATTCTGAATCAATGCACTTTTCAATGCAATTACATCACAGTTAGTGTCATTACAATTACTTTGCAGAATGTATGTAAAATTAACTACAAATTGATTGAAACTTGAAACTTCCTGGCAGATTAAAATTGTGTGCCAGAACTGGGACTCGAACCTGAGACCTTTGCCTTTCGCGGGCAAGCGCACTACCGACTGTGCTACCCCGACATGACTCACGATGCCGCCTCACAACTTTACTTCTGCCAGTACCTCGCCTCCTACCTTCCAAACTTCACAGAAGCTCTCCTGCAAACATGCAAGACTAGCACTCCTGGAAGAAAGGATATGGTGGAGACATGGCTTAGCCACAGCCTAAGGGATGTTTCCAGAATGAATCTTTACTCTGCAGCGGAGTGTGCGCTGATATGAAACTTCCTGGCAGATTAAAATCATGTGCCGGAACCGGGACTCGAACCTGGGACCTTTGCCTTTCGCGGGCAAGCGCACTACCGACTGTGCTACCCCGACATGACTCACGATTCTACAAATTGATTATTTTGACGTATGTTTAGTTGTATAATATTGATATGTTTCACTTAAATACAGTCTTTTCTTTATTTTGCATTAATTTACAGTTATTAATTCATACTGGTGGATTATTAGCTTTATCTTAACTATGCATATAATGAATGTTCTTACACTTTCTGTTGCAAACACAAGCCTGCTTTTTAAATAACATGGCTGAAATTAAGATTCATTTATTTAAATGCTAATAATTTAAACAAAATCAATATTTTGCATATCTTTCAGGATATCTTGAAATACATAGTAAATTACTCTACAAGGCAGCTGTTGCATAACAATAATAAACAACTGAGAGAAGTGTATAGATAGCATGCTGCACATGATCTTATAAGAAAACCAGTATCATATATTTCAGTGCTGTCTACTAGGTACAGAGGCTTCTGATTCTTTAGTAAATGGCACATACTGGCTGTTACATTGCAGTAAGCAAGAAATTTCAGGATGAGCTAGATTTCTAAAACCTCACATTGTTAATTCTAATACTCATAACAGGAAAATTAGGTGCTGAAGGCATAAATCATGGACGGTCAGATAAATTTTTATTTCACCCTGTTTTTAATTTATGTAATGAGTTTATATTTAGTATATGTCATACAAATCCTACAATGCAGACAGGTTGCTGCCGAGAGTGAAGCATTGTGGGCGAGTGGTGGTTATTTTGGGGACATTCCAAGGATGCTATGGTTCTTCTGCAAGGTTTCATTGCTGCCCAGAATTAATGTAACTATTTTTGCTGATCACGTCTATTCCAAAGTACAATTTCTTTCTTTATTATTTTTTTTTTTTTTTTTTTTTTTTTTTTTTTTTTTTTTTTTTTTTTTTTTTTTTTTTTTAGTTTATGTTGTTGCCACAAGTCTCCTAGCCACCATAACAACCAGATCTTAATATTATTCAGTCTTCTTTGATTACTTTGAAGAGAAGAGAGTGATTGCTGTACACCTTCATCATTGTGACCTGTACTTGCCACTATGGCAGGCTGTAAAATTCTCTTGAAAACCATGTAGGGCCTGTAACTTTAAAGTTCCCCCAGGTAAGTGTGTTGAGACACTTATTGTTCATGTTATACATCAGTAACCTTGTGGACAATATTAAAAGTAACTTCAGACTTAGTGTAGATGTTGCATTTCACAAAACAAAAACATGTACATCCTATGACTATAGTATTGCTGAGTCACAGCAGGGGAAAATGAAATAATGACATAGTCTCAGTTGTAGGTATAGCAAGTGATTGACTGTGTTTTATTAGTAGAATAGTAGAAAATGCAATCCATCTACAAAGGAGACTGCATACAAAACATTGATGCAACTCATTCTAGAATATTTTTCCAGTTCCTTGGAATACTAAGTAAAACTAATACCAGAAAATGGAATGGATTCAAAGAAGGCAGTTCTAATGGTCTTAGGATTGTTCAACCAATGGGAGAATGATATGAAAATGCTGGTCAAATTGAAATGGCACATTATTTACAATATTAGTATTTTTGTATCTCTCAGTCATGCAAGATTTATTGTTTGCATCTAATGCTTTTCATTTCTGTGCCATCATTGAAGGTTGTGGGGCTGAATGATAGTAGTATAGAAAATTGATTTTTAAACCATACTAAATCCAAATCCATGATATACTGGACTGTATATTATTGGGATTTTGCTGTTCACATGTACAATGAAAAGAGTTGCTGTCCATATGTAAACTGTGAAGGTATGTTTAAATGCACCCTGATAGCTCCGTTGGAAGAGCATTATACACAAAAGGCACCAAGGCAAGTTTATGTGTTAGAGTTGCACTGCCACACAGTTTTAATCTATCAGAAAATTTCAGAAAAATCACACAGACTAGAACAGCAAGAATGTTTCTTTCTTCTGTCATTAATGGCTCTTTCATTGTCTTCAGATCATTTTTGGGACATTTAACCCTTGGGAGGATCCAAATTCCCAGAGAAACTTTTGCAATCCACTAGAAATAATACCTGTTAATGTCAAATAAAGTCTCATATTGTGGTCTTTTTTTTCTTACCATTTCAATGTGGTTGTGGAACACTTGGCAGAAATGACCATCTATACATCCTAAATAAGCATGTGCCATTTCAATAAACAGTTACAACACTTGCTATTGCTCCTCAGTGGCAATTGGCAGGCAGCAAAACATAAATTTTGGCAAACTCCCTATGGACTTTAAATATTAACTGCATAGTAGAGGGAAGGGGCAACAGATTTACTCTACTGAGATAAAGATACTTCTTTGTCACATAAATTATAATCATTTTTAATTGATCTATATAATACATCTAAAGAAAAATTGTAAATTTTCCTCAGTGTGGATGAGCTGCCTCTATCGTCGTGACCTTGGCTTTACAAAACAAATCATTGTCCCCAAGGACAATGAAGTGAACACTGATGATGAGTCATGTTGCGATGGAAAGTCCAATAAGTGGAAGTCAAAGGGAGGTGGTGTTTCTGCAGTGATGTGTCAACCGATGATCTCAGCTAGTGTGGAATGTAAAGCTGTTAACGTCGTATGCTGCTATACCCATCCAGTTTCAATTGGTGACCTACAAGTCTCAGAAGCTTCAACAACAGGTGAGTTATTTGTGTTGGCTGTTGTTTCATTTCTGGCCATTTCTCTGAGATTGGTTGACTGTGTCCAGTTGTCCATTATTGTTTTTCATTTTTTTAGTATATTTTGCTTTAAGTAAAGTTTCTGTGACTGAAATTTTTCAGATGCTTGGTTTATAGTGTAGTCACCACCATATCTCTTGTAATAATAAGTTAATGCATGAATCAATCATACCTACATGAGGCACAAGGTGTTTGTGAAGGTCTTGGCCTCAAAACATCCCCTGAACATTTTGAATCAGAACTCAGGCTAAAATGAGAACCTAATAGGAGATTCACTTAATAAACATGTCCAGCTATCTATAATTGACAGTTAAAGTTGCACAAAGTAAAGTTTATTTTATTTTATTTTCGATAATTCATTTAAGGGGTTTTAGCACATTATGAAATTAAATACTACAATACAACCATTGGCTACATGGTTTGAATAAGTATGGTATTTCACTGGGTTTCTGAACAGGGCAACACCTGTGGCATAAAGTGCACAGTGAAAGAAACTGGATTACTTCAGAACCATCACAGTTACTATCTTAGTTCAATACTGCTTCCAGTTAAAGAAAGAAAATAGCTGCTACGTAATATAATGGAAAATATCACTTATGTTTGGGAGTTTAAATTCAGAATTTGATTGTGTTCTTGGATCTATTAGCTTTGAAAGATATTAATGTAATAAGTTAATGAATAAATTGATTATACAATTGAATATTTTTATATTCTCTTTGGGGATCATTAATGCATTGCTGACTGTAAGAAATAATAAGGTAGCTTTAATAAAATAATAATATAAATAAAATGAGAAAACATTCCAAAGTGGACTCTTCATTGTTAGATTTACATAATGTTGCTATTTTACTGTTTAAATACTCCCCTAATACTATACTATACTTCTGGCATAAAAATGAAAATAGAAATATTAAGTTAAAAAGGGACCAATGAGTACCGATTATACTTCAATCAATGTAGTTCCATGTTATAATGGTGGGACTATGGCTGGTCTAATTTTAATTGCATATAATTAATATCCACCAACAGCCATAAAGTCACATGTGTGAAGTAACACATGTTTATTCAGGATCTTGGGAATTATTAAATAATCCGTTAATAAATATAGCCATTTCAACAATTCACTCAGATGTATGTTGTGACGTAGCCTGAAGTTGGTATTAATGTAATGCCAAACCAGTAGTTAAATAAAACAACATAGACGTTACAGTGCTGGTGGACAAATTATTTATTTCAAATTAAAAAATTATACTTTCTACACCTATCTAGAGGAATCTGTCAATATCTACTGGTGTGGTGGTAACACACTGGACTCGCATTTGGGAGGATGTTGGTTCAAATCCACCTCTGCCCACCCAGATTTAGGTTTTCCATAATTTCCCTAAATCCAGAGGTGCCCATCCCTCCCCCCCCCCCCCCCAAACTGCAACCAACCCCCCCACCCCACCCCCAACCCCACACTCCCAAGATTAGGTCCTGGATTTGAAAGATAAATTTATTGTGTATATAACCATTGGTTTTTTGTTTTATTTCATGTTTTGTAAATTGCTTTATAAAGCCCTCCACCCCAGGCTGGCCAAAAGTACTAATTTTTCACCCCCCCCCCCCCCACTCCAGGCAAATGCCGGGATGGTTCCTTTCAAAGGGAACGGCCAATTTCCTATCCCCATTCTTACCCAAAGAACCAGAGTGTAAACTCTGCCTCTAATGACTGCACTGTCAACACTAATCTTCCTTCCTTCCTCCAACTTCTCATATACTTCACTCTCCAGACCTTTTACATAATTTTATTCATATAATCAGGACAAAATGAATCTCCATCAAATATATATTAATCAAAATATTTGCATCCAAAACAGGTTCTATTCTTACACCATTCTTTCTTACAATAATTAATTATATAGACCTTTCCTCATATTTGTAAAAAATAGATGAAGTACACTTACCAGGCGAAAGGGCACAGGCAGTAATAGCAACAAATAAACACACAGACACACACACACACAAAAATGCTAGCTTTTGCAGCCTAGCTGCTTCATCAGGCAGAAGGGAAGGAGAGGGAAAAGGAAATGATGAGGGTTTTAAGGAAGGGGGTAAGGAGCCATTCCAATCCCGGGACAGGAAAGACTTACCTTGGGGGGGAAAATGGAAGGTAAATAAATGCACATACACCCACACATTTACACAGACACAAGTACACTTAGGCAGACATACTGTAGAACATACTGTGACAGTTCTACAGTATGTCTGCCTAAGTGTACTTGTGTCTGTGTAAATGTGTGGGTGTATTTACCTTCCATTTTTTCTCCCAAGGTAAGTCTTTCCTGTCCCGGGATTGGAATGGCTCCTTACCCCCTTCCTTAAAACCCTCATCATTTCCTTTTCCCTCTCCTTCCCTTCTGCCTGATGAAGCAGCTAGGCTGCGAAAGCTAGCATTTTTGTGTGTGTGTGTGTCTGTGTGTTTATTTGTTGCTATTACTGCCTGTGCCCTTTCGCCTGGTAAGTGTACTTCATCTATTTTTACGTATATTTTTCCTTTTAGGAATTTTTCCTCTATAATATTCGTATCATAAATTTGAATTCAACAATAATTTCCTCATATTTGTTATCACTGTAAATTCCTACTCCATGACACACTTTTTTTCTGGGGGAACTAGATATGGGTTCACCAAAAAATGTGAGCTGGTATACAGTTTAAAATTTTTCAATGTATTAGGTTGTTTTGTGTTGGCTAATAACAGCTCTGTGAGTTCTTGTTTATGTTTAAGGGACTTTTTGGTTACTGTGGGATGTAATAGCAGACAGCACATAAACAAGGATGCAGGCTTGGAAGTGAAGCTAGAACATACATTCTCATTAATACAACAATGATTATTTATGTAAAAAGCAAATAATTAATTTCAACAGCCTTGAAGAGGGACAGAAGGAAATCTGCTATTATACTGTTATAATGTTAACATAATAAGGAATGCTAATTCTTCTTGCTGCTGCTCGTGAGTACTGTGGCCGACCAACTGAGCTGACCATCATTCTGTAGCTGGTTAAATCAGTACTGTAGAGGGCATCACCTCTGTGCCAGCCATGGGCATGGCCATGTATCTTCTCATAATTGGTGGCTGTTGTGGCACCTGCTAAATCTCATTCTGGCCGTACTGTGTTGCTTGGTGTGCAGTTGATACATTAGAACTGCACACTCCTATCCTTACCGCTCTCCAACAAAATGCCACTCTGTTGTCATGTAGTTAGCATTCTTATGACAACATGAAGGGAGGCAGGAAGCTGGACATCTTGAGAAGCCTTGAGTTGCAACTGGGAACAACACTGAGACTCTGGCCATATTCCAACATCCGTCCTGAGCTCCAACAGAAATGTAAGCCTGAAAACCTTTTAAAGAATTTATGTCCACTTCCTAAGTCAAGATCGTGAATGGAAATGTTAGTGAGGTTGATGAAGATGGTGCTAGTGGGGATAACGGGTCCATTGGTGGTGCTGCTACCAGAACTGGAAAGTGGAGCAGCTTTGTAGTGCCGAGTACACCCATGAGCGAGGCAATGGCGGTAGCATTAGCAGCAGTGATCCTTCCAGCTCCATCAGTTACGCAGGCAGAACTGAGGTGGCTCAAGGTGGTGGTTGGACCAGCTGCTAGGTATACTTGAGAAGACAGTCTGAGAACAGAAATTCTTCAGAAGAGTCTCACAATCACCAAGCGTGCATTTGATTCTGGTTATGACGCAGCAGCCCGGATGGAGCTTTAATAAGAAACATACAAGCACCTAAATGTCGAAAAACAGTACCTCATTTCCGGCACTTAGAGTGGCCAAAAACCCTGGAAATAACAGGATCATTAGGTATGCAGCGAAACTTGCATGTTGTAGAAGTTCATGCGTGGTGCAGTGGGTGCAGCAACTGGAGCAGTGTATGGTGGTGTCTGCTGTGTAGAGGCTCTGCGGCGATAGACTGTCATGGAGTTGAGAGGAGTATATTGACAGAACAGCAGCAGAGTTTGCTTCTGTGTATGGGAGGCATGTAGGATTAACAGCTGTTGCTCAGATTCTCATTTCAAACACTCAACTAATCTGTTAGATTATGGATGAATTAACTCACAAGTGATGTGAGTGATACCGTTTGCTTCATAAAACTGTTCAGACTCCCTAGCAATAAACTGTAGTCCATTCTCAGAAACCAACATTTCAGGCAAGCTTTCTAAGCAAAAAATGGATTGCAAAGCCTGAATGATGGTACAGAATGTAGTCAAAGACATGGGTACCACAACCAGATAGTTCCTGAAAGGGTCTACCTCAATATGCCAACAATGTTACAGAATGGTTCCATGAATTCAACATGTACTCATTGCCATGGGGGGTTGAGACTATGGCTGAGATGAAAATTTTTGTTGTGGCAAGGACTGATTTTCTGTACAAGCATGACACTGATGTCATCTGTTCAATGTGGATGTCCATGCCAGGCCACATGCAGTGTCTACATGAAAACTGTTTAGTGTGCACTAATCCTCAATGTTCTTGATGAAACAATCACAATACTGTTTTGAAATACTTTTAGAATAAGTACACATGATTGGCCAATGTAATTTTGCAATGAAATCACACCCTACTGAACACAGAGGCTATGCTATCCAGAAAAATAACAGTGCACAAAGAATTTCAAATGTTTTTCAGAGAATGGGACCAAACATTCCAGATATAATGCAACAAAAGTTTCAACTCAGGTTCCACTATGCAATTGTCCAAGAATCAAGGGGAAAAGAATGTAACATTACACTGTCCTGCCCATTAATATGGTAACACAACACTTCAGTGGTATCAAATCTGAATCATTGTCCTTTACTTCCTTAAGTTCTTTTGCATCTTTGTCTCTAAGTGCATGAGGGGTAGGTTGCACATTGTCCTTCAATGTTGCATGCACTAAAAATTGTTTGCCCTTTTTAGGGCTTCGGAATGTTGTTGTTGGTTTTTAGGGGACTAAACAGCTAGGTCATCAGTCCCCTGTTCCTAACTAAGAGTCCACTGTCAAGAGCATAAAAAATAAAATAAAGCTCAGAAAATAAAAACTTACAAAAAGGACAGGCTGGCAATGGCCAAGTCCCAGACAACACAAAACTAAGACACACAATAGGTAAAACAAGGTCAGGAACTCAACTGAAACTGGATAGCAGAGTACCATGGCTGGCTGATCGCAAAGATAAAATAGGATGAGCCAGCCATACTGCTTCAGAAAATGAGTTGAGACACTCAGCAAGCAATTGAGAAACACTGGCATTTTATCAAAAGCAGAAATAGAAAGAACATTGTTCTGAATATGAAGAGCTTATAAATCAAAACAATCTAAACAAAAAATATTTTCACAACCTCTCATACACCAAATTGTAAATTTCACGGTTCTGGTGTGACACTGGAATGTGGCAGACAAGCAACAGATTCCAAGTACTGGAATGGTTTCACCACATATGCAGAAAGTTGTACATTAGATAAGTGGCACGATTGAGCAAAGTAACTGACACACCTGTGTCTAATTGAAGATGCACGAGGGGCCAGCAATGTCTGATGTCACAAACATTTTATTAGATTGTCATTGCACTGCACAGGAGAGGGATGAAGACATATCCTTTCTCATCATTTGGATTGGCTGTCTACCTTGAAAAAACAGTCTGCACAGATTGAGTAGTTGCTCGGGGGTCTATGAGAGTGAGCTACATTAAGACTTCCCACAAGAAAATAAAGTTGCATAGCAAGAAGGTAGGTCTGTCTCTTATTCTTGGAAAAGCAACGAGGGAGGGGGGGGCGGGGGGCATGATTTCACATGCTGCAAGTCTTGTTTACTCTGTATGCAGCACCATACCTGTGTGATACATACTGGTCAGCCATGTGGCTGTTCCTGTTTATTACTGTCCATAACACAGCAAATTCAGGCTGCGTCAAAGTTTTCCATGGCACTGTCACAGAAATCCTGATGTTCTATAATTTTAACATGTTTTGAAAAGTTGGACCTGCATGTTCGAGAACCTGCTTGTGAATGCAACTGTCCAGCACATTGTATGTCATTGCATCCCAAATTATAGTGTCTGCATAATACTATCCAAAACACACTGAAACTGGCTCTCATGTGTTAAGCCCTGAAGTTCTGTGACTCAGTTGACTGTATGACTGATTAGGCTGTTTTCACAAATGAAAAACTTTTAACAAGCAGCAGCTACTACCACTTGATCCTCATAGTAATTAGTAAAGGCACTAATTAATTCATCAAACTGAAGTAATTCCAGAGGTGAAAGTAGAAATAAATCAGGATGGGAAGAAAGTAATTTTGTTTCACAGTACCTTGAACTTGATGTATGATGCAATGAGCTTCAAACTAAGCAAGCCACTTGTGTAAGTCTTCCTGTTGCTTGTTGAAAGCACAATATGGTGGACTGTTTGCAGGTGATGCCACAGGTGTAGCTTGTGTAGGCGGTGTAGTTTACACTTCAGCAGCTTGAGGGGTGAGTAGCAGCAGTAATGCTATGAGGAGCTGATTCATCTGGGTCATGTGAAACTATATAAATTGTGTTAGATCAATGCCAGCAGCAGCCTGAGGCAGTTTCACATTTTGTGCAGGAGGCTAAATATTCATGAATCTAGTAAGCAAGAATAAATAGATTAAATTCCAAACCATACCTCTGACAACATGAGAGAGAAGTTAATTAGTGAGCTCCATGTTGAAAAATGTTGGTTGCATCTTATAGCAAAGATATAGGCTGTGTCAGTCTGCTAGCCCTAATAAGTGTTGAGTTACCTCATTGCCATATGATGAGAATCATTTTTATTATATGATGTGTCGGTGACTGGGGTATGTAATATCAGCCGACACACAAATGAGGATGCAGACATGAAAAGTAAATATTGTGTTTGTGTATATGTGTGGGTGTGTGTGAATTTGTCTACCCTCCTTTTTCCCCCCCAAGGTAAGTCTTTCCTCTCCCAGAATTGGAATGGCTCCTTAAGGGTATATTACACGGAGCGAATTTGGTCGCTAGTTGCTGGTGTATTTGGACGCAGCTGCTAAATTCGCTCCGTGTAAACAGAGACAGCGAACAAAGTCGCTGCTCCGAAACGCGAGTGTCTAAAGTTGAAGGGCAGGCTACTTTTGACGCTGGTTGCTGGCGTTTTTGGTCGCCCTGTGTCATATACGGGAGCATCTAAAGTAGCCACCAGTCGAGTCAGTCGAAGGAAATTGTAAATGCTGGCGTTGTCTTTCTTGCAACAGTTTTAGAAGAACAATTAATGAACCAATAGCAAAACGGAAAGGTAGAAAAGAATAAAAGAAAATAGATTAGAAGGTGGATTGCGAAGAGGGATAAATCTGGTGCTTCTGCAAATCTTTTGGGTAAATTATTGTGTGAAGGTCGTTCTACCTACAGAAATATAATGAGGATCACATTTAAAAAAATTCATAGATTACCGTAAATGGTAGAGGATAAAATAAGGAAACAGAATACCATCATGATCTTGGCGATCTCACCAAGAATAACATTTAAATAATCGTTATTTCTAATGTTCCATAATACTGGAAAACTTCGATAAATTTTCAGAAATTTGATTACAATTGCACTTCATATTTTGTTTGGTGGGACATAGAACTTTTAATATCATTATTTGCATCAATGATCACAAAATTTCTCGTCATTTTGACAACTGGTTTTGGTCAGGATGACCATTTTCAAGTCTACTGCAAATCAGAAACAGAAGGATACATCTAGTATTAGACTACCTTAGAAAACGTAAATAAGGCATTAACTAACAGTCATCAATACATATAATATAGCCATATGGCTTCATCACAGCATAAGTGTATCTTCATTAAGGAATGTAACAACAGGTATGATGTATAATATTTTAACATGTTTTTATATCGATGACTGTAATGCCTTATTTACGTTTTATAAGGTACCGTAGTCTATTACTAAATTTGTCCTGTTTCTGATTTGCTGTAGACTTGAAATTCTGGAGTTCTTCTTCACTGTGAGTCCAAATCATAAAGATGTCGTCAATGGATCCAGAATTTCCTCTTCAACCTCAACTCCTTTGGTCCCATCAAATTCACCTGGTCCTATTCCAAATCCCATGCCACTTTCCTTTATGTCGACCTCCATCTGTCCAACTGCCAACTTCACACATCCGTCCACATCAAACCAACCAACAAACAACAGTACCTACACTATGACAGCTGCCATCCATTCCACATCAAATGTTCCCTTCCCTACAGCTTAGGTCTTCGTGGCAAACGAGTCTGCTCCAGTCCCGAATCCCTGAACCAGTACACCAATAACCTAATATCAGCTTTCACATCCAGCGGCTATCCTCCTGATCTGGTACAGAAACAAATTTCCAGAGCCACTTCCTCATCCCCCCAAATTCAGAACCTTCCACAGAAGAACCCCAGAAGTGCCCCTCTTGTCACCGGATACTTTCCGGGACTGGAGCGGACTCTGAATGTGGCTCTCCAGCAAGGATACGACTTCCTTAAATCCTGCCCCGAAATGAGATCCATCCTTCATGACATCCTTCCCACTCCACCGAGAGTGTCTTTCCACCGCCCACCTAACCTCCTAGTCCATCCATATGAAATCCCCAAACCACCTTCCCTACCCTCTGGCTCCTACCCTTGTAACCGCCCCCGTTGTAAAACCTGCCCTATGCACCCTCCCACCACCACTTACTCCAGTCCCGTAACCCCGAAGGTGTACATGATCAAGGGCAGAGCCACTTGCGATAGCACCCACGTGATTTACCAACTGACATGCCTGCACTGTGAAGCGTTCTATGTGGGAATGACCAGCAACAAACTGTCCATTCGCATGAACGGTCACAGGCAGACAGTGTTTGTTGGTAATGAGGATCACCCTGTGGCTAAACATGCCTTGGTGCACGGCCAGCACATCTTGGCACAGTGTTACACCGTCCGGGTTATCTGGATACTTCCCACCAACACCAATCTTTCAGAACTCCAGAGATGGGAACTAGCCCTTCAACACATTCTCTCTTCCCGTTGCCCACCTGGTCTCAACCTCCGCTAAATTCTAATTCCCGCCCGCCATCTTTAACATCTTTGCCTCGGTTCTGTGGACAGAGCCTCTGCCTGAAGTGGCATCTCTGTCCAACTTCTTTGGTTTCTACAAATGTCTGCCTAGGTGTGTTTGGATGTGGATGTGTGTGAGTGTATGTTTATTTGTTTACCTTCCTTTTTGTCCCCTAAGGTAAGTCCTTCCACTCCTGGGATTGGAATGGCTCCTTTTCCACTTCCTTAAAACCTGTATCCTTCCCTTTCTCCTCTCCTTCCTCCCTCTTTTTCCCGAAGAAGCCACCACTGGTGGCGAAAGCTCGAATGGTTGTGTGTTTTTGTGTGTGTTTCGTGTTTCTATCGACGAGCCTGTACTTTAGGTAAGTCAAAAATCTTTATTTTATACTAACTATATATATATATATATATATAAAAAATAGACGAAGATTACTCACCAGGCGAAGGAGCACAGGTGTGACAGCATCACAAATAAATAAATGAATACACACACACACACACAATCGCAAGCTTTCGCAACCCAGTTGCGTCTTCAGGCCGTAGGGAAGGAGAGGGAAAAGGAAATGATGAGGGTTTTAAGGAAGGGGGTAAGGAGCCATTCCAATCCCGGGAGAGGAAAGACTTACCTTGGGGGAAAAAATGGAGGGTAAACAAATGCACACATGCCCACACATTCACACAGACACAAGTACACCTAGGCAGACATACTGTAGAAAGCAAAGAAGTTAAGTTAACTTAACTTCTTTGCTTTCTACAGTATGTCTGCCTAGGTGTACTTGTGTCTGTGTGAATGTGTGGGCATGTGTGCATTTGTTTACCCTCCATTTTTTCCCCCAAGGTAAGTCTTTCCTCTCCCGGGATTGGAATGGCTCCTTACCCCCTTCCTTAAAACCCTCATCATTTCCTTTTCCCTCTCCTTCCCTACTGCCTGAAGACGCAACTGGGTTGCGAAAGCTTGCGATTGTGTGTGTGTGTGTGTATTCATTTATTTATTTGTGATGCTGTCACACCTGTGCTCCTTCGCCTGGTGAGTAATCTTCGTCTATTTTTTATATTTTATTTTTCCTGCTAGGAATTTTTCGTCTTAATATTCGTATTATATATATATATATATATATATATATATATATATATATATATATATATATATATATATATATATATTGCTAGGAATTTTTCCTCTATAATATTCGTATCATAAATATTTAACTTATTCAGACTTGAAGAGGGGCCAGCACCAGCTGTACAATGTGTTGTGACATTTGAAAATTTGTGCTAGCTTGGAATTAAAACATGGATTCCCCACTTATCATGAGCAGTATTTAACCATTATGCTACCTACACATGCCTCACTGTCCATTTCCATATGCCACACATTGTCTACTGTCCATGAATGCTCCTACATTCTATGATGTGATTCCTCCATGGGGAGAAAAGTTTATTACCGATGTTGTATACCATGCTATGGAATTTTACATACATTATTCAATGTCTGTGTATATTGATGTAATGATTGCTAATGTTCTTCAGATATATGTGAATGTTTGGATATCTGAACGACATTTCCCTTATTTATATCCATAAAAACACAAATACTGCACATTTGATATGTCTTAATGAGAATTTCATTGATATTTTTACCGATTTGAAGTACTTTTCTGTTATTTTGCTACCAGACATAATGAACAATTTGTTTTGTGAATTTTTGGTTCTGACTGAAACTTTGAAGGTAATGGGTTCATTAATGTGTATTCAGATTTTTCACATGAGATGTGGAGGAAGTTAGTCTTTGAAAACCCTTTTAAACTTGGTCTTTAATGTGAGGTTTTTGAAAAATATGATCTTGTAATTAAGTTATCAACTTTATACATTATTACTACATGGCTTTCCTTTTCCGCTGTAGTTATGAATGCTTTATTCTATTTGATATTCTAATTTATTCCTCTGGGATTATTTGACTCTTTCAATAACAATAACATATGATGCAAAATATATTGAGTAGTAAGAAACATACTATTTTACTTTCTCATTGCCAGATTTCTAATTAAACTTCATGTGCCACACAAATAGTATCATTGTATGAAGAATGTTACAAATTATGCAGATATGACTGGTACTGGTTTGTTACAAAGGTAAGATTTCACATTAAGTTGTGTGAAAAAATCAGATTTTTAAACATTTACTTTATTTAAAAATTGATTAAGAAACTTTATGGGAAAAGGCGGATGAAATAAAACTTGGCAGTTTTCTCTTCCCACAAAGAAAGTACAAATTTTGATGAAAATATATCTTATTAAGTCAATGTAATGCAGTCTTATGTACTTTCAAGAATTTTTACAGTGTGAAAATCAGAGAAGTCAATTTCTTCCCCTTTCTTGGAATTGACATCAGGTCTTTCTACCATTGGATGCTGATATGAGTGTGATGGAAGATAAATACAGTTTCCCCCAGCATGCAGAGTGACTACATTGGCATTTTCCATGTGATGAACAATTTTAGTGAACATAAACATTAGATGTAGATCTCTAGTTACTTTTATATTCTTCATTCTGGCATACCTCCTAATCTCAATCCAGTGACTGGTCACGTCTTGCCTTTACTTAGATTCTTCCATAATCCCAGTAATCATTCAAAGCAAGAGACAAGCCCACTCTCTGTCCCCAGTACGGTACGGCCTACCACGTTACCAGCCCACCCTAAGCGTAAATGATATATAGAGAATAAATTTATGGTATTTTCTACACACTCATGAGAAGAACATATATAGTATCATAATTATAACTCAATAAATTGTGGCACAAGGAATTCTTACAAAAAAGTATTATATCTATTTTGTATTGTTATATAATTTGTGTGTCACAATTTTTTTTCTGACAGGCAATGAAGAAAATGAAAATAATAAAAGGAACACAGGGCAAGGAGACATATGTGTCACTGAGAAGAAGGAGGAAAATCTTGCACAGAACACTGTCGGCAATATTGTTCTAGATATGGTTAGTGCAGGACACTTCCAAATGTCATTAGATATGTAAGTAGCCTTATCATTTCTAGAACTATCCCATCTTAATAACTTATCTAGATGAAACATCTATATTGCATAACACTGTCTTGTGTCATGGTTTATTACCACATCTCAGGTATATTTCTAATGTTATTTCCCATGTCTGTTTTTCTGCTTCCAAATAGAGGCGAAGTATTTCCTAGATGTAAATGAGGTAAATTTGGCATGTGGCAGGTTATGTGCTTCTGCACTTCCAAATTCTGAGCTTGACATCAGTGAAATAATACATAAATTGACAAATTGACCCAGACCTCTTTGTCTTCTTCCCCCCTCTCCCCTTTCCCCCCCATGCATTGTTATTTTACTACCTATGGAAGTTTTTTTGTGTGCAACAAACAAGTGTATAATAAAACACTACCAATTCTCTTTTCAGGAGAATCATAATGTGGATATGTGCACTATTATGTTTTTGGAAGCATATGTCAGGATTTAATTAAGGCAGAAGATCATGGCAACAAAGAATGAAAAATATCATTTAAGATGTAAGTAATAATTTATATTGTAACAAAACTACCATGTTTATTCCAAAATTAAAAACCTTTCCTTCATTATTGTATTAATGCCATTGTAATCATG
This sequence comes from Locusta migratoria, assembly GCA_026315105.1. Lineage (NCBI taxonomy): Eukaryota > Metazoa > Arthropoda > Insecta > Orthoptera > Acrididae > Locusta > Locusta migratoria. Next base: position 617,175,088 of record CM048746.1, on the reverse strand, counting down.
TTTGTCCTGTTTTATTATTCACATGTCTTTTTCTGCTCCACTACTACTCCTTACCACCTCATGAATAAGGATGGTGTCAATTCAAGATAGAATTATTCTACCAAAATAATTCCTGGGTAAATTGCAAGGTATCAGTGTCCAATGGGTACAATATTTTAGCAAACTACCATATTTCTATCATCAGGTGCACAGGTCGTTTTTTGGGGGGGAAGGGGGCACCACTGTCTTATTTATGATTGCTTGTTATTCTAAGCATGTTTTCATGTGGTTCTGAGTATTCGAGGTCAAATGTGGCCCTTGTTAGTGTTTGTTGAGCATTTATTCTATCTTCCTGGATAATGCTACACAGATAGGAATAAATGCAACTGTCATGTTATTCTGAGAATCCTCTTCTGGTTTCACCAGCTTTACTCATTGTACAGGATAAAAAGCACTTCAAATTTGACACTGTTTGTAGCCAGTCCCATAAAACCACTATCAGATGTTCAACAATTTCAATGATATTTTCACTGTGGAGGAGAGTGAGAGCCATATGTAGCAATGTTTTCAGGTTCGTCTAAGCTTGGTGGTGGGAGCTGTCTGCATGTAAGTATAGGTTGGTATGTGTCTTCTTCCAGTACACAGTGTGGCGCGAAGTGCCATTAACTCTTCTTTTAACCAAGGCATTCAGGAAAGAGAGCACTCAACTTGATATTCTGGTGTATGGAAGTTGCATGTGTAAGGAAGTAATTCAGCTTGTCTTTAGAATTTATATTTAAAAAAGCAGAGGTCAGTGTGTGGTTGAAACCCTGGATTCATATTGAACTCATATTGAAAGAAATGTTACATCATTGGATGAAAAGTATGGCAAGCTCTAACAATATTTAGTCAGGAGATCACAGAATGTATGAAAAACTATGACAAGAGGCTATGCCAAGTGTGCACTTTTAGGATAGCACAAGAAGTGTTACTCTGCACAGATCCTAATCCTGCTAAACACAACAAATTAAACATAATCATGACCTTATATTTTTGTGAAAATTCCACATCCTGGATACTGCCTATTAGGATATTCTAAAATAGGAAATGTAAGTGGATTATTTCCACCCAAGAACTTATGGGGGTTTATCTTACCGTGAGACCCCACGATAACCAACTGTCGGCGTGATGCCGGCAGTTGGTTATCGTGGCATTACATTGTCCACAGAATGACAACTGCATACCATCCTCAGACAAATGGCCTTACAGTACATTTTAACAAGATGTTAGCAGCTATGCTGTCGATGTACGTTGATGTTGAGCAGAAGGATTGGGATACAATACTGCCAGTCATGACATTTGCGTATAATGCTGCAAGACAAGACACTTTGGTTCGTATTGTGTCATACGCCGCCTGTCAGATGTCACATACGAAGTTGAGGATTATGAGCCATGAAACAACAAAAATGAAGAGACGTTGTTCACATTCTCCTCATGAAGCCTTACTACGATCCTGAAGAGCAGATAGGCGAAAATGGCTTCTTATTCAAGGACTCTAAAGGTGGTAATGACACTGAAGAAGCCACGACAGGAACATCTGTCATCGATAATCGTGCAGAATGTAAGGATTCTCCAGAACTGCCATACAGATGACCCATGACAAGACCAAGATCCAGGCCATTGCAGCTGGCTCCAGAGGGAACCTAACAGCGGGTCGCTGTTTTTTCAGGAGAGAGAGCAATGCTGTGACACCCCATGATAACTGACTGCCAGCATGGCGCAAGGGATAGCATCATGGATTGCGATGCTGAAGGTCACCGGTTCAATCCTGTCCACCAGCAAAAATTTATTTCTTTGTAATTAACATTTCCAGGGTGTTCTACATGTTTCTTATGTTTACATATAATTTCTACTTGTTTCTTATGTTAACTATTCTTCTGATTTCTGGTACATTCTGTCTGTGTATAAATAGCAGAGCACTCTGCCTGAGAGGCAGTTCGCAATAAACCTGCTTTCAGTATAAGTGCCATGTTCAGTCTACAACCCTGCCTTCGAAGTCAAGCCTGTTTCCATTTCAATGTGACATTGTTTTGAATGCTGTGAGACCCCACGATAACCCACTGCCAGCATGGCGCAAGGGATAGCGTCACAGATTACAGTGCTGAAGGTCGTCGGTTCAGTTGTGTCCACCGGCAATGTTTATGATAGCCACTGGTATGTAAATTTCTTTGGTGATTCTGATAAACTTTTTACTATCGACAAGCACACAACTTCACAGTTTAATCGGTGACTGCAACTCTTCTCATCGTCAATGGTGGTATCGTCACATTGTCAACGGCAAATAACTTCCCAGAAAATTCTGTATTACGTTATCCGTCAGAACGACTTCCTCAATTTGCAGCTCAGATCTTCCACAGTCAATGATAGCTTGGGATGTTTGCAGGAAGTCCCATCCAAGAATGACATTATGACTACATTCTGTTAAAATGACAAATTCAAATGGCTGGGTTCTGTTGTTGATGGTTATTCTTCTGACACAAGTTCCTGCTGGCTGGACGTACTTTCCATTCATGAGCTTCAGCACAGTTGCCCCAGTATCACAGAACATTGTCGTCTTTAGTGTGCCTCGGTAATTATCCGACAATACTGAGAAAGAAGCTCCTGACTCAACGAGTGCCCAGACAGGTTGGCCGTCGATTGTGACGTCGTTGAGATTTCCTGACATCTTAGCAACTGGTGTCCGTGGAGGATTTTCATCTGCGGTGGCCTCACCTCTGTAGATGGTCGCCTTGCTTAGTTTTCCTGGGTGCGGTGGCTAGGGGAGCGGCTAGTACCTCTGTATGGCGATGGTAAATGGCAGTGGTGCGTCAGAGAGTGACCTTGTCCAGGGTATGGCGATGGGCTTCTTCCCATTGGTTAACTGAACTCATTAGCAGTGTGGCTGCCTGGGAAAGAACTGCTCTGATTGCTGACGTCTTGTGGCAAAATAATCATCGAATATTCGCCTTCTCTCTCTGCAGTAGCGTACGACATGTCCAGGGTGCCCACAGTGATGTGTTGTCTTCTGTTCTCCAGACGTCTGTTCTTCTGCGGGGTGTCATTGTTGCCGGCGGAGTTGGTTGTGGCCGCAACGGCCGGTTCATAGGCTGCCGTTTGGCGGCTGCAGTGTAAGTCATAGCAGGGCAATGCCATTCTTCACATTGGGTGTGACTGGCAGGGCAAACAGGAGCTAATGTCTGAAATACCTCTTCCTCAGTGGTGTTGGCTTGCTCATGACAGAGAGCTTACATCCATGGCCACAATCTGATGATCGCTTGGTCTAACAGTCCTGGCTGCCATAAAATGTTGTAATTCTTTTCTCACAATTTGTCATATGAAAGAGGCGAAGTCATGCTGGTCTTCCACAGTGGCAATAGGGACTACATTGGGGAGTCATACTTCTTGCATTCATCCCTCCTTTGTTGCATCTCTTAAATATGCTGGCACCACTTGATGACCTCTTCTGTCGTAGCAACCTCTTTTATCAGAAGAGCTTGGTACATGTCTTCTGCAATACCCTTCATCAGGTACGTGATTTTGTTGGCCTCAGTCATATTCGGATTGACTATGTTACACAGGGCCAAAACATTCTGTATGTACTACTGTGTCTGCTCACCATGTTGTTGGGCCTGGTTCTTCAGTTGTGCTTCCACCGAGCGGATTTGTTGCTGGCAGTCTCCAAACATCTTCTTAAGTTTCGTCTGGAACGTTTCCCAGTCATTCAGCTTGTCTTTGTTGTTTTCAAACCATTGCTGGGCTGTTCCATCCAGGTAGAAATAAACGTTGATCAAGCACATTGTATGATCCCATCTGTTAAACTTGGTGACTCGGTCGGACCCTTTTAGCTATTTGTTGGGGTCCTACCCAACGTCTCCAGATATCACCGACGGGTGTCTGATGTGCAGCTGGCTTACCGTTGGTTTCGTGTCCATGGTTCTTCTGATGAAACAGAATTTCGGAAGGATGTACTTGCTATACCACTTGTATTCCGTTTCTAGTCCGTGTAAGCGACGGCTTTTACGTTGCCTAATCGGAGCCACAGTGATGCACAGGATACCCGGCGCCTCCACCAAACAATGTCGCGTTGAAATGGAGGCAGGCTTGTAGACTGAACACAGCACTTATACTGAAAGCAGGTTTATTGCGAACTGAAACGTACATGCAGCACTGACTGCCTCTCGGGCAGAGTGCTCTGCTATTTATACACAGACAAAATGTACCAGAAATTAGAAGAATAGTTAACATAAGAAACAAGTAGAAATTACAAGTAAACATAATAAACATGTAGAACATCCTGAAATATTAATTAGAAAGAAATAAATTTTTGCCAGTGGACGAGATTGAACCGGCGACATTCAGCACGGCAGTCGGTTATCGTGGTGTCTTGCGGCAATATGATAAAAACCAAGAATTAGGAGGGGTTTCATTGTCTAAAAAGTAAACAATAACATAAATGTATGTTGTTGGTTGTTGTTGTTGTATTCAGTTCAGAGAATGGTTTGACGCAGCTCCCCACCCTACAGTATCCTGAAGAAGCCTCTCCATCTCCTTATAGGAAAGGCAACCTCCATCTATTTGAACCTGCTTACTGTATTCATCTCTCAGTCTCCCTCTCCAATTTTAACCCCACACCTCTGCCTCCAATGCTAAATTCATGATTTCTTGATGTCTAAGAAGTTGTCCTATCAATCAGTCCCTTGTTTTGACAACAACGGAAGGTCCAGTAAGGAATGTTAATGATGATATATCATAGGGAACAACTCACCATAAACACGAACATTGAGCTGCTGACAGGCACAAATAAAAGACACACAAACACACACACACAATTCTAAATTTTCAAATGTGGCCTTTCTCAGAAAGAGAACACTCATCCACACATGTCTCACATCTCTGGCCACCCAACACAGTATGTGTTGGGTGACCAAACATGGATGATGTGTGTGGATGAGTGTTCTCATTCTGAGGAAGGCCGCGGCCTTGTTTTGACAAGGTACGCCAAAAATTGTTCCCCAAATTCTGTTCAGCACCCCCTTATTAGTTACTTGATCTACCTACATAATCTTCAGCATTCTCCTGTAGCAACAAATTCAAATGCCTCTATCCTCCTCCTGTCTGATCTATTTATTGTCAATTTTGCACTACATACAAAGCAACACTTTGCACAAATGGCTACAGAATAGATTAAATTAATATCTGTTGTTAACAAATTTCTCTTTTTCGGGGATGCTTTTCTTCCCATAGTCATTCTGCATTTTCTTTCTCTTTTACTTCAGTGACGAGAAGTTATTTTGCTACCCAAATAACAAAGTTCATCTGCTACTTTATCTCATTACCAAATCTAATTCCTTCAACATCACCTGATATTCTTTGGACTACGTTCCATTACCCTTGTTTTTCTCTTGTTAATGTTCATCTTATATGCTACTTACAAGATACTATTCTTTCCATTCAATTGCTCTTCCAGTTCCTTAGCTGCTTCTGAAAGAATTACAATGTCATCAGCAAAATGCAAAGTTTTTATTTCTTCTCCTTTAATTCTTTCTCTACATTTCGCCTTGCTTTCCTTCACAGCTTGCTCAATGTGCAAATTGAATAATATTGACGAAAGGTTACAATCCTGTTTTATGCCCTTCCCAACCAATGCTTCCCTTTCTTGCTACATGACATAGTCAAAAAATTTCTCCAGGTCTACAAAAGCTAGAAATGTATGTTAACTTCTCCTTCATCATCTTCTAATATAAGTTGTAAGATGAGCATTGCCTCCCGCATTCCTACATTTCTCCTAAATCCAGACTGATTGTCTCTGAGTTTGGCTTCTGCTAGATTTTCATTTACTCTGTAAACAATTCATGTTAAAATTTTGCAACCATGACTTATTAAACTGATGGTTCTGTAATTTTGACACCTGATTTCGTTGGAATTGGGATTACTACATTTTTATTGAATATAGTTTGTACATCATTCTTCTGAGTGAATTTTGCCAGTCTCATTTCAGACAAGATGGAATAGTTTCTTTTGTCATACCTGGTTCTCCCAGAGACTTCAGTAGTTTTGAGGGATTGTCATCTACTCCATGGGAGTTGATTCAACATAGTTGTTTCAGTGCTCTGTCAAATTCTTCTCTCAGTAGAATATCTCCTACTTCATCTTCATTGACTTCCTCTTCCCTTTTTACAATATTGTCTCCTAAGTTCATTTACTTTGTAGAGCCTTCTTTCCATCTTTCAGCTTTCCCTTCTTTGTTTACAACTTTTTCTCCATCTGTGCTCTTGATATTCATAGAGTTGCTTTTCTTGTCTCCAAATATCTCATTTCATTTTCCTATAGGCATAATCTATTTTTCCTGTAGTTACAAACAGTCTTCTACAGACTTACATTTGCCCTCAATCCACTCCTGCTTAGCCATTTTTCACTTCCTGCCTATCTCATTTCTTAGTTGTTTGTACTCCATATTACCTGCTTCATTTACTGTGTTTTTATATTTCCTACTTTCCTCAATTAAATTCAGCATTTTCCTCTGATAGCCAAGGACTTTTGTAGGTTTTTCCTTTCTATTTAGTCATCTGCTGGCTTGATTATTTCATCTCAGGATCCTTTAGTTGATCCAGATCCTATCTCCTTATTTTCCTACCTTTCTACAGTTTCAGTCTACATTTCATAATCATTAATATATGGTCAGAGTCTATATCTGTTCGTGGATATGTCTTACAGTTTAAAACATGGCTCCGAAATTGACATCTTTCCATTATAAATTATATCTATTACCTTCTGGAGTCTCCTGCTCTCTACCACATATACAGCTGTCTTTCGTGATTCTTAAACCTAGTGTTTGTTATGATTAAATTATGTTTGATACAAAATTCCACTAGGTGGCTTCCTCTTTCATTCCTTTTCCCTAATCCATATTTACCCACTATTTTTCCGTAGTAGTCCCTTCCTATAGATAAAAAAGGGGGACTATTTTATCTTTGGAATATCTTGCCCAAGATGATGCCATCATCGTATATTCATACAACAGAGTTGCATGAACTTGGGAAAAGTAATGACTGTAGTTTCATCGTGCATTCATCCATTCACAATAACTATGCAGCAAAGCCATGTTAGCTGATATTACAAGGCCAACTCATCCAGGCTGTTGCCCCTGCAACTGGCGAAAAATCTGCTGCCCCTCTTCAGGAACCACATGTTTGTTTGGCCTCTCCACATGTATCTGTAACATTGAGGCATGCAAGCCGACCCACCTCAGGAATGTCTGTGGTTCATGGGGGGTCTCCTCTAATATCTTTGGTAAAGCATTTATGCAAGCTAGAACAAAGTTGGACCATGTTTCCAAGATTCAGGATATTAATAAAATTTTCTTGGTTTGCAAGCCACGTCATGTGGTTTTCTGCCCATGAGCTTTCGACAAAGACCTCCTCTGCCATTGTCAAGTGAATGACTCTCATTAAGAAACCACTGCCGTGCTTATACAGCCATGCCACCACTTCACTGGTGCCCAGTTCCTTGACCATATATGGCATTGTTTTGGTTGCGAGTATGCCACGCCTACTTCATCTCCGCAATCACAGGTTCCCATGCCGTACTAAGCTGCAAGTCGCCATCTTTATTAACAGTGTTTTCAGAAATTTTGATCTCTTTGGCCATGTTTATTATGCTATCCCAGAAGCTGTTTGTCCTTTTAATAATTGAAGTCTCATCTAAAGCAATCCGATGTCCATTATCCAAAGCATGTTCCACCACATCTGACTTTTTGGAGTAGCATAATTGAAAAGGAGACTGATGACCTGGCTGCTTAGTCTCCTTAAAACCAACAACAACAACATAATCGAAAACACCTTTCATGTTCTATGCATCACTGTTCAATAGTGCGAACAGTCTGGCTGACATAAAACTGTCCACACTCACATGGAATTTTATAAATTCCTGGTGTTCTGAGACCTACATCATCTTTCATGGGATTCATTAGTTGCCGGATCTTTGCTGGAGGTCTGAAGATTGTTTTGATTTTACGTCTTTTCAGGAGCCGGCTAATTTTCCCTGTAAATGAGCCACAAAACAGTAAAAAAGTGATCTTGATGTCTTCTTCAGATGTTTTCCAATTATGTACGTTAGGTGAAACTTATTATTATTATTATATTGGTGTCGTGTCTGTTCTTTTGGACATCTCCAAAGCCATATTTCGCAGCCATATTTCATTTGCAAATTATTGATGAAGGAGTGGAAAGAAGAAGGATTAGGACAAAAAGGATTGACATTGGCTGCATTAGGGCATTGAAATTATTAAACAATGGTGACAAGTGAAAATGTGAGCCATCCTGGGAATCAAATCCGGGTCTCCCACTTCGGGCTGGCAGTCGCCTTAACCACCTGGCTACCCGCGCTCACCTCCCATGCCTCTCAAATTCCCAGCAAATTGCACACTATGGTTGTAGTGCCTCTATTGCCCATGCATTCTTACACTCACTGTTATGGATTCCTATGTAAGGCCGAATGTATGACCACATCTGCGGTGAAGTAAATGAAGCTAATGCCACCATCACATGTAAATACTTATTATTATTACATTGGTGTGGTGTCTGTTCTTTCAGACATGTGTGGAATGATCCTCTCACCATCCTCCTACTGGCTGATAAGGGCAATCCTACCATTCTTATGGAACAAGTCAACTAAGATGGAAAAATCTGACAGATGCTGGAAGAAGATACATACCAAAAGCTGCCTCACGACCCAACATGTAGAATTGTGAGGAAGATGTCAGAACTTAAGATCGTCAATGAAAGAGAGTACAATTAAGAACCTCCTCCCTCAGCCTCCTAGACCGCCTATGTTTTACAGTCTGCCAAAGGTGCATAAGAAGGACACAACAACTTAATGGTGTGTACCAGCAGATCTCCAACCTAAAGACTTGCCAAACACTTGGCCACACTCCTCTCTATGTATGTCACACACTGTGAACATCATATAAAGAATTCAGTGGACTTCATCGACCTAATTAAAGGACAGCACCTCAGTGAGGAAGATATTATGGTTAGTTTTGATGTGTTCTCCCATTTCACATGTGTTCCCATCACAGACTCTATAGTCTTGCTGGCCCAGTTGTTTGATGACACCATCGTGAATTTATTTAAACACACCTTATGTCATCATACTTCTTACTTGGTGGAGAATATTTTAACCAGATAGATGGCATGGCTATGGGAAGCCCTTTAGTACCAGTTGTAGTCAACCTCTTCTTGGAGCACTTCAAAGATCTTGCCTTGGACACAGCTCCTGAAAAGCCTTGTGGCTTTTACCATTACGTCTACGACACCTTCGTCATCTGGCCTAATGTTTGGAAAAAGCTAGAAGAGTTCCTGAAGCTTTTCAACAGTATACATGGGCACATTAAATTCATGATGTAAGTAGAGAAGGATGGTTCCTTGCCATTCCTAGACATTCTTGTCTGCTGTAAACAGGATGGAAGTCTGGGTCACAGCGTTTACCGCAAGCCCACCCACACGGATCTACTATTGAACAGCGACACATAGAACATGAAAGGTATTTTTGATTATGCTATCCCAAAATGTCAGCTGTGGTGGAACATGGTTTGGATAACGGACACCAAATTGCTTTCAACAAGACATCAATTATTAAATGAATGAACAGCTTCTGCGATAGCGTAATAAACCAGGCCATAGAGATCAAAATTTCTGAAAAGACTCTTAATACAGACAGTGGCTTGCAGCTTAGTATGCCATGGGAACCTGTAATTGCCGAATTGAAGCAGGCTCGGCGTACTCGGGACAAAAACATTGCCATATATGGTCAAGAAACTGGGCTCCAGTGACATCACTGATGGTGGCATGGCTATATAAGCACAATAGTGGTCTCGTAGTGATGGTCATCCACTTGACAATGGCACAGGGGGTCTCTGTCGAAATCTCATGGGAAGAAAACCATATGACATGACTTGCAACCTGATAAGATTTTATTAATAGATATCGCCTCAAAACATGCACTCATACATTCAGCACATTGTGCAAAATCTTCTCCGCACACTGTACATGATTTGTTGCATGAATATATGTCTGTGGCTGTACAAAATTTTGTTTCATGTCACAGAATATCCACTAGAATGAAAAGAAAAGTGCAGATAATCATCTTATAGGGTATATATGAACCACAGACATTGCCGAGGTGGGGTGGCTTGCGTGCCTCAACGATGCAGATAGCCATACCGTAGGTGCAACCACAGCGGAGGGGTATCTGTGGAGAGGCCAGACAAAAGTGTGGTTCCTGAAGAGGGGCAGCAGCCTTTTCAGTAGTTACAGGGGCAACAGTCTGGATGATTGACTGAGCTGGCCTTGTAACATCAGCTAATGTGGCTTTGTCACACAGCTACTGCGAACGGCTGAAAGCAAGGGAAACTACAGCCGTTACTTTTCCCGAGGGCATGCAGCTCTACTGTATGGCAATATGATGATGGCATCCTCTCGGGTAAAATATTCCGGAGGTAAACTAGTCCCCCATTCGGATCTCCGGGCGGGGACTACTCAGGAGGATGTTGTCATCAGGAAAGACAATACTGGCATTCTACGGATTGTAGCGTGGAATGTTAGATCCCTTAATCGTGTAGGAAAATTAGAAAATTTAAAAAGGGAAATGGATAGGTTGAGATTAGATATAGTGGGGATTAGTGAAGTTCGGTGGCAGGATGAACAGGATTTCTGGTCAGGTGAGTACAGGATTATAAATACAAAATCAGTTGGGGGTATCACAGGAGTAGGACTGATAATGAATAAGAAGATGGGAATGCGGGTAAACTACTATGAGCAGCACAGTGATCGCATTATCATTGTCAAGATAGATACGAAGCCAACACCGACAACAGTAGTACAGGTTTATATGCCAACTAGCTCTGCCGATGATGAGGAGATCGAAGAAATATATGAGGAGCTAAAGGAAATTATTCAGACAGTTAAGGGAGAGGAAAACTTAATTGTGATGGGAGACTGGAATTCGGTAGAAGGAATAGGAAGAGAAGGAAAAATAGTAGGTGAATATGGACTGGGCAGAAGGAATGAAAGAGAAAGTCACCTGGTAGAATTTTGCACGGAACATGATTTAATCGTAACAAACACGTGGTTTAAGAATCACAAAAGAAGATTATATACGTGGAAGAGACCAGGAGACCCGGAAGGTATCAGATAGATTTTATAATGGTAAAATATAGATTCTGAAACCAGGTGATGAACTGTAAGACATACCCAGGGGCAGATATAGACTCTGACCATAACTTGTTAGTCATGAACTGTAGGCTGAAACTGAAAAAACTGCAGAAAGGTAGGAAAATAAGGAGATGGGAACTGGTTAAATTGAAGGAACGTGAAGTTCTGGAGAAATTCAGAGGGAGATTTAGGCATCAGTTGACAGAAACGGGGGGAAATAAAACAGTAGAAGAGGAATGGGTAGCATTGAGAGATGAAATAGTGAAGGCAGCAGAGGACAAAATAGGTAGAAAGGCAAGACCTACAAAAAATCCTTGGATATCATAGGAAATACAAAATTTAAATATAAAAATGCAGTAAATGAAACAGGCAAAATGGTGTACAGACGACTAAGAAATGAGATTGACAGGAAGTGCAAAATGGCTAAGCAGGAGCCAAATGCAAATCTGTAGAAGAATGTATAAGAAGGGGAAAAGTAGATACCGCCTACAGGAAAATAAATGAGACATTTGGAGACAAGAAAAGCAACTCTATGAATATCAAGAACTCGGATGGGAAACCAGTTCTCAGCAAAGAAGGGAAAGCTGAAAGGTGTAAAGAGTACATAGAGCAGCTCTACAAAGGAAATGAATGTTGTAGGAAGGGAAGAGGAAATAGATCAAGATGAAATAGGAGATACTATACTGAGAGAGGAATTTGACAGAGCCCTGAAAGACCTAGGTCGGAACAAGGCCCCAGGAGTAGATGACATACCCTCAGAGCTACTAAAGTCTCTGGGAGAGCCAACCATGACAAAACTATTTGAACTGGTGTCCAGGATGTATGAGACAGGCGAAATACCCTCAGACTTTAAGAAAAATGTAATAATCCCCATTCCAAAGAAAGCATGCACAGACAGGTGTGAAAATTACAGAACCATCAGTTTGATAAGTCATGGTTGCAAAATTTTAACACGAATTATCTACAGGAGAATGGAAAAGCTGGTAGAAGCTGACCTCGGGGAAGATCAGTTTGGATTCAGGAGGAACGTAGGAACTCGGGAGGCAATACTCACTTTACGTCTTATCTTAGAAGATAGATTAAGGAAAGGCAAACCTACATTTTTAGCTTTTGTAGACTTGGAGAAAGCTTTTCACAATGTTGACTGGAATACACTCTTTCAAATTCTGAAGATATCAGGGGTAAAATACAGGGAAAAGAGAGTTATTTACAACTTGTACAAAAGCCAGACCGCAGTTATTAGACTCGAAGGGCATGAAAGGGAAGCATCAGTTGGTAAGGGAGTAAGACAGGGTTGTAGCCTTTCTCCAATGTTGTTCAATTTGTACATTGAGCAAGCTATAAAGGAAAGCAAGGAGAAATTTGGTGAAGGAATTAAAGTTCAGGGGGAAGAATTAAAAACATTGTGTTTTGCTGACGACATAGTAATTCTGTCAGATACAGCAAAGGACCTGGAAGAGCAATTGAACGGAATGGACAGTGTGCTGAAAGGCGCTTATAAGATGAACATTAACAAGAGAAAAACTAGGGTAATGGAGTGCAGTCTAAGAAAATCAGGTGATGCTGAAGGAATTAGATTAGGTAACGAAGCAATAAAGGAGGTAGATGAGTTTTGTTACTTGGGCAGTAAAATAACAAATGATGGTCACAGTACAAAGGATATAAAATGCAGAATGGCAATGGGAAGAAAACCATTTTTGAAAAAGAGAAATTTGCTAACATCGAATATTAATGTAAGTGTAAGGAAGTCTTTTCTAAAGGCATTTGTGTGGAGTGTTGCTTTGTATGGGAGTGAAACATGGACGATAAGCAGTGCGGACAGGAAGAGTATAGAGGCTTTTGAAATGTGGTGCTACAGAAGAATGCTGAAGATTAGGTGGGTAGATCGCATAACTAATGAAGAGGTACTGAACAGAATTGGTGAGAAAAGGAATTTTTGGCATACTCTGACTAAAAGACAGGATCGCTTGGTAGGACACATTCTTAGACATCGAGGAATCGTAAAATTAGCATTGGAGGGAAGTGTGTGTGGTAAAAATTGCAGAGGGAGACCAAGAGACGCGTATAGTAAGCAGATACAAGTGGATGTGGGTTGTCGTTCTTATGAGGAGATGAAAAGGCTTGCTCAGGATAGGGTATTGTGGAGAGCTGCATCAAACCAGTCTCCGGACTGAAGACCATAACAACAACAGAGTATATAGACACTATTTATAGCCATAAAATCAGTGACCTCTCTTGTTTACACAGATTATGAATTACCATACACTTCTAAGTGTTTTACTGATTGTAGCAAGATATGGCATTTCATTCTACTGGACTTTACCATGTTCAGATTTTTAAATATGTGAGGAATTCACTATAAATTAGCATGTTTCACTGAAACATCTCCTATCTTTAACAATATCCATGCCAAACTCTGGAAATGGTACTTTTATTTGCAGACACTTCAAATTAGGTGCAAACAATTTCTCATCAGAGTCACCATTGTCCTCCTGACATTAGAATTACTGTAAGTAATTACCTCCTCAATTCATTCCTCAATAGTTACAGAAAGTGAAAGTCTGTTAATCCTGATCTTTTTCCACTGTATTTCATCAGAATCAGAAATACTTTCATCATCATCATCAAAATCATGTTATAAGTATAGAGCAGTATTACTTTACTGACTATTGTGCAATAGCGGATATTTCAATGGGTCCCACTAGCATGTCTACACTAGATAACAACCTAAGTTAAAACAAAAAAAAAAAAAAAAAGCCTATCATTTTGCAATAACAAAGATTGTGAGTGGAACCACTCATAAAACAGTATTTATCAATGTTTATGTACATAATAGACAAAAGTTAGAATTTCCTACGAGCACCACTTGTAAAATGGCATTACTAGAACATTAGGGCATAAGACGTAAATCATGACAGAGAAATCTGAACACCCTTGTCCCATATGTTGAATTTAGAATTCATTTATGTAGATTTTTTCTACAAATAGTATTGATAATATATGATTTATTTATGTTTGTTTTAAATTTTTTATTATTAATTATTTGTGTTTTAATTAGAGTTGCTTTTTTAACTTTAATGGAGCGTAAGGTATTAGGGTATATTCAAATTCGAAAAGGTCCAAATAAGGTTGGGTTTTTAGGTATTCCTCAACCTTTTAGTGATGCTATTAAATTAATTTGTAAGGAACAACCTATTCCTTTTATATCTAATTATTTTTTATATTATTTTTCTCCTGTTTTTAATTTAATAATTTCTTTGTTAATTTGAGTTATTTTTCCTTATTTAACTTATATATGTTCTTTTCCTTATGGTTTCTTATTTTTTCTATGTTGTACTAGATTAAGAGTTTATACATTAATAATTGCTGGTTGATCTTCTAATTCAAATTATTCATTATTAGGTTCTTTACGTTCTGTTGCTCAAACTATTTCTTATGAAGTAAGATTAGCTTTAATTTTATTATCATTAATTATTTTAATTGGTAGTTTTAATATGCTTGATTTTATGAATTTTCAATTATATTGTTGATTTATTGTTTTTTCTTTCCCTTTAGCTTTATCTTTCTTTGGTTCTTGTTTACTAGTAATGTTATTGAATTAATAATTTTTAATTTAAATTATAATAAGTAGGATTTATTTTCTTTACCTTTTGTATCAGGGTTTATCAAAATTTTGATTTTTATAAATTAATCTCAATTTAGGTTGATCTATGAGTAAATGATATTTATTGTTTCATAAATATTATTAATTTATTTATAGAAATGAAATGTTATTCGTTTCCTAATATATTTAGTTTCTTAAGAAAAAATTTAATTTTTTAAAATTAATGCTTTTATTTAATTTTTTAGTATAAAGTATTAATTTATTAATTTTTTAGGGGATAAGCTCTAAAAATTAATAACCTATAATTTATTAATTGAAGTATTTAATAATAAGCTTAGTACCAGCTATTTTTTGATTACGTTATAGTTCATTATTTTTTGTTTAGATTTTATAATTATTTTAGGTTGTTTATTAAGATGATGAATTTAATTTTAAAGTTTTTGTAATAATGATGGAATTAGTATAATTATTTTGTTTTATTTTATTTTTTATAAAATTTATTATAAGGAACTAGGCAATATAAATTTCCGCCTGTTTATCAAAAACATGTCTTCTTGACAATAAGTTTTTTACTATTTTTACTATTCGCTGACATCAGCGCACTATAGTACCACTAGTTCTTAATACAATAAATGTAATACAGTTAAAGTAAAACTATTTACAAAGAAAGAGATGAGGGGAGAGAGGCTATTTACATAAAACAAAGCTACAGACAAGAAATATACATTAGGTTACAAACCAAGTACATCTAGTCTACACCAAAGTAATTAAAATATACAGTTGCAGTCAAAATAATAGACCCACCTGTCAGAGTTTTGAAATAAAGTGCACATTTGTTACTAGACATGTTTGTACTATCATGGAAACAAAATATTACATTGTACAGGAACCATTACAACAGAGTCACATTGTACCACAGTCAGTTACATAGATAACACAACACAAAATAATCAGTAATAATCAAAAGAATACCAGACCATAGGGTAAAAATAAATAAATAAAAAATAAAATAAAATAATAAAAAAAGAGCTAATTGATGCAAATATTTTGTACTTATTTCAGTCGTATGAAATGTACAGGATCAGTTTTTTTAGCATAGGAGTGCATTAGTACTTCATGGGGTAACCCTTATTTTGAGGATTGCCTGCACCTCTTAGACATAGCCTGCATTCACCACTACTGATCACATACCAGGCTCTCTGAATTTCTTCCCAAAATTTATCTAAAGATGTAGCTTTTGAGCAGTCACTTCTCTTGTCTCTGATCTCCCATAAGTTCTCAATGGGTGATGCATCAGGGGATTGATGTGGCCACTCTAATACTTCCATATTGTGAACTTGAAAAAACTCTTGTATTATAATTGCAGTATGCTTTGGATCGTTATCTTGCTGAAATTTCCATTTCAGTAGCATTCCCTCTTCAGCATAATGCAGCATCACATTTGTCAAGATGTCTTTATACATTTCTGCACTCATTATGCCTTTGATACAGTGTATTGGATCAATGCCGTACCATGAAAAACATCACCATACTGTAACACTTCCACCATCACATTTCACAGTTTTTAAAGTATACTTGGGGTTAAGTTAAGTGGCATGGAGGGGATCATACATCAAACTTTCCCATCTGAGGCAAACCTATTACACTTGGATTCATCAGACCAAAGGATGTTCCTCCACCAAATATTTCTCCGGGCAAAGGCCAACCTTTTCCGAACATTAGCTTTTGAAATATGTGGCTTCTGTCTCACAATGCACCCATTCAGTTTTGCAGATCTCAGACTTCTTTGAATCATTGAGGTTAATGGTTGAACATCATGTTTGTGCTAAACAAAATGACTTTCAGTCATGGTGTTGACAAAAATGTGTCTTCTTTACTTTCCTCAGGATGAGTCTCTCTATGCGACATGTAGTTACATGAAGTCACCCCCTGTTCTCCACCTGTGGCTTTGTTTGTTTTGACCGTCTAAGGGTGTTCTGGACTTGTTTTCATGAAACGTGTAAATTTTTGGCTATTTGATTCATGGACATGCCACTTTTGAACATCTGGAACATTACTATATGCTCATCATCACTTGCATGCTTTACTCTGCCCATCTAGAAGAATGTAAACAAAACCAAACATCAATTTACATTCAAAACAACTACAATCAATCAATTTGAATGGGACATCTGTAAAACGGCTCTATTATTTTGACCCAAAAAATTCTTACTTTCATGCTCAAATACTTGTTTTTGCGTGACTACAGATAGCAGTGGCATCTTCACTGATCTTTTGAGGGAGTGACAACAAGACTCTCATGAAGATTTTGTGAACTACTAGATATCCTAGTTCTTAATCTCGTCAATAGAGATGGGTCTATTATTTTGACCACCACTGCACACTAATCTGATTACTAACTAAAACTACACTCAAGTCTAATGTATACAACAAAAGGTGAACTAAATATAACATCAATGATTTATACAATATACAGAATTAGAAGGTGCATTCAATTTGAAACACCTCCAATTTTTTCCTCATGGCTTGCTAATGATAGAAACATGTGATTTACTTTAAAATATATGCACACTCATTGTGAAAGCATGATGGATATGGAAGCATTGTATGGCACACACAACTCAAGTGGCAGAGGAGAGAGTTAGTATTGTTATTGATACTTAAAATGCTGATGTTCTCGGTATAAGAACACCATGTAATCATTCATTTTCTCCATTTTCATGGCATACCACTGACTAAAATTCATCACCAGTTGAATGAGACATTGGTGACGCTATCATGGACATGTCCAATGTGCATTTGTGAGTGTAAGAGTTCATATAACACAGAAAATCATGCAACAACACACAATTTTGGCCTTGCACCAGCCAATCTTGATGACATGATCAAGTGAGTGTCAAAGGACCGTGGAATACATCACCTTCAAAGATGTCATTTCTGTGAGATATGTGCTCACAATCATGCATGAGGACAAGAAAATGCAAAAAGTGTCCTAATGGTGGGTGCTGTGAATGCGGACGGATGGCCTCAGGACTGTGCACATTGTGTGTTGTCAGGCAGTGTTGCAATATGACAGCATGAATGGGGCTTTCTTTTCATTGACAGTGGACAAGACATGGATGCTGTGTTTCAATCCTGAAATGAAATGGCAGTCAGCTCAGTGGACGTATGCATATTCATTGCCACGGGAAAAAAAAAAAAAAAAAAAAAAAAAAAAAAAAAAAAAAAAAAAAATTATTGTGCTGAAAAAATTAATGGTGGCCAAATGCTTGGTCAGTAATGACATATTCCTCCTCATAAAATTCCGAAGGGCTTGGTGGTTACAGGCACATCCTACCAAGATGTTTTGCAGAAAAAGTGTGAAGAATGTGCAGAAAAGGCTACATGCTTCATCAAGAAATGCCTCAGCTCAACGGGCAAACTCTGTGCTGTAGTTTTTTCATGACTTTGAAGTGATCACTCATGTTTCCTTCTCACATGACCTTGTTCCTAGTGACTTTTGGCTTTCTCCATCAATGAAAGATGCTCTCTGTGGCCACACAACATTGGAGGTGCTATAATTTCAATGCATCTTGTATACCTACAAAACCTACAGGCAGCAATTATATCAAATAGATCAAACAACCTAGTTGGAAAACAGTAGATGTAACTTTATTAATTCACAGAAAAAAATCTCTTTACATTGGCTGTATGACATCACTGTTCAAATCAGACTGTATTGCTCCGCTGAGTCGCAGGCGAGCCCCAGCACTGTCTACTTGTGGTACTACCCCTACATTACTTTGTGTGCATTATGCGTGGTGACAGATTTGAAATTCTGATGCACTGTCACAACACTTTGCCCCCTTTGTGAAAATACTTCACATTGCGGAGGTGTTGTACAGCATGGAAACTGCCATCAGCTCTTGATGTGTTGCAGACAAGCCACATAGTGTTACTCAAACATATGTGTGAAAGTGCCCTGGACGAGGACCTTTGCATGGAACATGGACCCGTGACTGAATGATGGGCGAAGTCTTTGAAGTTTGGTTGCAGGTGACAGAGCAGTCGGCGTGTTCTCTGCTGAAGGTATACATGCTTGTGACTTAATTATGAGTGACAGCTGTGATGCATCTGGTGCATGTGACTGTGATGCTCTCACATGTCCCCGCACTGTTGGCTAAAGTGAAGGAGTAGGTCGGGTGCGCAGATTTGTGAGCAGTAAAGGTGGGACACAGAGATGGTGTTTATTGGCGTCTGAAGCAGTCCTTGGCATCTGAAGCAGTCCTGGGTGGAGATAACGTTATTTCCACCACCCGTGAACACATCTGGTGAAAGTGGCGAACAACCATTCCTTCGTCAGTACAGGAGTCACATATATGATGGCCCCAAAACTTTTTGATGGCTCCTTTGATCCACTTGGGGCAAGAGCCGTACCCCCATACCCAGACAGGAGCACCTACCTTGAACTTGTAAGGAGGTTGAGAAACGGCCCGACAATGGTGGGAATGAAGAAGGTGTAACAACATGCATGACTGAAAATTGTGTAACAGCTCAGTCGGGCTGTGCACTGCCCATGGGCATAAGGAAATAAGAACTTAAAAAGTGGAGTAAGGCATTTTCCATAGATAACTCAATGAGGAACTTCATCTGGCACTTGAATGTGCGAACAAGATGCTCACCTCCCCATTCGACTGTGGATACAAGGGTGGCACTGCAACATGACAAACAATGTGGCCAGAACAGAAATCTGCAAAAGCCCATGAGGAACACTGATATCATTGTGATTCTTCAGTTTCTCCCGGCGTATTTGATAATCAAAATATCCACGGGTGTACTGCCGGTCTATAGTGTCCAACGGGCACAATATTTCGGCGATCATACATGTCGCCATCATCAGGTGAACTGACGGACTGAGTCTTGGAAACGCGCCAGCACGGAGATCCGCACGCTACGGCTGCTCAAAGGGAACTGGGTTCTAGCCCGGTAGTGGGCCATTTAAATACCCTCGGCCCGCGGAGCGACCCCTCCGTGGTCCGCGCCCCGCGCCGCGGCCGCGCAGTGGAACCAAATGCGACGGTGTCTGAGATGACATTGGTGTGAGGGCTCTTTCCGCCGTGGTCGTCACTTCGTTACGTTTGATAGATTGGATTAATTAAGAGTAAATCTAGCAAACGTAACGAAGTGACGAACATGGCGGACAGAGCCCTCACACCGATGTCATCTCAGACACCGTCACATTCGGTTCCACTGCGCAGCCGCGGCGCGGGGCGCGGAAGGTTCACTCCACGGGCTGAGGGTATTTAAATGGCCCGCTACCGGGCTAGAACCCAGTTCCCTTCGAGCAGCCCTAGCGTGCGGATCTCCGTGCCGGCGCGTTTCCAAGAACTCAGTCTGTCAGTCCACCTGATGATGGCGACATGTATGATCGCCGAAATATTGTGCCCGTTGGACACTATAGACCAGCAGTACACCCGTGGATATTTTGACTGATTGTTTGTGACAAAAGTAGAGGGTAAACCTTCAAGGGCAAAAATCTTTGCTAATGCATTTTGGGTTGCTTCAGTAGAAGGGGATGCACAGCGAACCACAAAAGGAAATTTGGAAGAAGTGTCAATGACAAGAAACCAGTAAGTACCAAGATAAGGGCCTGCAACATCAGTGTAGACCCATAACCACGGGCGCACTGGGGTGGGCCATGGGGAATGGTCAGCTCAAGGAGCTCTTGAGTGCTGAGCATATTTGGTACATAAGGCAACCATGTGCTAAATGTCTGTGACAATTCCTGGCCATTAAACATGCCAGAGAGGCAAATTTTTAGTGCAAAAAACATCCCAATGTCCCTGGTGTAACAGCTGAAGGACACGCTGATGCAGAGAAGCAGGAACCACTACCCTCCATCCTTAGAAAGGAGAACCACACTGTCATGAACAGACAGTCGCAGATGTAAGGCGTAATAGTTACCACTCTCATTGAATGCACTTAATCACCCTACAGAGAACTGAATCGTCAGCTGTGACAGAAGCAATGTGGTCCCCTGTAATTGAAAACTGCACAACGTTCTTTCTCACCCACGTGAAAACAGTGTAACTCATCACGATCGAAGACGGGATCAGGAACCATAGGCAGTCGCAATAAGGTGTCAGCATTTGCATGCTGGGCCGTGGGGCAGTAATGAGTCTCATAGTGGAAAAGAGACAAGTATAAAGCCCAACGTTGCAACCTGTGAGTGGTCTTATTGGGAAGCAATGCTGAAGGATGAAAAAAGGAGACCAGATGCTTATGATTAGTGATGAGATGAAACCTGGGACAGTAGAAGAAAACATGGATTTTTTTAAGGCATAAACAATGGCAAGTGCCTCTTTCTCAATATGAGAATAATACTGTTGACCCTCATTGAGCATCTCTGAAGTGTAAGCAATAGGCTGCTCTGATGCATCATCATGTCGGTATGCGAGGATGGCTCCGAGACCATGTTGGGATGCATCCGTGGCCAACACCAGTTGCTGCCCTGGGCAGTACATCACTAAACACAGCGTTGACTGATGTTGAACTTTGAGGCATGTTTGCATTTGCCACCTGATGCAAGGGATGAGCCACATCGGCCCCAAAGGAAGTAATTTATGATAGAAGGCAATTTTGCCAAGAAATACCTGAAGGTCTTTTTTTATGGGACTTAACTATGGGGTCATCAGTCCCTCTGAAGGTCTTTAACAGTAGATGGCTGTGAGAGGGCCATGATATCATCAGCTTGCTAACTTAAGGGACAGATCATAACACATGACAGTTGAAACCCAAGAAATACAGTCGAAGACTGAAAAATTTGAGAATAGCGAGATTACACTTTAACCCCATTGACAGGAGCACTTGAAAAAGCTTGCAAAGATTAACAAGGTGCTCATGTGTGGAAGCACCCATGACAACAATATCATCCTGATAGTTTATGAAACTAGGCATGGAAGCCGTCAGCTGTTCAAAATAATGCTGAAATATAACCAGTGCACTGGCAACACCAAACGACAACCGTTTGTGTTGATACAGGCCAAAAGGGGTGCAATCATTTGTATAGTACAGGATAAAATGAGTGCTTAACATGAGAAATTTTTTGGAACTGACATCCAAGGGCAGCTGGTGATATGCCTCCGATAAATTAGTTTTGGAGAAGAATTGACTGCCTGCAAGTTTAGCAAACAACTCACCAGGACAAGGTAGTGAATAAGTATCAAATAAACTTGAGTGTTGACAATCATTTTGAAATCACCCACAACAGCAATTTTCCATTGGTTTTGCAAACCACAATGAGGGGGATGCCCATTCATTAGAAGTAACAGGGAGAAGAGCCCCCAAAGGTGCCAACCTATCCAATTCACCAGTAGGGGGTGGGCACAGAAAAACTTTGGGTGGTCCACTGGTTTGAGCATTATATGTGCCTCAAAATTGACAGCACTATCCAGGCTGGAAGAGAAAATCAGGGGAAATTTTGCACACAATGCATCTAACCGAGCATAAGGAATATCATCAGATGAAAGATGTATATTGTCTGTAATGGAGAATTAAAAAAGTTGGAAGGCATCGTATCCTAACAAGTTTTCCATTACTACATGATCAACAACATCAGGTGAGAGAATGAACAACCGACTTGTAAGCAGTGGATGCCTCAAACTGGCTGATAATCTTTATCTTCTGTTTGTTGTATGTCCACAAATTTCATGTGACAGGAGACAACAGCGGAGAACCCTATTCCAAGTACCTGTGGGAATTTATGGTAGTGACAGCAGAACCCATGTTGACCTGCATGTGAATATTTTTGTCAATGACCTGAACATCTATGTATAACTTACTAGTGTGACAGAGTCATCATCATCAACAATAGTGGGTGTTTTGTGAGACCAGCATAGGAAATTTGACCTTTTTTATTATAGTGTTTGATAAAGCAATGTGGACAGGATGGAAGCACTGAATGAACCTGATTGTTCTGCTGTGGCTGCTATGTCTGCCGCTGTTGCTTCTTCTTAATGTGTAGTTGCCTCACTCATCGTCATTGATGCGCGTGGATAGCAGCAACTTCCCCATCATCATACAAAACAGACACACCATCAGCTGTGGGATCAGATTGCACAATACTGATGTCCATGCATTCATCAGTTTGGGTGCTCAATACTTCACATAAAGACGGGTTCAGGAGCTGGAGTGCCCGTTATCAGACTTCCTTATCTGAAGCTAACCGAAATATAGAATCTTGAACCATGGAATCAGCATATGACTCATGATACACATCTGTAATGAATTGACATTTATAGTTGATACACCACGAAAGTAACAGAGATTTGCAGAGCTGGTTGTTGACTACACTGAAAGCCACAAAATGTTGTCGCAGACACTTTTCATAGTCCTCCCATTCTTCCATAGCTTTCTCATATGGAGTGAATGGAGGCAGAAAACATGTTGCGACCTGACTAGTCAACAATGTCAACATAACTGACATAATCGTCTGTGTAAGTCACATAACGACACTACTAGAACAGTCTGTTGCTCAATGAGGTGTGTAATAGCAGGTCTAAAGTCGCCATATCAAGACACTGCTGATGACAACACATGGAATATTTCACAACTTGTCGCCACTTAAGTGTAGTAACACAGAAACAAAACTCTTTACATTGACTGTGTGGCATCACTGCTCGCATCAAACTGCCGTGCTCCACTGAGTCGCAAGTGAGTCCCAGTTCACCTAAGCAGCATTGTTTAGTTGCCGCAGCACCCCTACCCATACATGCGTGGTGGCAGATTTGAAATTTCGATGCACTGTTAAAACAGTAGGCGTACAAAGTGAAACAAGAACACAATGACTTGCAATAAGAATGATTATTCCTATGAGGCAATAACACTTATTTCCACTGGTATAACTTATAACAGGTAAGTGATAAAAAATAAAAGTTTAAGATTAATGGGTAATACTAATTATTCTCTGCAATGTCAGTAATACAAAGTACATTATTATCTTGCAAATTTAAGAAACTGGTACCTGGAGCTATTCTCTTCTCATGATAACATTTGAAATTTTTCTACAAATCTGACTGACCTGCAGCCTTTCAGTTGATTAGTTACATAGTTATTTAATTGCTAGGAATAAGGAAGAGAGGAATATGTCTAAGTTTGGAGGGTAAAGGAAATTTAAGCAATACAAGGTACCGAGAGGCATCATATATACTTAATTTATAGTGAATGTGTGTTAGCAAGCATGATCGAGGGGTAGTGGTCACATTGTGCGAAAAATATAATTAACAGTATGAAACAGGGAATTACCATCACAAATAGTGACTCACTAGTTACACAAATATAAGCAAGTGTCAGGTCAACAACCTATTAGTGGGAGAAACTGCTGTAAAATCTTTCAGGGTTAGACTATGGCAGTAGATGAATGAGAACTAATCTCACCTCTCACTTTGAAACTTGTTAATTTTCCTGTCCTTCACATAAACAACATGGTTATCAGAAGTTTGAAATACAAAAACATTTGCAGGTACTTTAAGGAATGGAGAGTATAGTACAGTGAACAAGCACATATGTATACAGAGATGTAAGGAACAGTAGTCAGATGACAGACAGCCCTACAGACAACACTCAGTTACAAGACCGGTAGTGTGCCAAGAGTAATAAGCTACTGTGAAGAAAAATTATCTCTGTACAATGAAAGTAATACATAGTTTACAGAACAGAAGTTCGTTGTTGGTTTATGAAATGCTAGCAGAATTAATTGAAATGACAATTGGTTGACTGTCTAAACACAGGAAAACTATACCTTATTAATGGAAAGTCCAGGTTGAAATTCAACAATATAATAAGGGTAGTTTACAACTCACCAGGTAGATATAAGAGCTGTGACTGGCACATAAAAGACACACACATACAACACTTAAGCTATTGGCATTCCCCTTCTTCAGAAAAGAGAGTATTCACACAGTCACACAACCATCATCTTCGGATCTCTGGCTGATATACTCTGCATCACACACTGCAGGGAGGGGTAGGAGGAGAGGAGATGGGAGGGAGGGGGGCAAGAAGGTTGTGTAGCAGTGGTGGGAATGGATAGAGCATAGCCTTATGAAATATTTACATAACAAATGGGTGGAATGAGATGCAGCTTAATGGAGTGGTGAAGCGGGGTAGGGGAGGGAAGCAAACACATGCAAACTCGCGCACGCACACGCACATGCACACACACACACACACACACACACACACACACACACACACACACAAAATTAATAATCCTGGATGCCTGCATGTGGCTGGTTACTGTGCTCATGCCAAAAGAATTTCAGGTCCTTTTTGACAGGCACTTTCAACAAACTGTCCAAAATCTATACTACCACATCATGGATACCAACCACTTTCTTCGCCAACTTTCTATGATCCCCACTCTTTTACCTCCTGGATCCTTTCTTGTCACAGTATACACCAAAATCCCATATGGCCATGGCCTTACCACTCTCAGACATAACATCTCCCAATATCCCTTTGAATTCAAGCCCAATACACTGTTCCTCATAATCCTCACAACTGTATCCTTAACACACAACTTCCTTTCCTTCGAGGGTAAAGCTTACAATCATATCTGCAGCACAGCCTATGCCAACATTTTTATGGGTCATCTGGAGGAAACCTTCCTAGCATTCCATAACCCCAAACCTCTGGTCTGGTTCAGGTTTACTAAAGAAATTTTAATAATATGGACTCAGGTTCAGGACATCTTATTCTTCTTCCTTCAAAACCTCAGCTATGTCTCCCCCATAGATTTCACCTGGTCTCCCTCAATTCACTGTGACATTTTCCTGGATGTTAACCTCCACCCCTCTGACAGCTCAATCCAAATTTCTGTCCACATTAAACCTACCAACTGTATCTACACCTTGACAGTTGCCATCTCTTCCACATCAAAAATCCCCCCCTTATAGCCTATTCACATGTGAATGGTGTAGGCTATCTGAAATGACAAGAACTCCCTTTCTCAATATGTTGAACGTTTCACAAAGGCCTTCATAGACAGAAACTACCCCACAGACCTATTTCACAAACATATCTTCCAAGCCATATCCCCACACATCCCAAATCCTTCCTCTACCACGTGTAACCAGCCACAGAAAAGCGCTCCCCTTGTCGCCCAGTACTACCCTGGTCTGGAACAACTAAACTACATTATCATTGACTGAACTACTTCAAGATATGCAAACTACATCAATGACATCCAAATGTGAGGACACTGAACACCGCCCCACCTTAAGTCACCATAATCGTACGACACCCGCATAAATATGTGTAAGTGTGGGACTGAGTGGATGACAATGTACGTCCTTCCTCTACTACATTCTATACTGTGGGGGTTGTAGAGGGGCTTTATGACTACAAAAACTAAAACAGTCATAACATTTCTCATATAATAATTCCACATTATAAATTTTGCCACCTGGAAGAGCAAGCATGATACAGCCTCTGACCAACAGCCAAGTAAAAACCTCATTTGTTATTCAGATGTCTCCATAATGTATAATAAATGCATAATAAATATTCTTACTTCTGCAGAGCTGTAATCAAGTAAATATTAAACTAAAATGTAGATAAGCTAGAGCTGTGTTTTTCAAATGTAACAGTTTTCTTAATGATCATCTTGTTTAAGTGGGAACAGCATTAGGCAATATACTAATAGTTTATATGGTGTCTATTCTTTTCGGACATGTCCGAAACAACTGACACCATTTGTTGACATTAACGAACGTACTTTTACAAATTCAGAAATTTAAACATTTCATTCCTTTCAGGGTATTGAAATAAATCCAATGGCAAATAAGAAAATTTATGTTGAACTGGGAGACAAAACCTGGATTTCCTACATACTTGAAGGCTTCCTTCTTGATGAGATCTTCAGGAAGGTGATGAATGAAGTGGATGCATTTTCTGAACAATGATCAAAATTAACTCCCAGTTAGTGATGTTTATTCACATTTTCCAAGCTAATCCTTGAAATGTAGGAAAGACTATAGCTTCAAAAATAGATAATTGATTAACATCACTACATGATATTCTTCTCTGGTTTACTGCCAGATCAGGGTGTCATCTTAACACAATATTTTGGCAGTCCAACTGGCCACCATCCTCCAGTGTATGTGCTTGTTTCACCAATCCGTCAGAACTGAGTTCAAACTGTGAGCAGCAGCCCCTTTATACGCCACAGACGGCCAACAGTGCATGCACGAGTAGCGGCGGTACGGCCCTCTGTTTACAGCATCCCAGTGGTGGAAGTCGGCATAAACAATTAATCTCTGTTGAGTACTGTTTACTATTGGCTGAGTGACAGACCATTGGTGTTTTTTTTTTTTTTTTTTTTTTTTTTTTTTTATCTGTAATAACAGCAGGTTCCACATTTTACATAAGAAGATCCCCTTGTCTCTGTTTATAATGTTGTCCGAGAAATGAATTACAATAGATTCCTCCAACAAACAGTCCCAATAGCGAGAAGCAGATGCAACAATTTGTGTTTCATTAGAAATCATTTTTGTCCCTTGGAAAGGCAGTGCTCGACCACCGCAGATTTATCTCGTTGAAATAACTGTGTGTGTCTATGGTGATCGGTACATCAATCTTATATGGTTCTAATTGTCTGACTGATGTAAGCTTTCCCACAATGGCAAGGAATTTTGTGTACCCTGGGCCATCTTAGTCCTAAATCATCCTTCATGTAACCCAGTAGCACTGTAACCTTTGCTGGAGGACAAAAAAGTACATTTGATATCATGTCTTTTTAAAAGTCTGCCTATTTTTGAAAATATGCTTCCAGCAAAAGGTAGGAAAGCCAACGATTTTCAAGTGTATTCTAAGACTTCCAGCGATGGTCCAAACTGCAAGGCATGTCAGATATGTTTGTCTGTGTATCCATTCTGCTTGAACACTCCTCTAAGATGGTCCAGCTCTTTAGTCAAGTTCTCAGCATCTGAAACGGCAAAAGCTCTTCTTGCCAATGTTCGCAGGACACCAGTATGTTGGTATGAGGGATGAAAGCTTGCTGTGTGCAAGTATCAGCTGTGTGCATAGGCTTCCTGTAATCAGTGTGTACCAATTTCCCATCATCTGTCCTGTACATCATGACAACCACAAACGGCAGCTTTCCATCCCTTTCAACATCCATCATAACCTTGATACTGGAATAAAGGCAATTAAAAGGATCTAAAAATTGGTTCAGAGTATCTCTCCTATGTGGCCACACCATGTATATATCATTGACATACCTCCAGAAACAGGTGGGTTTTAAGAACCGTCTTCAGTGCCATGTCCTCAAAATCTTCTGTAAATAAATTGGTGACAACAGGGGATAATGGGCTCCCCATAGCCACTCAGTCAGTTTGTTCAAAATGTTTGTGGTTGAATAAAAAGTATGTCAATGTGAGTACTTGGTGGAAAAGCTCTGTCACTTAATCGTTTAGTTTTGCACCAGTCAGCTGCAAGGGCTCTTCTAGAGGAAGCCGAGTAAAAAGTGACACTACATCAAAACTGACCAGCAAGTCTGAGGGACCCAGAATCAGACTTCAAGCACTGAATGAAAACAGTAGAATTGGAAATGTCATGTTTCCATTTTCTGATGTGAGGGCTGAGGACTGATGCCAGATATTTTGTCAAGTTGTAAGTAGTTGCACCCAAATTACTCACAGTTGGACGTAGAGAGATTCCTTCCTCATGTACCTTTCCTCATACAATCTCGGTGGAACAGCAGCATCAGAACAATGTGTTTTGAGGTAATCTGGTAAGGAACTCTTCCTCGGAAGTGAAAGTGTCTTCTGTTTAATACATTCAGTCGGGTCATTCTGTAACTTTTGGCAGGCTGAGTCTTCGAGTAAAACATCCATTTTTCGCAGGTAATGGTTCATTGAGAGGAGAACTGTGGCATTACCCTTGTCTACTGGCAAAACAACCAACTCTTGATCTTCTCTTATGGACCAGATTGCTGCCCATTCAAGAGAGGAGATGTTACTGTGTGGACGTGGGGACTGACACAGAGTATGTGACACCTCTTGTCTCCTTCCTTCAGGGAGACTAAAAACCACTTGCTCAACAGCATAAATGATTTCTGTGATGGAAATATTCCTTGGTGTAGGTGCAAAATTAAGTCCCATCTCCAACAATGACTCCATGGTGTCTTCAAGTTCTCTATTCGTGAGGTTAATCACATTACATTGACGGTTGTCATCATTCAATGTGGTGGATATACACAAATCCGTTGAAACTTTGAAGGCTCTCTAGTGATGGCACTCCTGTGGGCCTAGTCTGATATTGTCCAAGAAGAACTGTCCACCCATTCCCAAAAAGTAGGTCACAGTGTTGTGATGCTACCTCCAAGTGCACATAAAACAAACCCTTGGAAATGAAGTCCAATTGTCTGTGAGTAAAATGAATGTGCTCCTGCACTAAGGCAAAACTACCACACTTTTTAATATTATTGGCCATTTTTGTATCCATAAGGTAAACAATTTTTGCAAAATTAAATATAATATCTTCATGCGGTATCTCAAGAGAAATGTGTGGGCACTCAGCAGCTCCCCCTTCTTCTTACGTCATTTATATAACTTCTTTACAAGTCAACAATTCCTCCCCGTAAAGGATCTTTATGTGACTATGTGAGCTTTCCTGGTGTACCATCATATGATATTCTTTTTTGGTTTTCTGCCAGATCAAGATGTCGTCTGAACACAATATTTCAGCTGCCCAATTGGCCGCCATCCTCATCTGAGGATTATGTTCAGATGATGTCCTGATACAGCAGAAAACCTGAGAAGAATATCATACGATGTTACACTGGGGAACCCTACGTAGTCACAACATTACTAAATGTTTAGAACACATTATGAGGTCAATCATTAAAAAAACATTTAAAAATACTATGAGAAACAATTAAGTTTGTTCCTCCAGCTTACTGATAATGAATTAGACCATGCAGATGAATGTTATAGTGACAGTGGAGATACAAAAAATTATGAAAACTCTGCATTTTACTAGAGTCCTTACCACAGATGATAAACTATTGATGGAATTAGCAAAATGGATTACATACACTCTTCTTTATGTAAACCATTGTGTAACTTAAATCTGTCAAACTGAACTTCAGAAACTCAAGGTGAATGAAAATGTTGGAAAGAGAGAACTTTATAAATATGGAGGGGAGAGGGGTTGCATGACATTTGTGGGGATTGATACAGCACAGCCTTATCAAGAATGTATGTACTAAATGGGTGGGACAAAATGCAGCTTAGGAATGGAGTGGGGAGGCGAAGCAGGAGAGGGAAATAAAACACACACACACATAAAATATAAAAAATAGACGAAGATTACTCACCAGGCGAAGGAGCACAGGTGTAACAGCATCACAAATAAATAAATGAATACACACATATGCAAGCTTTCGCAACCCAGTTGCTTCTTCAGGCAGAAGGGGAGGGAAAAGGAAATAAGGGTTTTAAGGAAGGGGATAAGGAGCCATTCCAATCCCGGGAGAGGAAAGACTTACCTTGGGGGAAAAATGGAGGGTAAACAAATGCACACACACCCACACATTCTCACAGACACAAGTACACCTAGGCAGACTCCCGGGATTGGAATGGCTCCTTATCCCCTTCCTTAAAACCCTCATCATTTCCTTTTCCCTCCCCTTCTGCCTGAAGAAGCAATAGAAAAGAGATGACTTACCAAAAGGACCTGCTCGTCGAGAGAAACAAATAAAATCACACACAAACACACATAAAAATAGATGAAGTACACTTACCAGGCGAAGGGGCACAGGCAGTGATAGCAACAAATAAACACACACACACACACACACACACACACACACACACACAAATGCTAGCTTTCGCAGCCTAGTTGCTTCATCAGGCAGAAGGGAAGGAGAGGGAAAAGGAAATGATGAGGGTTTTAAGGAAGGGGGTAAGGAGCCATTCCAATCCCGGGACAGGAAAGACTTACCTTGGGGGAAAAAATGGAGGGTAAACAAATGCACACACACCCACACATTTACACAGACACAAGTACACTTAGCACTAAGTACACGCTAAGTGTACTTGTGTCTGTTTAATGTGTGGGTCTGTGTGCATTTGTTTACCCTCCATTTTTCCCCCAAGGTAAGTCTTTCCTGTCCCAGGATTGGAATGGCTCCTTACCCCCTTCCTTAAAACCCTCATCATTTCCTTTTCCCCCTCCTTCCCTTCTGCCTGATGAAGCAGCTAGGCTGCGAAAGCTAGCGTTTGTGTGTGTGTGTGTCTGTGTGTTTATTTGTTGCTATCACTGCCTGTGCCCCTTTGCCTGGTAAGTGTACTTCATCTATTTTTACGTATATTTTTCCTGTTAGGAATTTTTCCTCTATAATATAGATGAAGTCCACTTACCAGGCGAAGGAGCACAGGCAGTGATAGCAACAAATAAACACACAGACACACACACACACACACACACACACACACACACACACACACACACACAAACGCTAGCTTTCGCAGCCTAGCTGCTTCGTCAGGCAGAAGGGAAGGAGAGGGAAAAGGAAATGATGAGAGTTTTAAGGGTGTACACAATCAAGGGCAGAGCCACTTGCGAGAGCACCCACGTCATTTACCAACTGACATGCCTGCACTGTAAAGCATTCTATGTGGGAATGACCAGCAACAAACTGTCCATCCGCATGAATGGTCACAGGCAGACAGTGTTTGTTGGTAATGAGGATCACCCTGTGGCTAAACACGCCTTGGCACAGTGTTACACCGTCCGGGTTATATGGATACTTCCCACTGACACCAATCCTTCAGAACTCCGGAGATGGGAACTAGCCCTTCAGTATATTCTCTCTTCCCGTTTCCCACCTGGTCTCAACCTCCACTAAATTCGAATTCCCACCCACCATCTTTACAGCTTTGCCTCGGTTCTCTGGACAGAGTCACTGCCTCAAGTGGCATCTCTGTCTAACTTCTTAACTTCTTTGCTTCTACAGTATGTCTGCTTAAAGTGTACTTGCGTCTGTGTAAATGTGTGGGTGTGTGTGTATTTGTTTACCATCCTTTTTTTTCCCTTAAAACCCTCATCATTTCCTTTTCCCTCTCCTTCCCTTCTTCCCTTCTGTCTGACGAAGCAGCTAGGCTGCGAAAGCTAGCGTTTGTGTGTGTGTGTGCCTGTGTTCGGATGACTTACCAAAAGGACCGGCTCGTCGATAGGCACAAATAATCACACACAAACACACATACAAGCTTTCGCAGTCGTTGGTCACTTCATCAGGAAAAGAGAAAAAAAGGCTTTTTACAAATGTCTGTCTAGGTGTGTTTGCGTTTGGATATGTGTGAAGTGTGTGTGTATTTGTTTACCTTCCTTTTTTTACCCTAAGGTAAGTCCTTCCACTCCTGGGATTGGACTGATTCCTTTTCCACTTCCTTAAAACCCATATCCTTCCCTTTCTCCTCTCCTTTTTTCCTCTTTTCCTGACAAAGTGAGCAACGGTTGCGAAAGCTTGTATATGTGTTTGTGTGTGATTATTTGTGCCTATCGACGAGCCGGTCCTTTTGGTAAGTCATCCGATTTCTATTTTTTATATTTGTTTATTCCACCAGGAAAGTTTCCTTCTATAATTTTCGTTTCATATGCTAACACAGCACACAGAATAGGAGAGTTGTGGGATAGAGGGTGCAGGAACTGTTAGGGGTGGAGAAAAAGGAGGTTATCGTAGATTGATGCCTGGATAATTAAGAGATCAGAGACTGTACTGTAAAGATAACTCCCATCTGTGTAGTTAAAAAAAAACTGGTGGTGTATGGGAGGATCCAGATAACCTGGGTTGTGAAGCAACTATTAAAACCAAGCATATGCTCCACTGCATGTTGTGCCACAGGATGGTCTACTTGTTTTTGACCATTGACTGGCTGTGGTCATTCATTCTCATGGACAGCTGGTTACTGGCCATGCCAATATAAAAAGCTGTGCAGTGTTTGCAGCACAGGTGCTAAATTACATGGCTGCTTTCACAGGTGTCCTGGCCTTTGACTTTGGTAGGATTAGCCTGTGATGGGACCAGAATAGGAAGTGCTGGGTGGGTGGATTGGACAGAGATATGATTCCTGTGATAGGGGGCTAGAGTTCGGGTGGCATAGGGATGAACTACAATGTTATGGAGGTTGGGAGGGTGATGAAACGCCACTTTAGTAAGGGGGGAGGATTTTTGGCAGGATGATTCTCATTTCTGAGCTTGAGCAGAAAAAATCAAAATCTTGGCAAAGAATGTCAATAATGGAGGATAGATAACAACTCACCGTGAAGAGGCTGGCTGAGGTGCTGACAGGTACGAAAAATGACAATCACATTCACATAACTTAAATTTTTTGCTATGGCCTTCATCAGAAAAAGAAACATACATTCACACAATCACTCAGACAACTATATACACACAACCACCAAGTCCGGCCACTACAGCACAGAATGGCTGGAACTTCCTATGGCATGGTGTCGCAGAGTTAACTCAGAAGAGATTGTCATTTAGGATCCACACTGGTTTCACTCAGAATACTGTGGTAGCCATCAGTATGTTGTGTATCAACATGATGAAGGTAATAACAGTCAGCAAGATTCTTATGTACAAATGTTTATAGTTGCAATGCAACATGGTGTAGGAGAACATTATAGCAATATGTCTGTGAGTGCTACTGTCACATTCTAGTGAGAGTTCGACAGGTTCTACAAAGTGGACTGCTAGATGTAATGGTTCCCCTTACACGATGTCTACAAGCAAGGCTTGTAAATTGAATGCAAACTGAACACCTACATCACCTATGCAACAGCTTCAAACTAATGATCACTGTGGTACATTAGTGCTGCTTTAAGAATACAGTGCCACTGATGTACCTGCCCAATCTATTTGTGGTAGGTAGTGGTGTGGAAGTGCTTTACACTGCATAGTTTATGGAGTTCCAGAAATAGAGCACACACAAAATGTCACCCCTGATCAACAGTAATGACAGCAGGATAACCATGACAAGCAATCCATAGGAGCACAAACACTTTCTGCCATCGACTTCACTGCAATATCTGTTTATAATAATACTTTGTCATATGGCCTATTATGGAAATATGAAACATGTATTTTTGTGCATGAAATTCTGGAAGAGGACTGAAATGACCTAGGGCTGGTGTGACATACCTGACATACTACACAAGCATGTGTTCATTGTTTGCAGTAATTATTGCACTTCACTTTGTGCCACATGAACTATCAGTCACAGACTTTGTTGATATATACGACGGTGTGATAGCTGGTGTATTGTTGAAAAACAGTTTCTGCGTAGAAGATGGGATGACAGGATGGACCAATACGCTACCCGCACCAGAAAAGTATGTTGCCATATTTCAAGTTAGTGTCAGTGTCTCACAAAAATTATTGTATCTGGAAATCACAAGTTAATTTCATTGTGCATTACTCCTAGCCAATGGTGACAGTTTATAGGACCAAACTGCAGAGGTCATAGATCTCTTGTTCCAATGTTATGCCAACCTCCACAGAAACCATACACAAGAGATATCTACAGAAAGTCAATGAGGTTATGAAGGACAACACAGGGTAAATGAGAGATGCATAATAAAAAAGGCCACGTGGAAAGGAGTTAAGAAAATATAGCAGGCATCTGTGGTTGTCTGATAGCAAGTATAAAAATGAATGTGCCAACTACACTGAAAAACACCAAAAACCCCAACCTAAAAGCTAGGGATGGTGTACAAACACAACACAAAACCAATGCCCACTGAGAGTACATATCTTATGCATTTTCAACACTGGAGACAGTTACCTTCTGCTTTCTGTTATTAAAGTAAGAGTGAACCAATTGTGAGCTACTCACCTTATCCCATAATGTTCCGAATTCTGCAACAATATTTTTTATCAAGACAATCAAACACCTTTGTTAAATCAAAGAATACACCTGGTATTCACCGCCTTTTATTTAATACATCCAGTGCCTCACAGAGAAAAAAGAATACAGCATTTTTTGTTGTTAAACTACATCTGAATCCAAAGTGTACATTTTAGTTTATATTTAACAGGTGTTTGCAAAAAAAAAAAAAATAAATAAATAAATAAATAAATAAATAAATAAAATAAATAAAATAAAATAAAAAATAAAAATTTTGCTTCATGGTCTGAAAGACCATTCACATGTTTGTTCAGGTGCTGCAATAATATCATGAAGACACCGGTATATATGGCATTTTTGACTGTTCACTTGATGATGGTATTACATAGCCTGAAGTAATAATGAAATACTGAAATCAGCTGTCTAAATAAAACAATATAAATTTATGGATATTGATGGATAAGTAGATAATTTAAATTAAATTCACTATTCTGCTAACAGAATGCCCCTCTACTAATTAAGAATGAACAACAATGTCATCTCTGGTTGTGCTGCTGTTCCCCTGCACTCTTATTGGAAGGAATACTGTTCGCAACAGATGATAAGAATTAAAGATATTATACAACAGCATCCCTTTTCTTGAACTATCATTTATTTTGATTAATTTTGGATTGAGTACATACAACTAATTGTTTGTGCATAGAAACCTCTCTGGTATGATCATAAATGTTTTAAAATCACAGATAGACAAGATAGAACCATAGAGCTCCTGATGACATCAGACCCAGACAACATCAATGAATATAGCTGTAAAAAAAATATCAAGAAAAGTAGGATGATCTTTTTGTTTATAGTTGGAACCAGGAATGATGGGAATTGCATTTAGATTTGCTCTGTGCTTCTATGTCACACATTATCTGATATCCAATAAGCATTCAGTATTGTTCTAAATGGTCAACTGTGATTGTCATAGGCAATGCCAAAATTTTGATTTTAGTGAGTTATGTTATAACTTTCAATACATTTATTGGATGAAGACAACTTGTACACAATAAGGATTGAGCAACTTGAGGGTAAGAGAGCTCAGCGTAGACTGCTGGCATTCTCATCTGTCCTGCCGCAAGTCCGCCAGTCACCTAGGTGGCACTTGTGGCAGCAGCAGTTTCAAGTAAGATGTAGCTGTAGCACATCTCCCCCCTTTTAAAGACAACATATCAAAAAATACAGTAAGAGAGAAAATGAAATATCACAATTAACATGAGGTTTAAGCAAATTAAATTATGCTAGGTTCTCAAACCATCCCCATGAACCGCAGCCATTGCTGAGGTGGGGTAGCTTGCATGCCTCAACGATACAAATAGATGTACCGTAGATACAACCAAAATGGAGGGGTATCTGTGGAGAGGCCAGATGAAGGTGTGGTTCCTGAAGAGGGGCAGCAGGCTTTTCAGTTGTTACAGGGATAACAGTCTTGATGATTGACTGAGCTGGCCTTGTAACATCAGCTAATATGAATTTGCCACACAGCTACTGTGAACGGGTGAAAGCAAGAGGAAACTACAGCCGTTACTTTTCTCGAGGATGGGCATCTCTACTGTATGAATATATGATGATGGTGTCCTCTCGAGTAAACTACTATGAACAGCACATAGATTGCATTATCATAGTCAAGATAGATACAAAGCCGACACTGACCACAGTAGTACAAATTTATATGCCCATTAGCCCTGCTGATGATGAAGAGATCGAAAAAATGTATGAGGAGGTAAAGGAAATTATTCAGACAATTAAGAGAGAGGAAAACTTAATTATGATGGGAGACTGGAATTCGGTAGTAGGAAAAGGAAGGGAAAGAAACATATTAGGTGAATATGGAGTGGGCAAAAGGAATGAAAGAGGGGATCACCTGGTAGAATTTTGCACGGAACATAAATTAATCATAACAGACACTTGGTTTAAGAATCATGAAAGAAGGTTGTGTAAGTGGAAGAGACTAGGAGACACTAGAAGGTATGAGATAGATTTTATAGTGGTAAGACATAGATACCAGGGTAGTGGGAAGTCCTTCCAAAGTGAATATTGTAGTGAGTGCAATGATGATGTAGATGTTTTCAGAGCCAGCGCCAGGGAGGGGCATGCTTTGCAGGCAGCAACCATGTGGACGATATCGGCATCGATGTTCAGCCAGTAGACATGGCATCGAGCCAGTGTCTTGGTGCAGGAGACACCCCAGTAGCCATAATGGAGGAGTCGTAGAACTTCCTTTCGAAGACTTGAGGGAGTAACCACTCTCAGTGACGCCTCGTTGGTGGAAAGGGGAACAATGCCGTTCCTAGACAGGAGACTAAATTGTAGTGAAAAATAATTTCGTAACTGGTCAGATGCCTTCCTGGAAGATTGGTCCAGACAGCCATCCATGAGGTGGTGTAACACTCGGCGAAGCATGGGGTCGACCACTATGCAGTCACCTGTGATTGAAAAGCCTTCAACAACCCATTGTTCTCCCTCGTCTACTACATGAAAACAAAGAAGCTTGATCTGATAGAAAACAGGGTCAGGGCCTTTGGGAAGGTGACACAAAACATCTGCATTGGCATGCTGTGCCATAGGTCATAAATGGATTTCGTAATTGAAGTGGGATAGGAATAAGGCCCATTGTTGGAGTCTCTGAGCAGCCTTGTCAGGTATCAA
This sequence comes from Locusta migratoria, assembly GCA_026315105.1. Taxonomy (NCBI): domain Eukaryota; kingdom Metazoa; phylum Arthropoda; class Insecta; order Orthoptera; family Acrididae; genus Locusta; species Locusta migratoria. The sequence goes on along the minus strand of CM048746.1, from coordinate 617,137,691 downwards.
AGCTGTTGGATTGAAGAGAGATACTAATGGTTTGTCGTTGGCAATGAGATTAAATTTTATACCATATAAGAAAACACTGAATTTTTGTAAGGCGTATACAATAGCAAGAATCTCCTCTATCTGGAGTAGTTTTTCTGAGAGGCATTGAGAGTTTTGATGCATAAGCTATGGGGCGTTCTGATCCGTCTTTATATTTAAGGCCAAGAACAGCACCAAAACCATGCTGAAAAGCATAAGTGGCAAAAACTAACAGTTGACTTAGCATGTAAGTGGCATATAAGTGGCAAAAGAGTTTTAAGATGAGTGAAAGCAGCTTCACATTCCTCGGACCACTGAAATGAAACATTTTTGTGAAGTAGTTTGTGCACTGGGTGGACAATCTCCGCTACAGAGGGCAGAAACTTAATACGCTATGGTACCCAAAAACACTTGCAACTTTTTGATGTTAGTGGGTCAAGGAAGAGCTTCAATTGCCACAACGTCTTCCCAAAGTGCCCAAATTCCATCACGAGAGAGTTGAAACACCCATGTACATGACAAATGGTTGAAAAAACCATGACTTCTGAAAATTGCATTTGATGCCAATAGTTTGCAGAACAGAGAAAAGCGTACGAAGATTGTGAAGATGTTCTGCTGTAGTGGAACCTGCGATGACTATATCATCCTGGTAATTAACACATTCCGTGACATTAGCCAGTAGTTGTCCCAAAAAAATGCTGAAATACAGGAGCGCTCGTGACACCAAATGATAGTCTCTGGTACTGAAATAAGCCTAAAGGTGTGTTGAGAAGAAGGAACCGATGAGAAACTTCATCGAGCGGAAGCTGATGATAGGCCTCAGACAAGTCTATTTTAGAGAAAAATGTTCCCCCTGCCAATTTGGAGAACACTTTCTGGGCGCAGCATGGGTACATATCTGAGACATTAAGCATTGACAGAGGATTTAAAATCGCCACAGAGAGAAAGACTTCCATTAGGACTGTGAACTACAACAAGGGATGCAGCCCATTTGCTAGCAGTAATTGAGCAGAACACCAGAAGCAGTGAGCCAGTCAATTCCCTGTTTGACATCATCATACAGCACTACTGGAATTGGCCGTGCACAAAAGAATTTCGGCCTGGCCGCTGGCTTGAGTGTGATGTGAGCTCCGCAGTTGTTTGCATGGCCCAAGCCAGGAGACGAGTGTTGAAAATTCTGCAGGCAAGGATACTAAGTGGGAGTATGGTATTTCCTCTGAGACGACATTGATTGTGTCATCAATGGAAAATCTGAACATGTGGAAATCATCGGTACCCGAGTTATCCACAACATAAACTGTCAGAGTATGAACAATTAATTTGTAGGATTGCTCAATTTCCAGTTGTCCCAAGAGTGAAATTTTTTGATGATTATAAGTGCCCAAGCAGTGTGTAACAGGCGACAACGGAGGCGAACCTGACATTGTGTATGTCTGAGAAGTGAATAAGGGGGGATGTAATGGATTTTGGTCCCAAAAATCGATTTTTCAAAAATATTATTTTCGTAATCTACACAGTTTAATCTATTTTGTGTAGGGTTGTGTCCGAGTGGTTCGGCCGAATCCATTATTCGCCGAATCTAGCACACTGGCTTCGGATTCAAGATTCGGCGCATAATGGCCGAATACTACCGAATCCATAATCCAAAGTCTTATATGGAAATCTTTAGTTACGAATGTACATTACGCCATGTAATCTTCCGTGTTAGCTGTAACCATATTTATATTCCGTCCGCCTAACAAACCAGAAAGACAAAGGCAAACGCGGAAGAATATACGTATCACGTTAATGTTTACATTTGTATTATTCTTATGCTGAATGAGAATAATTAGAAATGGAGCACGGCAAGTGACTTCTAGCAGTGATTTTTAAATCTTATACGAATAAAAATTCTGTGCAGACTAGTTACGTGATTTTAAATGCTTGAAAGAATAAATAAATCTGCAAAATACCCTTGCTTAACCCTCTGGAATGCACAATCTTTTCACAGTTCTGAAATGTCTTCGTGACAATAACAAGTGCACACATGTCGAATAAACGCTGTTTTCTATGTGTCTGAATGTTCTGTCCGTCACTCATGAAATGCCTGATATGTCACTATAAAATTATTTAACATTTACATATCTTAATTTATAAGAATCTATTATTTAACTTCCAAAATATCTACTCATCTATTCAGGTTTTATTTTTGAGTCTTCCCCTTTGAAAAAAGAAAAACAATTCGTAATCCTTTCCTTTCATTATTTTTTTATTTCAAAATGAAACATTTTGTAATAGAGTGAAGACAGTTTCTTATAATCTTTTAGACCATCTCAACAACATATATATAGAAATGTTTCATACAAATTTCTTTTAAGGGTAAGGGGCATTAAAAAATCTTTAAGATTTAAAATAAAGCCGGCCGCGGTGGCCGAGGGGACTGAGGCGCTTCAGTCACGGTCTGCATGGCCACTACAGTCGGGGGTTCAAATCCCCCCTCGGGCATGGATATTTGTGCCATCCTAGTTCGTAAGTAGTTCATAAGTAGTTTGTAAGTTTAGGGACTGATGACCCCGTAGTTAAGTCCCATAAGCTTTACAAACATTTGAACATTTTTAAAATAAAAATCTAAATGAAATTTTAATTTCTTAAATTTTGCTGTTAATATTGTCATTTGGGATTCACCCCAGAAGGCTTTATCTTCATCACTGGCTCAGATAGAGTAGTAATTCTTTTTCAATACATGTACTTGAGTCGACAGATTATTTGGGTTCGAGATTCGGAAGATTTGATTCGGGTTCGGTATTCAGCACATGTTTTATGTATTTGGATTCTATTCGGTAAAATTAGGGTTTGACCCATCCCTAATTTTGTGTATTAAATTTGTGGTGATAGTAGCTTTAGAAGTGCCTTTAAATTGTTGAACTGTTTAGCCCTGCACTCTCGGCCACTCCCACCTTTTCCTACATCTGAGGAACAGTGTGGTGTTAGATATACTAAATACCTTGGTGATAGGGACTCCTCTTCGTTCATAGTTGTAATAGATAAAAATCTGTATAACACAACAATAGACAGACCTCGTGGTAGGCTTCATCGCTCACTGAAAGAGAAGAAAAGTGAACTACTTGAGGATTGAAAACCACTAGGGGAAAAGGCTTACTCTGAAGGAAATTGATTCTCTTCAGATATATTATGGGAGAGCTATCAGGAAAAACACCCATAATTTAGAGGCAATGAGGCGTTCTGTGTAGGCAATTTATTTCCACAAACTATCCACTGACCAAACACCAATGCACAAACTATGTCCGAATGATGATTGGTGTAAGTTCAATAACAGCAATGAGACATATTCACATGAATACTCATTACCAGAATCTGTTATGAATGCAATTAAGCCCACATTCAGTTTTCTTGTGAACCCTGATTTATTGAAGAAGTGTCTTCACGGAAAGACACGAAATGCAAAAGAAAGCCTCAATAATTTGATTTGGATTAGATGCTCAAAAAGGACATTCTGTGGACTTGAAGTACTTAAAATAGGTGTCTATGATTCAGTTTTATGTTTCAATAATGGAAATAATGGCAGAATTGAAGTGCTGAAGAGAGTTGGTCTAGACCCTGGGTGTTTACAACAAAAGCATTTTACACCATCGACGAGAGCAGGGTCAAGAAAGCTGACAGATCCCTATCTTACCTGCGAATACAGGCCAGGCAGACTCAAAGGGGAGAGAAGAGAAACATGGAGGATGAGGAGTATCAGTATGGAGGTTTTTAAAACTGAGGTAAGCTTATTACATGTTGAAGTATGAATAGAAAATATTTGATCCTCATTTTCTCGGTTCTACATTTTTTACATTATTAGAAGCCTTTTCACAAAAAGTATTTTCCCTAATGCTATGAAATTTTCAGGAACTGTTCACAACATGTTGCTGTCTCCCTGGAACTAAAAAATCCGAGATCCTGCAATTACAATCTGATTTATAGATCATTTTATTTAGAAAAAAATTAATTTTAGATGTGCAAAATTAAACTCCCTGTTAATGATACAGTTTGTAGCATAAAATTAAAACTGTAGTTCAGTGGTCTTAAAACCTTCTTAGGACCATACAATAAAATTTTCAAATTAATTTCTTTATTGGTATTTGAGTTATGGCTTTTTATAAAAAAAAAACAATAAAAAAATTAATAATAAACAATGTCTGGCAAAATACTAATCCTGCATATTTTATTACATTTTTCCGTTAACATACAGCTCTTCTGCGTTACACATGCAAAATTTTAGATTTTTACAGTAGTATATATGGTGGTAATGATTTTTTAAATATATGTTTACATTTTCCGATACATCCCCCCTTAAGGTGGCTGCCAAGCCCGTGTCAACTTGCATATCAACATCCTTCTCGAGGATTTGAACATTGATATAAAATTTATTGTTGAAGAAAGTGTGGAATTTACAAAAAATATTGAGTCGTCATGTACGTCATTATAACAAACAACCTGTACTGTTTTAGACCTGCACACTGAGGAAACATGACCTTTTTTCTTGCAATAGTGGCATGTGGTCCAATTTTGGGGGCAATCATCATGCAGAGGCTGTGAGAAACAGTGACAACAAGAGGGCAACGAAGAAGAGCTAACTTGTTGAAACTGCCCTGTGTTTGAATTGTGGCTACATCTTGCTCCGCACGTGCGAGGCGGCGTCAACAGGTGTCCTATCTGACTGAACACCACAAACATCACCCCATGAATCTATTTGTGCATCTACAGCTCTAGTGATTTCAAAAGTCTGTGCAATATTCAAAACTTGGTCTAGTGAAGGATTGTCAAGTTGGAGTGCTCTCTGCAAACTTCCCTGTCTGGGGCAGAGTTTAGAATTGCGTAGCTGGCCATCTGATTTGCATACGATTCTTGATGAATTTCAGTCACGAATTGGCTTGTGGCTGAGCCCTTGTAACTCTGCTGCCCATGCCCTATAATTTTGATTTGGCTTCTTTTTGCACTGATAAAATTCAACGTGGTAAGCAACAACATGGTTCTGTTTCCAGTAATAGGATGTTAGCAAAAAGCACATTTCGTCAAACATAAGGGACGACAGTTCTTTCAACGGAGCCAACTGAGTTAACAGATTATTCAATTTCAGAGAGATCCAAGACAGAAATAATGACTTACAAAGTTGATGGTCATCAACCCTGAAAGCCATGAAGTGTTGGCGGAGGCGCTTTTCGTAGTCGATCAAGTCTTCTGCAGATTCCTTGTATGGCGCGAACTTGGATATATTCAATGCCGGTAGATGGTTGTGGTTAGATGCAGCAAGAAGTTGTTGCAAGGCAGTGCTGGGCAGCTTTTGCTGGGGAGTAATTGTTCAAGTGTAGCCATGCCATCGACGAGTACTTGCGCAAAACTTCGCATGAATCCCTAACTCGTTGCCACTAAAAGTGTTATAACTTTCAATACAATTTTTGGATAAAGATAACCCAATAACGATAGAGCAACTTGAGGGTAAGAGAGCTCAACATAGACTGTCAGCAGACTCGTCCATCCTGCTGCACGTCTCCCGTTCACCTAGGTGGCACTTGTGGCGGAACCTGTGTTTGCAGTGCTGCTGTTTCGCGGACTGACGGGCAATGGCATTTTCGAACAAGACGTGGCTGTAGCAAGTTATTCAATGGGTTTCATTATATTTGTTGCAAGCTGTTTCATAGCTGATGGAACCGGTATGCAATGAATTATACCTAGGCAAGCAATAAACATTACTTTCAGGCAATAAGGTTTCTTCAAATCATCAGCATGTATATGTGTACTTAAAATATAAGTTAAAACCAGCAAATATACTCTTCCCATTTTGTCTAGAAATGTGCAACCTGCCATCGTTTATGGTTCAAACTATATAAAAAGGATAGATATCAGAGTACTTTATGGTTCAACATAAAAGTTTCGTCTCTGGCACTGACAGTATTGTGCATCAGTGATCAAAGTTCAATAGCATTGTGTACAAAACAACCAGACAAGTATATGGCAAGTAACATTATGAGAAGTGGGAAAGATCCACCTTAATTCAACAACCATGTTAGAAAAAACTGCTACAAAACCAAAGCAAGATTCAGTGATGATATAAATTGTGCTGTTCCTTATAATCTCTGTGAATATTTTACTAAATTAAATATTGATTATCCTTTTCTTGATTGTTTTCTCCTTTGGACCAGCTAGTATGTTCCAAAGTGCCATGTTTTATCAGTCTTCTTTTCCTGGCAGTTTTTGGGCAGTGAAATAGAAGCTGCAAGAAAATCCTTCTTCCACTATCTACTAAATGAAATTTCTTCTTCATTTAACAGTGCATGTTTATGTAAATGGTTCTACATATGCACCTAATATATTGAGCTTACAATCATTAGACCTCCATATATCTTTTCAAACATCTTAAACTCAGTTGTTTTTAACAAATCTAGAGTATTCTGGTGACTGACATTCCATGGATGCAGCACATCTCCAGGTTGAAAGTTCCATGAGTGGACAGCTGACTTCCACCACTGGATCCAACCCTCTGTCCTGTTAACATGACACACCCATGAAACCTGTGACAGCTGCACATTAAAAATACACAATTTTTGCACATTGGGCTGTTCTCACCTGAATTTTAATCAAAACAATTATTTACATTCACGAGCATCTTTCATCGTCTATGAGGACAGGTGGTGTGACTTAATTTTCCTGAAATGACATGTCACACCTCAAAATGTGGCCAAAACCTTGCAATAAGCAAAAATCATAAGATTCCAAAATCAGCAAAAAGAGGGCCATGTGAAAGGCAATCAATGGCTTTGATAGTGTAGTTCTATGTACCAACTTGGCAGAAAAATCAAAGAAAGTTTGGTCTTAATGTTAGATCATTAAGCAGATAAAAACTATATGTGTAGACTCTCTGTGACTGTAATTGGCATGCAAAGACCAAAGTAATAAATGTAACAAAATGGCAGATATTGAAATAAATGACAGGGATATAGAAAAGTGAATGAAAATACTCATAAAAAAAGACTGCTGGTTCTGATGGGATACCAATTCAATCTAACATGGCCGATGCAAAGGAACTTGCCCTCATTTGAGCAGAAGTGTACCATAGGCCTCTAGAAGAGAGAAGCATTTCTTATAATTTCAAAAGTAGCAATCATGTGACACTCGGTTTGCGCCATTCATCCATGAGACCCAGAGGGCAGTAGATACAGGTTCCCAGATTGATACCATGTTTCTTGACTTCGCGTTTGTAACAGAAACACGCAAAAGAAAGTATACAGACTTTATCAAAGACAAGGATTCAATAATCAAAATACTCCAAAGGGACATTGAAGTGCTACAAATGAAATGTACCGAGTCGGAACACAAGTACAAAATCATGGAGAGCAGCAATACTGGTAGCTTGCAAGCAGATGAAAATGAGTGTTTGGAAACTTGTATTTCATGTGTAACCAATAAATGTAATACAACTGGAAAACAAGAAAAATACACTATAGAAAAAAGTCGTGTAACAGTAGAAGATGAACGGTGTTAAATAACAAATGTAGAAGACAGAACTGCTGTATCAAAAAAGTGTGCAAACATGCACCCTCGCAAAGAAACACACAACCTGCAACAAAAAATTGTGTTATGTCACAAAAACCCATGCAACAGCGGATTGAAATAAAGATATTCAGAGACAACCATACACCGAGTATCTCAAAACATGCATCAAACTCTGCTAAAGAGAATGTGAGTGTTTCAGCTCTTGTAAAGACTAGGGCGAAGTTTGAAAATGTGACTAACAATGTAGGAAAAAACTTTGCCAATGCCACTTAAACTGACTGTGTTGTTCTCATTGCGGGATGAAATGACATTTACTACAATGAAGCTAGTGAATATATAACGAAATTTATCGCTATCCTGCAGCTGCTGACGACAATGAACATAATAGTGAAGGATGTGCCAATGCGATTTGATCTGGCAGACTGGTCTCATGTGAATATCAAAATTCGATGGACAAATAAAAAAATTACAACACTTCTGTTCAAAGTTTCAAAATATAAAACTTAACAATATCAGCAGTTATGAAAGAGTTTGTTTCACAACACTTAAATCAATCTGGTAAGAGAAGACTCGAATCTGATGTAAACAAAGCTGTCGACCAAGTCATACACAAAAGTAGCTGTGAAAACACACAAGTTACCAGCCTAAATGCACACAGACCGGGAAACTAGTAAAATGGACTAGTTCCAACTGAATTCAGCCCAACATTAATAACTCGGAGCAATTTTCGAGTACAGAAGTTAAAGTACCATTTCCTAGCTATCAAATTAATGAAAACAAGTTTCATGGAAAGTTAATAAGCAATGAATACTATTGATCAAATTCAACAGATAATAATACCCATTTACTTTCTTTTTTCACATAAATGTACAATCAATACATAACAAAATACCTGAATTAGAATTACTTTTAGAACAGTTGCAGTGCCATGTTTTGTGTCTCAATGAACATTGGCTCACTAACAGTGAAAGACAGCTGTACATTCCTGTTTGATACAAAATAGTATCCTCTTATTTTAGATCCAGCATGCAGAAACAGGGTGTAGGGATACTTGTCACAAACAGTGGAATGTTTAAAGTCACTGTAATAGATGTTAAGCATTTAATTCAGGAAGGAGAATTTGAAGCTGCTGCTGTTGCCCATTTCCCTGAATGCATGGTTATTGTAGTTTCCATATACTGCACTCCCTGTCCAGACTCAAAGGTTACTGTGAACCATGTAGAGAAATTACTAATGTTTTTACTTTGAAGCAAGAAACATAAAATCCTTATTTTTGGGGATATGAATATATATGTTAAAGTACACAGTCTTAAAACAAGCCGTCTGTTAAGTACTTTGAGATCATATGATTTATTTTGCCTTGGTAATAAACCTACAAGACACAATGTATGCCTAGTGTTATGACTACTAACATTATTACACAATATATCCCGGCTAACACTGTTGCCAGGGGCCTGAGCAGTCCCATCAAAGTCACAATAGATAAGTTCGATAGCACACACAGTATGAGGCGAGGTCTCGGCTGTCCCCGTGCCTCTCTCAAACGCCGCGCGGCCGGCAGGGTGCAGCACGGTAGTGCCGCCAGCGCCGCACAGTGGCCAGTTCTGGTAACGGGCTGCGCGCCGTCTAAACACACGCGCCGCGCGTTACCACATTCCTCCCCCTTTACGGTGTAATGTCCAGGGGTGCCAACCGCACCCGTCCATCTCTGGCTGCCAGTGTCGGGCTGGTACTACCCCATAGGGCTGATAATGTCCTGTTCATCTGTGCCAAGAGTGGCTGGTACCTCTGTGTATGTTGCTCACGATGACCAGGGATGAGGGCGCACCGTCTGATCCCAAAATTGGAGATAAAAAGGGAGCAGTTTCCTTACTCACAGGTTGAGTCATGGTCCTTTCTGGTGTCTGGATGTCCATAGCCTCAGAAGCGGTGGCTCCCTCCCCCCTGTCCAGTGCCGGATGCTCAGTGAGGGGAGCCGAAGGAGGAGGTGACCCGTTGCTCAGGAATGTGGCAGCTGGGACTGGTGCCAGTGCCGGGAAAGGCGGCCTTACCACCGACGGAGCTCGGGCGGACCCTGCACGCAGTGCAGAAGTCGGCCCCCCCGAAGATGTTGGCACGGAGCATGCCGGCGAAACAGGCCCCGGAGGAGGCGGGGCTGGAGGAGGTGCCTGTGAATCTGCCGGGAGTCGTGGGCGCAACTGATCCCAATGTCGACGAAGAGTGCCCATAGTAGTGTCCACAGTGCAAAGTCGACGGCCGAGACACGACTTCACCTTACCCGGCAGCCAACGAGGATGCCGGCCAAACCCGCGCGCCCGCACTAGCGACCCCGGAATATACCGACCTGATGGCCGTGGGGACACACTCGGTGGCTGAGGCAACAACAAATGAAAGAGAGTGCGAGGTTGCCAGCCATGAAGCAGTTCCACCGGGCTGCGTTCCCCACCGGAGTGAACCGAAACGACATCAAGAACCGGATAATGGCATCATCCACAGAGCAAGAGGCCACATTTGCGCATTTGAGTTTTAAACGTACGCACAAATCTTTCCACTTTGCCATTAGACTGAGGATGAAATGTAGGATGTCAACGAAAAATGTATGGAAAGTTGGAGTATGCATCTATGAGAAAAAACAAATAAGAGTTCAGGAAGGGGCCCGCGTAATCTATGTGCACCCGCTCCCACGGCTGTCGGGGCTGCGGCCAAGAAGAGAGAGATGCCCGAGGCGCCGCTTGCTGTAAAGCACACAACGAACACTTAGCCACCAGTCCCGTAATGTCCCCATCGATGCCGGGCCAAAACACATGCCGGCAAGCCAATGTTTTTGTGCGGGATACTCCCCAGTGTCCTTTATGAAGCATCTGATGCACTTTGAAATGGAGATCCGCCAGAATCAGCACCCGCGGAGCCTGTCCGTCTGTAGCCAAAAGTAGAACCCCGCCCCATTCAGACAGGCGAAAACGGAAGGAATAATAGTTACGGAGGGGATCTGAAGCCCGACGTGGAGGGACGTCAGGCCAGCCCACTCGAATGTAGTGAAGGACGCGTCGCAGCACGGGATCTGACGACACCGTCTTGGCCAACACTGGCGCCGTAATAGGAAAACCATCAACAGTAGCCTGAGCTTCCTCATCCAAATAAAAACATAAAAGTTCTTCTCGGTCAAAGCCAGGATCAGGCCCTGCCGGAAGGCGCGATAATGTGTCCGCGTTAGCATGCTGTGCCGTGGGACGGAAATGGATTTCATAATTATAACGGGAAAGAAAGAGGGCCCAATGTTGCAACCTATGAGCTGCCTTGTCTGGAAGCGCTGCTGTAGGGTGAAATAGAGACACCAAGGGCTTATGGTCAGTAATAAGATGAAATTTGACCCCATACAAATAAACATGAAATTTTTTCAAAGCATAGACAATAGCTAATGCCTCTTTTTCAATTTGCGAGTACCATTGCTGAGTTGCTGTCAACGTCTTAGAGGCGTACGCAATGGGGCGTTCCGACCCATCGGGATACTTATGGGCCAAAACCGCTCCAATGCCATGTTGGGACGCATCAGTAGCCAGAACCAAATGTTGCCCGGGCACATACGCCGTCAAACAAGGTGCAGAAACCAGTAAGCGCTTTAACGTGCAAAACGCCTGTTCACATTCAGACAACCAGGCAAAGGGAACACCCTTGTGAAGCAGACGATGTAAAGGATGCAATACCGAGGCAGCCCCCGGTAAAAAACGGTGGTAATAGGCAATGTTGCCCAAGAAGAACTGTACATCATTAACAGATGTGGGACGCGGCAGGGACTGTACCGCGGCCACGCGATCTGGCAATGGGCGGACGCCCGCTGAAGACACCTCAAACCCCAAATAAGGAATAGAAGGTTGGAAAAAACGGGACTTTGCCAGGTTGCAGCGGAGACCAGCTGCTTGTAGGACAGAGAAAAGCGCCCGCAGGTTTTGTAAATGCTCGTGTGGGGAGGCCCCAGTCACAACAATATTGTCTAAGTAGTTAACACAGCCCAGAACCGGATGGAGAAGCTGCTCTAAGTAGCGCTGAAAAATAGCCGGGGCACTAGCGACCCCGAAAGGGAGACGCTGATATTGGTATAACCCAAAGGGAGTGTTGACGACCAACAGACGTTTAGTGTCATCATCCAAAGGGAGCTGAAGATAGGCTTCCGCTAAATCAATGTAAGAAAAAGAGTGGGAACCAGAAAGTAAAGCAAGGAGTTCATCTGTCCGCGGCATGGGGTATGGGTCAACCACAGACTGTGCATTGATGGTGACTTTAAAATCCCCACATATACGTAAAGACCCCCCAGGCTTCTTTACAATAACCAGTGGCGTAGCCCATTCACTAGAAGAAATGGGAGTTAAAACCTGCAAGTCCTGTAGGCGATCTAATTCTGTCTTAAGTTGATCGCGCAGGGCCACCAGCACCTGGCGCGTGCGAAAAAACTTAGGTCGCGCCGTCGGTTTCATGGTAATGTGGGCGGTAAAGCCCATGGCACAACCCAGGCCCCCCGAAACCAAGGATGAAAATTCCCGACAAAGAGCATCTAACTCCGAAAAAGGAACCGAATCTGACAGGAGGTTGACAGAATCATCGATAGAAAAACCAAAAACATTAAAAGCATCCAGGCCGAAAATGTTAGCAGCCGCAGTGTCATCAACAACAAGAAAAGTGACCGGCCTGACAACAGATTTATACGCCGTGGGGGCCGTGAATTGACCCAAGAGAGGAATGCACTGGCGGCTGTAGCCACGCAAAGAACGGTTGACAGCCGCCAGAGGGGGGGAACCAAGTCGTACATACGTGATATAATTGAGAAGAGAAACGGAAGCTCCCGTATTAACAAGTAAAGTAACTGCCCTGTCAAAAATCTGAACGTCAACAAAAAGTTTGGGAGACGAGGAGTGAACAGTGTGGACAAGATCAACATCCATCTCGTCACCTTGCTCATTCGGCCGAGAACGGCAGACAGAAGCCATGTGGCCTTTTTTCTTGTACGAGTGACATGTAACCCACCGCTTGGGGCAATCAGCCCTGTCATGTTGCACAAAACAAAGAGGACAGGATGGAAAGGACCGTTGCGCGTGAGCGGGAGAGTGTGGCGCGGCACGCGCCTGCCGCGAAGCCGCTGCCTGTTTACGACCGCGCGCGAGGCGAGTGGGGTGCTCCCGCACGAAAGCGACGTCCGCGCAATCCAAGGGTGCCGAGCCCGACTGCGAAACTGCCGATACATCACCCAAGTCTCAATTTGATCCCCTGCAGCCCGTGAAACTTCAAAAGACTGTGCAATGTTTAAAACATCCGTCAAGGTGGGATTCTCCAGCTGTAAGGCACGTTGGCACACTTCCCTATCAGGAGCGAGCCGGAGAATTGCGTCCCGAACCATATTGTCGGCATATGACTCCTTGTGGGTCGTAGTAATAAACTTACACCGGCGGCTAAGACCATGCAGCTCGGCGGCCCACGCCCGGTAGGACTGATTGGGTTTCTTATGTGACCGGTAAAATTCAACCCGCGCCGCAATAACATGCATGCGCGGGCGGTAATGGGCCGACAACAAACGACACATCTCATCAAAAGACAAAGCAGCCGGTTCCTGCAGGGGGGCTAATTGATGCAAAAGTTGATAGATGTGGGGGGAGACCCATGAAAGAAATAAAGCCTTACACAACGCCGGATCGGACACCCCGAATGCAAGGAAATGTTGACGCAGTCGGTTTTCATAGGAGTCCCAATCTTCTAAAGAATCGTCAAAGCCCGAGAATGGAGGCGGAAACACAGTAGTGGAAGACACAGAATCGGAATCAAACGCCGGCCGAGGAGCTGACGGCAACCGCGACACCAGGGAGTCAAAACGGTCCGCCTGACCCGACACAATTGTCGTTATCCGCTGAACGGACTCAACTACAGTCTGTAACGATTGCTGCAAAATCTGGCCCCACGGGGGCAGCTGAAAATCCGCTGGAGTCAGTCCTTCGTTGTCTACCATCTTCCGCGACGGAGCACACGCCAATTCAAAAACCACCTTCGTCGCCACCTTCGTCCCTAACACTATTACACAATATATCCCAGCTAACACTGTTGCCAGGGGCCTGAGCAGTCCCATCAAAGTCACAATAGATAAGTTCGATAGCACACACAGTACGCAACTGAGGCGAGGTCTCGGCTGTCCCCGTGCCTCTCTCAAACGCCGCGCGGCCGGCAGGGTGCAGCACGGTAGTGCCGCCAGCGCCGCACAGTGGCCAGTTCTGGTAACGGGCGGCGCGCCGTCTAAACACACGTGCCGCGCGTTACCACACCTAGATAATGTAATATGAAATGTCTGCAGAAAGGAGGTTGTCTTGCATGTTTTGAAACCTTTGCTGTCTGGCCACAATTATATATTACTAAAATTAAGTGGACTCAATAAAGGTCTTGAGCAAACGAAAGAAACCTGGACAGTGAGACAACTTCATGATGCAAACTTAGTAAATATGACAAATAGAATTGATAACATTGATTGGAATTACATTGTGATGCAGATTGACTCATTTACTGAAGCATTTGACTGTTTATTACATACTGTTGTAAATATCTTTAATGTGTGTTGCCCACTTAAAACAAAAACAAATAGGTCACATACCAAGAAACAGGATAACATTTCCAACAACTGGTATACACCATACCTCCATAATTAAGGACCATACTTAGACTGATATTATGAAAAATCATGCACAGGTATACACTATAAACCTGTTTATGACAATCTAAAATGTTTATATATAAAGGAAATAAATGTTGCTAAGAAAAAGGCCAATGGTGATTACAATCTCAAGTCCAGCAACAAATGCAAGCTGGCTTGGAATGTTATTAAAACAGAAACTAGGTCTGCTACAGAAAATGACCCATCCCCTTAAGTGCAGATGAACTTAATAATCACTTTATAAATGTTGGAAAATTTCCCATGACAGAGGAAAATAAGGCTGGCAATAATCACAGAACTGCAAACAAACAAGCCGTCTCTTGGAAAGAGGAAAATAATGACTGTCTAGAAACTTTTCAGTGGAAAACTGTCTATCCAAAAAACATAATAAATGCTGTCTCCAGGAAGAATAATTCCAAAAAAGAGTATGTATGTGGTCTGTCTAATTTTGTCCATAAAAAATTTGCAAATATGATCAGTTACCCTCTGAGTTTCCTTGTAAATTGAATGTTCAAAGAAGGCATATTTCCAGATAGTGTGAAGTTAACGATTATTTTGCCTTTACATAAAAAAAGGGAACACAAACTCACCCGAAACGTCGATAGAAACATAAAACACACATAAAAACAAACAAACATTCAAGCTTTCGCCACCACTGGCAGCTTCTTCAGAAAAAGAGGAAGGTAGGAAGGAGAGGAGAAAGGGAAGGATACGGATTTTAAGAAAGTGGAAAAGGAGTCATTCCAAACCCAGGAGTGGACTTACCTTAGGGGACAAAAAGGAAGGTAAACAAATACACACATATCCACATGCAAACACACCTAGGCAGACATTTGTCAATGTCAGACAAATGTCTGCCTAGGTGTGTTTGCGTGTGGGTACAAGGCTTTTTGCAGATGATGCTGCAGTATATCAGTAAGTCTAACACTGGAAAATTGTACAAAATGTAAGAGGATCTTCAGCATATCGACAAATGATGCATGGAAAAGTAACTGACTCTCCACATAAACAAATTTAAAGTGCTGTGAAAATATAGAAATAAAGATACTTTATTATATAACTAAGCAATAGCAGGAAAAATACAGAAAACAGTTACTTCCATAAAATATCTTGAAGTAGGCATTAGGAGCAATATGAAATGAAACAGCCATATAAAATCAATTGTGGATAAGGAAGATTCCAGATATGAAGATCACGTGGAGAGGAGTGTGGTATGCTTTGTTGAAGGTTCTTTTAGTAAGAATGAAAGTGTCATGGAGATAATGGGAAAACTCCAGTGGTAGATGCTGCATAAGACATTCTGAATCATGGTACAGGCATATGTCACAGCTGTAAGGGATTACTTTTCTTGAACAGTCAACCAATATATTGCTCCCTTCTATGTTTGTCCGTATCTAATAATGGAAAATCATGGTTGTATATCTAAGAAAAAAAATGAAAATGAAAAATACCACAAGGATAAAATTAGAGAGATTTGAGACCACACAGAGGCATGCCTCCAATCCATCTTTCCACAAACCTTATGTGTACACAAAGTACCCTCCACCACACATTGTGAGGTGGCTTGTGGAACATGGATGTAGAAGTAGATGAAGAGGGATCTGCTATCAGTCACAGCAGAGATTTAATGCTTACCAGAATCCATGGAACTATAAAATTAATAGGGGTCTTCCATCTAAACACTCGGTGGTGCCAAACTTGGCGGAGTGCGCTACCATCTTGCTGTGCCCCTCTACGGTAGCCAATAGCACGTCACTCAGCCACTATTTAGGCAAACACTTGGCACACTGTAGGTGAGTTCTGTACTTGTGCATATACTGGACTTACCCCTTTGCTTATTGCTCTTGATTACTCCTATTATTACATTGCTGGTCTACCTGTCATTGTCTTGGTGGCAACTGAGATTGTTTTTCTTTGCTTGTGGTCTTGTGTTGTCATTAGTCCTCCAGTCAAATAAGCAGATCATGCTCATCTTTGTGGTTGTCTAGCCTTGGTCTATTGTGTCCACGACCTATGTGTTGCTCTAACATGCCTACCACTCCTAGGGGCTATCTTCTGCAAGTGGCGCCTCAGCATGGCAGCTTCTCATCTGTCCTTGTTGTACTCTTGCTCTAACAGTACTTGATTTCAGGATAATTGTGGAGGTAGAAAAATCATGCTAGCCAGCTATCAGTATCCAAAAAGCAATGTGGTCACATTTCAGTTCAGACAAACAACTTGTTAAATTTTTTTAAAATTACAATAAGGTGAGTAGTGGGCAATAATAATTGCCTTCTGTGTAAAGAAAAATCTACAGCATGCAATTATGAGTCATATCTTTTCTGATGCTCCAGGAGATCTGCTACCCTTTTTATAGTGGGATCAGTGGCATACTAAGGACTTCGGAGGCCCAGGGTGGTGGCAAAACAAAATGAGGCCCCCCATCCACTTGGAAATACATGTATTACTATAAACAAGTAACTTTTGAGATTTGGAGGCTTTCCCAGTACGAGAGGCATAGGCCAGTCTAAAATAATAGCTTTTGAGATTTGGAGGCCCCAGAAGTTGTATCTCATAGATAATTACCAAAATATTATTAACACAATATTCTTTGAAGATAAAACAATGACAAAAATTATTCATTTTGAGATAATTATGTATATATTCAGACAGCAGCATTATATGAAGAGTTCTACAATGTCTGGGGTTCAAACCCAGGTCTCCTGCTCACTAGTTACACTCATCATTATGCCATCCTGACACAGTGCCTTCACATACCGGACAGATTTAAACTGGCATACTTCCCTCCTTGCTCCAAATTCTCACCTCTGCCTCAGTCTACATGGATAGATCCTTTCGTTCTATACAAATCAAATAGACATTGAGCCATGTCCTTTTCTAAATAAATATCCTGGTGTTTGTCTTTATTATGATGTAGGGCAACCACAGGAAAGTGGAATTCCAATTGTTGCATAAAGTCACTAAAATATTACAAAAATAGTTATTATTTTATTTAAATAAAATTAATTTTTTATATGAAACCTTGGCCATGTAAACTGACACCCTTTTCACAGATGCCGGAGCAAGAGACAAGGAGCCAGAGATGGTGCTCGTCAGCCTGAAGTGAACATCCCAGACCACTGACCATTTAGAGCAGAACACAAAATTCACATCACTTTGCAAATTTGAGTTACCTTACTGCCTATTTATTCATGAAGAATATGTTTTTGCTTTAAATCTGATGACCAAAATTGATAAATAAATAAATTTATTTCATATTTATTTATTGGAAGTCCATTCACTGCTATAAATTATGCAGGGTGAATCAGAAAAAATTTTGAATACTTCAGTATGATGACAAAATGGACAATATTCACATAAAACATTTACTTGTGTGCCAAACATTCCCATGATTTACATGATACAATGATACAGGAAAGTTAATTCCAATTGTTGCATAAAGTCACTAAAATATTACAAAAATAGTTATTATTTTATTTAAATAAAATTAATTTTATATGAAACCTTGGCCATGTAAACTGACACCCTTTTCACAGATGCCGGAGCAAGAGACAAGGAGCCAGAGATGGTGCTCGTCAGCCTGAAGTGAACATCCCAGACCACTGACCATTTGGAGCAGAACACAAAATTCACATCACTTTGCAAATTTGAGTTACCTTACTGCCTATTTATTCATGAAGAATATGTTTTTGCTTTAAATCTGATGACCAAAATTGATAAATAAATAAATTTATTTCATATTTATTTATTGGAAGTCCATTCACTACTATAAATTATGCAGGGTGAATCAGAAAAAATTTTGAATACTTCAGTATGATGACAAAATGGACAATATTCACATAAAACATTTACTTGTGTGCCAAACATTCCCATGATTTACATGATACAATGTGCTGGTGCAGGTCATATACGTGAAGGAAATATATGTTTTGAGAATTTGAAGTTGAAAGAATCATGTCATTGTTATCAATGAGTTTTGATTAAAAAATCGAATAATAAACCTAAGATAGATGTACTAAGGGTAATTATCATGATGGGACTTTATTTGAAATAGAGCTGAATAGCTCCTTAGCAATCTGGCACACAAAATTTCTGTCACTATGAAATAACATCTGACAAAAAAGATGCAAGCACCGCCTTTACATGATCAGGAAAAGAAAGGGAAACAGTTGAGCTAACAATTAAAACACAAATGGTAAGTCTTGAGCTACACATTGCCAAAAGACCTGGTAACATTGGCAGTAGAACCATGCTCTTTAAGGAAGAAATCAGTTATAGGTTCATACTCTTATCACATATTCAATCAATATACATAGATCTCCATCTAGCTCACAAAATAATAATTTTTATACCACAATAATGTCAATTAAATTACAGTGACAAATAAATCTTATATATAAGCGGCATAAGTGTGTGTTAGTTTGTTGCTGATAGAACTGCACAGAGCTGTTGTCAAGTTCCATAAGCAGCTATGCCCATGCACAGTTTTACAGCTTATGTATATGTGTGTCAGTTTGTCGCCAGTAGCTATTATAAACATTTTTCTGTGAAGTAACTGCGAGAGATTAATGCTCTGTGCTGCAGTTTATCAGTATTCATCACTGTTAGATAGAAATTGGTGTTAGAATCAATTTTTAAAAATATTTTTAGACTGATGCTATTACCATGAGTGACGAAAATATAACTAGACAAAGACAGAGTACATTACAAAATACAGCTTTATATATACCTATTTCATTTGTGGCTTGATATCCTGGACCACATACAAATTTTATTAGAGAATCCAGTTGAATCTTCAGGATGGAGACCGATGGTCCTATATTGTATTCATACCACCGATGTGTTGATGTTTTAGAGAACTTAACATCAATGTAAGAACATTGATGTTCCCCAATAACCACAAATGTCTATATAACAGTGATGAACATCAATCAAACTCTAGTACAGAGCATTACTTTATCGCAGTTACTTCACAAAAAAACGTTTATAATAGCTATCATCAACAAAATGACAAGCACAGAGAAACAAGGCTTGCGTCAGATGCAAGACACATTCATAATATCTAGAACAGCAGTCATTTCTGTTGACTGTCAGGCATTTACTGGTTTGAATATATGCATCTGCAACAATTCTTCATCAAGATATCCACATTACAGGATGTGTGTCTCAGGTTCAGTACTGTTTTGAATAGGCTAGCTCAGCAATTGTGTTTATATAAATTTGATTAATGATGAAAATTCTCCTCAGAGATGATAAATATTGTTCAAACAAGATAGAATGGCTGGCCAGTACTTACTTTGTGCTGTACCGCCGATAGTAACAAAATGAAGAAACAGAAAAAAAAGGGGACAAAAGGGACAAGCTTTCAGAACACAGTTCCTTCATCAGGTGGGAGAGAAGGGAAGAAGAAAGGATGGGAACGGAAAGGAAAGGTAATTCATGACCTAGGTCGTGAATTACTTTTCCCTTCCGTTCCCATCCTTTCTTCATCCTTTCCATTTGTCCCCTTTTTTCCTGTTTCTTCATTTTGTTATTATTGGTGGTACAGCACAAATGTAAGTACTGGCCAGCCATTCTATCTCGTTTGAACAATATTTACATAAATTTGGACTGTCATCAGTGCAGTAAAATGCAAGCCACATCATAATCAGGCAAGTGATAACGATTTAATGTGCATCTCACCGCATATTATAGCCACACAGGCTACATCTATATCTGCAATAAATATATTGTTGGCAACTGATTGCTATAAATTTTGTTTAGGACAAACGAGTGTGTGTGTGTGTGAGTGTGTGTGTGTGTGTGTGTGCGTGCGTGCGTGTATGCACCCTCTCCTTTTCCTACACCAGTGATATCAAAAAATACACCCAAAAGCTGGTGAACAGCGCAGGAAAGCCTGTTGTATAGTCACCTCCAGGAAGCCTAGGTTATCAAAGGTGGAATGATATCTCCTGAACCCACACTGGATTCCAACATCCAGACAAAGTGGTGGTTGACCATCTGCTCTAAGGTCTTTCCCATACAACTAGTGAGAGCAACACTGCAATAACTGCTTGGGTATGAGAGATCTTTCCCGGGTTTTAAAAGGGGGATTAAAATAGCCTCTCTCCATGAGTCAGGAAAGTGACCTAATGACCAAATGGCATTGATTGAGGAGGATTTCTTTATTCTGCTGTGATAGGTGCCGTAGCATACTGTAATGGATTCTATCATTGCCAGAGGAGGTATCATCCTTGATGACTAGCAGACCTGAAGTCCAAAGTGCCCTTCTCAGCACGTACTCTGTGGCGCTGGAATGCTGGATCCTGGCGGGCAGTGGCTGTAATATTGGCAAAATTCATGCCCATGGTCTGGGCAATGTCTCATGTGCTGGTTTGGAGTACACCATTTCCCATTACAGCAGCCACTGGCCACTGTCTCCTTTCCCAGAAATCCTCTGATTGTCTCCTATACTGTGGAACTTTTAGTGGATCGGGTAATAGTACTCAGGAACTGTTGCCAAGATTCTTTCGGCTCTCTCTTATAATTAGGGGACATTTTGACCTCGTCATTCGAAAGGCCACTAGGTTGTCTACAGTTGGGCAACACTTAAACCTATGCAGAGCTGCACGCCTGTCCCTAATTGTCTAGCAACACTCGGCAGTCCACCAAGGGAAAGGCTACCATGTCAGCTGCCCCAACGACAGAGACATAGGTGCTTCAGCGGCATTGTGTAGCGTTTGTGTGATACAGTCAACCCATTCCTAGATATTGTCACAAGTTTCCAGCTCAGCAAGTTGGCTGAACAGTGTCCAGTCAGCTTTCCTGATCACCCATTGAGGTGGTCTGCATTGGGGCTGTACTCTGTCTGGCAGGTGGAGCCATATGGGGAAATGGTCACTGCCATGCAGGTCATCAACCACTTCCCATTGTGTAGTGTGGGTGAGGGCTGTAGAGCAAAGTGAGAGATCTATGGCTGAGAACGACCCCACTGCAGTACAAAAGTGTCCTTTGTTAAATAAATGTGTGCTCAACGACAATAGAAGCCTCTCGATTGCTCGACCCCTGGGGCAGGTACTGGAAGAGCCCCAAAGCAAGTTATGTGCAGTAAAATCACCACAGAGGATGAAAGGTTAGGGGAGCTGTGTAAGATGATCTTCGAGGACCTCTATATCAAAAGCATCATGAGGCAGCAAATACAGGGAGCACACCATCAAACTGTGACACACATAAACAGATACTTCAACGGCTTGTAAATGTGTGGTGAGAGAGAGGGACTCGGAGTGATAGGCCGCATTAGTAAAAATTGTCACACCATCTCTAGCTCTCTCTCCACTAAGGTCGTCCTTCTTGTGGAGGACATAGCCATGTACATCTGGGTAGTCGGTAGTTTTAAAATTTGTCTCCTGCAGGCATATACAGATTGATCTCCCTGAGTCAGTAAATGCAGTTCCTCCACATGTGTACTGAAACCCTGCAAGTTCCACTGCAATATTGGAGCCATCTATAAAGGAGGTTGTGTCTTTACTCTCTCTTTCTTTTGAGATGGAGACACTGAAAGTGGTGAAGGTTCAGTGTTGGGGCGAGATGTTTGCCTCTTAGGCACATTCAACTCCATGAGTTCTGGAGCTGGATCAGATGTACCATCAGGATTAACTTCCACATAATCCGACAGTTGAATCTCTGGCTTCAACTCTTTCTTAGCAGGCACTTTTTTGGGGTTTAGTGGTTTGGTGGATGTTGTGGATGTGCTTACAACTGTAGTGGATGTTATAATGTTTATTAGATTAAGTGATTGCAGTTCATTCTACCACTTCCAACCGATACTCATCTTTTGAACATTAAGATGTATGGGGGCTCTGCTTGCGGCAAAATTATTCACCTGGGGCGTCGTGGTAGAAATAAATACTCGTAGGTACAATTTTTCACTTCTTCTTTAATTTCCAATCATACTGCTTCTCCACCAAAACATTACATTTCGTAATGTACACAATGCAACAGAACTTAGCTGACAGTAATTCCATTTTACAACACAGAGTGACATAGATTCCAGAGCACTTCAGAACTGCTGAAACTCGAACTCCCCCATGCAAGGCGGTGAGGCAAATATATAACCTTGACAATAATGGCATTACATTACGCATTGTTCATAACAATTGAATATACTAATTTATAATTACCAAACACAACAGTAAAACATTTCATGTACACAAAAATAATCACAATATAAAATGAAAACTATACATACAATAATTTTGGATGGCACATATCTTTTTAAGTTTTAATCACACTACTTTTTGTTTGACAACAAACCAAAATGTTAAATGTCAATTAATTAGTTAACGAGTACATCATACATGTTCCTAACATATATTGAACTATCAAATATCTTGTCCATTCTCAAAATATACTCAAAATCTTATGTCAGTCAATATATACAAAGAATTACAATATTCAAATCTCGACTATTACATTAATTAACACAATTAGCTGGTCAACACAACTTGTTTAGGAGCCTAACATATATACAATGCTATTTATTTTAATGTCTTTACATAGATACAAAATTTTTTACCATTCATCTGTCTATTTATTGAAATAACATACAATGACAAAACTATTATTTATAGAACTGTCTGGAGAGCATCTAAATGAATCTCTTAATTAATGAAATCTATCACTTGTTTTAATCACAGTATCACCGAGACACTGTCCTACACTGATTCTGGGCTGGCTATTTCGTTTGTAACTAACTTCACACGCAACATATATCACTATTAAATCACACGATTCCGGGTCTGATGCAGACGGTATTGTTTGATGACATTGAGATGTGAGGGCAGGCTCTGCAGTTACTGGGGGTTCTGCAAAGGTGGTACCAGTAGCTTTTTCAGCAATTTTCAGGGGGGGGGGGCTGTCAGCATTAAAGTTTCTGCTCCCTTACACGTGCACTGGCATGTGCAGGTTTTTGTAACCATGCTAACAACTTCCGTCTGGGTTGAAGCATCAACTTTAGCAACAGTTTTCTGCAGAGCAGAAGTGAAGGAAGTGGGAAATACAGGAGGCTGCATGGCCCGAAAGATCTTTTTGGCCTCTGCATACGGGATCCTTCTTGTGGTCTTAATCTTCTGTATTTTCTTCTCATCAAGGTACACACTGAATAAGCGACTCCAAACTGGATGGTCCCCTGAACAGTTCACACATTTTGCAGGTGGAGTGCAATCGGTACCTTCATGGGTCGCCTTCCCACATTTGCCACAATTAGCCTCACCCAGCTGAGAGTGGTGTGTCCAAACCACTGGCATTTGAAACACTGCATTGGGTCTGGGACAAGGGTCTTACATTCAATCGGAGGAAGCCTGGTTTAACCTTGTCTGGAAGTTTAGGACTATTAAAGGTGAGGATGAAGAAGTCTAATTTTATCAACTCCCCATCCACCATTTTTTAAAATTTGTCTGGTGTATTTACCACTAAATCCTTACAAGTAACAATGCCTTTACTGTAATTGAGGGTGTTATGCAGTTTGGTCTCTATAGCATATTCGACAAGGCATTTAGCCTTCTGAAGGTTGATGGCTTGTTGGGAGGTGGAAGTTTCTATCAACAATGTCCCATTACGTAAGCATTTGACAGATTTGAGATTGCTAGCAATTGCCCCTAGAGCTTTTTGCATGTAAAAAAGGGGATAACTTTTCAAAAGTGCCCTCTTTTCTCTTCACTACAATAAACACATTCTGTGGAGCAGCGTGTGTTCCGTTCCCGTTTTTATCCTGTGCAGAATCCGGAGGACTGGCAACTCTAGTCCTCTTGTTAGGTTGGGAGTTCGTACCCCTCCCCCTCCCAGTGGTACACCCATCCCACTAGGAGGCGGAAAATTTCTCAAAAGGTCCATCTCATTCCCACGAGAAGCTAGGGAACTAAATGTCCACCTAGACAGAGCTTCCCATGCCTAGCTAAGCCTTATACAACTGAAGTGCAGCAGTATCCCCAGATGGTACCTAGCAACTGTTCCACTTCAACAGCCATGCTTCTCATCAGCACGTAGCATACCTTGAAGGTGTTTTTAGGTTTGTACCATCCTCACGACCTAGGTGGTCAAGCCAAGATCCCCATTCCCTGATACACACAACGTTCCACCATTGCTTCAAACAGTGGTCGCTGAAGTGTGTCCAGAGGTTATGGTGTCGTCTAGAGGACTGGCGGCGCTTACCAGCCCCCAGCTCAGAACCCCGGGTTCGCCACGCCCATACTCAGCAAATTAATACTGAGCCCCTGAGGGGTTCCTCAATAAACCCATCTGTCACAACACATGAATATAATCTCAGAACTAATTTTCCTATGACAGTTCAAACACTTCACATTCAATGTTGTTTACAAATTTCTTTATGACACTGCACTAAAAATAAAGATCAAAGGAGACACTAAAATTATATACCACACTAGTATAGTAATATAATGGCAGTAAAGTAACATAAATGCACATAAAATTGTGTTATAAAGATAAATGTGTACTCCTGAAAAATTATGTCAAAAATCACGGTATGTCAACAAAGACGTGAAAAGTTTCTATAGCAAGCACATTAAAATTTCACTGTGTTTCGAGAATAAGAAGTAAAACAAGTAACGGATATTCCGTACATACCAGTAACTATTGCAGAGGAAAAAATAGTGATTAAACGAGATTACTTAAAGATGTGCCAAAATGTAAATAAAAATATGACTGTAAAACTACTTTTTTATCTTTTCACATTAACTGGAAAAATACACAAAGAAAAGAAAAATCTTTAATGGTGAGCCTGCAGAACAAACTAATTAGTGAATTTCATTATTTATTGGCATTAACTTAAGATTTAATGTGATCTAAATTATTTATCTGTATGGCAGCACAAAATTTGTGCATCTCGCCTTGTGCAGGGCTACAAATCAATGTCAAATATACATAAAACATATTGAGAGAAGCAAAGAAATTTCATTCAGTTTCCCATAGAATATGTTGGATATTTCAAATAGCAAATGAAACATAGTAATCAACATCTTTACTACTTACTAGGGCCTGGGGGTTCTAATCATCAATGAATGGCTTCAGCTGAATGTGCTACATCCGAAGAAAATTTGTGAACACTTTCTCCATGAGCCAAGGTCATTATCAAAACTAGAGTCGGGTCTACACAGTATTAGTGTGATGGCTATTATTGAGACTGAAGTCAGCCTGGATTGGGTGCGACTAGAAAATGACCGACTGATTGAAGGCATCGGAGGAGAGTCGTCACAAACAAGCACTACATAATGACACAAAAAGAGAAGACAAACAATGAGAACAACAAGGTGGAACTGCAAGCCTAATGAAATAACCAAAGCAGAACCAAGCTGTAGCTGAGTATAAAACCTGAAGACAACAATGTAGCCAATGAGATAACGGAGCACAGTCAAGACATGTCTGAGCAGTGTGGTGCAGCTCTGTGCCCTATATAGCATGGCTGTGTGCATGGATGGGTTTTCACAGTAGGCGTGTCTCTGCATGTAGTGTTGTAGCATAAATGACAGTGCTCACGGGTTACGTGTGCCACCCAACGGCCGCAGTTGAAGTCCATGTCTTCTAGGTGCTTTTGAACTTATTGGACCGGGATACCAGATCCCTGCCCCCAGAAATGGGCCCATAGAGACAGAAGTGCCCAGGACGATTCTTTGGAAGATGGACTGATGGTCCGATTGGTGTCCTGACTGTGAAGTCTGCCAACTCAGAAAAAGAACATGGAACTTCAGGAAAAGTCGTGCTGGGGCATGCCAGTGTGGGAGGCGACTTCTGAGATGAGGAGGTGAGATGTCCATCTCTATTTCTATGGTCTCTGGAATTCTTGACGCTGCCCTAGAGCGCAGACTGATCCCCTGTGGTTGAGATGAGGATGATGGGGAACACTCCTGAGAGGGTAGCTGCTGATGTGATATCGCCACCTCCATGCCCATATCCACAGGATCTGCTGACAATGCTCTGAGTGTAGACTGTACTTGTGCAGTCAAGGTATTCACAATGGGGAGTGCACAGAGTCCAAGCGATATAATGTTGGGATAAACCTGGAAAATTGGGATGGAGTTGGTGTGTTTGCACTCTAATCCCCTCAGAATGTTTGGTGAGAAGAGGCGTCACCCATGAGTGGTCACTACTGGCTGGCTCCCGAAAGGGAATAGTTCCATACAAATGGGTCCACACAGCAGAACATAGAGAACAGTACCCAGTGTACAGGGTGTTGGGTTCCGATGGCTGTGGGGCCAAGAGATGGAGGTGGAGGAGTTCTACTGGGCTACAATAATTGATAAGGGTAGTTCTGTAGATGCTTAGAAACAGTGTGGCAGCTGTAGGTGGTAGTGGATGTGCCAATGATTTTCATTATTTGTTGTTTGATTGTTCATACCATCTGCTCAGTAGCACCATTGAAGGATGAATCAAAAGGAGCAAAACTGCTGTCAATTGGGTCACACGTTCAGATATGATGGCACAGGGTAGGCGTTTGATGGCATGAATTTGTGTGAGGGCTTTGAGTGTGGCGGTCATGGTGCTGGATGCCATGCAAGGCTGGCACAAGGACCATGCGGCCACATGGGGTGCCGCCAGGGAGAGGGCGCCGACGCACCGGTCTAGTCACGGGCGGCGGCTCATCGGGGGTAGCAGCGGCAAAGTGCTCATGGCAGTATTCAAAATTATTTTGGCTCAGAAAAATGTTTGCCTGAAGATGTGACCTCTTTTTGCAGAAACAAACAAGTGGTCAGGAAACTGATGTATTGGTGGTGGTGAAGGGTGAGGGGACGAGTCTGTACGATGCGCGCTCAATAAGTTTCTGTCACAACACAACCATACAGTCTCGCAGTATTACTGCAGTGAAAATCACGTATTTGCCGGGTGGCTGGATTTGCGCTGCTGTCAAACTGTTACACACATCGCCGTGGCCGTGCGCATTAGCAGTTGTAGCGCAGGTTCAACTAGGCAACAACAGGCGCTCAGCGTTGCGATTCTCCATTGTTAGAGTGAGAGTGCTACGCGAGAATGAATCCCCAATAGATTGACCACGCCTGTAGTACTAGTCGACTGTTTTTCCAGGACTGTGTTAAATGAATAACTTGCTTATGCCAATTCGCTTTCACAAATCACAATTGTATATGTTCAGAAAACTCAATTTATTTTTAAATAGCAAGGTTTTAAGTTAGGGTAATGAATTATGGCGGACAAAAAGAAACCCAGTGGAGCATTTTGTAGAAAACGCAAAGCTGATATCGAGAAGACCAAAAACAGACAAAAGTATTAAGTAAATTTATTTGCAAATTACAGTCTCTTAGTGTTGAAGTCGAGTTATCAACTGAATTATGAGACACTATGCAGCATTATACACAGGTAAGAATAATCTATTTACGACTTTTTAGTTTGTAGTTGCACAACTAAACAATAGTAAAACCTCTCAACCTAGAGCTTTACATTAGCAGTACAGTACTATATCTCCCAATGAATGTAACTGCCAGTGTTCGAAATATATTCAAATTGTTTATTTGTAATTGAGCACTTATAAAAAAATGTATAAAAAGGTTTACGGTAAGGTTTAATTTAAATAAGTTTAATTGCAAATGCAGTGATATTATATGCGATGTAACTTCATTACATTATTTCTATCATACCAGCAGCACCAGAAAATAGCTATACGAAAAGAAACTAAAATTAAATATTATTTCAGGATGAGATTCCAATATGAGAATATTCTCAAGCTCAAGAAATTGCTTTGGTTTCTTAAGTTGAAACAACTTCTAAATGTTAATCTGTGCAAGACAATTAAACAGGTCCACCGCCAACATTCAAGGTTTGTATCAATGACAGACCTCACTTTTTCAACCTATTCGATATTTATATCAATTAAATACAAAGAAAGAATCCCTGAGACGGATTTTCGTCTCAAATATGTCAAAGACATTATTGATAGAGCTGAAGCATTGAATTAAAATTTGTGGTGCGGCCGGGAATCGAACCCGGACCTCCATGCTTACTAGGCAGACGTCTTAACCGTTTTTGTTTTTTTTTTTTTTTTTTTTTTTTTTTTTTTTCATCTGGTAGATCCTTGGTTCGCGGTCGTTTGTTCAATTTGTTCGTGGTTGTTCGGTGAATGGTTGGCTCAGCTTTTTTTTTTATTATTTATTTATTTTTTTTTTTTATTACAGAGGGCGTTCAGCCCCCTGACCGGGCGCGCTGAGCCACGGCGCCCGGCATTGTATCAATGAACCGTTAGACTACCACACCACTAACGATTAAGGCGCCTCGGAATAGTCTATGTACGATTTCCCTCCACAACACAAACTTTAATTCAGCTTCTTTGTTCCAAAGATAATTGCCACAACTGCCAAGGCTCTCCATGCAGCGGAATAGCACCTCAGCAATGGACATGGTGGAACAATCCTGTTATGGTGATATAAATATCAATTAAATACAATGAAAGAATCCCTGAGACGGATTTTCGTCTCAAATATGTCAAAGACATTATTGATAGAGCTGAAGCATTGAATTAAAATTTGTGGTGCGGCCGGGAATCGAACCCGGACCTCCATGCTTACTAGGCAGACGTCTTAACCGGTTTTTTTTTTTTTTTTTTGACCTTTGCCTTTCGCGGGCAAGCGCACTACCGACTTTTTTTTTTTTTTTTTTGAGAGATGTTGGTAAACGAAAGGATTTTTCTTGATATATTGAATAAACTTAAAATTCCTCTTCTGCTTCTGGAACGATAAAGGCAAGAGCAATTTTTTTTTTCTGTATTGCCTATTATGATTTAATGTCCAATTATAGGAAAAAATTGAAAGCAAAATATAATGTTGTTTAATGTCTTCTCTAAATTAAGATTGCCTTCTTCGGTGTGAAACATAATTTCATATCTTCTGAAATGCTATATAAATTGTATCTTTCGGTGTCTTTACCAACTTCCGATGTCAAAGTTCGTCTTCTCGGGTGTAACTATTGTAATTTCCACACGTATCCGTGTACTTGATCTGGTTCTTCTTTTTGCTCTCGTTTTGTTTATCTTCTCTAACTTTGAAATGCGTCAGCTAGCTAGACTCCGTTTCTATTAATGATACAACGTAACATGAATTCTTGGTGGTAGAATTTATGCATTTGAAAATTAGATCTCTGTAGACTTAAAAAAAGGGGAACTGAAATAATGTAAAAATAAAACATAATGTCTCTCTTCTAGAGCCAAACTTGTGAAATAAAACCTTTTTTTTTTCTGTTTCGTAAAGTTTATTTTCGTCAAAATAGTCGTTCCTTAGTTGATCGTTATTCGTTATTCTTACATTTTCCTAGAAATTGTATTTGTAATAATTTAACCTGTTGATATGCCCATTGGGTCACATCATCAAGGATGTCGTTTTATTTATGTTTCACACGATGGTTCTTTTGAGAAAGTTTGCGTATTTTTTCTGATAGTCTTCTACTTGCAGTAGTTTGTCGTGCTGCATTCTAATGTATATCCAGAAATCTCCTTCACTCTTTTCCGTAGTTGTCAGTATGTAATATATTGCATGTCCCTTTAGCCAATTCACTGCGTTTTGTTTCGTATTGGGGTAAAGTTCTTCGTCCGGATGTAAAAGGCTCGCAGGTGTTATGGTGGTTGGCGACGTTCTCTGCATAATTGCAAGTTTTTTCCTGAGTAACTGCCAAATGTTGTCAATGTTTCTGCAGACAAATTGATGTTCGTCTGTGTCATTCAGGTTGCAGAGTGTGCACAAGGGAGAATTTGCGAGATGTATATTATGAAGTCGTTGGTTTGTTGGGACTTTTCGATTAACAGCGTAATACCAGAGTGCCCTCACGTTTGTCGGTAAGTGGGGATTATGGATGTTTCTCCAGATCATTTTCCAGTTGAAGTCTTTATACTTTCGTTCAATGATGTTCTTGTTATGAAATTTCATTAAATTTTTGTAGACTTCTTTGACTCTATACATGTCTTTCTCTGCCATTCTCATGCTTATATAGCTGTATTCGATTAAAAAATGTTTAAAGTGATACAGGGCGGTGGGAATGTGGCGGACATCGATTGGGGCAGCACAGTTAGGTGGCGCTATTTCATTTAAAAGGAATGCCGCTATGGTGTTCGGCGTTTTTGTCCACTGCTTGTACGTTTTGCTAACAAACAGGGCTTGCGCTTTATTGTAGACATCTGTTAGATTGAGTCCACCGTTGTCGGTCGATAGTGTCAAGGTCTCGTATTTGACTTTGAAGATATGGCCACGGCTGACGAAGTGGCCAAAGGCTGCCAAGATCCTATCAGCCACAGTCCGCGGAACTGGTAAAACTTGTGCCACATAATTTATTTTGGATGTGAGATATATATTCACCACTTCAACCCTTTGTATTTCGTCGAGTGTTCTGAGTACATTCTGATATATACTGGCACGTATACTATTAAGTAGTCTTCTGTAATTCCGTGCAATCGTTTGCTGGATATTGGGCGTATATTCAATACCGAGGCATTTCAATGTAGCAGTCTCCTTTATTTCCCCTTGAATGGGAACTTCTAAACCTCGTCCAATGTTCATTATTGCGGATTTCTGTCGGTTCAGTTTGGCGCCAGACGCGAGTTCATACATTTTTATTACCTCTAATAATTTGCAGATCTCATTATTGTCCTTGACCAAGACCGTGACGTCGTCAGCATATGATTGACAGACAATCTTTTGCCCACGTAGTAATATGCCTTGTAAATTTGTACTCAGTCGAAAAAGCAAGGGTTCTATGGCTACTGCAAAAAGCGACATGGACAGAGGACAACCCTGTCTCATTGAACTTTTTACAGTTATTGGTCTGTTGAGTTGACCATTTACCATTATTATAGAGGCTGAATTGTTGAGGAGGTTCTTCAGGATCCTGATGTAGCTTTGCGGAAAGTTCATAGTACTCATAACGTGAAATAGGTAATCATGGTTGACTCTATCAAATGCTTTTTCGAAGTCTAATGATACTAAAGCACACTTTAGATTACAAGCTGCTGATAATGAAATTATGTCCCTGTAGTCACATAGTGTGTGGTGAATGGATCTGTCTTTGCGTACGCTCGATTGATAAGAACCGGTGACGGAGTTCAGTACTGATTTCAGTCTTTCGTTCAGAATGCGCGCAAAGATTTTGTAATCACTATTGAGTAGGGTGATAGGTCTTAGGTTTTCTACTGATTTTCCTGTAGTTTTCTTCGGGATCAGTACAACTACCCCTTCTCGGAAATCAACTGGGATGTTGGTGTTGGGGTTCATAAGTTCCTTATATACACATGTGAGCTTGGGTATCATCTGTCGTTTGAATGTGTGGTATAACTCTGCCGGAAATCCATCAGGACCAGGGGATTTGTTTTTCGGGCTCCGCATTATCGCATCTTCAACTTCCTCTTCTGATATTTCGACTAACAGGCTGTCTGCTTCGTCCTGGACAAGTTGTCGTGTCATTCCGGTTGTAAGGTCAGTTTGAGCCGTTATATCCGTGGGTGTATTGCTTAGTAAAGCGGTGAAGTGATTGTGAATTTCCGCCTTGATCTCATTTTGCTGAGTTAGTAGTCTCCCATCTGACGTTCGTAATTCGGTTATTATTTTTCTGTGTTGTCGTTTTCTTTCGTTTATTAAATGATAAATAGATGTTTGTTCATTCTGTACTTCATTTTGAAGTCGTGATCTTATTTTATAACCATCAAGCTGTTTGCGTTTTAATGACAGGAGTTTGGCTTGAATTCTTTTGATTTCTGCATGGTTGTCAATAACTGACGCATCAGATGCGTATAAATCCCTGAGGACTTTGAAATAAAATTCAGCTGTCCGCTTGTGCCAGGTTGTTTTCTCACGAGAGTAATTTGTCATTGCTCTTCTGATCATAGGTTTAGCGCATTTTGTCCACCATGCAACTGCTGAGGAATATGAATGGAATCTTTTCTCGCATTC
The DNA here is from genome assembly GCA_026315105.1 of Locusta migratoria. Taxonomy (NCBI): domain Eukaryota; kingdom Metazoa; phylum Arthropoda; class Insecta; order Orthoptera; family Acrididae; genus Locusta; species Locusta migratoria. The sequence goes on along the minus strand of CM048746.1, from coordinate 617,105,528 downwards.
TTGCCATACATCATTAAATGTCGCTTGACATGCAGGATCCTTTAAGATGTCTACGTTCATTTTCCAGAGACCACGTCCCCTGTAGGTTTCTTGTTTTCTTAAATTCAAGGTGCATATGTAAGATATGTGATCTGAAAAGATGGTAGGCCATAGTTCTGTTTGTAGAATGTGCGTCTGCAAGGTATCGGAAACGTAGATTCTGTCAATGCGGCTGGCCGAGTGGCTAGTAATGTGAGTGAAACCTGGCCGTTCCCTACTCTTTTGCTCCCACGTGTCGATCAAATTGAATTCTCTAACTATTGCGTTCAGTTCTGCACAATAATTAAAATTTGGTGTCTGGTCTTTAGCAGATAAAACACAATTATAGTCGCCTCCAAAAATGATGTGTTCATATTTTCCACGGAAGAGGGGCACTATGTCGTTTTTAAAGAAGTCGACTCGTTTTCGCCTGTTGCCGGAGCCAGATGGTGCATAGACGTTGATCAGTCTTACGTTGTGGATGGTGCCTGCAATACCTCTGGCGTTTGCCAATTTTTCAACTTCTTTCGCGATTATTCCTTCTTTCGTGAGTATCGCCGTTCCAAGGTCTTGGTCAGTTCCGGGATTCTCGATTACGTTATATCCAGTTATTATTTCCAATTTAATGTCTGTCACCTCTTGCAGCAAGGCGATGTCGAGGTCAGCAGCGTAGAGCATGTCTTGTAGGGCCTTGATTTTGAGGTGGCTTCGAATTTTGTTGATATTTATCGTGCCGACCCTATAGGCTTGCACAGATATTTTGGCTGCCTATGCTTAATTACTGTCACCGCTCATTTTCGTCAATACCTCTTGCTCCTCAGAGCAGTGGACGCTGCGGGGATTTTTCTTTAGATTTATCGTTTCTCCCTGGTGAAGATGAGTCATTTTCCGCATTTTTTATTTCTTTCATTTCTTCGTCTTCAGGAAATTCTATATTATAATCTGCCCAGGAAGATCCATCAGTTTGTTGTGCCGTCTGCTTCCCCGGACAGTGCTGGGGCATCGTTCTGTTTTTCGATTCTTTACTTGTGGTGCTGTCTTTTTCATCACCCTGTTGGCGATGAATGTCTATATTTCTTGAGTCTTCCTTTTTTTGTAGTCTGCTGGTTGCGTTGTGACGTTACTGATTTTTTCCCACTTAACTTTTTGCCAATTTCTTGCGCTTTTTCGCGGAGCGTCTGTGCCTTGTGTTCTGCGCCAGGTGGTGCTAAACGCCGTTTTTTGTGTGTTTTAGGGGAAGAACCAGATTTCAAGCTCTCTTCATTCTCTGAATGTGAGCTTGGATCTTGTATGGCAATGTCCTCCTCATCTTTACGCACGTGTTGTTCGGTGTCTTTTTCAGGATTCGCTTCCACTTCTTTTTCAATAACCGTTCTCGTCACGTTGGAGGGAGGGATGATCGGTGCTTCTGCGTTACTGATTTCCATTGACAGACATTGGTTGTCTTCGAGGGGCTCATATTGTCTGTCCTCAGCGTCGCTGAATGTCTTGGTTGTTGTGCCGCGGGAAGCTAAGGCATTCGTAACTGGCAGTGCCGTCATCACCATAGGCGCGATCGGCTCCTTGGTTGGCAGCTGTGTCACTCTCCGTTGAACGCACTCAGTTCGTACATGGCCGGTCTGACCACAACCAGAACATGTACGTGGCTGACCGTCGTAAATTACAATGGCTCTATACCCACACACATACAGGTAAGACGGTATGTGCTTTCGGAGTTCTATTTTGACCTGTCTGACACCGTTGAGAACAGGGAAAGTTTGAAAGGTCGTCCACTTTTCTGCTACATTGCTGATAATTCGTCCGTAGGGCTTAAGAGCTGAATTGATCGCTTCCGTGGGTATTTCGAATGGAAGTTCAAAGATTCGGACAGTTCGGGTAGCAAAACCTGCATGGTCAACTTTGACGTCTCCAACATTCCCATCACAATGATTGAATTTTAGGGATCCTCCGCATTGTTCTATGACTTTAGCGCAACAAGCAGTACTGATCATTTTCACGTAAACTGGGCAGCTAACGATCGACAGATGAATACCAATAATTTCGCTAAGGCTGAGTTTTACAACGTCTCTTAAGAAGGCTTCCACTTCTAGTGCTTTGGGTCTCGCATATCGGTCATCAAATGTGAACTTCACAGTGTCTTTGCGAAAGGGGCTCAGTCATATTTATGCTCTATCCATTCTAAACTACAGATAGTATTTACGCCGCAAGAGCGTCCAACTCACCACACACGTTGCGCGCGCGACAGGCCGCAGCGAGGATGTAAACAACACTTCCTCACAGCTCGCCTGCCGAAAGCAGACTGACCGTTAGACTGCCACACCACTAACGATTAAGGCGCCTCAGAATAGTCTATGTACGATTTCCCTCCACAACACAAACTTTAATTCAGCTTCTTTGTTCCAAAGATAATTGCCACAACTGCCAAGGCTCTCCATGCAGCGGAATAGCACCTCAGCAATGGACATGGTGGAACAATCCTGTTATGGTGATATAAATATCAATTAAATACAATGAAAGAATCCCTGAGACGGATTTTCGTCTCAAATATGTCAAAGACATTATTGATAGAGCTGAAGCATTGAATTAAAATTTGTGGTGCGGCCGGGAATCGAACCGGACCTCCATGCTTACTAGGCAGACGTCTTAACCGTTAGACTACCACACCACTAACGATTAAGGCGCCTCGGAATAGTCTATGTACGATTTCCCTCCACAACACAAACTTTAATTCAGCTTCTTTGTTCCAAAGATAATTGCCACAACTGCCAAGGCTCTCCATGCAGCGGAATAGCACCTCAGCAATGGACATGGTGGAACAATCCTGTTATGGTGATATAAATATCAATTAAATACAATGAAAGAATCCCTGAGACGGATTTTCGTCTCAAATATGTCAAAGACATTATTGATAGAGCTGAAGCATTGAATTAAAATTTGTGGTGCGGCCGGGAATCGAACCCGGACCTCCATGCTTACTAGGCAGACGTCTTAACCATTAGACTACCACACCACTAACGATTAAGGCGCCTCGGAATAGTCTATGTACGATTTCCCTCCACAACACAAACTTTAATTCAGCTTCTTTGTTCCAAAGATAATTGCCACAACTGCCAAGGCTCTCCATGCAGCGGAATAGCACCTCAGCAATGGACATGGTGGAACAATCCTGTTATGGTGATATAAATATCAATTAAATACAATGAAAGAATCCCTGAGACGGATTTTCGTCTCAAATATGTCAAAGACATTATTGATAGAGCTGAAGCATTGAATTAAAATTTGTGGTGCGGACGGGAATTGAACCCGGACCTCCATGCTTACTAGGCAGACGTCTTAACCGTTAGACTACCACACCACTAACGATTAAGGCGCCTCGGAATAGTCTATGTACGATTTGAGACGAAAATCCGTCTCAGGGATTCTTTCATTGTATTTAATTGATATTTATATCACCATAACAGGATTGTTCCACCATGTCCATTGCTGAGGTGCTATTCCGCTGCATGGAGAGCCTTGGCAGTTGTGGCAATTATCTTTGGAACAAAGAAGCTGAATTAAAGTTTGTGTTGTGGAGGGAAATCGTACATAGACTATTCCGAGGCACCTTAATCGTTAGTGGTGTGGTAGTCTAACGGTTAAGACGTCTGCCTAGTAAGCATGGAGGTCCGGGTTCGATTCCCGGCCGCACCACAAATTTTAATTCAATGCTTCAGCTCTATCAATTATTCGATATTTTATAAAGTACAATACAAAATTAGGTTATTACTGATTTTATTACTATTATTTATTATTTTTTCATTGTACTACATTGCATTTTATTATCATGCAACAGTTTCGGCTGACTCACTATCTTCTTCCGCCATTGACATTCGAGTCGTCAACAGTACACGTCCCCAGCTTCTCTTTTTTTGTTACTGTAATGACGAGATAAGAATTTCAGGCCATGTTAGTTGTTGACGATACAGTACCGAAAAATTAACACTTTGGGTCCCCAGTTCTTCTCAGAGCTCGTCAACAGAATTCAGAGAGCTCGTCAACTGAATTCGGAACGTTTTGTGCCTCTAGCAAAAGCTACCAAAGTCCTCTCTGTCTGCAGTGTGTCATTTAGTCCAAAGAAAACAGATGTGCGATTGTTTGTTAATTCCTATTTCTGTTGTTCTTTATCATGTAACAAGTCAGCAAAATATTCCTATCACAACCAAGCCTCCAATGCGTGTAATCCCTACTGAAATTATAAATGTGAAAGTAACTCTGTCTGTCTGTCTCTCTCACCTTAATTTAACGAACGTCAATGCAACATATTGTTCGGTCCCCTGAGATTCATTATAGTAAGGTTTAACTGTAGCCTCTCATTAAAATATTTTACTGTATCAAATTAGTATTTTTGCAAGTACACGTGTTTCAGGTTTCCAATTCACGAGTTTCAGGATTTGTGTGAGGAATGTCCATCAACGTGCAACTCACTCGAAGATCGTGGAAAATGGCCACCCAAAATTACAGATGAAGTTTGCCAAATACTAGTCGAAAAGGACCTATACAGGTTATAAACTTCAATTTCCATATCGACAGCATTTCGGGTAGAAAATTCATGGTTGTCAATTACGAAACAAAATTTCCAAATGGGGAGGAAATCACCCAAGAGTGGCTTGTTTACTCAATATAAAAAATGTGAGTTTTGTTTCTTTTGCAAACTTGTTAGTCATCATAATGTTTCCTTGTCTGGAACAGAAGGATATTCAGATTGACAAAATATGTCAGCATTTCTACATCGCAACGGAAAGTCACTGTCACATGTTAAAGCTTCCCTCTCTTATCGTGAACTGTTACGAAGACTGGAGTTAGGAAAAACAAATAATAAAATCTGAAAGTGAACACTGGTATCAAGTTTTCAAGTGTCTACGTTGCATGGTGCAATTTCTAGGAACCCAAGGCTTAGCTTTTCGCGGCACAAACGATACAGTCTTCAAAGTAAACAATGGAGACTTTCTAAAGCTAATGGAGCATATTTCTAAATTTGACACTGTTCTTTCCGAACATCACAGAGTAACATAAAAAGAAATCAATGTTCATTATTTAAGCAAACAAATTGAAAATGAATTTATTGCTCTACTTTCTAGTACAGTTAATGAAGTCTTACTGAATGAACTGCAGAAAGCGAAATATTATTCCATCATTCTGGACTGCACTTCAGATGTCAGTCTCCAAGAACAATTGACAATGGTGGTTAGGTTTGTTACTTCAGTACCATGAAAAGAAGTCATTTTAAGAGCTTTCTTGGGTTTATTCAGGTGATAGATACAATTTGCGAAGGCTTAACTATTTGTTTATTAGAGGAGCTGGGAAAAAGAGGAATACCTTTGCAAAACATGCATGGTCAGGGATAGGACAATGGCTCTAATATGAAAGGAAGCACAGAGTCCAGAAACGGATTCTTGACCTTAAACCAAGAGCCTTTTATGTTCCTTGTGGCAGTCATTCCCTCAACCTCATGGTGAATGATGCAGCTCTTTCTTGCATAGCAGCTGTACGGTTTTTCAGTCTTGTTCAACAAATTTATACTTTCTTTTCAGGATCGACCCATAAATGGAGTATGTTAACTAAGTACATCACAAACTTGACTGTGAAGCCTCTGAGCAAAACTCACTGGGAAAAATTTTCTCAGCAGAATTTCTCAAAAATAATGTCTTATCTCCTCCAGGGATCCCCATTGAGTTCCCGGACTATTTCCATGACACTTACATATTGGTTAAACTTAGCTGCTCGCCTTTGAACTGCTTCCAAGACTTCCCTTAAACTGATCTGCTGCAGGTCCCAAACACTTGAGAAATTCTCATATCTTCGTCCCAAACACTTGAGCAATACTCAAGATGTGGTCGCACAAGCAATTTATACCCAGTCGCCTTCACAGATGAAGTCATCTTCCCAAAATTCTCCTAACAAACTGAAGCTGGCTGTCTGCCTTACTCACAACTGTCCTTACAGATTTGTTCCATTTCATATCGGTCTGCAATGTTACGCCTAGATATCTGAACTGAGTGACTGCATCAAGAAGCTCAATGCTAATGCTGTATTAGAACATTATGGGAAAGTGTTTCCTACACATGTGCATCATCTTACATTTTTCTACATGTAGAGTTAGCTGCCATTCTTCACACCAACTAGATATTTTGTCTAAGTCATCCTGTATGCTTTTACAGTCAATTAAAGACGACACCCTCCCATACACCACAGCATCATCAGCAAACAGCCGCAAACTACAAGTTACTCTGTCCATCAGATCATTTATATAGATAGAAAATAATAGCGGGCTTATCACACTCTGCTGTGGCATGACAGATAATACACTCATCTCTGATGAACACTCACCGACGAGAACAATGTACATTCTCTTACTTAGGAGTCTTCCAGTCAGTCACAAATCTATGAACCTATTCCATATGCTCAGACCTTTGTTAGCAATCAGCAGTGTGGCACTGTGTCAAATGCCTTCTTGAAATCGAGAAAACACAATATACCTGCTGCCTTTCATCCATGGCTCGCAAGATGTCATGTGAGAAAAGGGCAAGCTGAGTTTCATACTGTGATGTATTTTGCACTACACTAAAGCCATATTATGAATACTTCACCTTTTTATCTCGGTAGTTCAGTGATCTCATAGATTTCATTACTCGCCTGCCATCAAGAAAATATCAGGACGTCGGATTCTTAGGCGTCTTATGGAATTAACCATAAATGTGACACATTTCATTTTAAACACACTTATTTTTCATTCTTGATGAAGCACATAAACAGAAGTAATACAGCTTTAAATACTGCATTCTACATAATGACTGCTTCACAACTGATTGACAGAGATACTAACTTTACAACTCACTGAGTTCGCACCAATTCGTGCATATTAATACATATTATAGTTTTGAGAACATTCTAGAACATGGAAGTTACAATGTTTTATATTAAATAATTTTTTCATGTAATATACATAAATTCTTCATCAAGAATAGATAAGAAAAATTATGACAAATGTAATACTAAGGTTTTCGTATAAAGAACAATACAAAAGATCATAAGTAAATAACAATTAGCACAGTGTTAATAAATGTTTACATTATTTAAAATTGTTAAATCAAAGCAACTATAAAATTCTACAGTCAGCAAAGTATTACATTACTGTCAATACATTACAGAAGAACAGGTAGTGGTGTTATAAAATGCTTATGTAATATAAATATGGAATATTATGGCACAATACTACGATCAAATGTTGTATCGTACTTTGCATTTATCCAAACAAACAGGATTTTCCAGGCCAAATACATTACAATGTGAACAATGTTTCCTAAACCCATGCTGATTCATAGAAAGAAGCTTACGTGTCTCAAGGAAATTTACTATATTCGAACTGAGAATATGCTCCAAACTTCTAGAGGAAACTGATACAAAGGATACTGGCCAGTAATTTTGAGGGTATGTTCTTTTACCTTTCTTATAAACAGAAGTCACCTGTACTTTTATCCAATCACTAAACTTCACACTGAATTAAATATTCAGGATAAATGCAAGCTAAGTAAGGAGCCAATGTTGCAGAATACTCTTTGTAAAACCGAACTGGTATTCCATCTGGACCAGGAGACTTTTTTGTATTCAGCTCTCTCAGCTGCGTCCCTACTATGGATACCTATTATTATGTCCTTCATTTGGGAGTTAGTGTGTTGATCAAATGATGGTTCATTTGTATGGTCCTCTTGGGTGAAAGATTTCTTAAAGGTTAAATTTAAAACTTCAGCTTTCCATTTGCTTTCTTTTATTACTGCCCGAAAATGATCAATAAGTGACTGGATAGTGGCCTTTGACCCGCTTATCAATTTTACACAGCATCAGAATTTTTTCGGATTCCCTGAAAGATCTTTTGCTAAGGTATGGTTGTGGTAATTATTGTATACTTTGTGCATCGATCTTTTTATAGACACATGAATAATCTACTGCCTGTCACCATTTGTGTGTTCTTTTCAGAACTGAGAGTGCAATAGCCTTTGCTTTCTCAGTAGCTGACTAACATTATTATTATTATTATTATATCACAGTGGATCTTTACCATCTTTAATTGACTTTACAGACACATATTTCTCTAACTCTTTATTTAAAATGCATATAAATTTAATCAACAATTCCTCTACATCCATTATACTGGAACTGAACAATGTCCATTTATTTTCTATGTGTGGTGGTAACAATGGCTTATTGGCTCTTTCTAACAAAAAACATGCTCCTAGCCTTCTTGGTTTATTAAATTTGATCACCACTGATGCTATGATGGTATCATGATCACTAACTCCTGTCTCTGCACTGACATCCTTAATAAGGTTGGGATTGTTTGAAGCTGTTGTTGCAGTGGTCTTCAGTCTGGAGACTGGTTTGATGCAGCTCTCCACAATACCCTATCCTGAGCAAACGTCTTCAAATCCACATAAGAAGGACAATCTACATCTGTCTGAATCTGCTTACTGTATCCATCTCTTGGTCTTCCTCTGTAGTTTTTACCCCAAACACTTCCCTCCAACACTAAATTCATGATTTCTTGATATCTAAGAAAGTGTCCAACCAATTGATTCCTTCTTTTAGTCAAGGTATGCCAGAAATTCCTTTTCTCCCCAATTCTGATAAGTACAACATCATTAGTTGCGTGGTCCACCCTCCTAATCTTCAGCATTCTACTGTAGCATCATATTTCAAAAGCCTCTATCCTCTTTCTGTCCTCACTGTTTATCATCCGTGTTTCACTCCCATAAAAGGCAACACTGCACACAAATGCCTTCAAAAAGGACTTCCTTAGGCTTAAATCAATATTTGATGTTAACAAATTTCTCTTTCTCAAGAATGCTTCTCTACCCATTGCCATTCTGCATTTTATATCGTCTTTACTGTGACCATCATTTGTTATTTTACTGCTCAAGTAACAAAACTCATCTACCACCTTTATTGTTTTGCAGTAGCGGCTGGTGATAATGTGCTAATGTGCTGCAGCACACTGTAAATATATTTCTAAAATTATGCCATTTCTCTTCAAATGCAAGCGAGAAATCGCTATAAAATTACATCCTTTCTCTTGGAATATGAGCCAGATATCACAATAAAATTATGCCAATTCCTTTCCAATGTGTATTAGAACGCTAGTAATAATGATAAAAATGCATTTTGGAACGCTCTCCCGTGATACCTGGAAACCAGCTCCGTGTGCTGAAGTGGGATTCAGCCGCGCTGGTACTTGCGCAGAGGGGCGGCGCAGTCGTCTATTCGCTAGTGTGCATGCGCAGACGTGACGTCAGGCCTGACGCCTCATGTGTGCTGAGACCGACTGTAGCACCAGATCAATCTTTCTCTTCACGCTGCATGTAATGGCTGCGGAAGAATAGAATATTGTGGCAGACAGAGGCAAATAGCATGCTGGCTCAGGCGTCTTGCGTGTTGTCTCTCAAACCTACCTGTGTGAGGCTCGTATTCAAATACCTCTGAGTCTAAATTTTTAATTTCTGTAAATAAAATTAATATTTTTAAATGTTATATTTACTACATGCAGTGAATACATGCAGTTTGCAGCGCTGTTATAGATTCCCCTGAAGGTCTTACTGGCAATACAGTATTAATTTATATTTAATTAAAGGCAATCATACAAAGGTTGACTTTTTATTTTAGTTTATTTTGTTTCCTGTTTATTTTTGTAATATTGTAGCACACTGGTCAAATTTTGTACGAGCCGCCACTGTTGTTTTGATACATAATCTAAATCCTTCAGCACCACCTGATTTTCTTAGACTGCACTCTGTTACTCTTGTTTTACTCTTGTTAATGTTCATCTTACATGCACCTTTCAACACACTGTCCATTATGTTCAACTGCTCTTCCTGGAGTTCATGTACTGTCCCTTGTTGCCATTGAGGATTGGGGTTTGACTGTCCCGGTGCTTGACGACAAACAGAACAAAGATGCCCTTCTTTTCCACAATGAAAGCAGTGTGCCCAGCAATCTGGACAGTCTGCCCATTGGTTTATTGTAAGACAATCAGGAAAATATGGTAGACGCCGTTGCTTATGCAAACGAGGTGCAACTGGCTATTCAGAGGCCATTGCCACGTCAAACAGGAATGGATCACGACACTGCTGGCTGGCCAAGGACTTATGATTGTTCTGTAGCCTTTGTGGCGGTTGTACTGCTGCTACCTGGGGTCAAGCCACGAGGTGTTCATTTGCTGGCTGGGCTACCTCAAAAGGGTGTGCTATTTTCACGATGTCTTCCAGAGATGGATTGTCCAGCTTGAGGGCTGCCGTATGCACTTTTGGGTTGGGAACCAACTGGACCACTACATCACATACTTGAGTGTCTGCATATGAGGTTTTACAAGACAGATTGGGTCAAGTGAAATCGCAATGTGAAGTCAGTGCTTGCAAATCCGTCACCCACAACCAGTATAACTGACATGGCTGTTTGTGGTACTGATGGAATTCAAGGCATGATATGACAATGTAAAATTATTGTAAATAATAATTTGACAGCAATGTGCACATTTCCTTGATTTGAGACGGGAGCCAACTTCTTGACTACGAAAAATGTCTCCGGAGATGCCCAAGGAAGAATGAGCAGTCATTGCAGAATGTTGTCAGAGACCTGAAATGCAGCAGAGTGCTGTTTCTGCCACTGAAAATAAGTGTCATTAAATGGTGGAAATGCAGATGGTCTGGAATCTGCCAGTGAAGTTACCACAACCTGGATGGGTTGCGAACCCTGAACTAGTAAACACTCTGCCAAAAGTTGAATTTTTCTTTCCTAACAAGTCATTATGTTGCTGGTGAAGGAACAGTTGTTGTTCTTGCTGCTCCACGAGTTGTACGAGTTTTTCGTCCATGAGTCATTGTTAACCTTTTACCTCATCACCCAATATAGAGCCTAAAGTCTGTCCGATTTGGGAGCAACTAGAAAATGATGTACCGACTGAGAGAGTCATCAGAGAGTCGCCGCAAACAAGAACCATGTAATGAAGCAAACAGAAGAGACAGACAGTAATATCAAGAAGGTGAAGTCCAGTGAAAAAACCAAAGTGGAACCAAGATGTAGCCGAGTATGAAAGCTAAAGAGAATGATTTAGCCAATGAAACATAACAGAATGCAGTCAAGACATGACTATGAAGTGTGGAGTGGCTCTGTGTCCTATATAATGCAGCTACAAGCATGGATGTGCCTGTTTGGTAGGTGTGCCTCTGCACGCAGTGCTGTTGTGGCAATAACAGTGCTCACAGGATATGCATGCCATGTAACGACCACCATCGATATCCATGTTCTGATGGGCTCTCAAACTCAGTGGGCCAGTCTATGCCTAACAAAGTTTCTGTCTGATAGGTCTATGTACTCAAGAAAAGTGAATCAGCAATCAGGATGTAGGGAATTTAGGTGTCACAAAAGTTATGAACCCAAGTGCCAAATAAATGGACTTATGAATTTAGACCTTTTCACACTGCAGACTAATGTAACACTTTAAATTTAAAAAGGGCACAGAAACGCGTTTTAAGACAGATAGCTGTTAGCAGGGAAGCAAGAAGCAAGGAGTCTCCTTATAGTGGTTCTTTTTGGCAAAATTGAGCGAGATGTTTTGCTATGTGTGAAAATCTCAAAAAAATTCACTTTTGATGTCATAAAACTATTTTAAAGTTCTTAATTGGAATATATGACTTAAATAATGAAAAACTATACCCATTAATTGTTTTATAAGGCTTAATTTAACTTATTTCAAGAACTGATTGCATTTAATTTACAAAAATATTTCTTTGTACGATTCCATCTGTGATTTTCTGCCTCTCTTGGATTGTAGATGTCTCCTTGACATTTACAGTAATCAGAAAATTAGACAGAATAAATATTGAGGCTTTTTGTGTGTTGATGTTAAAAAAAATTGTTGTTGTTGTTGTTGTTGCTGCTATTGTCGTTATTTTGTGGTATTTAGGCCAAAGACTGATTTGATGCAGCTCTCCACACTACCACATCCTGTGCTAGCCTCTTCATCTCTGAATAAGAATGGCAACTTTCATCCTTCTGAACCTACTTACTGTATTGGTCTGTAATTCTCCCCCCTGCAAGTTTTGCCCCCATACACTTACCCCCAATCTCTTCTTTTAGTCAAGATACGCAAGAATTTCTTTTCTCCCAAATTCTGATCAGTGCCACATCATTAGGTATGCGATCTACACATCTAATCTTCAGCATTCATCTGTAGCACCACATTTCAAAAGCTTCTATTATCTATTTGTCAGAATCCATTATCATCCACGTTTCACTCCCGTACATTGCTGCAGTCCAGGGAAATGCTTTAGAAAGGACTTCCAAACATTTTAATTTGTATTGTATGTCACCAAATTTATCTTCTTCAGAAATTCTTTTCCCCCACTGCCATTCTACATTATATCTTCTCTAGTACAGTCATCAGAAGCTTTGCTATCCAAATAACAAAACTCGTCAACTACTTTTACTGTCTCATTGCTGAAACTAATGCCTTATGCATTTGTGTGTTTTTCTTTTACTGCATTCCATTGTTCTTGTTAATGTTTATCTTATACCCTCCTTTCGTGACACTCTCCATTCCTTCAGTTGATATTCCAGATCCTTTGCTGTCTCTGACAGAACAACAATGTCATTGGCAAACTGCAAAGTTTTTCCAAATTACTCCTTAGTTTCCTTCACAGCCTGTTCAGTGAACATTGCAGAAAATCTAAAACTCTGTTGTACTCCCTTCCCAACCACTACGTCCATTTCATGCCGTTTGACTTTCTGGTGCTACGTTCAGAATTTAAAATCGTGTATTCACTCAATATTGTCAAAAGCTTTCTCAAAATCAACATAAACTAAAATCATAGGTTTGCCTTTCTGCAACCTATCTTCTAAGAGAAGTTATAAAGTAAGAATTGCCTCAAGTGTTCCTACATTTCTTCTAAATCCAAACCAATCTTTCATGAAGCTGGATTCCACCAATTGTTCCATTCATCTGAAAATAATTAGTGTTAGTGTTTTGCACCATGACTTATTAAACTGACAGTTCTGTAATTTTCACACTTGTCTGCACTTTCTTTCTTTGGAATTACTATATTCTTCTTGAAGTTTGAGGGTATTTCCCCAGTCTCATACATCTTGCACACATGTTGGAACACTTTATTCATGAGTACTCTTCCAATAATATCAGTAGTTCAGTGGGAATATCATCTACTCCAGGGATGTTGTTTCAACTCAAATCATTCAGTGCTTTGTCAAATTCTTCTCACAGTATTGCATCTCATATCATCTACTCTACTTCCTATTCCATTTCTACACCACTGTCCTCAAGTTCATTTCCCTTGTGTAGACCGTCTATATATGCCTTACACCTTTCAGCTTTTCCTTCTTTGCTTTGTACTAGCTTTCTACCTGAGCTCTGGTGATGACGATTATGATTATGATGATTGGAAGGCCTTCAACAGCAAGGTTCTCAGAACCTGGGCATAATGTATCTGAGACGAGTGTACAGACTTTAAAACATGGGTATACCAAGGAAAAGATGCAGAAAACAACAAACTGAGACAATAGATGCATAAACCTTGAAACAAGGTAAATGAGCTTAGCCTGAAAGGAAGAATGTCAGTGAAAAAGTTAAAATTGCATAGTAGAAAACTCTAGCTGACTGTTTGCAGGAGTATAATGGATCAGCCAGCCACTTTGCAACAGACTAAAACCTCCTGCCTAATAGCTTAGACCAGAGTCCAGAAATTTCACAAAATTTTAAAACTTATCTGACACTTTCCTCATCATCACCCAAAATATTGGGCAAATCACCACTAAGATTTATCTCCATCGTCTGTGTGTGGTGCAAAATACATTGAGTTAAAATGTGGTATACAGTAATCTGCATGCCACAAGCATCACATAGCAGGGAGTCCTCTCATCACAATAAGAATCCATGGGTTTGTGGACAGTGCCCGATTCAGAGATGGATAATAGTGATTTCATTCAACCGGAAAGGCCGGCAGGAGGATCACCATGAATGGACAATGGGCTTCAGCAGCAGCAGCTTGTTGTTTGTTACTGACAGCTATTCAGCCTCCCACAACTGCAAGAAATGCAACTGTAACAAGGAAATGAGATCCTGCAGAGGCATAGGGGGCTGTGCCACATGATGGTCTCAGCAGGCCTCTTTGGCAGCCCAGTCGGATTCTTCATTACACCAAATTCCCACATGCCCTGGTACCCAACAAAATGAGATATATTCCCCCAACATTGGAGGAAGAACAGTTCGTCCTGTATATTTTGGAACAACGTCACAGCTGGATACAGCTCCTATAACAATTGCAGCACACAAAGAGACCCCGATCTCTTCATATCTGATCTAGTGCCTTCAGGATTGCATGAAACTCTGCTGAGAAAATAATAATACTCAGGATGGTGAATCCTGACAATATAGTTTGGAAAAACTACAGAACAACCAACAGAGTCTCCCTGTTTCAAACCATCTGTGTACACGACTGTAAAACTGTGATGCCTATCTAAAGCTGTTAAAAAAATAAAAACAGACTGAAAGGTAAAATCTGAGGTTTTATCTTTCTTAAAAGTAGTCAGATCTAAAACAAGCATGGGCCTGGAGAAGCCAGGGTGGATAATTGCACAACCTCAACATAAAACATTAAAATCCACCACACCCCTATCTAAACAACAATCCTGATGAAAACACTGTTTGGCGTAGACACTATCAAGCTCGTTCCGCATTCATTCGAAGAATAACCTGGCCATCACTCCGGCCATTTGACAGCGCACCACCAGCAGATGGCGCGCAGCTGATGTCAGCTGTCTTAGATGAGTGTGCCCTCCCATGGCTAGGCCGGGAACTATCTTGGCCGGGCCATCGCCAGCCACAGAGCACAATACGGGCATGTGCGATCTGAATGGCTCACTAGGCCATAACATCCCGCCCCCCCCTTGGGGTGAGGGGCCGGAATCCAGAACAGAGGTGAAGAAGTCTGGCTGCTGGGACTCTGCCACCTCCATCTGGTGACTTCATCCACTCTCTAGCCAGAACCACATTGTATGCACGAAACCCCTTTGCGCAACGAGGGGTTCACCCTCGCGAGCAATGTCTTGCTCCTCCCAGCACTGGCAATGGCAGTGGGTCCTCTATTCCCCCTCCTGTGGTATATCCATCGGCAACTCTGGGCCCCCGTTGGCTGGTCCCAAGGCGCCCCCACTGCCGGCGACTGAAGCTGACCACTCCTTGGAGCTGGCCACTGGGGCTGCGGCAGGGAAGTCGGTCCCGGACCTTGACGGTGGTGGGGAATCCCCTTGCCGACCAGCCAATGTCTGCGGAAATGAAGTTGGTAAAGAATTGTCCCCTGATGGCACTCCCGACAGAAGGGGGCATGACGTGGAAAAGGGGGAAGGGACCATAGATGTGGGAGAAGGATGGCGGGTGAGGTGAGGATACCAGTAGAAGAACGGACCTCACAGAGACAATGGCAATGCCCCCGAACGACCATGGCTGGGACCCAACAAGGATGGCAGCCGTAGCCTCTAGCCCAGACAGCCGAACCTGGGGTAAAACACGACAGAGGACAAGGAAGGGGTGCGGGAGAGCTCGGATGCAAGAGGGACAACAGCGTCCAATGAGGGCGGCCGTGAAGGAGATCAGAGGGACTCTGCTGACCAGCTGGAGTGGACTGATAATATGGCAGGAATCGAAGGAGGGCTTCCTCCACTGAAAGATGCAACACATTCTTGCGCATTTGCGTCTTGAAAGTGTGGACAAACCTCTCCGCCACCCCATTTGACTGTGGGTGGAAAGGTGGGGCCAGGACATGGTGGATCCCATGGGTAGAACAAAAATCGTGAAAGTTTTGTGAAGTAAACTGTGGCCCATTATCTGTCATCAATGCAGCTGGGAGACCTTCAATAGAAAATATCTTTAACAAGAAACATGTGATAACTTCCGCGGACGTGCAGGCCAGGCAAACAACAAACAGGAAGTTGGAGTATGCATCAGTGACGCAAAGCCAATAGCTATCTAAGAAGGGCCCTGAAAAATCAACATGGAGTCGTTCCCAAGGTGCAGACGGAGTGGGAGAGAGATGAGCGAGGAGTTGCTTGTTGGGACGCACAAGAAGAGCATCCTGCTATAAGGCGAGATATGTCCCCATCTATGCCTGACCAATATATATGTTGACAGGCAAGCATCTTTGTGCGGGAGACGCCCCACTGGTCCCGATGTAGAAGATCGAGAATATGGCAGTGCAATGATGCTGGAACCACCACTCGGTGGAAGCCGTCTTCTGTGGACAGAAGTAAAATGCCCTCGTAGGTGCTAAGGCGGTTACGAATTGCATAATAATTGCGAAGAGGGTCTGATGGCCGACCCGAAGGATGCTCTGACTAGCCTTGCTGCACCCAGTGAAGGACGATCCAGAGGACAGGGTCAGAAGCCGTAGCCTCCGCGATCCATGAGATATTTATAGTGAAACCGGTGACTACATCTACTGCCAACTCGTCTACTGCAAAACACAAAAGCTCTTTGGCATCAAAGATTGGGTTGGGGCCTACTGGGAGGTGCGATAGTTCGCCGGCATCGGTGCGATGAACCATCGAGTGGTACTTTATCTCGTAATGAAAACGGGAGAGGTACAAGGCCCAGCGTTGGAGACAATGGGCCACCTTGTCTGGAAGAGCCGACGGGTGGAACAAAGTCATTAATGAGCAGTGGTCCATTAATAGGGCGAACTTGGACCAATAGCGATAAACATATTTTTTTTAGAGCAAAAACGATGGCTAGGGCCTCTTTGTCCACCTGGAAATACCAGCCCTGAGCCTCCGTAAGAGTTTTACATGCAAACTGCAAACGCCAATGGGCGTTCCGACCCATCAGGAAACCCATGTGCGAACACTGCCCCCACACCGTGCTAGGAGGCGTCTGCTGCCACGACTATCGGGACCACGGGGGTGTATGCAGTGAAGCATGGAGGCTCAAGGAGGGCTGCTTTAAGTGATTGAAAAGCCCACTTGCAAGCTGGAGACTAGCGGAACGGGATGCCATTACGCAGCAATTGGTGCAGGGAGTGAGCCACTGTGGCTGCCTGCGGGAGGAAGCGATGATAATAGGCAATCTTGCCCAGGAATACTTGAAGTTCTTGAATGGAAGAAGGACGGGGAAGATCTGCGACCGCACGCACATGATCAGCCATGGGACGCACCCCCGACCTGGATACCTCGTAGCCCAAGTACTCGATAGACAGTTGGAAGAAAGAAGATTTCTGGAAATTACAGTGGAGGCCAGCCTCCTCCAGAACGGGAAACAAGGAGCAGAGGTTGGCAATATGGTCAGCAGCTGTGGATCCCGTCACCACAATATCATCCATATAGTTCACGCAAAAGGAAACCGGTGCTAGCAACTGCTCCAAAAAACGCTGAAAGATTTTGGTGGCACTGGCCACCCCGAATGGCAATCTCTGACATTGATATAAGCCAAAAGGCTTAGAAATTACCAGCGCCTGCTTGGAGGCACCATCTAAAGGCAACTGGAGATAAGCCTCTGCCAGATCTATCTTCAAAAAATACTGGCCCCCTGGCAGCCGATCTATCAATTCTGCTGGGTGAGCCATGGGAAAAGAATCAATTATGGAGTGAGAATTTACAGTTTTCTTAAAGTCGTCACATAAACGCAGGGCCCCAAGGGCTTGTGTATGACAACTAGAGGGGAGGCCCACTCGCTTGTGTGACAGGACGCAAAATACCCTCCGCCGTCAGGCGATCTAATTCGGATTTAACAGCGCCACGGAGGGTGATCTGGAGGGGCCGAGCCTGACAGAGGGCGGGGCAAGCTGTATTAATAAGTGTAATAGTGGCCCGAAAATTCTTAGCACACCCAAGACCCGGCACAAACAAGGACGAGGAATCCGCGCGGAGCTGCGCGAGACTCTTGTACGGAAATTGATCAGAAACCAAGCAGACAGAATCAGTAATAGTAAAGCCAAAAGCATAGAAAGTGTCGAGGCTGAAGATATTCATAGCCGTCACACTGTTTACTACCACAAACGGTACCGTGCGGCTAAAATGCTGATATGTAGCTTCGGCGACAAACGACCCCAATAGTGGAATAGGGTGGCCACCGTAGCCCACCAACGTGCGAGGTGCCGGACTTAAAGTGGGGGAGCCTAATGCTTGATGAGTAGCAACACTTAGAAGCGATGTCATCGCGCCAGTGTCCACTTGAAGCGTAACAGTTTTCCGCAGAATGCGGAGGTCTATAAACAACTTCGGCGGCTGTATGTCGACGGGAACAACCTTATTAATATCCATGGGCGATGCGCTGAAATCTCGAGTGTGAGAGGTCTTGTTGCTGCCCCGAGCAGAGGAGCAACACACTTGGGCAATGTGTCCAAATTTTCCACAATGATTAAATGCGGCCCGTCTGTGCAGGCACGATTTCCAAGAATGGGACGCCCCGCACTAAAGATATGAAATCGGCTCGCTCTCTGAAGCGGGTGACTTGCATTGCCTTTCCGCTCGCCCATACAACATAGACAAGCACCGCAGAGTCGGAAGGGAGGGAGGGGAGTGTGATGCAACAACAGCCACTGAAGAAACCGGAACTGCAGATAACTGGGCCGAATCGGCAACTGAGGTTACCTCCCCCCAAGTGGAAAGTTAACTCCCCACGGCCTGAGAAGTTTCAAATGCGCACGAAATATGCAAAACCTCCGCTAATGAGGGATCGTCTGATTGAAGACCCTGCTTGCAAACGTCCAGGTCGGGAGCAAAACAAATCAAAACATCACGGACCATAGAGTCCGCATACAAATCACCATGTGGCTCGGACCGAAACATACAACGACGGATCAGCCCCTGCAGTTCCATTGCCCAAGTGCGGTACAACTGACTTGGCTGTTTCTGCGAATAGTAGAAAGATATGCGGGCCGACACCATGTGAGAGTGGCGGTGAAAATATGCTGCAAAGAGAGAACAGATATCCGAAAAGGACAGGGATGCCCGCGTCTGAAGCAGCGCCAAATAGCCCACCAATCGAAAAAGACGAGGTAAGAACCACAAAAGGAAATAAGCTTTTTGCTTACCTTCATCACACACCTAGAAGACTATGAAGTGTTGGCGTAAACGCTGTTCGTAGTCGGACCAATGCTCGGCATTGTCATCAAAGGGAGGAAACGAAGGAACAGGCACAGAAGACCGCAACCCGACCTGTTGTGTAACAGCCCTAGTCAAGGTGTCAATAGACGCTGTGAGGGAAGCATTCTGTTGAGCCAAAACTTCTGGTAATGACTGAAGATTCATCAGCTACACGCTAAGTTGCTCTGCCATGACTGCGGCAGGAAGACTATAAACCTCACTAATGAAAAACACGTTTGGCGTAAACACTATCAAGGTTGTTCCGCGTTCACTCAGATCCTTCAGGCATGGCAACCATGATAGTTTGGTCTCAATTTGAGGCCCAGAAATCTCATTGTATGTTTAAAATTTAGAATGGCGTCCCTCACCTGTAGTTCAGGTAAGTTTAAAGTGGAACAGTACAGTAAAAAGAACACACACAGACTTCTCTGTTGAAAACTTAAAACCAGTTTTCTCCACCCATTCATCGAACACTCAAAGAGTTTGTTGCAAATGACATGCTCTTGTTGCAAGGTTGGAAGAAGAGCAAAAGAAAAAAAAGAGTCACCCACAAATAAAGAAAACAGGAAACGATTTTTAACAACAAATGTAATACTGTTAATGGCTATGGCAAAGACACTTAAAACATTATCCTGAGGAATACTGTTGTCCCACTCAAAGCGATCAGAAAGGGGGTCACTGATTCAGTACCTAAAATAGCGGGGAGAAAGAAAGGACTGGATAAAAATTGGAAGGCATCCACAAAAACCTGAGTCATGGGGCTGCCCAAGGATAGTACGCCTCAAAGTAGTATCATAGACATTCTACACACACACACACACACACACACACACACACACACACTTATATATATATATATATATATATATATAAATAGAAAAGAGATGACTTACCAAAAGGACCGGCTCGTCGAGAGAAACAAATAAAATCACACACAAACACACATACAAGCTTTCGCCACCACTGGCAGCTTCTTCAGGAAAAAGAGGAAAAAAGGGGAGGAAAAGGGAAGGATATGGGTTTTAAGGAAGTGGAAAAGGAGTCATTCCAATCCCAGGAGTGGAAGGACTTACCTTAGGGGAAAAAAGGAAGGTAAACAAATACACACACACTCAGACATATCGAAACGCAAGCACACCTAGACAGACATTTGTGAAAAGCAAAGAAGTTGGACAGAGATACCAATTGAGGCAGAGGCTCTGTCCACAGAACCCAGGCAAAGATGCTAAAGTTAGTGGGCGGGAATTTGAGTTAGCGGAGATTGAGACCAGGTGGGCAACGGGAGGAAAGAATAAGCTGAAGGGCAAGTTCCCATCTCCGGAGTTCTGAAAGGTTGGTGTCGGTGGGAAGTATCCAGATAACCCGGACGGTGTAACACTGCGCCAAGATGTGCTGGCCGTGTACCAAGGCATGTTTAGCCACAGGGTGATCCTCATTACCAACAAACACTGTCTGCCTGTGACCGTTCATGCGAATGGACAGTTTGTTGCTGGTCATTCCCACATAGAACGCTTCACAGTGCAGGCATGTTAGTTGGTAAATCACGTGGGTGCTATCGCAAGTGGCTCTGCCCTTGATCGTGTACACCTTCCGGGTTACTGGACTGGAGTAAGTGGTGGTGGAAGGGTGCATAGGGCAGGTTTTACAATGGGAGCGGTTGCATGGGTAGGAGCCAGAGGGTAGGGAAGGTGGTTTGGGGGTTTCATAGGGATGGACTAGGAGGTTACGAAGGTTAGGTGGGCGGCGGAAAGACACTCTCGGAGGAGTGGGGAGGATGTCATTAAGGATGGATCTCATTTCAGGGCAGGATTTAAGGAAGTCGTATCCCTGCTGGAGAGCCACATTCAGAGTCCGCTCCAGTCCCGGAAAGTATCCGGTGATATATATATATACACCTTTGTAGGAAAGCCTGTTGAATAGCAGCCTCCAGGAAGGCCATGTTATCAAAGGTGGATCAATACTCTAGAACCCACACTGAAAGCTACAAGATAAACCTATCAACCCCTGGGGCACATAATGACAAAGCCCCAAAGCACATTGTGTGCAATAAAATCACCGTAGAAATGGGAAATCTGTGTAACAAGATATTTGAGAGCCACTTTACCGATCACATCATGTGATGGCAAACACAGTGAGCATACTGTCAGTTGGTATCGCAGGTGTACTGACACTGCAAGTCCTTGTAAACTTGTGATGACAGAGAGGGGCTTGGAAAGATAAGCTCTATTAGTAAAAATAGCCAATCTTTAGCTCCCTCTCCACTGAGGTCATTGTCCATGTGAAGAACATAGCCACGTGTCTCAGGGTTATCAAAATCTCTAAAGTTAGTCTCCGGAACAGTTCACACATTTTGCAGATGAAGTGCAATCAGTACCTTCATGGGACACCTTTACACATTGGGCATAAGTAGCCTCTCCTTGGCAACTGACAGTGGTGTGCCCAAACTGCTGGAATTTGAAACACTGCTTTGGATTTGGGATATAGGGTCTTACATTCAATAGGAGGAAGCCTTTAACCTTTTCATCCATGGAGGATTTTTCATCTGCAGCGGCCTCACCTCCATAGATGGTTGCCTTGCCTAGTTTCCCTAAATACAGCAGCTAGGCGAGCGGCTGGTATCTCTATAAGGTGACTGCAAACAATGGTGGCATGTTGGAGTGTGACCACATGCAGTATAGGGCGACGGGGTTCGCCCCATCAATCGACAGTTGACCACTGTTGAATGGACTGCCCCGATGGTTGGCGTCTTGTGGCATAATAATTGCCAAACACTTGTCTTCTCCCCCTACGGTATCATACGGCATGTCTGGGAAGCCCACAGGGAAATAGCTTGTTGCCTTCTGTCCTCCTGCGAGGCGACATAGATGCCGGAAGATTTGGGCGTGGCCACGTTTGGCAGCTGCAATGTAAGTCATAGTAGGGTGAGGCCATTCTTCACATCGGGTGTGACTGGGGGGTGGAGGCAGGGGGGGGAGGGGAGAGACTGACAGATGCTAATGTTTCAAATACATCTTCCTCAGCAACGTCAGCTTCCTCATGAGGTACATGACCGACATCCGTGGCCACAATCTGGTGCTCGCTTGCTCCAACAACCGGCTGCCATAAACTGTTTTAATTCTTATCTCACAATTTGTCGTAAGAGAAAAGCAAAATCATGCTAATCTTCCACAAAGGCCATAGAGACTACATTTGGGAGTCTGCCATACTTCTTTCATCCAACTCTCCTCCGTTGCATCTATTCAATTTTCTGACACCATTGGATAAACTCTTCTGTTGTTGAAATGTCTTAACAGAAGAGCTTATGCAATGCCCTTCATCAGGCGTGAAATTTTATCGGCCTCAGTCATATCTGGGTTAACTACGTGACAACATAAGGCCAAAACATTCTGTATATATGACTGCGTTGACTGACCATGTCGTTGGGCTGTTCTTCAATTGCTCTTCTGATAACTCTTTGGCGTGATGTCACGAGTGCTGGACTGCTGTGCACATCACTCTCAAATTTTAATATAGTTTTACGATTAATATAATTATTGTAACTGTTATTCTTGATAATATTTAATCTAGAGGTGTTCTAGTAGAGGATCATCAGTTATTTTATTTGTTGTGCCGTATTTGCTTTGAGTTGTGTTATTTGTGTTCGCGCATGCGCCGGATTTGACGTCTTAGTATTTTGTTTACATCTGGTGGCGAGTAGATCCAGCCATAGTGGTCTCCGAAAGATAAGTTCCAGTAAGTGCTTGTGTATTGTAGTTAAATTATTAACGTTAGTAGATTTCAAGAGGTGTTAGCACGCTAGTTATTTATTCAATTTAGTACTTTTCAACCGGTGTCTTCTTGCCATTTTTAACGTAATTGCAGTTGGGAAACTTTCCGTTACAGTGTGTGATAGCTCTTGTTACCACTGTGTTTAGTTAGTTTATTAGTGAGGCTTGAATTTGTTCTTGTTTATACAAGCAACAGTGTAAAGTTTTTGTGGTTGTATTAATTGCTCTTTATTGATACTACTACTACTACTACTACTACTGCTACTAGGTAGTAGTAGTAGTAGTAGTAGTAGTAGTTGTTGTTGTTGTTACTTGATTTGTAGAGACCGATATTTGTTGATTGCTGTAGATAAGGTACTTCCTCGTTCTTTTGTAGAAACGTAACTTACATAACATAAATGTCTAGTTTTTCTTACCAAGTAAGTGTAAAATTTTTCCATGAGTGAAAAGTGTGGACTCTGTTATAATGTCGTGCAGAGTGGGTTGCAGTGTGGGACTTTTAGTAAGTAATTTCATTGGGGGGGGGAGGAAGGGGGCTGGAGGGGGGAGCAGTTACAGTGGGGAATCCAGTGGGCACTATGGTGAGGTTCTCTCCTGGAATTGCAGGATATGTAGCAGGAATAAGCTGGTAGAGGAGCAGGAGCATTTGAACTGCACCCTTCAGGTGTAGTTGACAACCACAGAAGAGGAACTAGGTAGGCTGAGGAGGGGAAGGGGGGCTGAGGAATGGGAACTGGCAGTTGGCAAGACGGTAGTTAGGAGGAGGTATTCAAATATCTTCACATTGCGAATTGCAAATAGCTTTGACCAACTGTCAGAGTTGAGTGAAAATGAACCTCCTGTAGCTGTAGGTGTAGGTGCAGCAGACCTCAGCTGTTACGAAGCCGAAATCTGTAGAGAGGTCTATTAGGAAGAAAAAGGTTCTGCTGTTAGGCAGTTCTCATGGCAGAAGTGTTGGCCAACAGTTCCAGAAAGTACTTGGGAGTGAGTACCAGGTCACCAGCATAGTGAAGCCCAGTGCAGGGTTGGCTCAGGTTACTTGTAACATCGGGGACTTATGTAGGAATTTCTCAAAAATGGATCAGGTAGTAATAGTGGGTGGGGCTGGGATGTCTTGATAGGTACAGGAACTATGATATAGGTGGTGATCTGGAAAGGATACCAACTCAAACTGGTGGCACAAAGTGCATTTCGTGCAGCTGTTTCAGCGTCCTTATAGGCCTTGTCTTAATACAGCTATCAAGCATATTAACATGTGGAGATGCTGATGACGGGGGGCGTGAAATACGTTGCAGTCATGCCATTTGAAACTATCCAAAGGTTGGATTTCTCTAGGCATGGTCTGCACCTAAACAGGTTGGGGGTGGGGGTGTCACTCATGGAAAAATTCCTATAGTACTTGGTGTTAGGGCTGAACCTTTTCCGGACTGAAGACAGCTGATAGGTATTCCTGCTTAAAGTAAGTCCCTCTAACAAAGAAAACACTTTTGACAAAGTTTAAGAATCTAAGTAATAAGGGAATTACTATATTTCATCAAAATATACAAGGTATCAGTGATAAAGTTAATGACCTGCTTATTGATGTTGATTCGGACATTGTTGGTATTTCAGAGCAATTTTTAAGTGATGTGACAATTCAGAGACTTCCTTTGCCAGGATACAGGTTAGCTGCCTTCTTCTCTATGACCTCTTTGCAGTGTGTGGGATTGGCCATGTATGTTAATAACGATTTTTCATCGGAGTCAATAGATTTTTCTAAACAATTCACAGAAATGATATTTGAATGTTGTGCAGAAGTTATTAATGTTAAGGGAACTAAACTAGTAATTGTTGTTACTTATAGGTTCCTTGAATAAGACTTTAAAATGTTTCTGCCTAAGCTAGAATTGGTTCTGGGTTCATTTTATAAGAAGTACAAAAATTTAGTTGTGTGTGGAAATTTCAACACTAATTGTGTAAGTGATACCTCAAGAAAAAGACAGCTGTTAGATCTATTTACTTCCTGTAATATGATGCAAACCGTATTCTTTCCAACAAGGTTGCAAGGCAGTAGCAGTTCTGCCACTGACAATATTTTTTTCATTCTTCATTATTAGAGGGGCACTTTGTCAGAAGAATAGTAAATGGCCTATCAGACCACAATGCTCAAATTTTAATTCTAAAAAGTATTTGTTCTCAAACAAATGTTAAACATAATTATCAACTACTTAGAAAAGTTAATCCAGTTGCAATTGAGACCTTTTTAAGCCTAATTAAGGAACAAAAATGGCAGGATGTTTATAATGCTGATGATAAATATAAAGCTTTCCTGGACACATTTCTCATGTTGTTTGAAAGTTGCTTTCCGCTAGAACGCTCAAAACAGGACAAAGGGGATCCGAGTGTCATGTAGAAATAAGCAGGCATTGTATCAAAATGTTAGAACCAGTCAGAATGAAGATGCAGTAGCTCATTACAAACAGCAATTTAAAGTTCTGAACAATGTCATTAAGAAGGCAAAAAGTATGTGGTATACAAAAAGAATAGCAAACTCTCAGGATAAAATATTAAAACCATCTGGTCTGTAGTGAAGGAAGTGACTGGTCAGCTGCAGCAGGTAGAGGATATAATGTCAGTGTGTAGTAAAAACGTTTCTGCTGCTAAGTTAGATATACATGCAGTGTTCAATAATCACTTTCGGAATATAGCAGGTTAACTAAACAGAATCCTAGTTGCTACAGGTAATCGTATAACATTGTTAGAAAATGGCTTTCCAAGACTATTACCTGAAATAGTCCCCCATAATACTTCCAAAGGGGAGATTGAGTCAATAATTAACACATTCACTGCAAATGATGCTTCTAAGCGTTTCCGCGATCAAAACGCCAGTGCTGCTGATGCTTATAAGCTTTTCTGCGATCAACATGCCAGTGCGGGTAACACTTAAAAGCGGCGCGTTCGCTAGCTGACTACTCAGTTTAGTTTATTTGGCTGTGCACTCATGTTAGTACAAGCCGCCAAAAAATATCACGTAATGTTTTCCTGTCTGCAGTAGTGTGTTTTTGTCTTTAGTGATGTAATATATAAAGCAGAGTGTCCGTATGTTTGTACGTGTTGCATACAAATCTAGGGTTTTGTTCCAGTCTTTATGAAATTTTGTATACATAAGCTTCAATCCATGAGGATGGTCTCTGTAAGTGTAACAATCACACAGAACACATTGTTCACGAGATATGTCGTCATAAACAATGAGAAGCGTGAAAAACTGCTGAATTAAGGGACAATGCTGCTTATTTTCTCCTAAATCACTGGACCGATTTCAACAAAATTTGGTACACATATTCCTTATGTGAGAACAATTGCTGTAGGAGTAAGAACCACATACATTCATGGTTCAAGGGATATAACATCATACACTATATAGTTCCAAAAAACTGCCACATAATGCAACAAGATTTTATAAATACACTATATGAGAATAACAGTACTTAGTGACATATTTCAAACCTTTATTCAACTTTTTTTTTCGCTGACAACCACATCAAAATAATGAAAGAAAAATAAAGTTTCTCACTTACTACTTTTCTGCTGTTCATGGAGCAAATCTACGGCATTCAGTATGGCGTTGCAGTTTATAATTTCTATACAAAAAATTGTAGCACCACGAAATTTTAGAGACAGTATACACACATATAGTTGAATGTACCTCAGAAATTGTACAGCACGTAATTCATGAGATATGAGAATAAAAACAGTAACATTTATGGAAAACCGCCCCATTACGCACCAAGTTTTAATTTATACTTCTTTATTACTAAATGTATTCCCCAGAGATTTTATAGTCATATAAAACACTTATACAAATGAATATATAACAGCAAAATTATACAATAGCACAACATATAAATCAATAAATATGAGATCGTATATGCTGTGATGGGTAAAAACCTGTCCCATCATGCAACACGTATTTCAGTCAGCTTAAGGAAATTGCTGGAAAGCTGACAGTAGCTCAGCCTGGGAGGGAGGGGGAGGAGAGGGTTCTAAAACAATTGACAAAATGTGAAATGAAAGATATTTAATATCAATATTAAATGGCAAAACAGGATCTAATGTCTCGGGTGTGTATAGGGGGGGGGGGGGGGGGTGATTGGTCGCTGTATGGGAGGGGCGAGTCTTTGAGTCTTTGACCAAGGGGGGGGGGGCACCTGCACCTCTGGACAGTGGTGTTGACAACTTGAGCTCTGAAGCACACATGGATGCAGGTGATAGCAATCCACTTGACTTATGACTTCAAGAGAATACAGTTTCCAGTGAGACTTGCATTTTCTATTACGATTAATAAACCGCAGGGCAATCTATTCAGTTCTATAGAGTGTATTTGATATGCTCATGTTTCTCACATGGACAAATTTATGACACTTGCTCAGGCGTGGTCTCACCAAATAGTTTATTTACATTAGATCCTGGGCAAGTAACAAGAAATATTGTGTATAGTAAATTTGTGAATTAAATGAATGTATGAATGTTACATATCATTTGTATTTTGATTACTATCTTTCTTTGTATGGAAACTGTACTTAAAATTTTGTATATTATGCAAGACAGTCTTATTCCTTATATATTCTTCGATAAATATAACATGCTGTTAGAAAGAAGGAGATGGACAGAGAGAGAAGGAATAGGAGTACTGACTCAAGGATTGAATGAATAAATAAATACCTGGGCAACGTCCAGTTTTCAGCTAGTTTGCAAACTTATTTGTTATGGGGATTGGGTTTTCATAGCACCACAATGCAGATGTTTGATAAACATTTTGGTGCTTTCAGACTAATTCTTCATCAATGAAGCTGATTTATCGCTTGTTTGAATTTCATTTTCTTTCCAGTTTGCAATAAAATCAATAAATCAGAGGCTTTGTTAGAATTGTTTGCACTAAATGCAAATTTTGTTTGTCTGTAAGGCACTTGATGGGTTAAATAAAAGGCTTCTGACATTAGGCGTCTTCTTTGATTTAACAAAGGCGTTTGATTGTGTTGATCACAAGATATTGTTGCAGAATTTTGAACATTATGGAATACGAGTAGCAGCTCACAACTGGTTCACCTCTTACTTTAATAACAGACAGCAGAAGGTAGTTCTCCGCAGAGTTGAAAATAGCTATGACGTACAATCATAGTGGGGCACAGTTAAGTTTGGAGTCCCCCAGGGGTGTTTTGGGACCACTGGTGTTTCTTATTTGTTTGTTGATGACACCAGTTTGGTAATGAAGGATGTTTACACAGTATCGAATAATGCAGTACAAGAGATAAGTTCAAGGCTTATAGAAATCAAATTGATGTTAAATCACAGTAAAACTCAGTTTTTACAATTTCTAACTCATAATTTTATGATAGCTGACACTTTGCTCAAACATAATGGACATATGATGAGACTGAACAGTTCAAATTTCTAGGTGTTCAGATAGATAGAAAGCTGTCGTGGAAAGCCCATGTTTAGGATCTTGTCCCAAAACTAAATTCTGCTTTATTTACCATTAGAACAATATCTGAAATAAGCGTTTTTCAACACGAAAAGTAGTCTACTATGCTTACTTTCACTCCCTTATGACATACAGTGTTTTTTTTTTTTTTTGGGGGGGGGGGGGGCGGGGGTAACTTGACTGACACAAAAAGGATATTTTTGGCTCAGAATGGGCGGTTCGAGCAATATGTGGTGTAAGTTCACGAACGTCATGTCAACCCCTTTTCAGGAGGCTCAGAGTTCAGACACTGGTGTCACAATACGTATTTTCTTTAATGTAGTTTGTTGTTAATAATATCAGTTTATTCCCATGAGTTAGCAGCTTTCATTCTGTGAATAGTATACAGAAGTACATTTGTATCACACCACCTTGACACTTGTGCAGAATGGTGTGCAGTATTCTGCAGCATTCATTTCCAAAAACTGCCACAAGAACTCAAGTAGTACTTAGTACTAACCCACATGCTTTCAAATCTAAATTGAATAGTTACCTCATGGCTCACTCCTTTTATTCTGTTGAGGAACTCCTAGAAAAGTTAAAAATTAATCTAATTCCTTTTCTTAAAAAAAAAAAAAAAAAAAAATATATATATATATATATATTATATCTTTTCAATTAGCCTTAAGACTGTCATGTGCATAGGACTATTTAAAATTTTTCTATTACAATTCTTATGTTAAAATTCATGTATTGACTTGTTCTATGACAATGAAGTCTTACTCCTTAATGAGGTTCTGCGAAACAGAAAACCATATTATTATTATTATAAATGGACTTGTTTCTGATGGTCTACAAATGTCTTCTTAAGTTCGGTCTGAAATTTTTTCCAGCTATTGAGCTTGTCCTCATTATTTTCAAACCACCACTGGGCCTTCACATCCAGGTAAAAATATACACTTGCCAAGCACATAATGTGGTCCCACCTATTATACTTTGGGACTCTGTCGAATCCTTTCAGCCACTTGTTTGGATCCTGTCCAGTGTCTCCAAAGAACATGGTGTCTGATGTGCAGCTGGCTAACCTCTATTTTTGCATCCACGGGTCTTTTGAAGCCATGAACCTTTGGACAGAGGTAATAAGTACACCCTTTGTATTCTGGTTCTTGTCTGTCTAGGAAACAGCTCTAATGCTGCCTAATTGGAGCCACGATAATGCAGATGTGTTGCAGGATACCAGACACCTCCACCAGAAAGTGTCATGTAGCAAACTGCAGGAGGTCCGAAATTCAAAGGCTGATCGTTAATAGAGCAGAACACATTACTCTTAGAATATGTTTATTGCTAATACAACTGTACACTCAGTACAGACTACATCCTGCTTGGAGTGCTCCACTATTTATACACAGGTGGAATTATGTTACTGTTGATTCTTACCCTGTGTGTACCATTCAACTACAATCTAAATTTACAGAACATCATTCTGTGGAAAGTGTGGGGTTCATTTACGCAACACACTTGTTTGTTAGGAGTATGAAGTAAATCTTTCTAACAATATGTAACATGCTGCTAAACCAAAAGTGAAAGAATACTTTGCTAGACTCCTACAAAGGCATCTCAAGGTGAAAAAATAAAGGTACTGATTTACAAATATATTTATTAAATGCAATTATTATGTCAGCTTTTTCTCACAACAAAGGCATATTTTAGACCTTATTTAACAAAAAGCAAAATGCGAAGGACATGGAAGATCAGCACATACTTATAAAAGTCAGTAAGTATATTGTTCTAAACTACATTGCACCTCTAAATGACTTAATTCACAATTTCAAACACACAACACACCATTCACTGATACGACTATAAAATTCTTTGGCAACAGGATGAGCAGTAACAAAGGAACACATTTTGTCCAGCATTGTCCACAACTTCTTCTGCTTTGAGCTGTATGATAACAAACAGAAAGCGTTGCTAGAAAGTTAAAATGGGTCCCTCTCTGTGATCCAAAATATCTGGAAAAGAAGCAAAATATGAGCTAATAAAAATATCACAATAATCAAACAATGGAAATTCCAGAAAGGATTCAACAATATTTTTGCAAAGGATAAGTTACTTTTCACCACAGAGAGATCTCTCCGAGCTGCAGACACACACACATTAAGTTGTAATCTGTTGTGTGTGCCTTTCTATGGCACATTGGACATCTCTGAGGTGAGTACCTCCCTATCCTCCTAAAAAATATTGTTGAATATCACAATAATGAGCCAGGCTGCAGCTTCCATTCCATTACTTACAAGAACTAAATTCTGTCTGAATTTGACATTGATCTTTAGCATCTGTGACACACTTCTGCTGTTGAAAATTCATTCACAGCCTATGCCACATTACAAGAGTTGCAGATGAAGAGAGCTGTGTTACCACAGTGTGTATGCCTGTCCAATATAGTATGCAGACCTGGCCATTCTAGTAACAAAGGCACTAGATACACCAGCTAGAGACTCTTGCCTGAAGCAGAAAAAAAATTAACATATTCGGTTTGCCACATTTTTCCCTACAAAAATTGGTCCAAAAATTAAATGCATTTTATACGCAGGTTGCCAGTTACGGTAGGTACCTACACATTCTATTTATTTTCAAGGGAGATATATAAAATAGACGACGGATGTATTACCCAAAGGACATGCTCATCGACAGCCATAAATAAAATCACAAACAAACACACATACAAGCTTTCGCAACTGTTGGTCGCTTCTTCAGGAAAAGAGGAAAACATGAGAGAAGAAAGGGAAGGATATGGGTTTTAAGGAAGTAGAAAAGGAGTCATTCCAATCCCAGGAGTGGAAGGACTTACCTTAGGGGAAAAAAAGCAAGATACACACACACACACACACACACACACACACACACACACACACACACAAATATCCAAACGCAAACACGCCTAGACAGACATTTGTAAAAAGCAAAGAAGTTGGACAGAGATACCACTGGAGGCAGAGGCTCTGTCTACAGAGCCGAGGCAAAGATGCTAAAGATAGTGGACGGGAATTTGAATTTAGTGGAGGTTGAGACCAGGTGGGCAATGGGAGGAGAGAATAAGCTGAAGGGCAAGTTCCCATCTCCGGAGTTCTGAAAGGTTGGTGTCGGTGGGAAGTAACACACTAGTGTAGTGCACGCAGTTCGTTTCAGTACAACTGTTGCATCTTCAAAGTGTTCTGACAATGAAACATAGACTTTGGTTCTCCTTTCCTACAATATCTTGGTGGAGTGGGAAGGATGTCATTAAGGAGTGTCTTTCCGCCGCCCAACTAACCTTTGTAACCTCCTAGTCCATCCCTATGAAATCCCCAAACCACCTTCCCTACCCTCTGGCTCCTACCCATGCAACCACCCTCGTTGTAAAACCTGCCCTATGCACCCTTCCACCACCACTTACTCCAGTCCAGTAACCCGGAAGGTGTACACGATCAAGGGCAGGGCCACTTGCGATAGCACCCACGTGATTTACCAACTGACATGCCTGCACTGTGAAGCGTTCTATGTGGGAATGACCAGCAACAAACTGTCCATTCGCATGAATGGTCCCAGGCAGACAGTGTTTGTTGGTAATGAGGATCACCCTGTAACTAAACATGCCTTGGTGCACGGCCAGCACATCTTGGCGCAGTGTTACACCGTCCGGGTTACCTGGATACTTCCCACCGACACCAACCTGTCAGAACTCCGGAGATGGGAACTTGCCCTTCAGATTATTCTCTCCTCCCGTTGCCTCATCTCCGCTAATTCAAATTCCCGCCCACCGTCTTTAACATCTTTACCTCGGTTCTGTGGACAGAGCCTCTGCCTCGAGTGCTTTTTACAAATGTCTGTCTAGGTGTGTTTGCGTTTCGATATGTGTGAGTGTGTGTGTGTGTGTGTGTGTGTGTGTGTGTGTGTGTGTGTGTGTGTATTTGTTTACCTTCCTTTTTTTCCCCCTAAGGTAAGTCCTTCCACTCCTGGGATTGGAATGACTCCTTTTCCACTTCCTTAAAACCCATATCCTTCCCTTTCTCCTCCCCTTTTTTCCTCTTTTTCCTGAAGAAGCTGCCAGTGGTGGCGAAAGCTTGTATGAGTGTTTGTGTGTGATTATTTGTGCCTATCAACGAGCCGGTCCTTTTGGTAAAGTCAATATATATATATATATATATATATATATATATATATATATATATATACACACACAAAGATTACTCACCAGGCGAAGGAGCACAGGTGTGACAGCAGCACAAATAAACAGAACACACACAAACGCTAGCTTTCGCAGCCTAGCTGCTTCATCAGGCAGAAGGGAAGGAGAGGGAAAAGGAAACCCTCATCATATCCTTTTCCCTCTCCTTCCCTTCTGCCTGAAGAAGCAGCTAGGCTGCGAAAGCTAGCGTTTGTGTGTATGTGAGTGTGTTCTGTTTATTTGTGCTGCTGTCACACCAGTGCTCCTTCGCCTGGTGAGTAATCTTTGTCTATTTCATATATATATTTTCTCCTGCTAGGAATTTTTCGTCTATAATATTCGAATATAAAGTACAGGCTTGTCGACAGAAACATAAAACACACAAACATTCGAGCTTTCGCTACCACTGGCAGCTTCTTCAGGAAAAAGAGGAAGGAAGGACAGGAGAAAGGGAAGGATACGGGTTTTAAGGAAGTGGAAAAGGAGCCATTCCAATCCCAGGAGTGGAAGGACGTACCTTAGGGAACAAAATGGAAAACAAAATACACACACATATCCACATGCAAACACACCTAGGCAGACATTTGACAAATGTCTGCCTAGGTGTGTTTGCATGTGGATATGTGTGAGTGTGTGTGTATTTGTTTACCTTCTTTTTTGTCCCCTAAGGTAAGTACTTCCACTCCTGGGATTGGATTGGTGAACTGTTCACTGTACACCCACAAACGTTTCTGACCTAAAAACAAAAGAGCACGACACATAGCTCAGGAGATATGATGTCATAAATAATGAGAGGACACTGAGTGAGAATACCCAAATTTATACGTCAACTATTGGAAAATGGGAGTAGTTAGGGACCTGCAACAAAGTTTGCATGTAATTTCAGACCTTTAAGAAGCATTTTGTAACTGACCTACCACCTCCCTCCACAAAATGATAAAACAAAAAGAAGTCTACCGCTGACAACAGTTTCACTGTAGATGCCGTAAAACTGTCGCATCAGGCATGAACTTGTATCAAAGAAAGTTAACATTACAGATTTGCATCTTACTATTTATTTTTGTCTGCAAGTCTCCCTTAATTCTCCTGGATACAAAATTAAGCAATCTGTTTTCTTAATCTCTACCTATAAAAAAGTGAAAGGACACTCACTCACTCACTCACTGACTAAACAAGAAATCTCGATAACTTCTTCCCCTATGAAGCTGAAATTTGGCAGGAAAGTAGTTTATAGGTATAAAATGTCAGATAAAGTTTTTTGTCATAGGTGCATGACGGAGCATACTTCTCCTACAGACTGACAAAATCTACAGTTTCATTCTGATCTTCAAAAAAATTTCACACGCTTGACCTTCAAACCAAGACGAAGGTCATCGTCTATCTTAAGTTTCATACGGTGCATGGGGGAATGTCCTTTGCAACATAAAAATGGATCCCTAAATACCTTGGTCGCGCCATATCTTGAGAACGGCTCGACCAAATTCACTGATCCTTTTTTTGTTGTTTTCGTTATTCTCAGAACAAGATTTGTATGAAATAATATTTGAGAACAACAAAGTGCGTTTTTCAATGTGACCCTGCATTACTATTGCATAACTTGCATTTCTATTGCATAAAAATCTATAGTTTTGTTCCAATATTGATGAAATTTTGCACACTATACCTTAAAAACAAGAGGAATGTCACTGACTGTTTAAAATTGCGTTCGATGCATGGTGGAATGTACTTGTGAAATTTTACAAAATGCTCCAAACTTTATGAATTTTTTGCATACATGACTTTTATATCAAGAGGAAGCTCACTGTGTACATACATGTTTGTATGGTACATGACAGAAGGTAACAGGTAAAAAAAAAAAAAAAAAAAAAAAAAAAAAAAAAAAACCTCTGCCGAGAGAGGAAGAGGTGGAAATGAACAGAGAGATGGGAGAGAAAGAGGTGGATCAGAAGGGGGGGGGGAGGGTATGTGGACTACGAGCATGTGGGATAAACAAACACCTGGGTAACGCCGGGTTTACAGCTAATTGTTTATAAGAATAAGGAACAGTAGGAGACCTATAACACTTCCCTGTGAAATTTCAGATATCACTTCTGTTCTGCTCAATGACTCTCCACCAACCAATTACAATATGCTGTGTCCTTTCTGAAAGGAAATTACAAATTAAATCGCATAATCACACAATCTGATTAGAAGACGCTTGTGAGGTGCGCTAGCAAAAGCCGTCTGGAAATCTAGAAATACAGAATCTATATGACATCCCTTGTATGCAGCACTCGTCACTTCATGTGAGTCAAGAGCTAGCTGTGCTTCACAAGAACGATAATTTCTAAATCCGTGTTCACTATGGGTTAATAGGTGATTCTCTTCAAGGTAGTTCATAATATTTCAGGAATGTATCCTGCTGCAAACCAACATCAATGATATAGGCCTGTATTTTTGCGGATCACTCCTATTGCCTATGCAGCTATTGCAACAGCATACTCTGAAAGGAACCTAATTGGTGTACAATCGGGACCAGGAGACTTACTTTTTTTAAGTCTTTAAGTTACTTTAAAAAATATAAAAAAAAGTTACTTTAGTGCGGCTCAATAGCACAGTGGTAGAGTGCCAGACTACAAATCCAATGGTCGTGGGTTCAATCCCCACCAGGTCCTAGGATTTTTAGTGCCAGACTACAAATCCAATGGTCGCGGGTTCAATCCCCACCAGGTCCTAGGATTTTTATCTGTCACTTTCCACTTCTTTCACCTCTGGCAGTGTTGCTTATGTGAAAATATCGAGTAGCACGGTGGTTCGGATACCACGATAAACTGTAGGTCCCCCTATAACTGGCTGGGTAAGTCAGTTCGAAGGTCGGAGGAAGGCAACGGCATACCACTTCCAAACAGGACCATGCCTAGTAAAGCACTGTGCTGTTCAAACCAATCTTCGGATTGTTGACTGCTTTATCTACCTTAAGTTACTTTAATATTCCATGTTTATGTACTTCTAATTTATGCATGGTGGCAGCTGTTCTTGATACAAATTCTGGAATACTTGTTTCGTCTTCTGTGGTGAAGGAATTTCAGACAGTTGTGTCAAGCAATTCTGCTTTAACGTAACTGTAATCAGTAGCATTACCATTGAATAGGGTATTGTTTTGCCACTAGTATACTTTACAAACAGACAGAACTCCTTAGACACTCTACCAAATTACACAACATGGTTTCGTTATGGAAACTATAAGCTTCTCACATTGAAGTCCAAGCTAAATTTCTAGTTTCTATAAAAAACTGCCAGTCTTCGGGATTGTGTGTCTGTATAAATTTGGCATGCTTTTTCCTTTGGTTTTGCAATAGTGATCTAACCTGTTTTGTGCACCATAGTGGGCCAGACACCTCTTTTCTTAATTTGTTTGCTATGAATCTGAAAATGGCTGTCGATACTATTTCTCTGAATGTGAGCCACATCTGATCTACACTGATATTAGTTTCGAAAGACTGGAGATCCTCACTCAGGAAAGTGTTAATCAAATTTTTATCTGCTTTTATGAATAAATATACCTTTGTTTATTTTTGGTAGAGTTGGGAAATCTATTATTCATTGTCGCTATGACAACTCTGTGTTCACTAATCCCTGTGTCTGTTTTGATGCTCTTTACTAGCACCAGATTATTTGTTGTTTTTACAACTATTTACTATTCCACTTGGTTCATGAACTAATTGCTCGAGATACTTTTCAGAGAATTCATTCAGTATGATTTCAGATGATGTATTTTTGCCAACATATCAAGGGTAAGTTAAAGTTGCAACCCATTAACATTGCACAATTTGGGAACTTTTTTAAAACATGATCCAAGTTTTCTTTAACATTCTGCAATTGAATCATCTGATTCAGGGGGTTGGCAAAAAGCACCAATTATTAATTTATTCTCATTCAAACTCCATACCATCTCACAGGAACTATCTACTTCAACTTTGCAACAAGATAAACTGCTAATCACAGCAATAAACATGCCACCAACCTGAAAACCATTTGCCACTTTGTAAAAATTTCTGCTGAAATTATCTTGTGCTTTAGCCAGTTTTCGCTACCTATAATAATTTGAAATTCAGTACTTCCTATTAGTGCTTGGAGCTCTGGTACTTTCCCCACAATGCTACAGGAATTTACATTTGTTAGTCCAATGCTTTTTTTTTTTTTTTTTTTTTTTTGTTCATCCTATCTTTAACCTGTCTTTGTGACAAACTCCTATGTGTTTCCCAACCAGGTGTTTCATCTGCATCTATGATGTTGATGGAAGACCAGCTCTCCTAAGTTGCAATTTAAAGCAATAATGTCTGAAGTAGCACCAGATACCTCAGAAGAGACTACCATAATTGGTCCGTAGCCTTCCAGCTATGTGACAGTCAGTCAATATGCTGTATTTGTGTTGGACGATACCAGGGATGGATCCCATTCAGGTCTCCCCTTAATGACGAGCCATTCTACCTGCCGCATGCAGTGCAATTCCAAGGCCGAGCAAATGTGATGTGAAGCTGGTGTCTTTACAGCCATAACTAAAGAAATGTTTGGACTGTCATCAAGCTGTTTCCCCTGGCCTCATAACTTCACCATCCAGGACTAAGGGTGTGTTAGTGCCCTCTGAACAAAGTTCCAAGAGCAGCTACGGTAAATAAGAGCACTGGGGTATCTCAGCCAACTAGCTGCGGACCCATCTCTTTGGATGGTACACATGGTCACCAAGTTCACCATCTAGCTGCTGACTCTCAGGAGCAGTGCTGGATTTGCTGCCATAGCAGATGGATTTACTGCTGAGCAATGCACTAGCAAGATGGAGAGGTCACCCTAACTGCTGACATAACATGCCCCATGCCCATACTCTCAGGAGAATTTTTTTTTTTTGTGGTTTTAGGGCGCACAACTTCTATCGTCATTAGCGCCCAGCCAAGAACATAGATTCGCTATGATCTCAAAGAAAAAAGGTGACTGTCAGAACATCAACAAGAGGCTAAAAACGAAAGATAAAAGACAATTAAAAGGTTTAAATATCCTTGGATAAGTTGGCCAAGTTGATAAAATGCAAAACTCGAGCAGCTGCTCGTGTGTCATCAGCTAAAATTTCCTTCAGAGTAGATGGAAGTGAAGGGCTACACGGAGATGATTAAAATTTACGCAAGTCAGTAAAACATGTCGCACTGTCAGCAGTTCACCGCAGGAGCACAGTGGTGCAGGGTCGGCAGAGAGCAAGTCACGGTGGCTGAAACGGCAGTGACCGATCCGCAACCGGGCCAGGATGACCTCCTCCCGCCGAGAGGGGCGTGAGGAGGTCCTCCAAGCAGTCGGGATCGGTTTTACAGTTCTCAATTTATTGTTGTACATTGAAAACCATGCACTGTGCCATTGCGACATGATACTCCGGCGAAGAGCCCGTTGAACATCGTCTGATGGGACGCAAAAGGTAGCCATGCGAGGCAAAAAAGCTGCGGCCTTGGCTGCTATGTCGGCGGTCTCATTCCCGGGCACTCCCACGTGGCCAGGGACCCACAGGAAAGAAACGTGACAGCTGTCATCAGCTAGCAACTGGAGGGAGCGTTGGATCCGATACACGAGAGGATGGTTCGAGAAAGGGTCCTTAAGACTCTGCAGGGCACTAAGGGAGTCTGAACATATGGCATAGAAAGGTTCGCGGTGGTGGCAGGTATACAAAACGGCCTGGTGGAGGGCAAAAAGCTCAACCGTGAATTTCGAGCACCGGTCAGGGATCTTGTATTAGAAACGGTTGTCCCCGACGACGAAGGCAGATCCGACACCGGCAGTGCTCTTGGAACCATCAGTGTAAATAAATATGGCATTATCGAATGGAGTTCGACAAGCCTCGAGCGGTATACCAAATCTGGAGTGCTCTCCTTGGGGAGCGAACTAAGTTCGAGGTGTGTGTGAACCTGGGCCTGATGCCACGGTGGCAATGGGCTTTCGCTCAATCGAAAGGTGGAAGGAAGGGTAAAATCGAGCCGCTGTAATAGGCGGCGAAACCGAACTCCAGGTGGAAGCAAGGCAATCGCAGACAACTGATATTGGCGATCGAGTGAGTCGTCAAAAAATAATCAGTAAGATGGATGGTTGGGCATCGACCGCAGGCGGCATGCGTACCGACACAAGAGTATGTCACGCCGAGTGGTCAAGGGTAATACAGCAGCCTCGGCATACAGACTTTCAACAGGGCTAGTATAAAATGCACCGGTCGCAAGACGTAAACCCCGATGGTGGATAGAGTTGAGACGGCGGAGAATCGACGGCCGTGCAGAAGAGTATACAAGGCTTCTGTAGTCGAGCTTCGACTGAACAATGGCCTGGTAAAGGTGCAGCAGGACGGTACGATCCGCTCCCCATGACGTGCCACTGAGGACACGAAGAACGTTAAGGGAACGGGCACAACGGGCAGCCAGGTAGGACACGTGTGTGGACCAGCAAAGTTTACGATCCAACATGAGTCCCAAGAATTTCGTAGTCTCTATGAAAGGGAGAGCAACAGGGCCGAGACGTAGAGAAGTTGGAAGAAATTCCTTGTATCTCCAGAAGTTGATGCACACCGTTTTCTCAGTGGAGAATCGGAAGCCGTTTGCGATGCTCCAGGAATATAGACGGTCAAGACAGCGTTGAAGAGAACGCTCCAAGAGACACGTCCGCTGGGCGCTGCAATAAATTGCGAAATCGTCAACAAAGAGAGATCCGGAGACGTCGGCTGAAAGGCAATCTATAATTGGATTGATTGCAATGGCAAAGAGCGCCACACTCAAGACGGAGCCCTGTGGTACCCCATTCTCCTGGCAAAAGGTATCTGACAAAAAAGAGCCCACCCGTACCTGGAACTTGCGATCAGCCAAAAACGCTGGAAGGAAAAGAGGAAGGCGGCCCCGAAGGCCCCACGTGTGCAATGTGCGGAGAATGCCCGCTCTCCAACAGGTATCGTATGCCTTCTCCAAGTCGAAGAACACTGCTACTGTTTGACGCTTCTTTAGAAAGTTGTTCATAATGAAGGTCGACAACGTAACGAGGTGATCAGCAGCAGAGCGGTGTCGACGAAAACCGCATTGGATATTAGTCAGGAGGCGGCGAGATTCGAGGAGCCAGACCAACCGAGCGTTAACCATGCGTTCCATCACCTTACAGACGCAGCTCATCAGAGAAATGGGGCGATAACTGGAAGGAAAGTGTTTGTCCTTACCTGGTTTGGGGATGGGGACAACAATGGCTTCACACCAACTTGTGGGAACATGACCTTCAGTCCATATGCGATTGTAGGTACTAAGAAGAAAGCACTTTCCCGTAGGAGAGAGGTTCTTCAGCATCTCAATATGAATGGAATCGGGCCTGGGAGCAGAAGATCGGGACAGGGCGAGAGCATGGTCT
Organism: Locusta migratoria; assembly: GCA_026315105.1. Taxonomy (NCBI): domain Eukaryota; kingdom Metazoa; phylum Arthropoda; class Insecta; order Orthoptera; family Acrididae; genus Locusta; species Locusta migratoria. The sequence goes on along the minus strand of CM048746.1, from coordinate 617,065,531 downwards.
AGCTCCTGCATGGTGAAGGCGACGTTGTAATTTTCACGATTAAAAGAGTGGAAAAAAGGCGGCCGTGCCTCCTCTACCTGTTTGCGAGGGAGAAAGGCAGGGTGGTAATGGGCAGAGCTCGAAACCTCCACAAAGAAACGGCCCAATGCGTTGGAAACAGCAGCGGGGTCCACGAGGACTGCGTTCTCCACGGTCAGACCAGGAATCGGGGAGTGGACCTTGATGCCGGATAAACAGCGTAGGCCACCCCAAACAACCATGGAGGGAGTAAAACGGTTAAAAGAACTAGTAAAAGCAGTCCAGCAAGCTTTCTTGCTGTCGTTTATGATACGACAACATTGCGCTCTCATACGTTTATAATTGATGCAATTCTCCAAATTTGGGTGGCGGCGGAAGGTGCGTAAAGCACGGCGCCGGGCTCTAAGCGCATCGCGGCAGGCTGCAGTCCACCAAGGGACCTGGACACGACATGGAGAAGAGGATGTACGAGGTATGGAATGTTCAGCAGCCATGAGAATAACCTCTGTGAGGTAGTCGACCTGACTGTCACAGTTGGGAAAATTCTGATCGTGAAAAACAGCCACGGAAGAATAAAGCCCCCAGTTGGCTTTGGAAATGTTCCAACTGGTGGGACGAGGAGATGGGGAATGATGCAGGAAGTGGATGATACAAGGGAAATGGTCACTTGAGTACGTGTCAGAGAGCGCATACCACTCAAACCGACCGGCAAGCTGAGGACTGCATATTGCGAGGTCTATATGGGAATAAGTGTGTGTTGTGTCTGAAAGGAAGGTCGGTGCACCGGTGTTGAGGCAGACAAGATCGAGGTGGTGGAGAAGGTCCACCAAAAGGGAGCCTCTCGGACAAGGTGCCAGAGAGCCCCATAGGGGGTGGTGGGCATTAAAGTCGCCTACCAACACGAAAGGTGAAGGGAGCTGGTCAACAAGGTGTAGTAAGGGCAGATGACGATGGCGAATAGATATTACACAGGGAGAAGGTAAATGTGGATAAAGTGATGAGGACGGCAACTGCCTGTAGGTGAGTATGCAAGGAAATGGGATGGAAATAGACATCGTCTCGAAGGAGCATCAGAACCCCTCCATGGGCTGGAACACCTTCCACGGGTGGCAGGTCGAATCGCACAGAGGTGTAGTGTGGAAAGACTGCACGATCACATGGACGCAACTTAGTTTCTTGTAGACAGACTAGAAGCGGGCAGTGCAACCGAAGGAGTAGTTTTAACTCCTTCCGATTGGAACGAATGCCGCGAATATTCCATTGAAGGAGCGCCATGATAAAAATGAGAGAAGAAATAAGGATAAAAACCAACTAGCAAGCGGGGTCACCTCGACGGCCGCTGAGGACCGGATTTCGAAGGAGCACTGCTATCGCTGTCTAGGGGCAAAGGGTCGTGGTCCATAGGTTCGAACGACGCGCCTGCCACCTCCCTGAGTTGATCAGGAGGGGCAGTTTCCACCGCTGGTAAAGGGCCGGGTGCCCGGCAGACGGAGCGACCCGAATTTGCTGGATTACCTTCTCATCCTTGTATACAGGGCAGTCGCGAGAGGAAGCCGCATGGTCACCGCTGCAGTTTAGGCAGTGAGGGGACGGAGGTGGGCAATCCCCCTCATGGGCGTCCCTACCACAAGTGACACACTTTGCTGCATTTGGGCAATGTTCACGGGTATGGTTGTACCTGTGGCACTGAAAACAGTGCGTTGGGTTAGGTACATAAGGGCGGACGGAGATGACTTCATACCCTGCTTTGACCTTCGACGGGAGGTCAACTCTGTCAAACGTCAAAAACACAGTACGAGTCGGTGTTAGCTGGTTATCGACCTTTTTCATTACCCTATGGACAGCTGTCACACCCTGGTCGGACATATAGGATTGGATGTCTTCATCAGACAACCCGTCAAGGGATCTCGTGAAGACTACCCCCCGTGACGAGTTGAGTGTGCGATGTGCTTCCACCTTGACAGGAAACGTGTGTAACAGTGTAGTCCGGAGTAGTTTCTGAGCTTGGAAGGCACTGTCCACTTCCAGCAACAATGTGCCATTGCGCTGACGTGAACAGGTTTTAACAGGGCCAGCAATTGCATCTACACCTTTCTGTATAACGAAAGGATTGACAGAATTGAAATCCTTTCCGTCGGTGCGAGAGACAACAAGAAATTTAGGTACATTAGGTAGAGTCTTTTTTTGCTGAGGCGAATCTAACTTACGTTTCTGGGTCAACGTCACTAAAGAAGAGAAGGAAGTCATCGCGGAAGTGTCCCCCGTGATTACCGGCGTCTCCGATGGTGCGCTCCTTCCTAGTGCGGGCCCTCTCCGAGGGCTTACCCGCCTTAGGTGATTGTTCACACCTCAGATCACACCTCCCGAGAACTGACGGAGGGACCAATCGGCATGTTCGGAAGGTACCAGCTCGGGTAATCACCCCTCCCTGGGCCTGGCCTTTACCAGGGGGTACGTACGTGCCCTACTTGTCTACCCGGGGCGGGGAATTACGCGTTACCCCGTCACCTGCTACGCATGATAATGCGTGGGTCGGCCTTCAGACACGCACAGGGAGGAAAGAAGAAGAATAGAGGAAGTGAAGAGAAAGAAGGAAAGAAGTGTCTCAAACGCCGAGGCGGAGACTATAAGTACAGTGGTGTTACTTCAAATGTTTGTGATGCAGGTTCTCTCTTCATTCCTGCCAGCGCCACTCAACTTGTGCTGCAATTTATCTTTGAGTTACTGTATTTGCGCGAATATAGCCCGCGTGTGAATATACACTGCACCTAAACTTTTGACACGAGATTTTAGGGGGAAAAAATCTCTACTATAGGCCACAGGTTTTTTTAAAGTTTTATTTCATTTATTTTTATTTTTTATTTATTTATTGTATAATCGAACTTTTTCGTAATCAGAAACCCAATGTTAATGAAATAATGTTCTCTTTTCAATAAACTCAAAACAAATATGCAAAACTGTAAATCAAAACCGAGACGACAGGCCGATCCGGGTGCCCCAAATGATGGGACACCGAACCGAGGCGTGTTACTGGGCGTTTCAAGTGTTGTATAGCGTATGCATGTGCTGAAAAAATATAGTTTTTTCGGTGTGTGTGTGTGTGTGTGTGTGTGTGTGTGTGTGTGTGTGTGTGTGTGTGTGACGATGTTTTGGCTTGTAAGTTTGTAGCGGGAAACGAACATATGAGTTACACCGCCGTCACATTAACAGACATGGAAAACGATAGGTTCGACATAAATTTGACGCTAATGAAAAAAAGTTCGACGCTAGTGTGTAAGTGAGAACAAACTATTAAAATGTTTGAAGAGTAGTCGTGCATTTCAGGAGCTAAAATGTAAATATCTCCATGTTTACTTGACTTCATAATTTGAAACAGGAAGTGTGGTTTTGCTGTTACAACAGAAATGATTCAGTTGCAAGGCTGCAAAATAGCCCTGAGTTCCATGTACATTGCTTCATGGAAATAACCCCCAACGAATGTGAAACCAGTGAATCTGGTCATAGTAAAATACATTATTTTAAAACGTAGCATTGGAACTCAACATCAGCATTAGCTACACAAATCAGTTGTTCCGCTATCTTAACCTTCAATTACCGGTTACGGTAGGTGTTACCATACCAACGTAAACGTCACGGTAAAATGTCTCAACACACACTAAAATTTTATTGTGAAAACTAGCTTCATCAACTATATCAGATTAAAATCATTAGTGTGCTTAGGAAGTGTGTGTGTTAAGTACTATTTATGTTTAAGGCTGTGTGGTCGTGTTAAAAAACAATCTTCAGCTTTTGTATGCTGTGGTACAGAATGACACCATTTGATTTATATCGAAATATCGACTGCCACGAATTCCCGCCCCGTTTCCATAAAAGTGTACAAAAACTTATATGCAATTCTGCGAAACTGTAACTGTAGCATTTTTGAAGACTATCTAGTTTATTACATTTCTCAAACCAAAATAAAAGTGAACGTGTAATTTTTGAAACTAATGACTTTGGGAAAAGGAGCGGTTGGGAAGGGGGGGGGGAGTATTGAATCTCGATTATAGGCCGCACCCCGATTTTGTACGCCAAAATTTGGGAAAAAAAAGTGCGGCCTATATTCAAGCAAATACGGTTATACTACATTGATATCACAAATTCTATTGTATAATTTTATTTGTCAAAGGATTACTCTGAGTGGTGTCTGAGTATACTTTTCCTTCAAGATAAATCATTTAAGTAATGAGACTTTAAGGAGTAGTTCATTAATGTGACCTTAAAAGAAAAATAAAAGTGACCATTTCAAGAGCTTTAAGGATTACTTCCTACATAGAGTAACTCTGCAGATACAAATTTACACTTTTATCTTGTGGTAACAAATTTTGGTGTAGAACTGATGATGATATTATAAGTGCAGGGTTAGGAAATGAGACAGTTTGAAACTGTGTGCATACTCTGTAATGAATTTCAACTTGCTAGATAAGCAAAGTTGCAGGGTCATGCATGTTACTGCCAAAGTAAAGAACAGCCTTGTGTCATACCTTGTACCTTTAAGTGAACAAACACTGTAAAAACATTTACCAATAATCTGAAAAATCGGGTTTGCCCAATTTCACCTCTACATCTACATCCATACTTCACAAGCTATCTCATGGTGTGTGTGGAGGGTACTTTGTGTTGTGGCTGGGATTCGTACCCAGGGTCTCCAGCTTACTAGGCAGGTACTTTAGACTGCTCAGCTAACACAGCATTGCGGACAAAGTGACTAAATAGGATAGGCTTGGCAATGTGATACGTATTACACAGGAAAGACTGAGGCAGAATTAAAGTATGTGCTTGAAGACAGTCCATGAGACTGCTTTGACTGTAATGCTGTGTTAGCTGAGAGGTCTAAAGCGCATACCTAGTAAGCTGGAGGTCCTGGGTTTGAATCCCAGCCACAGGACAAATTTTACTTCAATGCTTCTCCCTATATTTAATACCTTTGGTATAATGAGACAATGGTTGTCTCAAGGAACTGAATTATTGTTGATATTAACATAAGTTCACCATCTTGCAAGTCACACAGTGAAATATCCCACAGTGATAGGTAGCCAGGAAAATCTGTATGTCAAGTATAAAATGTTATAAATATAAAACAAAACTCATATTGTGCCGATGGCTTAACATACTTGTCCATTCGACATTGATATTTGGGGTGCCACTGTGATGTTAACTGGACAAGTATGGTGAGACATCCAAGACATTTTATACTTTAAGTGTTGATTTTTCTGGTCACCCATTACCTGTAGGATGGTACAGCACTGTGTGACTTGCAAGATCATGGACTTCTGTTAATATGTGCAAAATCTAATTATGGCAGCATAAGTTTATCAAACTGGTCATTAATAAAGATTTAGAAGTTATCTTGTGCAAACCTGATTTTTCAGATTGCTGAAACAAATTAGATTTCCCACAGTGACTGATGCAATGTCAGGAATATATAAAATGTACAAACCTTTAGTTATGCTCCACCATGGCAAGGTAATATAAGTAAGGAAAGCATTTAGAGGTACAGACTGTGCTCTCCGACTTTCTTTCCAGAAATGGAAGGTCTGAGTAAATCCACGCATGGTCCACAAAGGATTGTACACACCATCATCTAACTCTGGGAACAGAAGAAAATAACACATACTTTCTAATAGTGAAGGATTGTGAACTACTGATTTATATTTAAGTCATTCTGATAAAAGTATGAAAATAATGAACAGTATCATGAAGGGCTAACAAAAAATTAGTTATGAAATTTCCATTGTTGTTTGTATATTTCCCTTCTCTTATTTCTGTGCTCAGATATTAAATACATATCATACCATAGTTTAACCAAGTGTTGATCAAGTTGACAAACTTTACACTGCAACTCTATACTTTGTTGTAATATTTCAGAAACACTGAATAGGTGAGGTAGTTCTTTAATAAAATCTGAATGAGACCTGGCAAAAGAAACACACACATTTCCTCTACTTTCAATTGCAATCTTACAATAATGTAACACAGTACTTTATAGAGATGCGTTACAGTCCATTTTCACAGCATGAGTAATTGCATTTGCCCATACTTTAAACTATGGAAATCCACAGAACACAATAGTCTACATTTTGTTGAACTGTTAGTACGTTGTAAAATAGAGCAGATGACACAACAATACAGAATTATGAATTCCAATAAAGGAAGTAACATGTACTCAGAAATTAATTACATCTGTCTTATGTTGTTTCTTTGATCGAATTAATAGTTTCATATGCTATTAAGAAAAATTGTGCTTTAAAGTCAGGGTAAGAATTTCAACAGGAGTTTTGAAGAAACTTCCACAAAATGTTTTCATTATCTACTTCACTCATTTTGTAGATTAAATACTTCATCATCTCTTAGTTAAATAATTACAGTCATTCCATAGGATAAGAACTTTTACAGCAAAGCATTCATTCTGAGATTTTAAAACTGTGGATTGATTATATTTCAATTTCTTAAACATATGTACACACTTTTCATACACTGTTTTGTAATAATTTCATTATCAAAATTTTGTCAGGAAATACCAACAAAATTATTTTTACTGCTTATCTTTACAGTGACAAAATGTTAAATTCACATTTGGTTTTCTGTGGAGATAAACTTTTATGAAAGTCAAAATTAAATGCAATTAACAAAATTCTCTCAGTATTCTGCAATGAGGTACAGCTCCATTAGCGTGTGGTGTGCACAAAAGAATATTTGTAGTTAATAATCACGCAGATATTGGATAGTCAGGAGACAGAGACTGTGTAAATGTCCATCTGTAGACGGCCATATATCTAGGTGATGTTGAGCAAACGGGCAAGTAATAATCATGGGAAAGAGAGGGGATGACAACTACAATGACCAGCTGAACCAGCTGCCACATATTCATCAGTCCTGTAAACACTTCTTTGGCTATTCTAACTAACTACAATTGAGTTTCTATAACTTTTGGTGTCTGGATTGTTGCTGCACGTGTACTTTTTTTCTAATAATATTCAGAGACCTGCTCTTCCTATTATAATATTTATTTGCTTTATACTGTTTGAATAGAGAATTTTCTTTGCTTAAACACTTTGACATTCCTCCATTGGATATATTTACTTTGGATCTGAAAATATCACTTCCCAGTCTATTAAAAGTCTTTCTACTCCACTTGGTCTATGGGTGGTAAGCATTTCTGCAGCTATTAGAAGGCCCATTTTAAAGCAAATTTCATAAGTTTCTGTTATAAGTAAAGGTTTTTGGCTTTGAATTTCCAAGCTGGAGGTACAAATCTCCCAGTTACCAGCAAGAGGCCTTACAGGAATGGATTGGTTGGTTGGTTTGTTTATTTTCTTAATGCCAATTGTCACAAATTCACATCATACCTTTATGGGTGTACAAGTTATAGACAAGTATCCGAGGTTGTGGTCATTCTTTTGTTGTTGTTGTTGTTGTTGTAGTCCTCAGCCCGGAGTCTAGTTTGATGCATGAGAATATTTCTCCTATCCTCAGATCAAGACCACATCAAACCCGAGCAGGACACTTCTGACCGCACGTGTGTGTGTGTGTGTGTGTGTGTGTGTGTGTGTGTGTGTGTGTGTGTGTTACTTTTTGTTCAAGTAATTGTGAAAATCAACAGGTGGAATAGAAATGCTCTTTTAGTTTAGTTCGAGATCTTGCTGTTGTTGTGGTCTTCAGTCCGAATACTGGTTTGATGCAGCTCTCCACCCTACTCTATCCTGAGCAAGCCTCTTCATCTCCTCATAAGAAACGCAACCTACATCTATTTGAAGCTGTTTACTGTATTCATCTCTTGGCCTCACTCTGTGATTTTTACCCCAAACACTTCCCTCCAATGCTAAATACACAATTCCTTGATGTCTAAGAATGTGTCCTACCAATCAATCCCTTCTTTTAGTCAAGGTATGCCAGAAATTCCTTTTCTCCCCAATTCTGTGCAGTATCTCCTCATTAGTTGCACAACCCACCCACCTAATCTTCAGCATTCTTCTGTAGCACCACATTTCAGAAGCCTCTATCCTCTCCCTGTCCGCACTGTTTATACTCCACGTTTCACTCCTGTACAAGGCAATACTCCACACAAATGCCTTCAGAAAGGACTTCCTTACTCTTAAATTGATATTAGCAAATTTCTCTTTTTGAAAAATGATTTTTCTACCCATTGCCATTCTGAATTTTATATCCTCTGTAATGCGACCATCATAAGTTATTTTACTGCCCAAGTATATTCTTTTGATAATACAGCTAAATACATAAGTAAGTTTAATTTTGAAAATTATATTACCATTTATTTCCGCAGATAAGACGATGGCTGAACCATAAAAGAAAAGTCCCAAAAATCTGAGGTCGTCTTATACGATGGTACAAGAAAAAATTAGATTGAAATTTAGTCTGAAATTGTTAATTTCGCACATGTCCTGCATAGCACGGCTTTGACCTCCAAACGATATATATATATCTCAAAGCGGTGCGGTTAAGTTACAAATCGATACATATCGAACAAACAAATGTTAGGATTTTTATGAATATGTCGTGATTTTAAAGGATGTGGTTAGGCAGGAACCCAAGAGTAATTTACAAGAAAGCTTACACTAAGTAGCTCGGCCTGAAATATATCGAACATATAATTGTAAATGGATTTCATGTTTTTTAAACCATAGATTCAATTGCTACGCGCTCTCACTCACTAAAAAAAAATTCTTGTTTAACCTATACCTAACCTTCTTAAGGCTATGCTACAGTTAATGCTCTAAAAGTGAAAGTAAGGTTAGGTATAGGACAAACAAGAAAATTCTTTCTTAGCACACGAGGGCACGTTGCACGCGAATCTCCGGTTGAGAAACATTCGCTTATTCCATACATATCGTTTCAAAATGTATCAATTCGGTACACATCTTTTGGAGGTCAAAGCCGTGCTATGCAGCACATCTGTGATATTACCCTGATGAAATTTACATTGTGGAGGAAAGATTTATGAAAACAAAGTTTTGCGCAGTTTTTAAAAAAATATTCGCTTTTCGAGCTTTATTTATTTACTGAGTGGACAAGGGTATATATGATGACCTATATGTCATAGTGCAGGAACAGAATTAATTATTTACAATGCAACTTGATTTTACAATGTTGCTTGTCAAAAATAATTTCTCAATATATCCAGAGTCGCAGTGAAACTATTAGGGTATAATTACGGAGCAGTGAAAGGGTTAAAATATTTCGGAGCTATATGCAACAACTGCGGCTTCCTTCGAAATCTTCAGTTCTCAGGCAATTTCGTGTGTTTTCACCCACATAATATGCGCATCGGTGCAATTAAATGTCGTCTCGGCAAAAGAAATTATTATTATTTAACTTCGTGGTCTAAAAAAAAAGAAAACATGCTTCTTCACGATCAGATACAAACTAGCAGTACACACACTAAATTTCAAAAGCAGACTGCAAACACTGCAAATAAGGTTGAAATCCAAGTGTACCAATCGCAGAAACTACTTATGGTGGCTTCCAACGGCATTTTTCTGAACTTCCGGAAGCTTTGCTTCCGAATCAAAGTCTCAGGCAGATTTTTAGAGCCCGAAAACTGGAAAAAAAGTGCAGCATGCATTTGGGTAAATACGGTAATTTGGGGGTCGTCTTATAGGCAAGATATATGCTTAAACTATAGAATTTTGATGAAAATTTGTACCTCGTCTTATCTGAAGATCATCTTATCTGCGGAAATATATGGTATATTTTGCTAATATCTTTTGGGTACATAAATACACATTTAATGTGATAAAGTATACACAACTTTCGGTGAACATACTGTGAAAATACTGTTCGTCAAAATAAAATAGATGAAGTATGATAATTTCCATTCGTCTTTGGCGCCGACATGCTTTACTGCCAAATTGTGTTTATGGTTGTGTTTTTGCTATTTTATTTATAACAATGATCAATGGATTCATGTGGTCATTATGTTTCAATACAATTTTGTTTGATTACACTTCACTAGTGGCACACTGCGGACATTCCAATGAACTCTCTCACTCTACAGCTTTTTAGTGATATTAATGCATTACATTTAGACATGTGGTATACACATATGTAATTCAAACATGTGTAAATTATTTTCTTTATTAAAAAATAAAGTACAATAAAAACATTTTCCTCAATAAACAGTTTTAACTCTTATTTCTTGATAAATGTCTACTGTCACAAATTGGACGTGTGCCTAATTATACCAACTACGTACGACTTTTGTTATATTTGACATTATAAATTGTATATATAAAAAATAGATGAAAATTCTCACCAGGCGAAGGAGCACAGGTGCGATAGTAGCACAAATAAATAAAACACACACACACACACACACACACACACACACACACACAAACACAAGCTTTCGCAACCCAATTGTTTCTTCAGGCAGAAGGGAAGGAGAGGGAAAAAGAAATGATGAGGGTTTTAAGGGAGGGGGTAAGGAGCCATTCCAATCCTGGGAGAGGAAAGACTTACCGTGGGGGAAGAAAAGGAATGTAAACAAATACACACACAGCCACACATTTACACAGACACAAACACACCTAGGCATTGAGTATGTCTGTGTGTGTGTGTTTACCTTCCTTTTCTTCCCCCAAGGTAAGTCTTTCCTCTTCCGGGATTGGAATGGCTCCTTACTTTAAAACCCTCATCATTTCCTCTTTCCCTCTCCTTCCCTTCTGCCTGAAGAAGCAACTGGGTTGCGAAAGCTTGCATTTGTGTCTGTGTTTTATTTATTTGTGCTACTACCACACCTGTGCTCCTTCGCCTGGTGAGTAATCTTCATCTATTTTTATATATTATATATATATTTCCTGCTAGGAATTTTTTGTCAATAACATTCACATTATAAATTGTCTAGCACAGTGTTTCTCAACCTGTGGGTCCTAATCCCCACGGGGGTCGCAAAGTCTTGATTGCTTGGGGGGGGGGGGGGGGAATCATAGCGGTACTTGTACCATAAAAAAACTAGGGGTTCAATAATATGAAAAGGTTTGCATAAGTGAAATTTATTTAATGTTAAAACTGTGGACTTCCTTGTGTAATATTGATTACGAATTAAATAGATTATAAATTGTTTAATATTACAGTGGCTAAGCACAAAGCCTGACGACTGTTTTTTTAAGGAACCAGTCTATAGGTAAAAGAACATGATACAATAAGTAATTCTGAAAATTTTGAAAGAATCTACTGCTTTAAAAATTGTGTATACTGTGGGGTATTTCTTAATGAGCATAATTTGGGTTTGAGTCTTGCCAAAAATGCAAAATACTGGTTACACAATCTTGTAAAATAGGATAATGTGTTCCATTCCAAAAAATACACAAAAATAACTTCATGAAACAATTTAAAAGAAAGCCAGACCAAAAGAAACAAAATATAATTTGTTTCCTTTGAGGTAACATAGTTTTGTTATGGTTTGTAAGAAAGCAGGGGCAGAATATTTTTATTTGGTAGGGGGCTCGCCAAAATATTTTTGGTTGGAAGGGGGTCGCATATTCGAAAAGGTTGAAAAACACTGGTCTGGCATACCAATACTGAACACAAAATATGAGTTTTGCTTTTTTCTTGCAGTAGAAATTAATTAGGACACTAAGGCGTTAATGATAAAGGGACCAAACTACTAGGTCATCAGTTCCTCCTACCTTATAAACGAAGAAAAACTTTACGGTTGAAATCAAAACAAACTGTTTTTGTTCTACTAAATTTTGTTTATTAACTAACTAGTTTTCGGCTTATTAGGCCATCGTCAGGTAAACTGTTGACATGCGTCGACAAAGACGCTATTGCTTGGTTCTCAAAGATGTTAAGACAAAGATACACTACACAGATTACTTGGTCTTTGGATTTGACATTTGTTGGAATTACAAACAGTATGTTGCCATGCAGAATTATGTTCTGTTCACATAATCAGTGGCCTCCTTAACATTTTTACATTTTAATTTGCGCGTGAACAGGGTGAAACACATTACATTTTAAATATTATTGAATTAAAAACTATATTAACATTATTGGTACTGTAGCATATGTTGTGATCGTCACTTAAGGTGTACATTAAATTCGTTTTTTACATTGATTTTACTTTTTACTTACATGACAGCATTTGGCAAGATTCACATATTTAAATTACCGTACATTACATATTACTGTGCAGTTATTATATATTGTTGTATTTTAAGGACTAAAAGTAAACATGGTAGGAAAGGATACTCTACTTGTGACATTATGTTGGACTGTGGTGGGTGGCTGTTTTGTTTACATCATGTGAAGCTTAACAGTGGGGATGTGTTCAATTGTACCTGGTCATTAAGCACTAGCTGGGGATTTTTAGCTAAATGTTTGTTTATTTCCAGTGCTTCTAATAGGTTTAGTTTTCTGCCTTTGTTGGCTACGTGAAGCACTTCTGTGTGGACCTGGTAGTTGTGTCCTTCTTTCAGAACATGATCAGCAAAGGTGGAGTCTGTTTTCTGTAATCTCCAGCTACGTTCATGTTCACCCAGTCTAATTTGAATTGCCCTGCCTGTCTGACCTATATACATTTTGTTGCAGTCATTGCATGTTATTTTATAAACCCCACTGTTACTTAATGGAGCCCTTGTGCCTTTGCTGTTAAATAGGATGTTATCTGCAGTGCCTCTTACATAAAATGATGTTCTGTATTTACATGATTTGAGAATTTTGGCAATTTTGGTAGATAATTTTCCTAAATATGGTATAGTACACCAGTTAGTCTTAGTAATTACTGTTTCTGAAATGGGGGAATAGAGGAGGGGTAGAACTTTCTTTCTTTGTTTTCTTTCTAAAATGTTATCTATTAGTTGAGGTCTATAACCATTGTTGCATGCAATATATTTAATGGTATTTAATTCTGCTTGGAAATCTTGTTTTGTTAGTGGTATGGATGTCAGGCGATGTACCATGGAGTGGAAGGCAGCATGTTTGTGTGCTATTGGATGTTGTGAACTAGCTGGTATTACAGTGTCAGTTGTTGTGGGTTTTCTGTAAATTTTGAAAATGTGTGTGTTTGTGGTGATATCTATGTTTAGGTCCAAGAAATTGATGGATTTTTCCCCAAGCTCCATAGTGAAATGTATTTTGTGGTGATTAGAGTTGAGATGTTCAACCGTAAATATGGAAGCGTTCTACCAAGAAGCGACGGAAGAATCCATTTATATAAGAAAAAATTCTGAACAATGCTAATCAATCCATATATAAAACAAATGTATGTATGTATGTATGTATGTGCTTATAGATTACAAGAGCTGAAGCAATTTTCATGAAATCTTCAGATTAGCCCAGTTTGGTAGCGATTGTATCAAGATATTTACGAACATAGGCGTAAAATTTTATGACTAGCACTTGGAATGACAGTAGCGGAGAATGAGCCATCTGCCATTCTTCTGTAAGTATAGTGGTGCCACTTGGGCACTCATGTCATAAAATTGCCAGATGTAAACTTTCAAATAAATCTTACACTGTGATATTAGTATGTAAATACGGACAGGCTGAGGATTGTATAAGCATGGTATGCATTATGTTTAATTGTGTTACATAGAACACAGTAATGAATCAAATATATACACACAAATCAATTTTTATAGATGTAGAATATAAATTCCATCTGTGTGACACCAGGCAAGTCACTAGTGTCTGTGTGTGTGTGTGTGTGTGTGTGTGTGTGTGTGTGTGTGTGTGTGTGCGCGCGCGCGCGCGCGCGCGCGCGGCTGAGATAGTGTGGTTTGGTTCTGTGCATGGCAGTGAGTGAGTGTGGCGAACAAACAATATGAAGCAATAAATATTCCTAGAAAAAGCTATAAATTCTGTGACAAAGTAAGCCGGGCACTTTAGCGTTGAGTCTCGCATTGTGCACTATGATCATTTGCTTAGTCATGGATGAAAGTAGATGAAAGCTTGTGGTTCATTACTGTTTCTATCACTTAGCATCCATAACCCTAGTACTGCTTACAACCAAAAAGTTATGTTTAGCACATCCACACTAATCGGCTGGTACTGCTCAGATTTGACACAGATATAAATTAAATTTGTGACTGAGTTATAAAATTATAAAGGTGGTTAATTTCAAGTGCTCTAAAAATTAGTAGCAAGGAATACAATAATTTCTTGTTTAACTTCTCCAGATTGAATAAAATCTTATCAGGCTTCCAACTGCGACAAGTGGTTAGAATCCCATGAGTTTTTGACTAAGCTCTCCTCGGCCACTGTCAACTGGTAAATGACTGCTGCATCGTAGCTGCCGTTATATGGCCCTACTGCTGGCTGTCACATCACTGGAGCTGGCTACTTCACCATATGTGGTAATGTTTACATCACAAGTTGGTTGTGTTCGCTTTAGGCTGCTGGCTGTGACATCACTGGGGCTCACTTCTTCGCCCTGTGCTCACAGAGTCCGCTTCAACTTCACTATGTCTGGGTCCCAAGCTGTGCTGTGTAGCAAGTCCTTATTAATGGTGTTCGATATTTCAATTTCAACAGCATCCTTTATAACACTATCCAATATCTTTTTGTTTTAGAGATGACAGATGTTTGGTCGAAACAAATTTGGTTTCTATTTTCTAAGGAATGTTCTGCCACTGCTGATTTTTTCTGGATAGCAAAGACGCGAGCACCTCTCTTGTTCTGTCTGGTGTTGTTCTACAATGTGTACAGTTTGTCTAATATATTTTGAATGTGGCTACTATTATATCTTATAAACTCCTGGCACTTTGAGCCTTAGATAATCTTTCACAGGCATCATTAGCTATCTTAATTTTTTTAGAGACCTGAACACAGACACAAAGTTTTCTCTTCAAGAACAGGATAATCTTTCCCGACATTGTTCTACGGAAGGGCAAAAAAAATGCAGATTGTTACTGTCACCTTCCAAAATACTTTTGCCATTTTTATCTTCAAAATGGAAATATAGGAGGAGGATAATTGTTACATCACTGGTATTGGACTGTACGTCAAAGGGTAAACACACACAGTTTCCATACCAAGCTCGAATAATTAGTTACACCACAGTGTAACATATACAGTTGTGACAATTATTAGCATAGAAAAGTTGTAATGGCACTAGAGTACCTAGCAGTGAGCAAGCTTGTGTTTTGTTCTTATTATAGGCAGTTTCTTTCACACACAACATTTCGTTACAGAGTTTAATGATTTGCACATTCTTTCACTTCAGTCAGCTTTCTTACACATGAATATTTTTTGTAAATATAATTACTTTTGCTTCTAAAGCAAATAACAATAAATTATTGCTGTTTTGTGGCTGAGACTTAGCAACAATTGTAGAATTAGTTTCTTTTATCCTGGGAAACAGTTTTAATGCTCTTGACATCTATGTGGTTTCTTCTTTCTGATACAGTTGTGGTGGATTGTTCGGCACATTAAATAAAATGGGTAAAATGAGGTTTTTCTGCAGGAGGTCTAGTCTTCTCATGTTTAAAAACATTTTTTGTTTGTAAAGAAACTGACATTATCCAGCAAATACTTGTAGGTTAAAAGAGAATCTAAATAAACTGTCCTGTAACAAACCATTTCATATGTTCCAGGGTCCTTAAAAAACTAAAGAAAGAAAACCATCGATTTATTTTTGAAGTTATTGCCAAAATTTAGACCAATACATATGCTTCCCATTGTAAAAACTGTTAAAAATCAATTTAACTGATACTACTCGCACTTATCCCGTATCATATTCAGAAATGTGGCTTGTCATACTCTTACACCGCTGTTTAAATGCATAACAAAATTGAGTGCGAGTGTCATGATTGTAAATGTTAGACTGCATTTTAATTGCACAGTTCTAGTGCATATATTTATGCAAATTCTTTATTGCTAATGTTTGTGAATGCTAACAGACAATTAACAATTTAGTGAAGCAAGTTATTATCAGCTAGTGTCAAATAATTTTCAAAGGCTGAACCACTCCTAGCATAACCTCAATAAACTGTTCAGTGTGTATGTCTGAAGACCGATTTCATCACAACCAGTAAAGCATAGAAAACAAAAACCTACAGAGGGGAAGGTAGTGGACAATCTCTGTTTTATTCTATCTTAGGCAATCATCATTCAGAGCTTCCATTTGCATTCTGGGTTTCAGAATTTGTATGCATTGGGTCATCATTTATGTGCGGAAAGTAAGTAATCCACCTCTGTGACGCAGTGGGTACTTTCAGACGGAGACTATGCCATACAACTCACTCAAGTGTTACTCAAATGTGAATGTTTTATTGCAATTTAAACCCACATGTACATGTATTGCTCTTTAGCAACATGTACTCATCCTGATACATACAAGAAGAGCTTTTACTAGATTGTGCAGATATGTGAAATATCTTTCAATGTTGTAAATTATTTTTCTTTGCTAGTGCAAGAAGACACATTACTTTGTAATACTATCTGTTTAATACCAACAATGGAAATAGCTTGAAGAATTCAACAATATTTTGGAAAGGGTAGGTTGCTTACTCACCAGAAAACCAATGAGCCACAGAAAGGCAAACAAAAAAATAAAGTTTTCGGCTGTCAAGCCTTCGTCTACCATAGAATACGCATGCATCTGTGGCTCATCAGGTGTCTCTGTGGTGAGTAGCAACCTATCCTGTTGTCTGTTTATTATACAACTCATGCTGTCTACATACATTCCCAAATATAAAAACATTCTGAGCTACCATCATCATCTGATGATAGCATGACCAGGGAAACACACAATGATATTCAAAATAAAAGTAACAGAAGCTGTAATACCATACATTTTTTGTATTAACAACCTTTTACTGTCCAGGGTACTAACCTGAAGTCATGCAGTCTTCCTTGTACATGTGTCTCATTATAATGAAAAGTTTGTTCATTAAAGCCTTCTTACAATGTACAAGAGGATATATTTAAATGTAAAATGCTCAAAAACTTTGTGGCTGAGAATGTGACATACTATCCGGAATGTCGCACAAGTCTTAAGTGCGCGCCAAGTACTTTCACCGCTTGCCGCCTTGCAAGCACGGCTTGGCGTCCTTCAGACGTCAGCTGCGAGCACCCTCTGCGAGCCTGCTCGCGGCTACCACTGAACTGTATCGGACACTTGGCAATAGGACAGGCACTGGATAAGACTCATCAGTAAGCAAGATTATACCTAATTCAAGATAAACTATGTATCTCTTCAGATACATAGTTTGCAGCCATAAAAGTTAAGTAGGCCTATTGTAATATTTCTACAAAATTTATATCTTGTATTAATCTAGCTTAGTGTTTCTAGTTTCTGCTGTCCCACTGGTTGGTCACCTCAGACTCCGTACCCGCACACGTGTGCATCCTACTTTCTTGTGTCGGTCTCTCTCCACTCAGCCCCTGACACCCACGACAAGCATCAGCGACGAGGCACAAAACTATCAACTCTTAATATCTTTAGTGATTATTTTCTACATAACGTAACTGGATTTCAAGAATCCCACTGCAGTATTTCTTAGCAGATTCCAAAGAAAAACATGGACTAAAACCACTACAAAACAGTGAAGCAAAATACAAACTTTTTTCCTTAAAACTAAATGTAAAGAAAAAAATAAATGATAATTTTTCAGCTGACAGACGAGTTGTAGAATAATGTATTTATTAATAATTATGAAGTAGACAAAATGTATCTGTACTCAATCAAAAACAAAGAAAATACTGATTGTGAACCAGATGGATTGGTTGGGTGGGAGAGAATTGGGTAAGAACTGGGTGTGGGTGGTGGTGGGGGGTGGGGTGATGTAAACTGGAGTCCATAGATAGATGTAGATAATTTTATCTGTCAGGTGAAAAAATCTCAAATCTCTTTCAAGAGTATAAAGTCTAAAACTTTAGTAATTGCACACATTCAGTCTCAGACTAGAGAGTGTTTAAGGGTGAATTAAAATCCATGTCAAGGATATGCAAGGGAGCTTAATAAATTTCTTATTATAATTTTAATGGCTCTGTGCACCCACAATTAGACATCAAGTGGCTTTTAATTTCATTTTTCAAGCAGATTTTGAAATTTTGAAGCAGACTGCACATTTGTGAAACTTTGAGCAAAAGATTTATTACCCTAAAAAATATGTGCAAATTAAGTGACTAAAGAAAAATGTAAAAGAAAAAAAGTACTGTATCAAGTAATTAACAATAGTTACTGCTTAACAACTATTATTTACAAAAACTTAATAAGCCATGCAGCAAGCAATAAACATACCGTGAGCTCCTGGCTGTCCTCGGCGTGGCAAGTCACACCAATAATTCACAAGAGTACCGTCAGGTGTAAATCGGCAAGGTGGAGTCATTGACCTGCCATATGATTTGGCACGGTTGTTTACAGAATCCTTCAGCTTTTTTGGTAAAGACTTGGAATGGTACTCCTTTACTCTATGGCTGCTGGATTTACTGTTCTGCCCTCTGGAGATGGCTTCTGGGGACACAGCAGTTTCCTGTTGGTTCCCGTTTCTTGTTATTTGTGGTTCTATACCAAGATTAAGATCATGGAAGTTTCTGTCAATTGCTTCAGCTCCACTGACATCAGGCTGTAAGTCATTTTGAAAATGGCTGTCACAGACATGTCCATTTAAGTACGAACAGTCTAAAGAATGTCCTGTTTGTAGGCAACCTTCACATTGCTCATTATTGTTTATGCAGGAAGGACACCTCCTGGCTGTACGAGTAGTACCGTTAGTCGGCGGTGCTGTGGCTTCACAGAAGCTCTGTGACATGCCCATGCTCCCTACACTGGCACATGTTGATCTGTGAGGTGAACATCGACAACGAGGAGGACAGGAAGTAGTAGCAGTAGAAGTAGAAGAGTGCAGGCAAAACCCGAGCTCTAAGGACAAGAAAAGCGACAGAAAGTGACAAAAAATAACAATGGTACTAGTTAATATATATATTGCCACAACCCTAAGTATGTTACTCTGAATAGAGCACATTAAAGTTCAAGAGCAAATTTTTGAAACAAAGATTAGTCTGTTTCAAATGACAATAACACCTATCATAATTGACAAAGTGCAGACATCTTACAACCACTATTTGTGGAAATGCCTGGCAACTACTGTTAAAGAGCATCTGAATTCACCTATTCTGTACTAAATCAGCTCTAGACATCCCCTAAACTACTAAAAGCTTATACTCACCAACTAGAACAAACAGTAGGGTTGACAGCAACAAAATAGAACAAAATAAGAGAGCAGTGCTAGAAATGATGGTTTCTTTTACTGAGAACTGAATACAACATTGATGTTTAGGACATTAAGAAATTAGAAGATGAAAAGATAATCACTTGCAGACAGATAGAAAAATCATACAAATGAAATGTTGAGTAAGCAATTTATTTAATTTAAAGTGCTTTCACAAAAATTCAGATATTTAATAAGTTGCTGCTTAAAGATAAGCAGGCATGAAAAAATAAAACTGAAAACAAAATGGTACTAATCTGTAAGTAAAATATCAATGAATGAAGACACAAGATGATTTTATTTTGTTCTATATGTAAAACTTTTTAGAAACTGGGAGTAAGAGAAAAGAATTGGCATACTTTTATTTGTTTATGGAAGTAAGAGCTGAAAGTAACTGGCAAAAGAAGGGAATAGGGGGCAGAAGGTTATTGGTGTGTACGAAAGGAATCTGGAGGGGGAAAATCAGATTCAAATTGTAAGACCTACAAATGAATTCTTGAGACAGCTCCCATTCATGAAGCCCAGATGTTGCAAGCAAAGAAACCAAATCAACATAATGGCAATACAAGCATCCAGATCATCCTATTGTGCTGCATAATTACTTGCAGGAACGCTATACTGACTATTTTCTCTGGAAAATGATAGCGGGCAACATATAAACCCATAATGGTGATCGTGCCAAACTGACAAATCTAACAGTAATTGCATGCAAACTGACAGATAATGAAACTGCCCTTCGTAATGGATCTTTAGCTAAGGGACAGTTTGACATACATAAGGTCAGAGAATTGAATAACAGAAGTTGGAGGGGGGGGGGGTGTTGTGAAGACGGTATTTGAGAAAATAAAATAGTGACATTCAGATTTACATGAATCATGTAGTTGAAAAATACCTTAAAAACTGAAAGCTTTCCAGGTAAATAAAAAAGGTCTGATTGAAAGCATAATAGAAAGGGAAGAAGAAAAGTTAAAGCTGAATATCCCACAGTTATTCAAGTTATTAGAGGTGGAGAACAAGCTTTAACTAAACAAGGGAAGGTCATAAATCGGCCAGGTTACTCATTCTTAAATACCATCCCAGCACTCACCTTAACCAACTTAAGGAGACCAAAAAATGATTAAACCTAGGTGCCAGAAGGGGATCTGAGCTCAAACTCCTGGATATGATTCAGGTGTCTTTACCACTAAACAACATTACTTGGGTAAGCATAAAACAGTCCTCCTTCCAGACATCAAAAATGAGATATGTAATATAAAATACGGCTTCTCTACTGCACGTAGGCCACCTAGCTGGGTGTGACAGCAATGATGATCTATAAATGTGACAACTATATAAGATGTGGTTTAGGCCTTTATGTTTGTTCCATCAATACCAGAATTATGATTAAAGACTCACAGTCCCCAGAGATACTTGGGGCAACAATCTTGTTACCTGTCAGCCCACATGTAAATACTGTTCTGTGTGAAGCTGGCATGACCACCATCAAATTGTAATAAAGGCTAATTAGTGATAAACATGCAACATGCAATTATTTGTGACTTAAAAGCAGGAACCTTAGAACATCTTTTAGGATTAATTCACTTGAGTCATTTTACAAACATTAGCTGTTCAAAATATTTGCTTATGAAAAATTGGTATTCTAATAACATCTGGATGTTACTGCTATTACGGGTTAGGTAACCCGTTCCAAATTATGACATATATTCTTAAGGCTATCTCTAGTCTTCCATTACTCATTTCACCTTGATCCTTTTTCACCATATTCAAACTATTATGAGTACTGGTTCTCTTTGCCCGACATTCTTTTCCTACTGCCTTCTAGTCTCCCCCTCCCCTTTCTTACCACACAGAAAATAGCACCAACACATCCTTACTAACCAAGTTCTGTTTTTCTGGATAATATGTATAAAACATCAAATTCTATACTTTATACAGAAAATTGTTTTTCATTCATTATTGACTTCTGCACATTTTAAAACTTTGTAATTACTTCCGCTACCTCCAGCTCAACTAATGTAACATTTTGTAGCATTTTTAAGTGCTTTAGGACTTATATAATCACTCTACTTTTTATATACCTATTACTATCTGTACTGCCATTTTCGTGTTGGTGCAAGGATGGCAATTTTAGGTCATAAAATATTAAGTTTTGTGTTCATATTTTTCCATTATCAATATGTTACAGTGTCAGTTGTTATTGATACTATTTTATATTTTAC
Organism: Locusta migratoria; assembly: GCA_026315105.1. Taxonomy (NCBI): domain Eukaryota; kingdom Metazoa; phylum Arthropoda; class Insecta; order Orthoptera; family Acrididae; genus Locusta; species Locusta migratoria. Next base: position 617,044,077 of record CM048746.1, on the reverse strand, counting down.
ATTACAAAAAGGAGGAAAAAAGTTATCTGATGCTCTACATTTCAACTTCTTTGTTAACAGTCAAATCACTAATCATAAGCTTCTACAAGAGGCAAAAACTACATTGCTGTAAACATGATATCTAATCAAACTATCAATGTGAAGTGTACAGTTAAATTGGAATGAAAAATTCAGACATACAATTTGACTGTGACATGTACTGACATGAAACTATTTGAGTGCTCTCAAAACCCCTCTAATGAGAATGAATAAGCAACACCAAACCTTCTGAAGAAACTCAATTTCTAATGACATGAATGTATCAACAATTTAATCTGCAGGTGCTGATGACATATTTGGATAAACATAAAAAGTAACAATAATAACAACTTTAACTTTGTAAACGAATCCAAAAACTGTGTATTTATAATATGTGCTGTGCAACAAAAGTGTCTACTCAGATATGAACACTGAAACATGCTGCAATACTACAGAACTTAATGCAAAAAAACAATTACACAGACTTAAAAATATGCAAACTGTGCAAAATAATAATAATAATAATAATAATAATAATGTGGATATTTCTTGCTTTGATGGGGTGTGGCTGGGAAGAATTGTCAAAACCAACAAAAACATTCAATAAAAGTCAGCTGCTTGATTCTAAAAATAAAAATTCTACAAAGTACCAAAACATCAAAATGTTCTTGCTCTAATCTTAAGATTAGCAAATCAATATGTTAAACTGAAAATTACAAACTTTAAGACTTAGGAAGGGGAAGTACAGGTAGGTTTTAAGACAGTCTGCCAATGATAGTGTTGTAACTTTGCATTAGATGCAAGACAATGAATTCTGAGAACTCAAAAATAATAAATAAAATATCCCACATGATGTCTATGGGGAGCAAAAAAAGTGAGTGGCTAAGAAATAGAGTTAGCTAAGAAATTGATTTAACCTATATCTTTCCTTTAACATAAAAAGAAAGTAGTCATTATAAAGAAGGAATAATTGTTCTGTGACTGAATGAGCCAGAAAATAAGATATGATTACTTTCGATCAAAATGAATGAACATTAATGTGTCATTTTCTCACCATCTCGTACATCTCCAGCTTCAATTTCTGTCACACCATTTGCCATTGAGTCCAAGCCTTCATTCTCGGACCGAGATTTAGGTCCTGAACTTTCATATGGCTTAGTCTTCCATCCACCACGTACAAAATTATTAAGATTTGCACTGGGATCACTCAAACGTCTCTAAAAAATATAGAAAGAAATTATTTGAACAAATACAACCTACAATTTATACCTGTGTGTATTTCTTATAAGATTATGGGTAGCATCATCATATTTTAGAATATGCAGTAGAAATGTTTTATTACCCGGTGTGTATAAACAAAAAAATCTTCTGGGTCTTCATCCCAATCAGAATCCCACATATCAGTTGCACAAAGGCCAGGTTCAGATGTTGGGGTTTCTGCTCCAGAGCCTATGCATTTTATGAGTAATTTAACAAGAATGAAATAAACATATGAAACTAATAGTATAAAATAAAATTAACTCAGTATTGTTGAGCAACTAAAATAACCATGTTTGCAACAGTACTGAGTTTTTGCAATCCAGACAAGTCCAAATAGCACAGAAAGTGCATACACTTTGAGAGTATACCAAATTTAAAACACTGTGTTTACTCACAAAGGCTGTAGTTATGCAGTAACATCAAATATTACCATAAGAGGCAAAAACTAACAGTAGTTTTGTTTCATTTGTAATAAGAGATTCAATGCAGGGAGTAGTCACAAATGATATTGGTGTGGTAGAAAATATATTTGAAAGGTTATGGTCAAATACAGAAATCACTCGCCAAAAAAGCAGAGGCATTGAGTTGTTAACAAGTGTGCACAAGAAAGAGAGAAGACTTGCAAACTTTCAGATTCACATTCCTCAATCACGAGTACAAAAATACATGAGCACACACAATCACATACAAGTGCATGCACTTCTGCTGCACATTGTGTCACAGCATGGTCAAATTTTCTCTTGCCTACAATTTGGTGATGAGCATTCATTCTGGTCAATAGTTGTCTGGTAGTCATACTGATATAAAATGCTGGGCAATGATTGCAGGAGAGCTGGTATGTAACAAGGTTGCTTTCACATATGACCCGGCCTCTGCTGGAGTAGAATAGGCCTATGACAGGAATGAAGTAGCATGCTGGGTGATTAAATGGGCATGTCTTGTACCTGTGCCTACAGCATGGTTATGATTACAATGGCTGTATTGATACCTAGGCCTGGATACTGCACTCACTACCAGCTTTTCTAAAGTACGCAGATGGGAATTACCCTTATCACTTCTCCTTCACTCTCAAAATGTGCCTGTATTCCGCTTCCGCTAACCTTCTACCCACACTCTGCCTCACCTACTACCAATGTCTCTGTGCTGCCATCCCTTCCACTTCATGTCCCCATACCACCTGTGTGCACTGCTTTGTGTTGGCTCAGACACCTGTGCATTATGTGCCTAGCCTGTATGCTTGCACCCTTCTATTCTGCCTTGTTTTCAGCCAACTGACACCAAGCTGCTAGTCTACCCCATTTGACCACTCTTCTTGCCTCCTGCCCTCAAACTCTTGATCCACACCACACTAGTCCCACCCCAATCAACACAACACAACCATTACCTGAACATATTTCACTTACTGAATTCAGTGTTGCTTTGAGTGTCTAGCTGATGTCATGTAATGACACAGGCACATATATGTGATTCCATTTGTGGGGGAAGTACACAAATTTTTGTACCCTTGCTTGAAGTTGGTTCATCTAAAATCTACCAAGCAAATGTTCTCTTTTTGTGTGCACCTGTCAATGACTCAACACTTCCACTTATAACTGAAAATAATACCTTTTAACTTCAATTTTTTGTGGATGGGATTATAATACAAAAAGTACAATATTAAATCTCACAAGCTGTAAGTTTAATGTAAAACCATGCTCTATTATTATTATTAACAATTTCAATTATTTATGTTAATAATTATTTGTAATTATTGTTTTTGCAAGAAAGCAATATACATGTATTGCATTGCGACAGATTCCTGATTGGGCTTTAGATCAGGGGTGTCCAACTTTTCAGCTTACCTGGCGGGCCACATTGTACTGCTGCACTACACAGCTGGGGTGGTCAGACATATAAAGTTAATACACTGCTCAAAACAAATAAGGGATCAGGTGAGATATTATCCACAATATACAAATGGTATGGTGTTTTACTCAGATATTGGTTACAACTGTAATGCGGGTTTGCTACAGTACAAAATTTTGCTGTTTCAACTCTTTACATGGAGCTTACTTAGAATGAGGCATCATGGGGCCACCATAATAGTAAAAAAAAAGTCATTCTTGTTGCCCTCTAATATGGTGTGTCATCACCTCTTGAGGTATATTTGTTCATTCTTCCACGAGTGTAATATCCAGCTCTACAACCGTCCTGGAAGGTGCTGGCTTGGCTGCACTGCACCTGTAGGCTAAATGGTGTCATGGTGTTGATGGGACACACCACAGGCCACATTCCCGAAGACTATTTCAGACTGTGTTGCTATTGGGCATCCTGTCGCTACCTGGAGAGTGCGTTGCACCTGAATTGCATTCTACTTCCTGTCCCGGCGGCCTGTTAACTGGAGATAACAATCATTTCTTACTGATGTTACCCATAGACGACGTTGGCCTTGCCTTCTTTTAATAGTTCCTGTTGTCTGAAATCGTGTTCAGATACCTAAAATTACACTTTAGGACACTCCAACAATTGCAGCCACCTCCCTCTGCGTGTGTCCCACTTCCAACCTTCCTATGGTTCTCCATGCCATAGCTTTGGGTAAGTCATGTTGTTGTTGCATTGCACTACCTGCTCACTACACTATTTGAACCCAACTGCTTGTATAATTTGTTTGGTAGAGTAAACACAAGTCAACACTAACCCTTCTGCAGCAATTTTCTGTTATTACCACTGTCTTTGTTGCAGTAATGTTGTTGTCTCCACTCCATAGAACTGACAGAATGACATTATATTAGTTCATTCTGCACATGACAACACTTCAGAACCTAGATACCTCAACTGATCTCATAATTGTTTTGACCAACATACATTTAAGTTACACATGTAATTTAGAATTTACTGATTTATAATTATTTATTCTAAAAAACCAAGATAGAATTACTTTGATTTTTTTACTCTGAATTTGAGAAACTAATCTTCAATATCAGGTTCAATGGAAGTGGTTGCAATTCTCAAGGTGTTCATTTGCGATTTTGGCTCTTTTTATTCTTTGTGTGCTTTACTCTTGAAAACAGCTGTTCACAAACATACATGCTTCCAGGCAAAGATGGCAGCAAAGATGGTGCAGCAAGTGATACCCGTTTTTGGAGAGGTATGACTTGTAAAAGTCCAACAAAGATATAGGATCAAATTTTTATTATAGCTGTATGGTGGACTGCAATTCTATGCATTCCATCCGAAAATCTTCTGGTAATGTATTTGTACTATTTGTAAAAGATGCTGCATAAATACAGAAATTTTGATAATTCTTTTGAAAATTCAGAAATCTATTTTCAAATTCTTGCATCAAACAAAGCATGGTTGTGTATTACATCCTGTATTATTTATGATGATGTTTGGCCAATGTGTTGAAATAATAAAGAAAAAAAATTGTTGTTTATACTTACTTGTGCTTGACACAGTTACAGTTTCATTTGGAGAGCTAAATGTTAAATCTGCCACCCAATTGACAATGCAAAGTTTTGGCACAGATTTAGCTTTTGATATCATTAACAATTTGATTCATCAATAACTACGCTATAAAGTTTTTAACATCTTGCCAAGGCTGAGCAACCTTACTTCTGTAAAATATATGGTATCACCATACTCAACATCTGAATTTCTGAGCAACTTGTGGAACTGGCGATGATTCAACCCCCGAATCTTATAAAATTTGCAATCTAGTAGTGGTACAGTGTTCCCTCCATCACACACTTTACAGTGGATTGCGGAGTATGTAGATGTAGATTTGCTTAACATCATCCATTTCTAAACCTTTAAATATGAATTTTCTTAGGGTATCATGCAACAACATTTCATCAAATGGGTATTTCTGACCACAATGGCATTGTCTTCTATTAATTTCGCAGCCCTTCTATTTCACCAAACAAACCCAAAGCACCACCTGTATATATGTCAGATATATTGACAAAAGACAAAGAAAGTCATTTCAATGTGTTCTTTTTAAGTGCTGTTATTTTGTCTTTACAACATATCCCTTGATACAAATCAAATTTAGAAGCATGTTTTGCTTAGAATGTCTTTTCAAATTACACTCTTTGAAAACAGGTAAGGAAACAACAAATTAAGCACATTGCTTCACTATTGATCTCAAGAAAAAGTTGTCTGCGTCCATTTTTCATTGAATACTATTCTTTCATTGATTTATTTACTTATACTACACTAAAGTTTTTTTTAAGGGTCACAACTGCTCAGGTCATTAGCACCCGACCCTAAACGAGGATGTACTAAAAAAAACAAGAGTTAAGACAACTGCCAATGAGGATGATATCAGGATATTGCTAAAACCAAAGGGTGAAATACATCAAGAGGAGAAAGTAAATGTCCTTTAATAACTTACTCAACTGTATAAAACAAGACCCGAGCAGCTGCTCGTGCGTTGTTGGCTGAATTTTCCTCTACGGTGTTCGGCAGATTGAGAGCAACACGGACATGATTAAAATTAGAACGGGATACTAAAATATTGCACACCGTCAATGGGTGACCACGGAAACACAATGGCGCAGGGTTCCCCGTCAGCAAGTGGTGGTGGCTGAACTGGCAATGTCCAATCTGCAGTTGGGCCAAGATTACTTCCTCTCATCGAGACAGGTGTGAGGAGGTCTTCCAAGTCATTGGGAATGGTTTAATGGTATAAGGGTTGCAGCCCTACCCTCAGCATCAGTAGTCTCTTTCCAAGGCACACCTACATGGCCAGGGAGCCTCAGGAAGTGAACATGAGAACCATCATCTGCTAACAATTGAAGGGAGCATTGGATTTGGTGTATGACAGGATGGATCGGATACTGGTCTTTAAGACTCTGAATGGCACCGAGAGAGAATCGGAGCAGATGACATAGGAAGGATGGCGGTGGTGGCAGATATACAAAACAGCCTGATAGAGAGCAAAAAACTCAGCCGTGAAATTTGAACACTGATCAAGAAGCCTGTATTGAAACCTGTTGTCCCCAATGACAAAGGCACATCCAACACCATCAGTGTTCTTGGAGCCCCCTCTATAGATATAAATGGCAGTATCAAGCTGCGAGCGAAGTTTGACAAACCTCGAGCGATATACCAAATCCAGGGTGCTCTCCTTCGGGAGCGAGCAGAGTTCAAAATTAACAGGAAGCTGGAGCCACGGTGGTGTTGGGCTCTCACGCACTCGAAAGGTGGCATGGAGGGTAAAATCTAGTTCCTGGAGAAGGCGATGAAAATGAACTCCAGGAGGGAGCAAGACAGTTGAAGACAACCCATATTGGCAATCAAGGGAGTCACTGCAGAATGATGGAGTAGGATGGGTGGTTGAGCATTGACAACAGGCGACATGCATACCGACATAATAGTACATCATGCCGAAATTTCAATGTTAATTTGGCAGCTTCAGCGTAAAGGCTTTTAACAGGGCTGGTGTAAAATGCTCCAGTTGCCGGGTGTAGCCCCCGATGGTGGATTGGGTTCAGATGGCGTAAAATTGACGGCCATGAAGAAGAGTAGACAAAGCTTCCATAATCGTTTCAAGAGGACAATGGACTGATAGAGGTGAAGAATGACGGTTCCATTCACTCCCCATGACGTACTGCTAAGAACACGGAGGATGTTAAGGGAACGAGTACATCAGCCAGCCAGGTAGGACACATGGGGAGACCGGCAAAGTTCCCTATCCAATATTAGCCCTAAAAATTTCGTCGTCTCCATGAATCGCGAGTAACGAGCCCAAGATGTAGAGATGGTGGAAGAAACTCTTTGTATTTCCAGAAGTTGATGCAGACTGTTTTCTCACTGGAGTAACGGAAGCCATTGGCAATACTTAAAGAACAAAGACGGTCAAGGCAACACTGAAGACAGCACTCCAGGAGACATGTTCTCGGAGTGCTGCAGTAGATTGTGAAGTCGTCCACAAAGAGGGAGCTGGAGACGTCGGATGGAAGGCAATCCGTAATTGGGTTGATTGCTATGGCGAAAAGTGTCACGCTTAACACAGATCCCTGTGGCACCCCATTCACCTGGTGAAAGGTGTCTGACAAAACAGAGCCCACTCGTACTCTGAACCTCTGATCAATTAAAAGTTCTTGACTAAAGAGGGGGAGGCGGCCACGAAAGCCCCTTGTATGGGGTGTGCGGAGGATGCCTGCCCCCCAACAGGTGTTGTAGGCCTTTTCCAAATCAATGAATACAGCCACCGTCTGGCGCTTTCACAAAATGTTAGTCACAATACAGGTCGACAAGGTAACAAGGTGATCGATAGCAGAACGCTGCCTACAAAATCTGCATTGGACATTGGTGAGGAGATGACAAGGATCGAGTAGCCAAACCAATCAAGCATTAACCGTGTGTTCCACTACCTTGCGAACATAGCTGGTGAGAGAAATGGGGTGATGACTGGAAGGAAGGTGTTTGCCCTTCCCTTGTTTTGGTATGGGCACAACAACTGCTTCACACCAGCATGTGATAACCTGACCTTCAGTTCACTTGTGATTGTAGTTGTGGAGAAGAAAAATTTACCCGTAGGAGAAAGTTTCTTCAGCATCTGAATATGAATGGCATCGGATGCCAGAGCAGAAGACCGGGACAGGGAGAGTGCACATTCAAGCTCCTGCATGGTGAAGGTGGCATTATAACTTTCATGATTTAGAGATTGGAAGGAAGGTGGGCGTGCCTCCTCTGTCTGTTTTCGAGGGAGGAGGGCAGGGTGGTAATAAGTGGAGCTCGAAACCTCCACAAAAGATCAGCATAATGTGTTTGATATATCAGCAGGGTCCACGAAGACTTCATTTGTGACAGTCAGGCCAAGAATCGGGGAGTGGATCTTAGTGCCAGATAACCAGGGCAGGCCTCCCCAGACAACTAAAGGAGGAGTTAATCTGTTAAACGAACTAGTGAAAGCAGTCTAGCATGCTTTTTTTGCTTTTCTTGATGGCATGACAGCATTGTGCTCCAAGATGTTTGTAACTGATACAGTTCGCCATTGCTGGATGGCATTGGCATTGTAGAGCACGTCGCCGGGCCCTAACAGCATCGCTACATGCCATAGTCCACCAGGGGACTGGGACTCGAAGTGGAGAAGAGGAAGTACGTGGTACGGAACATTTGGAAGTGTTGAGAATAATTTCTGTGGGATATTCTCCATGACTGTCACATCTGGGGAAGTTCTGATCGTGGAAAACCACCGTGGAGGAAAAAAGTCCCCCGTCAGCATCCAAGATGGTCCAGCTAGTGGAGCACGGTGACGGGGTATGATGAAAGAGATGGATTACACAGGGAAAATGGTCACTTGAGTACATATCAGAGAGAGCATACCACTCAAACAGACGCACAAGTTGAGCAGTACATGTCACAAGGTCCAAGTGAGAATAGGTATGCACTGTGTCTGAAAGATAGGTTGGTGCTCTCGTGTTTAGGCATACAAGATTTAGATGGTTGAAAAGGTCTGCAAAAAGGGAGTCTCTCTGGCAAGAGGCCAGAGAATTCCATATGGGGGTGGTGATTGTTGAAGTTGCCAATAAAAGAAATAAATAAATAAATAAATAAATAAATAAATTAACAAAAAGAAAAAAGGGGGGGGGGGGAATAGGAAGATGAGCAATGAGTTGCAGCACATCTGCCCTAGTAAAGGCAGATGAAGATGGGAGTACAGATAATACAAAGTGAAAAGGAAAAGGCGGGGAGAGTGATGCGGACGGCATCTGCCTGTAGGTGAGTATGCAAAGAGATGGGATGATAATAGATGTCTTTTCGAATGAGCAACATAACCCCTCCATGGGCTGGAATACCTTCCATATGGGGCTGGTTAAAGGGTACGGAGGTATATTGTGATAAATCTATGTCGTTGCGTGGGCATAACTTTGTTTCTTGGGGACCAACCACGAACAAATGGTGCAACCTAATGAGTAGTTTTAATTCCTCTCTGTTGGAATAAATTCCGTGAATATTCCATTGAAAGAGATCTATGAAGGAAGTGAGTAGAAAAAGAAGGAAAAAGCTGTAGGAGATCACCTCAATGGGTGATGAGGGCCTGATTTCAACGGAGCACTGCTACTGCAATCGGCAGGTGAAGAGCCATGTTCCATTGGTTCGTCTGGAGTTTCTGCCACCTTCCTGGGTTTACCGGCAGGGGCAGCTCCCTCCGCCAGTAAAGGGCCAGCTGATTGGTTAGCAGAAGCGTGTCCCAGCGAGACAGAGGAAGACGGGGAATTGCTTCTGCTAAGTGGCGTGACAGATGAGTCGTGCCGTGGCAGGGAAAGGAGAGAAATCCTTTTTTTTGTGTGCCTTTCTAGAAGAATGATGGCAGTTGTGGAGGCTCAGATCTTAAGAAGTCTTCACGAACGGGCTCTTTTTTTGGAACTCCAGGCATTCGGTTTAGATGTCCATGGTTTGTGAGGAGCTGCTGATGACTGTGTTTTCTGGTGAGAGGAAGAGTGTGGGGAGGTTGAACGGGCAATCTTGGGGCTGGCCGATCCTACAACTGTTTCTATTTACCTGATGGAAGCTCAGCGGGCTTCCTACCAGTTAGAATCTTCTGAGCAGCTTGTCTTTGTAGACAGGGCAGTCCCTCAGTCCCTGGAAGAAGTAGCATGGTCACCCAAGCAATTGATGCAGCGAGGGGATGGAGGTGGACAGTCACCCTCATGAGTGTCTCTGCCACAGGTGACTCATTTGGCTAGATTGAGACAAGACTGAACCTCTGACATTGGTAACAGCACATGGGATTCAATACATACAGGTGAATTGATATTATTTCATATCCCGCTTTTACCGTGAAAGGAAGAGACACCTTGTCAAATGTCAAAAATACAGTTCGGGTTGGTATGAATTCTTTATCAGTGTTTTTCATTACTCTATATATGGCTGTGACACCCTGAACAGTCAAGTACTCTTTGATTTCTTTGTCTAATAACCCATCAAAGAATCTAGTGTAGACTAACCCCTATGACGCCCCCCCCCCCCCCCCCCCCCCCTATGACGAGATAAGCATACGATGGGCTTCCACTTTGACAGGGACGGTGTGAATGAATGTGGTTCAAATTAGTTTCTGAGCCTTGAAGGCACTGTCTGTTTCCAGTAACAAGGTTCCATTTAGCTGACGAGAACACATTTTCGAAGGACCTGAAACGGCTTCGACATCCCTCTGAATAATAAAAGGATTTACTTTTGAGAAATTGTAACCGTCAGTTTGAGTAACCACCAAAAACTTGGGAACATTGGTAATGCTTCCTTTGACTGAGGTTCATCTAACTTTCTTTTCTGGGTTGAAGTCAAGATAGAAGAGAGAAAGGTCATTGGGAAAATGTACCCCACAATTACCGGCTGGTAGAGCGCTTGCCCGCGAAAGGCAAAGGTCCCATGTTCGAGTACCGGTTCCGGCACACAATTTTAATCTGCCAGGAAGTTTCATATCAGCGCACACTCAGCTGCAGACTGAAAATTTCATTCTGGAAACATCCCTTAGGCTGTGGCTAAGCCATGTCTCCACCATATCCAGGAGTGCTAGTCTTGCATGTTTCACAGGAGAGCTTCTACGAAGTTTGGAAAGTAGGAGGCGAGGTACTGGCAGAAGTAAAGCTGTGAGGCATCATCGTGAGTCGTATCGGGATAGCTCAGTCAGTAGAGCGCTTGCCCGCGAAAGGAAAAGGTCCCAGGTTCGAGTCCTGGTTCCGGCACACAATTTTAATCTGCCAGTAAATTTCATATCAGCACACACTCTGCTGCAGAGTGAAAGTTTCATTCTATAAATGTACTGTACATTCTAATATATAGGAAAATCTCTAAAATATGCAGTACACATGCATTTACTCCCCAGTTGATCAAAATATGTCTGCAGTTTTAATTTTCATGAAAATCCAGGCTCTACTAAGAATAATATTAATTTACATTTAAGAGCAGCAAATATGTAGAGTAAGATTTCATAATAAATTACAAAAATCTTTTTAGCTCTCTTCACAAAGCCAATTAGTTTGCATCTAATACTAATATTTGGTTTCTTCATTCAATTAAGAGAAACGTACAGAGATCCAATCCGGTTGTCTCGTCTCAGGTAAAAGGTAAAACGCCAACAATTCGAAGACTGGTTTGAACACCACAGTGCTTTACTAGGTATTGTCCTGTTTGGAAATGGTATGTTGTAGCCTTCCTCTGACTATAGAATTGACTTATCCACCCAGTTATAAGGGAACCTACAACTTGACCTGGATTTCAATCCAGGTGCAACTCGACATTTTCCATGTCAGCAATATTGCCAGAGGCAAAAGAAGTGAAAAGTGACAGATAAAAATCATAGGACTAAGCAGAGATCTTTGGATTCAAAGTCTGGCACTCTACCACTGTGCTACCGAGCCACACGCATAGTCATAGGTCTTTAGTAATTGTTTGGTGATGACAATTTGTTCTCTAGTTGTGAAGAATGTTGGCAGTTAAGGCCCGAGCAAAAGGTGGAAAGGGGGGGGGGGGGGGGGGGGAAGTGCTTGCACTGCTGGACACACCACACAAAACACATCCATAAGTAGAAATGATGCACAGAAGTAACATTGTTTTGTGAATGCTGATTACAGACATATTCATGTTCAAATGTGGTTCTTATTTGTACCAATGCACGGCTCAGTAGTACGGGGAGATAGGTCCTTTACCAAAATTTTACAGAAATAACACACACTGCACTAGCTCGAGGCTCCGTGCTCATCAAGCACATACTCACAAAAGAACTGAGTCCCCTGGGGAGGGGTGTATTTTTCATGATTTAATTTTATTGTACTTCTTTAAATGTCTAGTTTAGTGGTTGCAAATGAAATAGCAATTTAAGAGAGGAAAAAAATGCCAGCATGTACAACAGAAATCTTGAAACTGAATATATTCCGCTTATCGTAAGGGTGGTTTATTTTATTTTATTTTATTTTATTTATTTTTATGTTTTTTTATTTTTACCAATCATGTGTAGATACTTGTTGGGCCACACAGATAGTTGCTTTGGGTTACTTGCAGCCCACAGGCTTCAGGTTGGACACCCCTGATTGAGCCAGATTGGTAACCATATGATGTAGTAATAAAAATATAAATAGAAACTAAAGAAAGCTACAAAAATCACCTTGTTAAGGAGAGTTTGGAGAGAAACTGAGTGATTTATAATGCAAAAGTTGCAGATGTATCTGGTACAGTAGAGTCCCGAAAACTCGGCACTCGGTAACCCGGCAGTCCGTGTAACTCGGCCACACTCTTTGGAATTATGCTCGCAGAGTGCAAAATAGAATTGAAATTGTAGTGTGTAGTTACAGTCTATGCTATAAATGGGCCTAGACAGCATCTTTTATTGTGCCACTTGCATTCTATTTAAAAATCCTTTGAGTTTCATTAATGTCTTCATATTTAAAAAAAAAAGTCATGATCAAAATTATGGGAGCGTATTTTTTCACAGTGCCTTTTAAAATCAGCTTAGGAATGATAGGAATTTTAGTGGAATATTTTTTATGCAGTAAATCACTGTTGTCCACACTTTTCATTGTTCAAGGCGCTTAAATGCCATTTTAAAGTATTTTTCTAAATGTAAATTAAAGTACATACTCTCAAGTAACAAAATTTTAATTTATTAGATATTCTCTTAAATTTATTTTGTGTTACTGTATTCCATCACTTGCATTCTAAAGTAACAATAGAAAGTATTTTATAACAGAAAATCTTACATATTCTTTTTTTTTTTAACACCGTTCCCGATAACCCGGCATTTTCACAAACTTTATCACCCTTAGGTCCACATTAGACTGAGTTTTCAGGACTCAGCAAGCATATTTGGCAGAGACACAATGAAACTGTAATATGTTGCTGTACCTAGTTCATAAGCAAAAAAATTGAATCTGTTAACTTTATTTAACTTTAAGTTGAGGAGGGAAAATTACGCCTCACTTCTTCTAGTTCATTATTGTAGCTAGAATGTTCAAAGTATAATGATTCTACTTTTAACATCATGAAGTTGTTTTCTGTAGGCTCTCTCCTCTTTTAACAGACTACTTCTGAATCTCTATTACCAGTACTTTTGCCTGCGTAGAGTTGATTTTGTTATCAGCTAAGTGGTGGACACTTATAGAAAAAACAAACACTCTGGATATATTTAAATATTTATATGTTACAGACTGATCACAGTTATTCATCAAATGAAAATGACAAGAAAACAAGAAATAAGTGCACATAATATTTGTACCCACCTTTAGGTTTAGTTACTGCCATTTCAGCATGACCTTTTCCTTGAGGGCCTTTCATCCGTACAAATTCTACGCGTTGAGTTGTTGCACCAGAAAACAATCCGAATGTCATTCTTTGAGCCATTTTGCTACTTAAGCTGGACTGAAAAAGAGATGCCAATTAAACACACAAATCATCACATATGAAAATGCATTTTAATAATTTAATTTGTGAACTGTATCTCCAAAACTCAATGGACCATAGGTGAACTCCAATTTGAAAAATAATTAAAGAGCAGAATAGCATGATATATCTTACCCTGGCATCATACACTTTCTTGAGGGCATCGTATCTAATAGAGCCCAAAAAAATGACTCCCTGAATGGCACCGTCTCTGTCAGATGCTACAAGTTCTACACAAACCATCTCACCATCTCTGACTAATATATCACAGAATACCTAAAACAATGTTTTAAAACCAGATAATGAGAAAGTTCATAAATTCTCGAAACAATAACAAAAATGTACAGATATTAGCTAGAAACTGCTAAAACATAATACCATATAAAATTACACAAAATTTAAAATTAACAGGAATTAAATCCCTGTATTCAAGCATGAACAACTACACCCCCCTCCCCCCCCCCCTCTCTCTCTCTCTCTCTCTCTCTCTCTCTCTCTCTCTCTCTCTCTCTCACACACACACACACACACACACACACACACACACACACACACACACACACACACACACAAATGAGACACTAAAAACAAATGACACTGGCATGAACAAAAGATTGAATAAGCAAGGGAAGGGTGAATAGAAAGGTAAGAAAAAGAGTATGTTACTGCAAACACTTCAGTGGAAAGCTTGTTTACATCAGAGGCAACACAGTGATGATTGTTACTAAAGTTTAAAAAAAACCCATAAAGAATGTTAGGAGTAAGGTGAATGGAGAGTGACTGCATTTGAGGCATCAGCCATTGCTACAACATGTCCAGGTAGGAATATCCAGTGAGAGTGCTCTCTGTGAAGAGCAACGTGACAAGGCACAAAGGCTCAAATTTAATGCATTCGTGTGGATGATCTGTACCACAGATTCGACAATTATGTCTGTTCACTTTCCCGTTAATGTGGATCTTGGCTTCAATGCTAAAAAATTAAGTGACCAACAATATAATGGAAATCCTCACTCAATTGTTAAACTGTGTACACAATTCTAAACACTTGTCTTTGTTGTCATCATTGAGCTTTTGCACTAGCTCCAATTTGAAAGATTTTATAGAAAATTTCTGTCATAGGACTTTCCACACAGTCAGTGGAGCCATTTAGAGTTTGCGAGATGCAGGATGCACAGATTTCATTGCTCCTTATGAATGTGTCTCTTACACGCTCCACATTTACTTCACTCACACTGGGATGTCCACTTCTCTTTGCCAGGCACAAGCAACCTGTCATAACAAATTTGTTGTGCCAGTGGTAAATAGCCTTCCTCTTTGGTAGCTTCTTACTGTACTTCGTTATAAAGATCCTTTAACACCTGTAGCACACTTGTTTTTGTCGAACTCTAACATAAAGAAAGCTCGCTCCATACCTGAATGTGCCACATTTGCAACTAGCACCAATTATCAGCAAATTAGCAAACTAGTCTGTTGCGGTATACATTATGAAAAAACCTCAGGGTTTCTCTTCAAAATGACATATGTATGGTACCTATACAATGGTCAGTTCTTGTGTGATAAATAATTGAAACTTTATGCACACCCTGTATATGTAACAAGCGCAAAGCATTGTCAGATTTTCTGGTACAGTATATTCCAGATTAATCGAAGTAATGTTGGAGAAAAGATGCACAAATAATAATAATAAAACATGAATGATCAAGATACTTTTAAACTTGTTATGTTTGTTCAAAGGATTGTCCAAGTTCTCTGCACAAGTACAGAAGGTACATTTATTTCTTAAAATATTCATGGTGGTCTGCTTCTGAGAGGAATTGTCATTTTTTTTCGCATAGCATTCAGAATTTTTCTTGTAATGATGGTGTCCATTTATTTAAACAGCTTAAAGATAAAGCCGTCAACAATCCGAAGATTGGTTTGAACACCACAGTGCTTTACTAGGCATGGTCCTGTTAGAGGTGCTATGCCGTTGCCTTCCTCCAACCTTCGAACTGACTTACCCAGCCAGTTATAGGGGGACCTACAGTTTAACATGGGTTCTGAACCACAGTGCTACTCAGTATTTTTCACATGAGCAATACTGCTAGAGGTGAAAGAAGTGGAAAGTGACAGATAAAAATCCTAGGACCTGGTGTGGATTGAACCTGCAACCTTTGGATTTGTAGTCTGACACTCTACCACTGTGCAAACGAGGCGCACAGCTTATGACCCATATACTCTATAAGAGTAGACAGGTTTCAGTGAAGTACGGTAATTGACAATATCTTGACTTTATCCCTATGTTCACATTCAAAGTCGTCTTCATGTTTTCTTCGTTATATCTTAGGGTAGATGGGCTAAATCCCTGCATGGGGTAAAGCCACACACCAGGTTTTTGAATTGACCATCAACGATTGAGGAGTTGACTGAAATTCATCTCAGCAGGTCACTCCAGAGGTGAGAAAATGAGGTTATGATTTTTTTTTTTTTTTAATCTTAGCAGTAACGTTTTTGGAGTTTTACTTCAAGATCGTCCAGTGTACAGTTTGAAAAAGATGAAACATCAAATTTCTTGTTGATACTGCTACACTGAAACTTCACTTTAGCACGGACATACGGACATTATTTTTCTAGTTGGCTCCCAAAATCTAAATTGTGCATTTTTTCAGAAAGTGGTGAAATAGTGCAAATTCCAGCAGGTAAGAAGAGGCAAATCCCTGTAGCTCTAAAATGTAGGGATTTGCCCATTCAACTGAAAATTGTTATTTTTCACTACTTTATCAACATTTACACTTAGAATGTGGTTTGTAATTTTGACTCTCTTTTGAAAGATATTTGGTAGTGGGTATCTACTCAATTATTGAGTGCCAGTTTTATCTTTTTTTATTTTATTTTAAATTATATCATTCTTAAATTCTAAATATTTTTAATATTATATGTTTCTATTTAATTTTATGGTCTAGGAACTACAAAACAAAAACAGACAGAGGTTGTGCTCAGTGAGTCATGCAGGTTCTCCAATTCGTAAATTATTGGGTTCCACATGGGCACACTAAGAGATCAACAGAAGAAAGGGGGAATCCTCTTCATGTTTTCTTTGTCCTATCTTAAGTACAGTAGCATATTTTATTGTTAACCAACAAAAAGATTAAAGAAGGTATTAAATTATGTTCAAAGTCAATAAGTGCTCTCATGCTCTCATTACCAAACACTGGCTGAGTCTCAGTAATTTGCATTTCATCTGAAGTAAAAGCCACGTTTTCTAACTTATATGTTTCAAGATTTCTTGACGTCTAAGAGTGTGTACTACCAATCGAACCCTTCTTTTAGTCAAGGAATGCCAGAAATTCCTTTTCTCCATGATTCTCTTCAGTACAATCTCATTAGTTATGCGATCTATACTTTTAATCGTAAGTATTATTCTGTAGCACCGCATTTCAAAATCTTCTATCCTCTTCCTGTCTGAACTATTTATTGGCCATGTTTCACACCAATACGAGGCAAAACTTCACACAAATGCTTTCAGAAAAGACTTCCTTAAGCTTAAATCAATATTTGATGTTAGTAAATTCCTCTTTTTCAAAAACGCTTTTCTTCTCATTGCCATTCTGCATTTTATATCCTCTGTGCTGAGACTAATGTATGTTATTTTACTGCACAAGTTAAAAAATACTCATCTACCACCTTTATTATATCGTTACCTAATCTAATTGCTTCAGTGTCAGCTGATTTTTCTTGGGCTGCATTCCATTGCCCTTATTTTGCCGTTGTTAATGTTCATCTTATATACTTGCTTCAACACACTGTCCAATCCGTTTAAATGCTCTTCCAGATCCCTTGCTTTCTCTGACAATTACAAACACAATGTTTTTATTTCTTCACCCTGAACTTTAATACCTTCTCCATTTTTTCCTTGCTTTCCTTCACAGCTTGCTCAATGTACAGATTGAATAACACTGGAGAAAGGCTACAACCCTATCTTACTTCCTTCCTAACCAATGCTTTCCTTTCATGCCCTTTGACTCTGCTCACTTTAGAATTTGAAGGAGTATATTCCAATCAACACTGTCAAAAGCTTTCTCCAAATATACAGAAGCTAGAAATGTAGGTTTGCCTTTCCGTAATCTGTCTTCCACAACTCTCTAAGTCGTGAGTATTGCCTCACATGTTCCTACATTTCTCATGAATCCAAACTAATCTTCCCCAAGGTTGGCTTGTACCAGGTTTTCCATCCTTCTGTAAATAATTGATGTTAAAATTTTGCAACTATGACTTATTAAACTCGCGCATCTGTCTGCGCCTGCTTTCTATGAAATTGTGATTATTACATTTTTCTTAAAGTCTGAGGGTACTTCCTGTGTCTCATACGTATTACACACTAGGTGAAATAGTTTTGTCATGGCTAGCTCTCCTAGAGATTGCAGTGGCTCTGAGGGAATCTTATCTACTACAAGTGTCTTGTTCCGACTTAGGTCTTTCAGATCTCTGTCAAATTCATCTCTTAGTACAAATGATTGTAGAGCTTATGGGACTTAACTACGGGGTCATCAATCCCTAAACTTACAAACTACTTATGAACTTCTTACGAACTAGGACGGCACAAATATCCATGCCCGAGAGGGGATTCGAACCCCCGACCGTAGTGGCCGTGCAGACTGTGACTAAAGCGCCTCAGTCCCCTCGGCCACCGCGGCCGGCTCTCTTAGTACAGTATGTTCTATTTCATCTTTATTTACTTCCTCATCCCTTATCTAAGTTCGTTTCTTTTTTAGAGTCCCTCTATGTACTCTTTCCACTTTTCTCAGCTTTCCAAATGTGTTTTATTTTCCTGTAGGCAGTATCTATCCCCCCCCCCCCCAATTTAAACATTCTTCTACAGACTTGCATTTGCCTTCTACCCACTGCTGCTTAGCCATTTTGCATTTTCTGCCAATCTCAATTCATAGTCATCAGTACTCCATTTTACCTGATTCATTTACTACATTTTTATATTTTTTCCTTTCATCAGTTAAATTTAATATTTCCTGTGATATCCAAGTATTTTTTGCAGGTCTCGCCTTCCAACCTAATTTGTTCTCTGCTGCCTTCACCATTTCATCTCTCAATGCTACCCATTCCTCATCTACTGTTTTATTCACACCCCCCCCCCCCCCCAATTTCTGTCAATTGTTGCCTAAAGCTGCCTCTGAAATTCTCAAGAACTTCAGGTTCCTTCAATTTATTCAGGTCCCATCTTCTTATTTTCCTATCTTTCTGCAGTTTTTTCAGTTTCAGTCTGTAGTTAATGGTCAATAAGACATGGGCAGAGCCTATATCCCCCTGGATATGTCATAGATTTCAGAACTAGGTTTTAAACTATGTCTTACCATTATAAAATCTATCTGGTACCTTCCAGTGACTCCTGGTCTCTTCCATAAATACAACCTTCTTTCGTGATTTTTAAACCAGTGTTTGTTATGATTATTTAATCACAGCATTTTATTTTGCAATATAATAAGGACAGGTTACAACTCCCCACAAAGAACGTGACAATGAGCTTTGACAGACACAAAAAAAAGACACACCATAAAACACTTATGCTATCAGCCATTGCCTTCTTCACGAAATAGAACATTTACGCAATCACAAAGGCACACAACACAGTCACCCAACCGTCATGGAGTGGGGCAGCCGTCAATGACAGTTGTGTGACTGTGTTGTGTACCTTTTTGGTTCAGTGTATTTTCTATTTTCAAAAGAAGGCGATGGCTGATAACTTAAGTGTTGTATGGGTGTATCTTTTTAAGTGCCTGTCGCAGTTTGTTGTCACATTTTTGCAGTAAGTTGTAAGCTGTCATTATATTGTTTGATCCTAACCTGGACTTTCCATTATTAACCTTTATTTTGCTCACTAAGTAAATGAAATACTACAAATTCAATTGTTTTGTTGCACTTTAAAGCCATCAGATAGGCATTCTTCAACTGTGAATGATTCACTGTGCTCTGAATTAGTTGCGTATTGTTTGATAGAATGATTGAAATAGTAGTAAGGAACACAACAGAAAAGAAACCTTCAGAGATGCATTAGTAAAGGCAACAGAGTCTACTAATGTAAAGTCTAGGTTCGAATCCAACAATATGATTAAGGGCATTTTACAAATCAACGCAAATACGTACAATGAGCTGTAACAGGCATATAAAAAGACACAAACATACAACACTTAAGCTATTGGCCTTTGGCCTTCTTAAGAATAAAGAGCATTCATACAGTCACACTTTAGTCACACAACCGTCATCTCCGGCTGCTACACTCCTACACAAGGCAATGGAGGATAAAACAGATAAGGCATAGTAAGAAACTTCAGATAGTTAACCATATACTGAATCTAACTGACAAGGAGAAAAGATAAACATATATGAAATGTAGTAGGCAAAAGGTGTTATGATGGTGGTTGTTTAGAGGGGACTAAACTGCTAGGGCATCAGGCTGCTGTTCCTAGTGAAGATTGAGTGTAATGTAAACAAAAGAAAGTCTGGAGCTGAACACAGAGAATGAGAGCCCAAAAGTAGTACAGATGGACAATGAACATTTCACTGACAGCACAAATGAGGAAAATACAAAACAAATTTAAACAGATTGTTGAATCGAAATAAAATATTACAGCAAAATTTCGTGTCTGGCTGATCACTGGGATAATAAAAGACGAGCCAGCCACAGTGCACACACTAAAAACCACTAGTCAGTAAACATAAAACACTAAAACGATTTAAAAGTTATGGAGGGATGGAACCTGAGAGATCAGGAGAAAGCACCCTCCTTTAAATAAAATTGTTAAAACCAGGTGCATGGATAAAAGTTAACACAGATTCAGCCATGGAGGCATTGTCTCCTAGCACTAATGTGAGGATACCTGGAAGATTAAATGGCTGCCGCAAGTGGGTTAAAATGGGACAGTCCATCAGGAATGTACCACTGTCAAAACAACATCACAGCAACATGTGGGCAGAGTCTCATGGCAAAGTAGATTGCAGTGAGTCAACCAAGTATGCGCAATACAGATGGCATAGGACAAGCGACTCCCAACATTTGAGCCTCAGTGAAGTTTTCCACGTGGCTGTGGATGGTTTGATCACACAAAGCTCGTTTTGTGCACTCTAAGCAGACCATTCTAACTCCACAAACTTCATGCACCTTCCTGTGTAGCACCAACTTTAGGTCTATTTCCACAAGACCTATTTCCAGAGGTTGTGAGGTGGTGGCCTGTTTGGCAAACTTATCAACATGTTCATTACAAGGTATGCCAATATGCTCTGGGGTCCAGACAAAGGCCTCTGAATGACCAGACCTGTTGAGGGAGGAGACAGTGTCTTGGAC
This sequence comes from Locusta migratoria, assembly GCA_026315105.1. Taxonomy (NCBI): domain Eukaryota; kingdom Metazoa; phylum Arthropoda; class Insecta; order Orthoptera; family Acrididae; genus Locusta; species Locusta migratoria. The sequence goes on along the minus strand of CM048746.1, from coordinate 617,023,103 downwards.
ACACTGCACCAAAGGTTATTTAGTGAAAAACTGGTTGAGTGATTGAAAGCCACTCAGGAAGATGACAAAGGACTCTCCAGGGCTTGAACGGAAGTGCTCTAGAGCACAATAAATAGTGACCAGCTCTGCAGTGCAAATACTGGACCGTTCTATGTAGTCACCACAGGCATAAGCAAATGCAGTTTGGCAGTCCACCACAGAACGTCTGTGTAGACTATTTCTGCATCACGCAATGAGTCCATAAGGGTCGCAAACTGGCGACAAAGTCTCGCTGGTGGAACTGAAGCCTTTGAGTCACATGCCAAATCCAAGTAGAGGTGCAAGTGAGGGAGGGACCAAGGAGGCGATAGGGAAGGATAGTGGAAGGAGAGGGGGGGAAGGGACTCTAGAACCTAGAGATGAGCAATCTGCTCCTGAACTGATTCAAAGAGCCAGATCCTTCTAAGGAGTAAGTGATGGATGAATCAAAAAAAAAAAAAAAAAAAAAAAAAAAAGAGTGGTAGTTCATCTGATCCGAAAAGTCCCTCTGGTGACAGCAATGAGCTGCATAAGCACCCCTTGCCACATTCTTCAGAAGTTTCCTAAACCCCTTGCCACATGCTTCAGAAGTTTCCTAAGCTACAAAATAAATGTGCTATAGACCATGTGCAAGTATAAAACGCAAAAATTGAGCGCCTAAACACGTGCAGCACCTTCACGCTGTGAGTCGAGAATTGGTGAGTCGCGCAAGCAGCATGATTCAGTGAGCGCGCGGCTCCCGACTACCGCTGACTCGCTGCTCCGCACGACTCCGGCGATCGAGGCGATCCGACCGCCAACTGAGTCGGTGAGTTAGCTGGTTCACCGGTTCACCTCTCCCCACCACTCTCCCAACTCCGCTCGATTGCGGAGTCGCCCGTGTGGCGCGCTGCTCATTATTCCCCCCACTCCTCTGGCGATCCGCATGGTGCCGAACAAAGCGACTCCGCGCATTTCTTTGTTCTCTCGACTTCTGTGTTCTGATAAAGCTTGCAGCTCACTTACAGAAACTATCATCTGAAGCAACAGAAACCGTCATATTCCTATTTCAAATAGTACTCGAGATAAAACGTATTTATTTAATGTTACATGTTTTTTCTTAATAATAGGAAATCTGCAGTTGGTAGCAAAAACGCGTTAAAGTACAAAATTAAACTATATAAAATTTCTGCGAAAAATATCCTACTCCATTTTTCTTGAACACTTGTAGCTTGCATGAAGGGAGCAACTCTTGTGCAATGTGCATTCTGTTGCTTAAATTTTGTAAGCCCATATCACACAGATTCCTGACTTCATAGACGAGTGTCCTGTAACAAATTATGCGTCTTTATGCATCTACATTGTTTTGGCACGTTGAAAACAATGACTATATAATCGAATAACAAAGAAAACAACAATGTGCATTAATGTTTTCTATATCTGAAACCATTCAGTTTCGGGAATGTGTCCATTTGAAATTTTTGCTGCTGGCGTCAGTAACAACAAACTTGTTTTCGAAAGGAGAGAGAACACTAGGATGTGAAACGAGATGTCTATAACTACGTTTCTGAGTAACATATCTTGCTTTAATGTTTCATTACGAATTTAATGTGTTTGGTACAGTAGGATGTGTGTGTTTGCAATTAAAGATAAACTATATTGGGAAGCACTTAAAAAATAATTCGCATTGCTCTGTATAGAGAATATATAAAACTTTGCACAAATAACAGGAGAAAGGGTTGTAGTTACAGGTACTAAAAATATAAGGTGGAACGGAAATCTTACCAGCAACTGCAAAACATAGAATATAGGAGCCCAGAACGCTACCCCTGTACTACGCCGACTGTAAGACTATCACTGCAGTTATTTACCTAATTATTTCTTTAGCTAAGACTCTCTTCGAACTTAATCAATTGTTGATGGTTTGTACTCACAAAAGAAAAACTCATTGACGAGATAGTCGAAAGTATCTGTACTCGTCGTATTTTCGAAGAATTTGGCTGGAGATTTTCACAGTCTTTTTTTCGTACTTGAAGTTAGGAATGAAATAGTCCACGAACATTTAATGGACATTACTCTTTTGACGCCTTATTTTCGAAATTAAATAAAACTTTATTGCTTACTCTGGAGCTATCATTATTTTACTGTTTATGGGTGCCAGACTTTAGTTTTTAGATAACAAGTGATTTGTTCTAGCGGCCATCTTGTAGCGAGAATCTGTCTCGCTCACGTAAGACACCCGGCCGTGTCGCTGAATGTCGCTGCTTGTAGCTGCTGTGTCGCATCGGTGAATATCGCGCGCTGTCACTCGCTTTTGTTGCGCACGGCTATTCCGCTGCAGCAGTTGCCACGTTTTGCACGGAACTCTCGCGATATATCACGTTTCATTCAACTCTCTTAAACTACTCACTGTATAAATACGGAACTAGTATTTTTATTCTGCAAAATATTGTAGTTTTGAATGAGAGTATAAAAATAATATTTTTTTCTTCTTCCAATTATTTCACCTGCAAAAATATTTAAATTCTGTTATAACATGTTTAATTTTTAATGTATGTGTAACTAACAAATTTTAATTTTCGAAACTACTGACTTACAATAAAATTATTACTCTTCTTTCTTCTTTCACAATATGGCCAAATCAGATAAAAGTATAGTGACAAAAAAGCAATGTGACATCGTTTTACGTTTTTTATCAGTTGGTGAGTCGGTGAACCATGAAAAAGAACTAGTTCATCCCAGTGAATGACTATTTCTGATCCGATCTCTGAAAAGATCGGTTTTGCCCATCTCTACTAGAACCCAGGCTGTAATCGAAATACCTGACCTGGTTCGCCATTGTGGGGAGGGGGATGCAGAACACAGAGAAAGAGGAAGCATGAATGTGGGCGACGTTCGATGCCAGCAGTTGTTGACAGTGGTATCGTAGGGGAGGAACCCCTGCTTTAACAAGAAGGCACACCACCGGAGTTGTGCGAAAAGTGCCCATAACCAGCCTGTCGACACAAAGTAGGATTGCGTGAAGCACACTTAATGCTGAAGGCGCTGCTGAATCCCATAGTTAAAGCAGGATTGAATTAAGGCCTTGTAGAGCTGCGAAAGAGTTGTTCATGCAGCCCCCCAATCAGTGTGGCTGAGGCACCGGAGGACACTGAGGTGTCGCCAGCACTGTTGTTTAAGCTGTCAAAGGTGGGACATCCAGATGTGCCGGACATAGAAAAACATGCCCACAAAGCAATGCTTCCCCTCTATGTGAAGTAGTCCATCACTAAGATAGAGCTCTGGGTGTATATGAACCATCTGATGGCAACAAAAATGCATCAAGCTTATCGTAGATACAGTGAATTGAAAACTAAGGGCAGAGACCTAAGATTGCAACTTGTGAATTGCACCTTGCAGCCACCATTCAGCGATGCTGATGCTTTTGGAACTATAATATACACATAAGTCATCGGAAAATAGGGAGAAAGAGACTTACGAGCCAACTGCAGCTGTGAGACTGTTAATTGCCACCAAAAAGAGGGGGGCACTTAGAACAGAGAGCCCTGTGAGACTCCAGTGTCCTGAATGTGAGGGGAACTAACAGGTAAAAACTCTACCATAAAATGTGCGAAGGGAGAGAAAGTTCTGGATGAAGATATGAAGAGCACCCCATAAGCTCCATTTGTGCAGTGTTGCCAGAATATTATGGTGCCAGGTGGTGTTTTACGCCTTCTGAAGGTCGAAGAAGACAGCGACAAGCTGCTTACGATGAGCAAAGGCTATACAAATAGCTGACTCCAGTGACAACATTGTTGACAGCTGATCGAACTTCATGGAAACCTCCCTTTTGTGGGGCCAAGAGTTTCTGATCTTCAAAGAGCCACATGAGCTGCCGGCAAACCATTCATTCGAGGAGCTTGCATAAAATGTTGGTGAGGCTAGTAGGGCAATAACTATTAGTCACCTTCAGATCAGCGCCAGGTTTAAACACCGGGATGATGAAACTGTCCTGATAATGGGATGGGAAAAAATCTTCAATCCAGACACAAATACGGTGAGCAGTTGATGTTCAGAATCCACTGACAAGTGAAGACGGAACTGGCTGTGAATGCGATCTGATCCTGGAGAGGTTTTGGGGCACACAGCAAGGGCACTCTCAAACTACTATGCACTAAACGGTGCATTGTTATGTCTCCCCATGGTGCGTGTGAAACCATAATGGCTTTCGCTTGAGTCGATCTTTAAGGCTGCAGAAGTCTGCACTGTAGGCTTCTGTCACAGACGTACTTGTGGAATACTCTTCCATGTGTTCAGCAATAGTGCTGAGGTCAGTGCAAACAGTACCCTTAAAGTGGAGACAAGGAATCCCTACATTTGGGCGATATCCAAAAATGTCTTCAGACTTGCAACCACACCCAAGAAGCGGAGGCGAGAGAACCAATGGTGGCTACATCTCTCTCCAATCAGTCCTGTTTACTCTACTGGATCAGTTTCTGAGCTTGGGCCCGGAGACATTTGAATGTAATTAAGAGCTGAACACATGGGTGGCATTGGTGGTACTGCAGTGTTCACCAACAATCCCAGATGGCCTCACCGATCTCTGACGTCCACCAAGGCACCAATTTGTGCCTTAATGTACCTGTTGAGCATGGGATAGTCTTCTAGGCAGCAGAAACAACGGCCATAGTGACCTGGTGAACTGCTACACCAATTTCAGCAGGAAGTTGAGCAGCAACCATAGCAGCCAAAGTATAAGCTGGCCAGTCTGCCCTGTGGATAGACCATTGATGCAGATGGTCTGCTGGTTGAGACTGAGGCAGAGACAGGAGGACAGGAAAGTGATTGCTACCACTTGGATGCTCCAACTGAGATGGGGGAGAAGGTGTGGGCAACATAGTGAGAGGTCTATTGCCAAGTACGTGCCATGTGCCACGCTTAAGTGTGTGGGAGCACCAGTATCCAGGTAGCACACATCCAACTTTGTTAAGACAGTCTCGACATCCCTACCATGGCCTGAGATCCAGGTTCCACCCCACAAAGGGTGGTGGGCATTGAAATCTCCAAAAAGGATAAATGGTGGGAGAAGTTGGGTAATCAAGGCAGTGAGGTCAGCAAGAGAAATAACCTCATCTAGGGAGAGGTAAACACAGCAGATGGTGATGTCTTGCATTGTCCGCATCCTGACAGCCACTGCCTCAAGCACCATGGGGAAAGGCACGGGAGCACTGGGCACAGAAGTGAGGATGTACACACAGACAGCCCAATACCTGTCATGGGATGAGTGGTTTTTATAATAGCCCCGATAGTGACGGAGGGCAGGGGTCTGCTGAATAGGGAACCAGGTTTCCTGTAATGTAATACAGAAAGCAGGAAAGTGGCACAACAGCTGTTGCAACTCTATACAGCTGGCAGAAGAAACCACCACAATTCCATAATAAGTTAAAACTACCACCCGAGGCATAGGGCATACTGAAGAAGGAGGTGGAGAATCAGGCACAGAACTGTCTGTTGTCACTGTCTGCGGAAGTTGAGCCTTCAACATCCATGGCAGTCTCAACAATAGCCAAGTACTCATGGGATGCAAGGATCTCTGCCTCATCCTCCGATGCAGAGGTAGGCAGAAGTGACACCTGGGATTTTTCCTTCTTGTTGTTCTTTTTTCTCTTGCACTGGTCCTTTGGTTTCTCTTGGTGGGAGGGCTTGACTGACTCAATCTCAGGGACTGAGGTTGCTCTTGAGGCCTTACGACCAGCAGTTGGTAATCCTTTCACTGGTGTCAACTGTACCAGTGTCAGAAACCATTGAAAAGTGATCCTTTCCTTGCAAGAGGAGCCAGAGAAGGCTGGCGTGTGTCTGGCTCGGGGTTGGGGATCAATGTTCCCTTTGGTGGAGGAATTAATGCTCCCAAGGTAGAGGGTTTGGGAGCAACAAAAGGGGAGCTATCCCCAACTGTCAAAGGGGCAGGTAAAGATGATCAGGCCTGTGGGCCCATGGAGACTTGCTGCACCAACAGGGACTTTGTTGCCAGGGATGGTGATGGCAAAACTGTTGTGGCATAGGATGTGGCCATGCTCACAGAATGCAGCTTTTGGTATTTTCTCTTTGCCTCTGAATAGGTCAGCCTGTCCAAGGTTTTGAATTCCATGATTTCTCTTTCCTTGTGTAGGACTGAACAATCTGGTGAGCAGAGGGGATGTTGCTGGATACCATTAACACAGATTGGACATGGGACATCTGGGTGTGATGCATGTCCGCATTCCTGACAGGTGGGGTGGGTTTCACATTGGGAGGACATGTGCCAAAAGCACATGACTTCAAAGGCAACTAAACACAGCACTTATACTGAAAGCAGGTTTATTACGAACTTAACATACACGCGGCACTAACTGCCTCTCGGGCAGAATGCTCTGCTATTTATATACAGACAGTATGTACCAGAAATTAGAAGAACAGTTAACATAAGAAACAAATAGAATTTACAAGTGTCTGTTGTGCAGCTGGCTTACCACTGGTTTCTTGTCCATGGTTCTTCTGATGATATGGACTTTCGGAAGGATGTACTTGGTATATCCCTTGTATTCTGGCTCTAGTCCGTGTAAGCGACGGCTTTTACGTTGCCTAATTGGAGCCAATGTACTCGTTATATCCCTTGTATTCCGGCTCTAGACCGGGTAAGCGATGGCTTTAACTTTGCCCAATTGGAGCCACAGTGATGCAGCTGTTGCACAGGATACCCGATGCCTCCCCCAAACAATGTCACGTTGAAATGGAAGCAGCCTTGACTTCGAAGGCAACTGAACATAGCACTTATACTGAAAGCAGGTTTATTATGAACTTAACATACACGCAGCACTAACTGCCTCTCAGGCAGAGTGCTCAGCTATTTATATACAGACAGAATGTATCAGAAATTAGAAGAACAGTTAACATAAGAAACAAGTAGAATTTACAAGTGAACATAAGGAAGATGTAGAACATTCTGGAATTGTTAATTACAAAGAAGTAAATTTTTGCTGGTGGGTGGGATTGAACCGACAACCTTCAGCACTGCAGTTGGTGATGCTATCCCCTGCGCCACGCAGGCAGTCTGTTTACGTGCTGTCTCGCAGCAACATGTAGCAGCATTAAACTCTGTTCGTCCACATTTAGAGACACAATTCTTTACATTCTGTTCTCAACAAGCAGCTGGGGAAGCAAGGGTTCACCCAGAGCCCTGGTTGCCTAGGTAAGCCTAATACAACTGAGTTGAAGCAGGTTCCCCGGAGGTTGCTCACTAGTGACTAGTGAGTGTTCCACCTCAACTGGCATGTGTCTCCTTGACAGAAAAGGTTTGTCCATGCATAGCATGGCTTTAGGAAGCATTGATAGTGCGAAACTAAACTTCCCTTTTCTCTCGCAACACCTTGTGGGCAATGGATGAAGGGCAACAGGCAGATTGCATATTTCTTGCTTTTTGAAAGGCGTTTTACACAGTACTGCACTACAGACTGCTGAAATAGGTATGAGCATATGAAATAGGTACCCAAAAATGTAAGCGGCATAAAGACTACTTAAGTAATAGAACTCAGTAAGTTGTTCTCAATGGTGAATGTTCATCAGAGACTAGGGTACAGTCAGGAGAACTCCAGAGAAGTGTGACCATTATTATTTTCTTTCTCTATAAATGATCTGACAAACCGAGTGTGTTGCAATCTGCAGCTGTTTGCTGATGATGCTGAGGAGTACACGAAGATGTCAACATTGAATGACTATAGTAGGATGCAGGTTTACTTGGACCAAATTTTTAGGTAATGTGAGGAATGGCAACTAGCACTAAATGTAGAAAAATGTAAGGTGATGCAGGTGAGCAAGAGAAACAATCCCATAATGTTCGAATACAGCATTAGTAGCATGCCGCTTGGCAGAGCAGTGTCAGTTAAATATTTAGGATCCATGCTGCCCAGCAATAAGAAATGTAATGAGCATGTAAGGACATTTGTGGGAAAGGTGAATGATCAACTTCATTTACTGACAGAATTTTGGGAAGGTGTGATTCGCCTGTAAAGGAGACTGCATATAAAATGCTTGTAAGACCACATCTTGAGTATTTCTCAAGTGTTCGAGATCCCCACCAGTTCAGTTTAAAGGAGGAGATAGAGGCAGTTTAGAGTGGGCAGCTACATTTGTAACTAGTAGATTCAATGAATGTGGCAGTGTTACTGAAATGCTTTCCGAACTCAAACGTGAGTTGCTGGAGGGAAGGTGACGTTCTTAATGAGAAAAACTGTTGAATAAATTTAGAGGTCTGTAATTTGAAGCAAACTGCAAAACAATGCTACTGCTGCCAACCTACATTTCATATAAGAGCACAAAGATAAGATCAGAGAGATTAGGGTCCGTATGGACGCATACAAGCATTCATTTTTCCCCTCATTCTAAATGGCAGTGGAACAGGAAAACAAGTAACTGGTATTGGTACTGAGCACTTTCCACCATGCACCCTTGATTGAATTGTGGAGTTTGTAGATATAGGGAAGAAAATTATGACAAAGGGATCAGGCAGTTTATTGTTCATTTCCAAAGGCACCAAGGAATTGTCTGATTAGTAATCCATGTGTGCGTGTGTGTGTATATATATACTTGTACACTCTGTGATTAGAAGTATCCGAACACCTCCCAAAATCATATGTTTTTCATATTAGGTGCATTGTGTTGCCATCTACTGTCAGGTATTCCAATCAGCAACCTCAGTAGTCATTAGATGTGAGCACAGAATGGAGTGCACTGTGGAACTAGCAAACTTCGAACATGGTCAGATGATTGGGTGTCACTTGTGTTGGACGTCTGTAAGCAAGATCTCCACACTGCTAAACATCCCTAAGTCCACTGCTTCTAATGTGATAGTGAAGTGGAAAAGTGAAGGGACACACACAGCATGAAAGCATACGGGCCAACCACATCTGTTGATTGACAGAGACCTTCAACAGATCAAGAGGGCTGTACAGTGTGATAGGCATGCATGCATCTATCCAGACCATCATATAGGAACTCCATACCGCAACAGGATCCACTCCAAGTACTATGATGAGTGGGAGGTCAGAAAACTTGGATTTCATGGTCAAATGACTACCCACAAGCAACACATAATGCATGTAAATGCCAAACGAGGCTTCACTTGGTGTAAGGAGCTTAAACATTGGACAATTGAACAGTGGAAAAACGTTGTGTGGAGTGATGAATCACTGTACACAACATGGCAATCTAATGGCAGGGTGTGGGCATGACAAATACCCCTAATAAACACCATCTGCCTGCATGTTTAGTGGCAACAATAAAATTCGAAGGAGGTGATGTTAAGGTACGGTAGCATTTTTCATGGAAGGGGGTTTGCACCCCTTGTTGTTTTGCATGAAACTATCACAGCACAGGCCTACATTTATATTTTAAGCACCTTCTTGCTTCCCACTGTTGAAGAGCAATTCAGGGATGGTGATTGCACCTTTCAACTCGATTTAGCACCTGTTCATAATGCACAGTCTGTGGCAGAATGGTTACAGGACAATAAAATCCCTGTAATGGTCTGGCCTGCACATAATCCTGACTTGAAATCTATACAACACCTTTGGGATGTTTTGGAATGCCGACTTCGTGCCAAGCCTCACCGATCTACATCGATACCTCTCCTCAGTGCAGAACTCCATAAAGATTGGGCTGCCTTTCCCCAAGAAACCTTCCAGCACCTGAGTGAATGTATGCCTGCAAAAGTGGAAGCTGTCATCAAGATTAAGGGTGGTCCAACACCATACTGAATTCCAGCATTACCGATAGAGGGCATCATGAACATGCGAGTCATTTTCAGCCAGGTGTCCAGATATTTTTTATCACATAGTTATCTACCTTTTATTTAGAAAACAGCAAATATTAGTTCTGTCATATGATTTCATCAATGTAACCTGTAATGTATTGATAAGTTATGGGACAATTTGTTCCTTAAATTGTATATGTAGAGTACCAAGAAATTTTATTCCTTTGTTCAAATTTCTACTCAAGTTAACAATGAAACATCAGAGTATACTATGAACTTAAACAAAATGGTTTCAAAATGTCATATTAATGAAAAGACATGAATCATACCTCATCAAAATTGTCAACCATAAAACAAATGTGAGGGTATGTCATTTCTTCTACCTCTCCCTTCACATCCATTCGTCTACGGCTTGGAGAGGCATATACTTTCTGAAAGACAATTGTATGCATTAAAGAACATTAACAAACACATTAACAATAAAACAAACTGAAAACTTCTGATGAAACTAACCTGTGAATGTCTTTTAAGAACTTGTAGTTCATTAGGACTTGTTCTTGTGCATATAGCAAGTGTGAGAGTGTAATCAAACTGATGTATAATAAGATTCAAATATACTGTTTCTTCCCAGTCAATGTCAGGATCACCAATAGGTAGTTTCCGACTGTCTTTGCGGTATACATCAACTTCCGTCTGAAATTGAATTAGAAATTTCAAGCAACTATTACATACAGAAGGTAGCAGACAATGAATAAATCACCTATTTAAAGGGTTTCGATGAAATATCACAAATACAAGAGTAAAAGCACAATACTGGGATTTATTTTATAAGATTCATGTCACTGACATCATCTCCCTCCACCCCATCGAATCGTCTTACCACGGCCCAATCAATGTAAGGCGGGTATGACCTGACCAGATTCAAATACAGAGATAAAAAGTTTGAAAAGAAGTTATCTGTATTGGGGCTAGGATTGTGGAGGAGGGGTGGGGTGTACAAGGGCCCAACCTAGAATTTATTTTAAAAACTGGTAGTACAAATCTCCTTTGATGCTTAATTATATAAAAATAATTGTTAAGACATGAGAAGGCACCTGCTAAAAAAATAAATATACCTCTGGCAGAGTATATGTGGCTTTAGAACAACAATTACATTGACATTAACATTCATTTACCTATGTTTGAAACAGACTAAAAAAATATGAGAGTTAATTTAAAGGCTATTGAATAACTGATTTACACTCACTAATGACATAAAGGCATGAACATTAGTATTCCAAATTGCAACCTAACTACAAGTTCATGCACCCGCAGTAATGAAGTTATTGAGACTACACTTTAGCATTTGTGTATATTACAGTGTTTGTGCAAAACTGTGTTATTTCTGAAACTATAGTGGTTCATAAAATGGCACCAAAACAGTGTTGCCAAACTACTAAAATAAATCAAATAGCAAAATTTGTAATTTTAGCACAGGTTCCCCTAACAGCCTAAATTTTGCCTAGAAATCATGATAATTATGGACAAATCATGGTACTTTGTGTGTCTGCAAATATATGAAAGAAAAATAGCTTTACAACTTAATATATAGTTTAGAAAACATTTAAGCATTAGCAATTTTTTTCAAGTTATCCTTAATCCTTCCAAGTATTTTTTTTTTTTAACTCAAATGTCAACAGATGTGTACAAATATTTACATTTTAATAAAGACAAGTTTTAATATAACATCTAGCAGTGACAGAAGCCTTTTGCAGTTCAAGTGTATACCAAACTCATAAACACACACTTAAATTATTTGTGTGTTTCACTTGTGTTGATATTTAATTTCTGTTATTATTTGAAAATGTGGTGAGGCTAACATCCATCTCTTGGCCATCAGAATTTCTAGAATGCAGTCAGCCAGCCAGCCAGGACAGAGACAACTACAAAGTGTGCAACTAGAATCTTGCATTTTCTAAATCAGAAACTTGTTTCATCCAACTCTGACTAATCCCCATAAAACATAAGCACTGATTCTTCATTAAAAAAAAGTCATATCTTAGTAGAAAACTACTGATATTTAGATACAAGAAATAAATATAGCCAACTTTGCTTCACTTAACCCGCGAGAACTCGCACCTTTAAAAGTTATATGATCAATCACGTGTATAGCATTTTTCTGACAGTCAAAGAACAGTTTGTAATGTACTTAATATATCTAAATAAGTATTTCTAGTTGCGTTTATAAGAAAACACACATATTTGACTATTTAAAATTGTAAAATGCCAATTGTTTTAAAATCACTGTGAGCAAAATGCTCATGCGCGAGTGCTCGCGGGTTAAAATAGAAAATTTCCATTTAATGGAAAAACACATACAATTTACTGGAGAACTGACCAACTGCAATTAGAGGAACTCACCTCATATTTTGGAAGATATCTTGATGAACCTTTTACATGACGTTTTCTGACGAAGAACAACAGATCATCACAATCAATGGAATGTTCTGTTTGAAATAAGAAGTGCCTCACAAACAAATCTGTCCAATATGTTGTACCCTGTAGCATTACAAATCCAGAATCTGAAAAAAAAAAAAAATCAATTTAAAATTGTAAATCAGTTATTTTCAAAGACACTGTGTGTGTGTGTGTGTGTGTGTGTGTGTGTGTGAGAGAGAGAGAGAGAGAGAGAGAGAGAGAGAGAGAGAGAGAGAGCAGTAAAAAAGTTCTTTAGAGCACCTGAAATAAACAGTATAGAACGAATATTTTAAAAGCATACTTTATTCCACAACAATTTCAAACTTCTAAGTTGCACAAAAATGTGAAAACAATGTGTCGGCAAGGTTACTGTTTGCAAAAAAAAGAGTCTACGTTCAGGGTCATGTATTAGTGAAGTGTGCCTATGTGGTTGTATTAATGTGTGTTTCCTGATGAAGCCTGTGACTGCATGACCAAGCATTTCTGAACATAAACTGTATATTTGGGTTGGACAGCACAAGTCAGCAGTGGAAGAACAGAAAAATGACTGCAAGAAAACAAAGATTTTTCCATAAAGCTTGCGTGCTGGCAAAACAACCTTTTACAATGAGGAGAAACATCAGAGAAGCCACCGAAATAGCCAAGAGACCCGCCAAAATGAGAAAAAAGATGGGTTCAGACATTTGACATTCTGGCTGCTAGGGGTGGCGGCAATACAAGATGACAGTGCACGCAAAGCAACTCATCCAGGCATGTGGAAAACAATTGCAGCCATACATATTGAGCGTTGGCTTGGCATCACTCACACCAGCCGACTAGTAAAAAACGACATGCAAAAACTGCCACCCACTCCCACCATTTGTCTGTTCTAGCCAATGGCAAGGAATAATGCAAATGCCAATTGATGATGTCTATTTCCACCAATTAGACAGCATAATGCAACCACCAATGGAAAGAAAAATACCCCAAATGATGACGCCCATTTCCACCAATGGCATGAAATATTGCAAATACCAATAAAGAAAGTCCAGCATCCACTCTATGCCTTCTCAAACCACTATTTGCAATATTATATAAGATCAAAGCCTTCATTCAGCACTCTGAAATATCCAGAAGGGTCAGTCAGTTAAAAAAAAATTGACAATGCCGTTTCACACCCAGAAGAATTTTATTGATTGATAAGGTAATTTATTTATTAGAGGTGAATTATTATTCAAAAGAGATGAGAGGTGTCCTTGGGAATAGTTCTACGAGTGTACATTTTCCATTCAATTAATACAACTTGTGGCTTGAAGTTTACATCCAGTAGTTGGAGGAGATGGATGTTGTTAGGGTGAAGGAGAATAAATGAAATATTATTCCTCCCATACACTTTGTATAAGTTGTCCTCAATCATAGCTCTTGGCCTATTTTGCTTCTTCAAATAGAGCAAAGTGAATGTACAGAACCAGCATTCAAATCAAATTATCCATACAAATCACTTGCTTTAATGTATGTTAATATGCCATACTAAATATTGTGAACTGCTCTGTTTAAAAGTTCTGGGTCATACCCAACTTGAGAACCTTTCTTTCTTTTATACGTTCTCGGCATCATCCCAAACAGTACATATTTTTGTAAAAACCTCCATTACTTTGTAAATTCACACAAAACTCTCAAGAGACTTGTACAGAACTTTTCCCAGTGCCACAGCCTACTGATCCCATAGGCAAGTGATTATTTTCTGCCATTCTAAACAATGGAAAGTTTCAGCTCCATAACATAGTTTAAACTTTCAATAAAGAGACTCTTCGTCAGATAATTACATTGGTAAACAATCAATCCAAAACAAGTTGCGGAATGATGGAAGTACAGTCTTGCATAAAATAAGCTGTGTGCAGAGGTGAGGTGAAAATTAGAGGTAATTAGTTGTTATCCAGCGGAAAAGAGAAGACAAATCATTCTGCCTGGAATTCCCCTTGGTGTCCGAACGTACCCCAGTCCTCATACTGCTTTGCAAGGGGAAAATTTGTTAATGCAATGTTAGAGCTCGTTTTTTCTGAAAGAGTGGCTGAAAGGCAGTGATGGGTGAAGGGAAAGGAGATACTGATGGTGAGAGAGAAAGTGACATTGTAGAAGAAAGAGAAACAGATGAAGACGTTAGCACTGGATGCCAAAAAGACAGGAGACAGTGATGGTGCACAAAAGTAGTAATGTGTTAAAGGGAGGGAGAGAAAGAGGATGGGGAGGGAGGGGGGAGAGAGGAGACATTGCAAATAAAAGAAAGAGGGATTAGATCATACATAAGTTTGGGACTTGTCTGCACCTCCAAAGACTTGGGAACTTCCAACAAGAAAAAATGTGCCCATTTCCCACATGTTAAAGAATCTCAGTCCAAGAGTCAAAAACCCTAAGAAAAACCATCACCAAGGGTGTACATAGAGATGAGATAGTGGTGATTGAAGAAAAAGATGCCATACTGTAAGTGAGAAAGAAAAGGGCAGTGGCAAAGGAAAAAAAGAAGAATGGGACAAAGGTAATGGCATTGGGACAGAGACAGCAATAGTGAAAGTGATAGAAGGAGAAAATGGATAAAGACAGTGAAATGGGAGAAATGGACAGGAGAAGGTACTGATGGGAGAAATAAGAGACAATGTTGTGCCTCTACACAAATTGTCAAAATTTAGAATGTTCTGTGTTACAACAGCATAACATGTTTGTATGTTAAAACAAGAAGGCATTTGCTTCCCCCTATTCTGTCAATCTTTTAAAGAGGAGCACATTCTTTATTGTGCTCCGACACCAGTATTTTTCTGCTAGAATATTTATCATCATTTCTAGACTTTCAGCTTACAATACTCATTATATGATGATATTACAAATAACATAATTTACAATAGATAATACTTTGATGGAACTAGTGTCCAGTCTTACAAAATTATTCAAAATGTAAACAGTTACAACATTAATATGAATAAATAATCCCTGAGACAGATTTACGTCTCAAATATGTCAAAGACATTATTGATAGATGTGAAGCATTGAATTAAAATTTGTGGTGCGGCCGGGAATCGAACCCGGACCTCCATGCTTACTAGGCAGACGTCTTAACCGTTAGACTACCACAACATTTCTAGCATTTAATACTATTTTAATTACTTTTTTTTAACATGACAAAGCTATAATACTCATGTCATAAATAGTGGATGAAATTATAATACTTATTTATTTTCAGTGGATATCTACATAGTTCAACAGTATTTTTAACAAAATGTAGCATAGAAATAATCAGTGACAAAGATATATTAAAATATGATATAATATATGTGTGTCTTTTGTATGTGCCAGTCACAGCTCATTGCCATGTCTTTGCGGTGAGTTGTAAACTGTCCTTACTATATATTAAAATATGTTTATATTTCTCCTTAAACTTGATGTAATATTGGAAATTATAATTGTTTATGACAACCTCTTTTTACTGCAACTAAAAAATAAAAACACACAATGATTACAGTGCAACAATGGTAAGTCCAGGTTGGAATGTCAATATGAGGATAGGTAGGAACTAACAGTAAAGACAATTACTGCACCTCAGACAGGTGTGTTTGATAGACAAACACATTCACAAAAATTAGAATTTTTCAGCCACAGCCTTCCACAGAAAAGATATACATACAGCCACACAATTATTCAGACATAATGTATACATACATGACTAAAATCATTGGCCACTAAGGTACAACTAGGATCTTCACAGTTCTTCTGAACTGGTGGTGGAGGGAGGATGCAGATGGCCCAGGATGTAAAGCAGCCATTGAAATCAAGTGTTTCCTCAGTTGAAGTTGCACCACACAGTGGTCCCACTTTATTTTTCACACAATCTGACTGTGCAATGATTGCAACAGAGTCGGTAAATCACACAGCTGCTTTCACAGGTTAACTTCCACCTCACTGATGGCTCCATCCACATGAAACCCAGCAACTAACAACAGTACCTGCACTTTGACACCTGTCATCCTCTCCACTTCAAAAAGTCCCTCCCCATACAGCCTCGCCACCCAAGGATAACAAATGTGCAGCGATGGGAACTCGCTAACCCAATATGCTGAAGGAATCCTCCAGACCTAGTCCACAAACCATCCCTCTATTACTAATAACCGGTAGTGCCCTTCTTGACACTTAACACCACCCCACACAGTGACAGTTAAATCACATTTCTCAGAGTTTTGATTATCTGATCTTGTGCCCTGAAATGTGAGACATCCTACCTAAAATACTTCCAAACTCTCTTAAATTGGTGTTCCACCACCCACCCCAACCTAAATAAAATCCTAATCCATCCCTATGCCACTCCCAATTGTGACCCCTTACCACAGGGATCATATCCCCAAATGGGAGACCCCAATGCAAGACCTGCTAAAATCCACCCATCCAGCACTTCCAATTCCAGTCCATCACAGGCTTATCCTACTCCATTAGAGGGTGGGCTTCCTGTGAAAGCAGTCAGGCAGTTTAGCAACTCTGTTTCAATCATTGCATAGCATTTTACAGAGATATGAATACTAAGCAACTGTCAATTACAATGAAATGCCACTGTCCAACTGTAGGCAAACGGAAGATTGGTCAACCTGTAGTGCTGAATACAGCTGAACACAACAAGCAAGTTGTGTGAACGTATTTGTCTAGTCTATGTGCCTGTCAGCAGCTCATAATTCATAAGAGATATATTTCAAAAGTAATTGTGTAGTCTCATGAGGTTTATTATTATTATTTTGGGTGGAGGGGAGGGGGAAAGGTTTATCTCAGTGCTTGGTTCCTATTTCAGTTAGGAATGTGAGGCAAAACATTCTTGACTTAACCCAGACCTGCATCTATTTGTATAACCATATAGAGCATTTATCTCACAACAAATAAGAACTGGAGCTGGCACCCAAGTAAATAGATTAATTTCTTTTACAAAAACAAGTAAATTGTGTAGAAATTAATGCTCAGCCAATAGCACAACTTTTGTGTGCACTGCTAGGATTTGATGTGCAGAAAAACTTTAGGTTTTTCATATCTATTCTCAAACTTGTATTAATTGGTTCAAACTTCGTATGAAGCTAGAGAAAATGAAAACATGAGATATAACAATTTAAAGTCGAGCTAAATTTAGTATATGCCGAGTCTCATTGGATGTCCTAACAATAATTGACTTAAAAGTTGAAGGAAGACAGATTGAGGTGTAATGTCCTGTCAACAAACTTTGTCATTAGAGACAGAGCACGAGTCTGGATAGCTTTTTGTTAAGGATGGAGAACAAAAATAGTCATGCACTTCCAAAGGAACTATTCTGGCATATTCCTGAATAAATTTATGAAAAGCCCAAATCTTTATGACTGGCGGCGGGTCTGAAACACTGTCCTAAATAAGAGTGCTAACCACAGGGCACTATGCCAGCTCTAATCAAAAATTGACAGTGTTTTGTCAGCTAATTATCATTTTATTGTTTGTTAATTGTAATAAGTTTTGAAGTATATAAAATAATACAAAAGATGCTATATTTATTTAATTATAGGCCTATATGAAGAAAATTCATAACCCCTGTGAAATATGGCCAAAAATTCTGCTAACAGACCACAGTGAAAGGTAATCTCCTGGCCAGAATCAAAGACAGAGGAGGAGAGAACTAGTTTCTTTACTTATCAGGCACTTCACAAACATTAAAAAAAAAGAATCCTGACATATATTTGCTTTTTTTTTACTTGTTTGTGTTATTAATCCTCTTCAGAAAGATTTTTGAAACTGTGTTTGAGTTGGGGCAATGGAGCATAAGGAGAAACAAGGAATTGGAAGAACAGTACGGAAATCCTGACTCTGTGACTGAAATTAAGTGTAACAGATTGAGATGACTGGGCCATGTAGAGCAAATTTCGAAAGATCGAACTGCCAAAAAGGTTTACATAGGAAATCGAGGTGGCAAAAGAAGCAAAGGGAGGTCTTAGAAACGATGGCTGGAGGATGTAGAAAACAATTTGAAAAAGATAGAAGTCAGGGGATGGAGGAAACGAGCAGAAAATTGTCAGGATTGGGCTGTGATGATCAGAGGGGCCAAGGCCCTACAAGGACTGTAGTGCCAAGGAGTAAGTATATTAGATTATGCTTTTTATCACATGTTATGTTGTATGACAATGGAAAGTCCAGTTAGGAATATCAATAATATAGTCTGGATAGGTTGTAACTCAGCATACAGATGATCTGCATTAAGACACACACACAAACAGAAACACAGACACACAGACACACAAAAAAAAAAAAAAAAACAAAAAAAAAAAAAAAAAAAAAAAAACCACAGACTCAAATTTTGACATACAGTCTCAACAGTGAGTACAATTTGGAGTGGAGGTCAAAGGCCAATAATGCCAAGCAAGAGGGAGGGTAGAATTTTGGGGCTGACAGTGTTCCCAGATAGGTGAAAATGTGAGATGTATCTGTGGGATGTAGTCTGGGATGGTATTGGGTGGCAAGGAAGGATGGTTTAATGTCCTGGGTGGCAAGGGTCACACCTTTTTGACAGAAGAGAGAGGTGTGGGGAGGGAGTGAAAAGGAGACGAAAAAAGTGACAGACAGTTGAGAAAGCAACATGAATTGGAAGGTGCAGGATGGTGACTGGGGGGGGGGGGGGGGGGAGAGGAGATGTAGGGACAGTGTTTTACTGTAGATGAGGCCTGGATGACTACGAGACCACAGAATGTTTTGTGAAGAACCACACCATGTGAATATGGAGAATGTCACACACCATATGTACATTACAACCATAAAAACTGTGAACCATTTAACATACACCACAGGAGCACACCAACGCATGCCTACACGCACCACCTGTAAACATAAACAAAAGAAAATCATCACACTACAATGATGTCACAACACTAAAAGCCAATTACTTTTACCGGGTGGACAAGGGTACATACAAGAACCTGTCATACATAGAGCAGGTATGGTATTTTTTTTATTTACTTCGTTGTCCTTACAAAACACTAATCAAGTCATTCTATGTGAATTTCTAAGAACATTAACATTTTGGCAAAGATTTTCTACCGTGTAGTTGATTTTGTCGACATAACATGAGGCTGCTGAAATGGTAGGTAAAATTTTACTAAACAGTCTGCTCCAAACCTCAAAAACAAAATTTGATGGCACATATAATAACCATGCAGAAAACCACAAAGGGAGAACCGATTAATGAACAATATGAAGACATCCAGAGATCTTCAAACTAAGATCTGCTTCACTGTAACTACTTAACAGTCAAGAAAATTCACAAAGATGCAAATTAAATAAATACTGTGTCAGGTTCATTAACGAGGTTCATAATCTATGTAAAGCAGCTTGAAACCTGGTAAAGGAGAACAGAAATAAGACTACCTCTGCCTTAAATTCCTGTAGGCCTAATGCCTGCATTCATTACTTTGTTAGGATAGTGGAAAATCTGCAATTTAAATTCCAGACACTGTGCACATTTCATAAAACAATACAAGATATTGCACTATTAAAACCTGGAAGGGACATTGTGTAAAACAAACGTTTAGTGTTTTGTGTCTTTCCGAAATTGCTGAAACTGGCATGGGCAGTAGAAGTATTTAAAAGCAAGTCCCCGTTGTATAGGAACAGTATTGCGCCTTTACTCCCCTGGGGGGCTTCAAGGTGGGTCTGGGGCGAGGGGGGATTGCAACATGGTCCTGGAAGGGGGGGGGGGTTCAAGGAGGGTCTCGAGGGGGCTAGAGCATGGTCTGGGGAGGTTCAGGGAAGGTCTGCAGCCCGACAGCCCCCACCCCCTCGATACGCCACTGGAAGGGAAGTATTTCAAACCAATTTCAGAAATCCCCATCTAGTTACAATTGTAGAATCTCACATGTAACTCCTGATACAAAATTACTTTGAAGGTGATAAACTCTTCCAGGACACACACACACACACACACACACACACACACACACACACAATGATTTCCACAAGGGAAAGTAAAACATTAAGTAGCACTGGACTTACTCTGAAGGATAAGTGTTTGAAGACAAAGGGCATGTCATTTTGACACACTGTGACCTCATCAAGGCATTTTATTGCAATTCCACTAAATATTTCTCATTAAGCTAAACTGTTATGTGGATGGAGGTGTTGGTCTGACAACTGTTTGATTAAACAGTTGCCAGATCAACATGCTAAGAGAACCATTCAAAAGGAAAATTACACAGAACCTGGAAGAGCAGCATCCATTATATTCTACTGGAGAAATATTGAATTGTGACCAAAGTGAATGGACAAAATACACTTTTCCTTTACTTATATTTGTGTGTGTAATTTTGGAGTTCAGTCTGTTCAGTCATGATCAGTAAACAGTGCAGATCTAGTAGTAGTACCAATAATAACAATAATTTGAAGTGTCCAGGCAACACCTATTTATTAACTTCAAATGTTCATTGTAACATCTGCACAAAGTTGATACCATATCAAGAATGACAATCATTTGGTCTATTAACTGTGGTCTGTGGGTTAATTTGCACAGAAACAAAATAATGCCTGTCTAAAATCCTAAAGCACAACCATACCTTGGTATAAATGCAACTGAGTGTATTTCCTTGAAATATAACAACAAATTAGAAACACAGCCAGTAAGTAAAAATGGTATACAACCAATTATACAGTTTTAGTAACTAGGCCCACTTTATAATCAAGATAAAAATTTTAACAATGTTTTTTCACTGCATTCAAAGTGCAGATAAACTCCAGTTATTAAAGATGACATTGCAAAACATATTTATTAAAACCAAATCGTTTAGCTGTATTATTATATATTAATATAAGTAAGTGATGATGCATTAAACAATGGTGATATTTATCGACGAATAATAAATTGAAAGAAAAGATATAAGTGGATGCAAACAGCGAATACGTGTGTGGCATGGAACCACTAAGTAAATATTTAAAGAAATGTGGTATTTCTACTCCAAAGTGCAATGTTTATGCACGAGGTACTACGATTCACAAACGTGCCCACGTTAATATTGATCAAGCACATACGCATTTATTTACTAAACATCTCTCTTCTGTTTTATCGGCCACATGTTGTTTGTGTACATGACGCTACAGTCAAACACTTCAATTTTGTCACGTTTTTACGCGGGCCGTACCGAAATACATGTACGGTCTCTCACTGGAACAAGTTTTATCAAACGCTTACCATCTTTTAGTAATTGTCGCATCTCTTTCGTTCGCTGGAAGTTTATTTCTTCCAACAACTGTTCCAACATAGTAGGCGCCTTCAACAACGAAGCTGCACCCGCAAACGCCATAATTAGCGACAAATACTGTCAAGAAGGAAGCCAGTTCATTACATGCTCATCTTAAACTACGAAGGCGCACGTAACTCTTGATATCCCATAGTTTCCAAAATGCGTTTTACATTTGGGGAAGTCCTCTCTCCTGTTGATGTCATATTATCGTGACTGCTGATTACTCATCGTCATTCTTTTATTTTTGCAAGTGTCAAAGGGGCAGCCATCCAACTTTTACATAAAAAAATTACATATAGATCACGCTTTTTATACAAATAGAGCAGAAAAGTATGACTTCTTTATTTTTATTTGTGTAAGTGAAACTAGTAAGAGTAATAATATACGAAGGATTATCACTTATAAGGCGAAATGGTGCCGCAAACCAATTTTAGCGGTTGCCCACACTGCACTTCATGTGACTATGCGCCTGAAAACGTCAATACCGGCATTCTTTTTAATGCCAAACGCGTCTTTGAAAGAGAGGAAATGAAAGCGTTTTATTCTTCGGTAAACGGTTATACTAAATATTAACGGTCCACATTTGGTCTTAGAAGAATAATAAGATAATCATGTCTACCCTCGCATCTTTTTGACTTGATAATGACCTGCAATTGCGGCATACAGCCAATGATGTGGTTCACAGTAAATACATTACTTGAAAATTTTACAATATAATTACTGAACTTACATAAAACACTACAAGAAAGACGTTGCACCTCTTCCCTAAAGAAGGTAACTAGCGTTCAACAACGAATGCCAACGATTCAGAGCATATTTTAAGGGATTTTCACTGGGCGACATTGGAAGGATGATCCCCCGGAAAAATTTCAAAATATTTATACCTAAAACCGTATTTTAAAGCTTTTTTTTAAATTAAAATCAAAGCTGCTTAATTTTTCCTTAATAGAGTTTTATTCATACATGTTTTTAATAATAAATAAAAATGTTTGTGGAACAATACTAAATTTGGACTTTGAAGAAATCTTTTATGTCTCCTAATTTTGTTAAACAATCTTCAATTGTTTTCCTTGTCTTTTATTTGTTAAGTAGTTAAATAGAATACAGTACCTGTTATAAGTTCACTTTAATTTGATATGGCTATTAAATGAAAATAGTATTAAATTAAACGAATATCAGTACTATGATTACTTAAAATATATTCCTGTACACTTTCTGTGAAAGTTAATAAATCATTATTTGTCTTAAAAGCTCATATTGCGTTATGGTTTCTCAATTTGTATTTTTGCTCTAGCGAATTCTGTGCACCAACGGGAAAGAAACACAATTACAATTTTAAGCTATCTAAGGAAAGTACTTAATTTTGAAGAAAATGAGTCACGAGATGCTGGTGCTAAAAACGTCTTTAAAGAACGTAAAGTTCTGGTGTAACAGTTTTCTTTCAAAGAGTATTGAACAGTAATTTTATACCTTCACTTGTAAGATTGTAGGTAAAAACAATTCTTTTGCCGTTTTTATAAATGTTTTAATCCACACAAGAATCAATTTTCAAGAAGTATTTTAAAATAAGCCTACAACAAAATTTTAAAGGATAATGAAATTACTGGGCTTACAAAATATTTTGATAAACAAAGTTACAAAGTCCCTAACTAAAAGAATCGAAGAACATCAAAATTTAAAGGTTACTGTCATTTGGAAAACCTTTTTTACAAAATCTTGGTCTTGATACAGTTCAAAATCGGACAGTTTCCTTCTTCTCTCTTTCTTCTCCAGGAACTTCGCCACGGATGGCTTTGGGTCGAAAAAGGCTGTCCCAACACCGCTGAGAGCGATGCGCATTCTAGAATTGAGAGCTTCTCGTGACAGGCCAGACTGTTTGATTTTAAAGTCGTATGTAGTGACACTACTCTTTCAGGACCTGCACTGTGCGGTGTCAGAGAAATATACGACTGTACCAACTTTCTTAGGATCGAGTGAGGTTGAGATACTTTCAAAAAGTGGTACAGCTTTCCAGTGGATGATGTCATACTAGACGGAGTTTTTCTGCTGAAAACAATCCTACAACGTCATCAGTAAAATCTGATACTTTAACAAACAGGCCTCCAACGTCTGCACGAACTGCGTTCACAAGCTCAATAGGATTTTTAGAATTTAATAATCTATTAATCCTACTGCAAATTTCCTTCTGGTCTTCGGGAAGCCATTGTAAGATAAACTCTTTGCAGCTCATTACAACCTCTCTTCTCGCTGCAGGTCAGTGTCGCTTTGTTGAAACAAATCGGTTTACTTGACGTCTTCTAGGAAGATCTTCAGTATCTGATTCGTCACTTTCAAGTTCTCTTGCACGTTCTCTTTCCAACTATTTTTCATATCCACTAGGATAATAGTCTTCTTCCATCAAAGATAATGAATCAACAAATATTTTTTTAGATACTTCAATATCAGGGATTACAACAAATGACAAATGTTTTTGCAGTTTTTCCAGACATTTCAGAAGATCTAGCTTAAGTTGTTCGCTACCTCTCTCCCACAAATGTAGAAACCCTCATGCTGAAGCTTTTCCAACTTTTGAGGAATCAGTCTTTCCAAGAACATTACTCCAATGTTGTTGCATTAATGGAAGATTGTTCCGAACTACTTTAGCTAAATTGTTGTGGTGCCCTACGAACTTTAGATCAAAGTGGTTAACTCAGCCAGCTCAAAGCGTCAAGCCGATGCCCTATAAAACGTTCCCACGGCTTTTAAATTTGCCTTCCAGTGCTGAACTTCAATGACTGCTGAATCTAAGTCTGACATGACTAATTCAGATCGATGAGCCACACACCAAATACAAAGTAAGTCTCTTCTTAAGTACTCTTTTTATTCGAACCCAGAGGCCACTGGATTTGCCTTTGCCTATATTAGCATTCTCTCCATCTGTAGTCAATCCTGTCAACTTACCTTTTGCTGTATCACCAAGGTGTAAATTTTCCAATAAAACTTTGACCGATTCCATAAGACCTTCTGCCCCTCGCAGACTCGATGTGCTTTCACCTCGTTATCTTCTGTAATGAACCGTGCAGTAATGAACTTGTTGTCAACTCCGTATTTGTGTAAGGAGCCATCAACCTGAATAGAAAAACACTGCGAGTTATTTAACTGTGTGACCACACCTTCCATTATCACTTCCCTTACAACATCAAGCATCTCGCGATATATTACAGGGTTTCTGTACTGCAATAAAGCTAGGAAAGGAGTGAGAGGAGAAAACTCGGATTCCAAACCATTGTCTTTGTGTGACGAAATTTGGGTGTCACTGTGAATCTTTGTTAGTGATTGTGACGGCCAAGAATGAGCAGAAAGAGTCATTATACGACTGTCATTATACATATCTAATGATAGTTCAATCAGTAGTGTTATTTTCTCTGCAGTGTAAGACTTAAGGGTTTTAACCCAAGAGTGCTTATCAGATTGTGCCATCAACATTTCTTCCATTTCATTAAGGTTGACAGCAGCTTTGTGAGCTTCGCTGCTAAAATGGTCAATAATTCTTTCCAATTCCTTTCTTTTTTCCGTCACATCGGACGGAATGGACAAGGGGCAAAGTACCATTTTTTGAAACTTTCATTGCTTCTTGAATATGTTTAGAGCAAATTTCATATTTTCCACCAGAACGCTTGTTTCCCAGTTTTACTTTTGCAAGAAAGTCGTAGGTTTTTAACAGCCAAGACGAATCTAACATGTTACCCTTATACCATTCAACATATTTATCTTTTTTTTTTTTTTTTTTTTGGATTTTCGGTCTTGACCCTTAGGCAGAGTATTATCATAATTGGAAGATTCAGTTTCTTGAAATTCAATTTGTGTATTTGAACTACTGCAACCTGGTTTATTATCGTCACTTGAGATATTGATTGGGCTTGCAGTGTCATCTTCTTTAATCTCCCGATCGTTCTTTGAGCGTGTTTTTTTTTTTTTTTTTTTTTTTTTTTTTTTTCCCCAACACAGAAGAAATCCGTTATTGTTGTTCTCTTAGCCATGGCATATGTTCGTATAGTTATCATAGTGTATTAACATTGTACGATTATATTAAGATGTATTTTTTAAAATCATATCTTCTATTATGCAATAAGCACACTGACGAAGCCAATTGTATGGAGAACATATTGAAAGGCTAATAAAGATTCTATTCTATTCAACTGAAGCCATTGAATAGTTAGTAGTGTGACATAAACCTAAAATTAAAAAAAAGTTAATAGTATTTTATGTAGTGTTGGTTTTAAAAATAAATGTTTAAAGCTAAAATGAGGAGTGAACATTTTTGTTACGAAAGCACTAACAAAACATCAAAAGTGTCTGCTGCCAGGCTCCCATTTCGAAACAAATGTACTACCGTAATTTTTTATAATTTGTATTCATGATATATTTATGTATACAGTAAAACTTGCTCAAAGCAGAACGTGTATAATTCGGAAATCTTAATCTGTACAAGCATTTCAATCCCGGCGCATCCAATAAAAAAGCGGAACGTGCCTAACACAGATGTCAGTAAGCTTCCAGTCACATGGCGAAGCAATAAGGCATGGATGGTGAGTGGTCTTATGGAAGAATGGCTAGGCTCTTTCAATGAAGAAATGAACAAAGAAAATTACCAAGTTATCCTATTCCTGGACAATTCAACGTGTCACTCGAATGTGAAGTTGTCAAACGTTAAATTGCCTTGGTCCCCGCCAGGTTCAACCAGCCTCACATAACCAATGGATCAAGGGGTAATTTGCACATTCAAGTCTCATTATGGACGATTACTCAAGCAATCACTTATTCTTAGTATCGAAAAGGCCGAAAATGCGATTGCTCTTGCACGGTCAATTTCGGTCCTGGGTGCAGTAAATTGAATTGGCTTGGCAGTGAAGGAAATAAAGCCTGAAACTGTCACCAAGAGCTTCAATAAATCGGGTTTTGGTGGTGAAGAACAAGATGCTAATGTAACTATCGAAGCTCAATAAAAGGCAGCAGCAATAGTTGAATTAATTAAAATGCGAAAGATTTCGTGCACCGCAGATGACTATATTCGAAGTGTCAACTCATCCCACTTTCAGTTCAGCAACAGATTTAATAGAAATCCGCAACTCAGAGGATGATCAGGAAGAAAGAAAAGATGAAGATGAGGAGCAGAATGATGTGTCTAGAAAATTAATAGACTTGAAGAAGCCATTGCATGCATAAACGATGTTATGCAATATGCAGCACACACACACATACACACACACACACACACACACACACACACACACACACACACACACAAAAAAAAGAAAGAAAGAAAGAAACAGTTGTGAACAGTAAATTGAAAACAAGATCCCTCCTTGATATGTCGCGATAAAAGTGAAATGTAAAGCAAATAAACATGGGAATAATACTATATTATTATGCACATACAATAATAAATTATTTTAAAGTTGTAGTAAACATGTAGAATCGTTATTTATCCAACAATATAATGGTCCAAATTTCTGTTATACTGTACAATACACAGCAAATAACATCTGCTGTGCTGCGGTGAAGGTATGGAAGTATGTACATAATTAAATTTATACTGTACTTCTACGCATGATAACTGATAAATTTTATGTACCCCAGTGAGTTTTGTATAATACGTAAACTCGTTCAATTCGGAAAATTATTGTTGTCCCAGGCGATTTCGTTTTGAGCAGGTTTTACGAATTTGGACCATAACCACAGGAAATCGGAATTTTAAGATTATGCAGTATTTAAAAAGCCACTTACATTACAAGCTGTGTTTGTTGTCCCTAACTACCCAGAACAAATAAAGGAACACTTCTTGTATGAACTCACTGAACTGCATACGGCGACAGAAGAGCTCGGACTGTTGAGGTGGCCGCGGCGCACGCGCCTCGTGCGGTGACGTCGTCCTTTATCTATCTTACCTCGCCCCCATGCAACACACACACACACACACACACGGCCTTGAATAAACACAGAATAAGTTTTAGAATATCCAGTATGCATTTAAAATTTCCTTGTCAATTTCTGAAGTGTTTTTCGCTTACACCAATCAGTGGCGGATCCAGGGGGAGGGTCATGGGGTTCATGACCCCCTCCCCCCCAAAAAATAAAAAAAAACTTTTTTTAGACTTTTTTTGTAGTTTTTTAATTATTTTTTTATACTAAGTGTATACGGAATATTTCGGGAATATTTTTTAAATAATTTTTATAGGTAACATTAACCACTTGAGATATCCTCGTATATTTTTCACTTAGATTGCCCCCCGCCCCTCACTGCACATAGGCGACAAGTAATCAGCATTTTTCTCCGTAACACACTCTTATAGCCGCAGTCTGCATACCAAATTCCAGTCATAGTGCAAAGTGAAACGCAGATTGCACACTTCGATTTCACACTGTGCATATCGTGACGTTGTCAAGGATCCTGTTATAGTTCGTAAATTAACTAAGTGACAGACGTAGTTTGCAAAGAGTTGGAGACAGATTTTTCAAAAACAATATTTTACGGAACTGCAATTTCTTCATTATTATGCTGAAGAAATGTGGTATTTTTGTCAAGGGGTGCTATTTACTCGTGTAAACAAATTATTAGTTATTATTACTGTCACTGTTCACACTAAAATGTACCCCCAGAGACATACTCATCGCATATACTGATCAATTTCAAAATCAAAACCGTATTCCAAATAGGCAAGCCAAGTAAAAACTGATGCTGAAATTTCATTTGAGAACATTCATGATCAACAAGTTTTCGGGGAAAAGGTGAGAATTACTAAACACCTCATCCCGCTTACTGCGCCAGTTCCACGCCCTGTCGCCAAATGGTCAGAAGAGAGAAAAGAAGCACAATCAGCCAAGATGAAAATCTGCTGGCGAAAGAGGAAAATACCATCAGGGAAGAGATAGAAACCTTTGTGGTCCAAAGAAGGCCGAATGAGAGAAAAACTACACTAAAATATCATACGTTTTATGAAAAACATAAATAATGACATTAAAATTACGAGTATATATTTTACCGTTATTAAAACCGTACACAAATATACGTTGAAATGGAGTATGATAGCAAGGTAGGGAAGGGAACGGGGCGGGACCGAAAACACACACAGTGACCCGTGACCCCCTCCAAAATCGAACCCTAGTTCCGCTGCTGACACCAATAAGCATATTAACTTGCCGATAAAGCTCTGCATTCCATTTCTCCCTTTTGGTATCGTCGGAGAGACGTATTTGTGCAACTGTAAAACATTTTGACGACAGATTGCTTATCACCTCGTGTACTTTCGGTTTTTATTTTGAGTCAGGTGACCGTTTTGGTCCGTTTTAGCTAAAGAACGTCAACGAGAATTTATTTTACTTTGCAGAGCAACATCACATCACTTCAGTGCTGCTTCTCTTTGCCCAGTTAGAAATATGACTCTTTCTGGAAAAGCAAGGGACACAAAAAGAGAAAGATTTTACTCAAAAGTAAAAGAAAAATCTGTCGAAATGTTTGCGTATCTTGCTGACTTTTTCAGTGAAATTAAGTCCGAGTATTTCATTGCAAGAAAATAGGATTAATATTTTGACAGCGCAGGATACAATTTCAAGTTTCGTCTGTAAACTGGAACTTTACCAACGAAGGGTTCAAGTCGGAGATCTATCGATGTTTAAGCAACTGTGTGATCAATGAGTCGGCAAGGAAAATAAAAGAATCGTGTTTTACACTTCCGTTATTTAGCATCCGTCTGCAGTTATAAACTCAATTAAGCAATATTCCTCAGCTATGGATAATCAGCACGTCCACACTTGGATATTGAGACCACTTTGTGTT
The DNA here is from genome assembly GCA_026315105.1 of Locusta migratoria. Lineage (NCBI taxonomy): Eukaryota > Metazoa > Arthropoda > Insecta > Orthoptera > Acrididae > Locusta > Locusta migratoria. The sequence goes on along the minus strand of CM048746.1, from coordinate 616,993,816 downwards.
GAAGAGGAAATTTTCAAAGGTGTTTCAGCCGAAGTAGAGTCCTTCTGATTGCTTGAAGATAGCACAATCAAAATGGAATTTCAAAATTATGACCTTGGTACATTTTGGCGAAAAGCAAAGCCGAAAATCCTGTTATAGCTGACAGGGCTCTAAGAACGTTAAGACAGTTCGGTACCACTTATAGATATCGCAGTGGCTTCTCAAAGCTACTGACAATAAAAAGTAAGACCAGAAACCGTGTCAATGTGAAACATGAATTGAGATGCGCCTTAAGCAAAACAAAACCAAACTTGCGACTGGTAAACAGTACCCACCTTTTCATTGAATATAACTGTTTCATTGCTGCATCGAAAGTGTATAAGATATGTGTCTCATGCAGTGTATTATGATTAACAAAGATTGGTAGTGTTTTCATGTATTGCTCTCTTTGATAATGTTTTAATGGGTGATTTTTATTTGGAAGGAGGGGGATGAGTTTCCCTAATAGGGGTAACAAGACTGGGAACCTGGAGTTTGTGACACTTGCGGGGAGTGACACTTGCGTGTAAAGGGAATGTGTAGACACTTGCGGGGAGACCCGAACGCTGCAGGTAGTGAACAGGGTGTTCCAGAAGTAGGGATACACCACCCCTACTCCACGCCCTCCAGCCGCTACCTGTGCCGTATTCAGGGAAAGGCCCACCGAGCGAGGTGGAGCAGTAGTAACGGCCCGGAGATATCACAGCCTCATTCAACAAGGAGATAACATGTCATACAAATATCACTCGATTTACGATACAGCACCATGTGAAGAAGAATGTGATGAAATCGGAGTTGAGCGAAACTGTTGCTAACTACAATTTCGGATTTACTGCATTTTGAGTCAGAATTCGCATCTATATTCGCATTTATCGCAAATGCGAATTTTTCCTGTCCCTAGTAATACCTCTAAAAATAAACAGCTGATCAAGGCACTAAAAGCAAAGGCAGATCTTTGGGTGTATTACTACAAATAACTAAAACACAATTTGATCGTGGAATTATATACAATCTCATTATAAAGGTTTTTTGTAGGTGGTTTTGAGCAGCTTTTAAATATGTTAGGAATTGCATTATGAAATATAGAAAGCTACACCTTATGCTTTTTATGAGATATCGATTTCGGCTAATTTCAGGTCATCTTCAAGTCTCAAAAAACAGGTGTTACTTATGAATTTTTCCAGTGGCACTCATAACCTTTAACTGTTTACACACGAGGTCTAACGTTGTTAATCGCGTTAGCGATGAAAGCAGAACCCAGAATCTTTGCGTCTAAATGATACACATATTGGTGTGATGTCTTATTTCGAAAGAACAGACATCACACCAATACATATATAGCACTCGGTAAAATGGAACGGTACGATGTCGTTACGTAGCACAGCACGGCCGACTGGAAACGCAGGAGAAGTGCAACGTTCTCTCCTCAGAGGTATGATTATAATTAGGTTCGGCGTAGACTTCTACAACATACAGTCTACACGGCGAAGATTACACCAAAAAATTTAACTTTTCGTCTACTTTGGGGATAGCAACCAAATTTTAAAATCGTGTCTACTATGTAAAGATTTAGCAACACAAAACGCTTCAAGTCCATAACTTAACTGGTTTTCGAGTTCTGAATTTTTAATATGTTTCTATTTTTATTATAGAAAAAAAAAAACAGATTTGTGACTCACACTAGAATTTTCATATGGCAGATTTTGTAGGTACATTCACAAGACATCATTCAATGGTTCTATGTATTCATCTTTATGAGCAATATCAATCATTTATTTTCAGTGTTTATTTCAAATTTCTGCATTTAACTTTCTTTAATTATTAGTACTTAAATGTGGTGATGAAATAAATGAATTACGGGTATATGTGTAGTCTTATGCGGCCAAACTACTTAGGCCATCGGTCGATAGACTTACACACTACTTAATCTTAGTTAAAATAACTTAGGCAAAGTACAAACAAACATACCCATGTCCGAGGAAGGACTCGAACCTCCGACCGGACCGGCCGCACAATTTGTGACACAAATTACATGTTTGATAATATTAATGCATAGAAGTATGAAATCACGTCAAGACTACTTCCTGCAAAAATTTCGACAAAAAAAGTTGGCACTGAGTTTAGAAAAACAAAATTCTGGTATATTGGATTTTAACATTTTATTAAAAAAAATGAATGTTACTACAAGAGATACAGCCATTCAAATTTATGGGCACCATAACGTTTTCCCTTCTTGAGTAAATGAGCTGCTTCTTGTAGTTTCAACACCACAGTAGCCTTTTTCTTGAATGTTCTGAATATAAATCTTCACACAGACTTCTTGAGGAGGAGAGTGATACGGATATCTCATTGTAAACCACTGCATATTACCTTAGACCTTTTTGACTGTACTGAACAAGAGTAATGCGTATTCCGTAATTTATATTTATACAGTTAACAGGCAATGTAATTTATAACCAACTATTGGCTGCCAATTTCGCTTCATTTTTCCTGAAAGTCTTGCAACTTGTTTCTCCCTGTTGGTTTATGCCAAGTTCGGAGTAAAAATGGTTCTATATGACGGTGATAGATAATAGAATTTATCTTTAGCATTTTTCGGTGTGTGACATTCCCTTACACATTCCTCATTTCATACATTTCTTAGATATATTTGTAATTCGAATACAACCAAATCGTTTTGGGGTCTACGAATAAATGCTTCAAGTATGTAAAATACACATTGAATTATTATTAACATTTTTAATTGAAGGTTTACGTTGCGACTCCTATTAAAAAGCATAGTAGCCATTCTTAAAGAGATGGAAGTTGCGTGATAGTGGAGTTAACTACATAGCGGTCAATTACATCAACGTATCTGTGCAGGATGCCTAATATATTTATTGCTTGCACAGGTGTCTTTATATGCTTAGTGTTCTGAATAATATGCTTTTAGGAGGTATGACTGTGGAAAGTCATCGTCTTGTAGTAGCAGAGAATGTCTTAATAACTCTCCAAACATTATCACTATTAAAATACCTTTTTGTTTTCAGGAGGAACACTTAACGAATTAATATGTAGTTAGAACAAGTTACTATATTGCTCTTCAGCTTGCAAAGGGTTGTGCAATTTCAGAGTTTCGTGTTATGTTGACAGTGTGGAAACTTGACAACAGCAGTGCTAGACTTCTTGGTGTGCCTATACCTGGGAAAAGCCATTAGCCGCCCCAAGGGTCCCGGGTTCCCCACAAGTGTCACTCCCCGCAAGTGTCACTCCCCGCAAGTGTTCCAACCCCGGGAACCTGGGCTCTAAAAGATTTACAAGAGGTTATTTTTTAATTCCCGGTACATTTGATATGTCATTCAACAAAAATAAATTGCCGGCACTACCCATAGCCACTGGGTGACAAAATCTCATCACTGGGCGACACAAGTGTCGCCCAGTTAACGTGTTATTTTATGCTCTGCAACGATTTATTTATCTGAGTTGTACTATGCAAATTTAGTTGCCTCTGTCTTCATGTTGCCAATTATTAATGCAACTAGGGTTTGACATACCACTGATCCCAGAACATGTTAGGTACTTAATATACCCATTAAAAATTCCGTAAATCATTTCTAGAGATAATAATTTGCGCATACCTTATAGTACCCCATATGCTTAGTTTTTACGTATCGTAGCAGTACATTTTTTGCACAACTGAAGAGTGTGAATGACAATTTTGGCATTTTCATCAAACTTGCTTTACTGTAACACATTTCTTTTACTCTGTCAGACTATGTCCATAGTTCTTCACTTACCTTTCTTACTGATCATTCATTTGTGTACTGTACCTACACACATGGGCGCTGGGACGGCGGTGTAAGGGGGTGCACTTGCACCCCCTGCCTTGGAAAACACACAGAAAAATGTTATTATTGTATAATGTAAAATATAATTATTCCGGTGTAAGCTTTGGTGCAAATTACTGTCTAAACAGAAATCTGAGGTTTTGTTGTCCAAAAGAGCTCATTGTTTAGTTTAAGTGCAAAAAGGCCAAAAACATCCAAACCACCAACAGAGGCGTGTTCGAAAGCTTTATCACAGTCTAAAGCAGACAGTCGCGAAACTCAGTAGGGGAAAAAATGCAACCATTTGACAGCTGAAGCGATACCAGCGCTCCAAGCGGCTGGGTAGCAAGCTGAGTAGCCGAAAATGGTACTACCGAAACGAAGAATTTATTATTTATTATTGCTGTTGTTTATATAATTCATAGGCATTAAACGTGGTACTGTATTTCGTGGCACATACGAAAACATTATTAAACGAAAATCCCATTTCTTGTTGATGTCAGTTTGTTATAATAACATGCCAGTGCATTGTAATACATACGGCTCATACTCGCACGGTCGTAATCATAACACCCAAAAACTATTTATGACAAGAAGTGAATTGTAACCTGGTGTTTTTAAGATCAAAAGCAACTGATTTATAATTATATAATGTACTACTACGTAGTTTCACGTTCCACATTTTTTTTCTGTAGATTTTGAACATCTTAATACACGATTATTACATTCTTAGACACTAAATGTTACGTCTTATAAAAGCCATTTCGCTTTATTCTTGCTCTGATGGCTTGCATGTGCCGTTACTGTCATGTTTTCATCCTACATATTCCCCAGAAATGTAAAGGTACTGTAAACCTTTAAGAATCTTTTCCTGCTAAAATATCAGTTTGTCTGTACATGTTAAACTACATTTATTTACGTTTTATTTTACATTTTGTAGAAACAAATCCCTGTTAACTTTCGACTATCATTGCTGCATCACCAATAGTAGACTAGTGTGCAAAAATTTGTTTTGACTTCCACAAATCTATCAGTAGACTATCAAAAATAGCTTTGAAGAAAAATACTGAGTTACTTACCCCCCCCCCCCTCTCTCTCTCTCTCTCTCTCTCTCTCTCTGTGTGTGTGTGTGTGTGTGTGTGTGTGTGTGTGTTACAGATTCCACACACCATTAAAATTTAACACACTTTATTCTATCCTAAAATGTAAGAGCTTTTCATATTCGAGAAAATGTACAGTTTCTTAGTTTTCCTCTAACTACAATTTATCGCGCCGCAATAAGCTCCGAAATGCAGTCGTATTTTAAACGTGTCGTTCGACTCCATATCTAATCCACAATGATTTCTCGCCCCTCGGTATGTTGTTACGACCCGGGCGCTTGGCAGCGCTGCAGTCGCCAGGTTGCAGGAAACTAGCGGGAGTTTCGTGACTCTTTATGTCAGACTCTGGCTTTATATTCAAATACCGGAACTTTTCCCGTGTGCCTTAATACAGAGGCCTTACTATAGATAGTCTGGAGCGCCACGTTGCAGATCGCGCGGTCTTCCGAGTCGGAGGTTCGAATCCACCCTCGGGCATGAATGTGTGTACTGTACTTAGGTTAGTTTAACTTAGTTTAAGTAGTTCGTAAGACTAGGGACTAATGAGCAACGTAGTTTGGTCCCATAGGATTACAAAAATTTGAACTATAGATAATTATAAGATTGCACTAGCAACATGGGCGTCCACAGAAATTCATCCAGGGGGGAGCAAGGGTCTACAATTTTCTATACGTGTCGGTGTGTATGAATGTGTGTCACACTCATTAGGAACGTCCATTAATTACTTGAGGTGTTACTCTTTAAATTTTGAACCCCACCCTCCCCCTTGGTGAGACTGAGATGTGGTCTGACCCCCCCCCCCCCTTGTACCCTACATGACATTTACCCTAAAATTATTAAATTATGAAATTTATTTAATATGTTCATGGTTTTTCCTCATATCACTAGAAAGCTCATAGCATGTCTTCCATGTACTAAAAGTTTTCTATGCAGTTGTCATTTGTTACAATAATATAGATTTTCTGAAACAAATACTTTAATCCCCCCCCCTCGCATTTTCTATTTCACGTAATGGACGCCGCCTTACACGAATAATTTATTAAATTGATAATCACCGAATGAAAGTTGCTTTGAGGTAGATCAAAATCTTTTTTTTAAGCAACGAATGAGTTAATTATATTTTTATATATATTTTCTATTTGCAAATGATTATGAATGTGGCAGTCATTCGTGCGTCATAACGTCAATTATATCCTCGCGTGATTTAACACATGATATATCGTAGGAAATGTGCAGCAAAGTAGGAAATAAATCTGTAAATACTCGTAAAAATAATTTTGATCTTTATACCAGTAGCATTAGACTGATATTATAGTGCAAAATCTGAAGTATAAAAAATAAAGCAACTGAGAAAATGCTATTCAATGTCAACAAAAATTTCCTTCTGGGAAAAGGTTTAACTAATATTCCTCGAGGGCAAAGAAGCGGAAAGTTTGGCTCAAATAACGTTAAACGAAGTTGCACTCTAAGTAAAATTTTTTGGATGTGTGTCTGAGATGTTGCCAGTAAATCTGGCTCATAACACCGCAGAATCGAATGATAAGATCCTGGTCCCCCACTTTGACACATCTTCACAAGGTGAGAATTCCAACTATAATTGAATGTTTAAGAGTATTGCTCCTCTATCAAATTCGAAAATGTGCCAACTCCTGCAGATGATACTTGTGCTAACTTAACGACAATGTTACTTGATTTCGTTTTTTCACTTATATTCTAGAAAATGGCAACTTTTATTTCCAGGTGATGATTTAGGTTCACAGGTATAGACTTGGTAAGAAGAAGAACATTTTTTATAAAATGGGGATGGTGCTTTTTCAAACTTAATGAGTTGAAAAAAAAAAGATATTTAGTATCTCGTTAAATTTTTACGTACAGAATAATACTTATTTACAGAAGAGATGTGTTATTGTAACGAAGTTATGAACTCTTCCTTACCTCAGTGCCTGAAATCTTTACTATGACAAATCGCATTTTTGACAACTACTAAGAACGTATTCATAATAGGGCATTTCAACAAAAAGTAAGCAAAGTGGTATGAAAAAATCATTTATTCAAATAAACTGCAACCTGAACTTTACAGATCCTTAAAATAATACTATAAAGGACATCAAATACAATCTTACAAGCTACAATTTTTCATAGTAACAAAATTACAATCTCATAACAGGAAAGTACATCCGTGAACATAAAGCACCTCGCATAGATTAGAAAAATGGCAGAATCACACAAAAATACACTGAATTTAACATTACTGTGGATCTTTTTTGAAGGCCAATAACAGTCGCCGAGGCTGTTGCCCAAATTTGTTAATCACTAAATTAATAAAATTGCCCTTTTCCATAATTTTTTTCCTGTGAACGCTTAGCAAGCATAACCCACATAATCTATTTTCACTCATCGTCGAACGGAGTGCTCTTCGAAGAGTGCTGAAAGATCGTTCAATTGTACATGTTGTTACAGGCAAAGCAAGGGCAACTAGCAGAGCCTTTTTAATGGCAGGAAAAAACTCTGTATTTTGATCAATAATACTGGTGATTGGAAGATTCGTTGGTATTTCAGTTTTCAATGACCAAAAATCATACCAAAACGTTGCTTCACATATGAAATTATCAATATTATGATATTTCTGAATATTTGTCACTACTTCTTCAAATTCTTTTTTGCTGAGGTTTTTCATTTGTTGTGGAAGTAATTTAAATAAACCAAATGTTTCAGTATGCTCCTCTGTAAATCTGGACACTAAAGAGGAAATTAAAGAATCTATGTAAGGAATAAAAATAGATCGTCGATAATATTCATTTAAAGAGTCAGAGGGATGATTTTGCCTGTGAAGTTGTTTGGTAGCTTGTCTAGGCACTGAAAGATCAACATTTATTTCGTCTGCAATATTTTGAGCAATAGTAATTATATCCCGAAAAACTGATTCTGAATTTTCTCTGTGTTGCTTCAGGATTGCTATTATTTCTTGTATATGAGTATATACTTTTAACAAATCTAATTCAACAGCCTGTAAGGCCTGACTTACTGGTACTAAGATCGAAGAGTACTTACTAATCACTACAAGAGAAATAATGGCTTTGGAGTGAGTGCAAGCCCTGTATAACTGCTATGCCGTCTGTTTTGATTTTGCATTGCCTTCCTGAGAAAAGTACTGTAGTTGGTTTACAATTCTTACAAAATTATCTGCGAATATTGGGATACTTTTGTGTTTTTGTGTCCACCGAGTTTGACACAACATGGGAATATTCGGTACTGTACCTCTTCTGATCGAACTTTCCCTAAAATAATGTATTACGGCTTTTATTGTACCAATTACATTCCGAATTTCACTTAATTCGGTTAAGTCGTGTAGAACCAGATTCAGACGATGTGAGGAACAGTGCACAAACATTGCCTTTGGGTACTCGGCTCTAATTTTAGCTTGCACCCCTCCTTCCTTTCCTGCCATCGCAGAACAACCATCATAACCTTGGCCAACTAAATTTTCCATATTTACTTTATAATTTGAGCAAGCTTTAATAATTTCTGTAGCTATACCTTCTGCACTACGATTAAAGATTGGCATAAATCCCAAAAATTCTTCCCTGATAATACTTTCCCCATTAATGTGCTCAGGAAATCTTATTCCCAGAGATAATTGTTCTACACCTGCAATGTCAGTTGTTTCGTCAGCCAAAATGGAAAATCCAACGGCAGCATTAGCAGCAACAACTATATAATCTCGAATAATGTTTCCACAAATATTAATTATTTCATTTTGTGTTCTCACAGAACAATACTTGGCATTTTTGCTGCACGTTTCCAAGTGGGCTTTAAAGACAACATCCCCTGCTTCAGCTCTAAAGTGCAGTATATTCTGAAAATTTCCACTTGTACTTAATTTATCCCGAAGAGGAATGTCATTTGTTCCACAAAAAACTATTGTCGATACAATTGAAAATATTTTTCTTTGTTTTCTTTAACAGTAGTACGAGCATCACTATCCATTTGTAAATTTATTGGCTGTTGTTTCCCATCTGTTATTGACATGACATTATTAGCTTCAATGTTAGAAAATTTATGCCACTGGGAATTTACATGAGATTGCGCCGCTTCATGAAAGTCTTTGTATTTTACAAAAGCAGTGGTAATAAATGCCCCCTTATAGCCCCTTTTCGCTTTATGTGGAAATAACACGCAAAATTTACAAATAGCTCCTCTCAAATGCGCTGAGTATGCAAGCCAAGGTTTATACTGACATAGCCAGGCGTGACGAAAGACCCGCTTTTTGCAAATACTATTATTTTTAAAAACATAGTTTAGCGATGGAGTCCAACAGTTTCTCATTAACTCATTTTTTAGGTCGAAAGATATTGTATTCCTATTAACATAGATTCCAATATCCATACTCTGTATTGCTGTTGACCGCGATATCTCATTCGTTTCTGTGGACGATTTTCCTGTTGATACGTCTCCAGAAGTTCCCGCTGGTACTTCATTTTTCCTGTCGTTATCAATATGCACGTCGATGTCTGTTGACTGTGGTTTCTCTGGTCTTGCAATTTTTCAACTATTTCACTTCCAGAAATTTCCGATGATGTGGCATTATTGTGTGCCTCTTGTTTGTTGCCATCACTGCTTGGATTTACCTCAATTTTTCGTTTCTTGAAAAAACTTCTGATATCCATTCTTTCTGTAAAGGAGGAGGAAAAGTCCAGTGTATAGAAATACAACGTACTACCCGGCAAAGGCAAATGTTGTCCTGGCTATGGCACAAATTAAGCAGTCATGTGATGAGTTGAGGTAGCCCACTATTATGTTACAGGTTGGTAAGCTTTTAATTATTTAATAACAACTTATGCGCTTTTTAGCTAATGAAAGTACACCTGTTTTTAGGAGTAGGCGTACTAGAGTGTATATTACATACTTCACTTATGTGAATCTGCTAATTCAGCCGATATGCCTGCGACAACACTCGGCTTTGACGAGCAAAAAATTAAGTAACGAAAGAAATACAGATATCCACCTTAGTAGCAGGACCCTGTATGTAACGCAATATAAGTGTTCATATAAATGAAATGTAATAATAATAATAATAATAATAATAATAATAATAATAATAAGGAATATAACTTTTCTTTACCTTTTACTAGCTACACCCCCGCTGCTTCGCATGCGTAGGTTGGTTGGTCCGCACCTGTTGTTTCTTTTTTATGCTGATGAAGAATCCATATATTAAGTTGCGTAGTTATAGCTTGAAATTTGAGTTAACAGCACCATATTTTTGAAAATCAATTTTTTGCGTCACCTATTTCACCCCCTTATTAGTCTAATTTCCAAAAGTACCGAAACACGTGTCTTTTAAATTCGCATCCGTCGGTAATTCTCAAAGGGCCACTTCCGCCTCCTCCTTCTCGGACAAGACACAACCGTTACTGCAATCGTACGAGCAAACTGCCCCTGCCGTAGCCTTCTAAAGCAGCATTCAGTTTTGTGTAAAAGTGCTACGGCAGTGCACGCCCAAGAGCGGAATACACTGCAGCGCCCAGTTCCACATCGGCAAGACATTCGCATGAAACCATTCAGCAAATAAAGGGTAAGATATGTTTACAAAAATTTTACTGAACCCTTTTATGGTGAATTTTTCCAAGCCTCACAATGGCAGGAGAAATTAAAGTACTTTTTATAGCGGAATTATTAATCCTTGCAGATTCGGATGTATTGCATTTAGTATTCTTTCACTCCTATTGAAGTTTCATTGTCTGAAGTCAGTTCTGCGTGCGGCAGAAGACATCATCTTAGATATCGTTCTAAAGGCTCATTTACTGTTAATTAATATCTTTTCGCATGGTGCTCCACTCATAGTAACTTTTACAGATGACAACTTCCTTTCGAATGCCACACTGCCGTGTGACTCAGTGAGGATACCACAGGATTCTGGCATTTTGTTTCTCACAACTATTCTGTCGATATATCTGCTTGTGAAGGCTGTGTTTATGCTGCTACCAACTTTGAATATGTTTGTAAAACTTGTAAATGCAACTTCATATACAATACGAGGTCTTTTCCTTTTTGATCCAAAAGGCAGCATCTCCCCGTGTGAGAATGTATGTCCTTGTGGCATGTGCGGTTCCAGTAAAGTGATTCATTTGATAACTGACTTACAGGCATGATTTTTTTCGCATTAACGATAATCGCGACAGAATATATTTTGAAGCGATTTTGTGATATCTTTCCGAATCATTTGTTTCCAGTTAGGAAAATAATTATCTCATTTGTATGAATCAACGCGATAAGATCGTTTTAAAGTGAAATTCACTTATTCCGCAGAAAAGACGATATTACAGAGTATAGGGATATTATAACACTATTTAACTAGCTTCAAGTTCTGTCCCGCACTCGTATGTACGAACGGAAAGGGAAATGCAGAAAAGTGCGGAAATGGAGTCCGCAAAGAATTTTCTGTTGCTTGCTTGTACCTGCCTTTGCTGGGTTACAGAATACGGCCAGTCCAATACCCGGTTCGCGGAGGTCATCAGGAATTCCCAGAACCGCAAGAAACCCTCGTGCCCTTCCCACACCCCTACCAATCTACACTGCAAAGCGTTGCATTTGACTTGGCTGTGGGGCAGTGCTGAAATATTGCTGGTTGAAAAGCAAATAGCATTAAAAAGTGTCACTCGGATAATTAACCTCGTTAACGCAGTGTAGGAAATGAAACTTTTGCACACCATTTTCCAGGGGGGGGGACAAGTGCCACTTCTTGCCCCCCCCCCCTGCGGACGCCTTTGACTAGCTGTGGCGTAACTAGCACTTGGCTTTGGGGGGGGGGATAGACTTGCTTGACGAGCAAAATTTTAGTCAGTTTCCAGACAGACTACAATCTACCACTCCCGTTTCCAATCTTTACCTTTACCAGATTGCTGTTATACGATTTTTTTTCTTTATTTTTCTTTTTTCTTTTTTTCCGTTTTTTCTTTTCGGGTTCTGGGGGGAGGGGGTTCTATCCCCCTCATCCCCCCTCCCCATAGTTACGCCACTGTGCACTAGTATAAATTATGTCATGAGTGTAATTCTAATCGGCCGCATTTCACGAGGAGAACAGGGTGGCGTGTTTTGGCTATCATACGTATATTACAAGTTAATACGCTCTGTGTGTCACCTCGACGCGATGGTTCAAATGGCAAAGTGTTTTATTTTATTTTATTGGTTTCGGGTATTTTCCCCATTTGGCCAGATACTCGCGCGTACTTAAATCTAAGTGGGACAACGAGAGAGGAAGGACGCGTCTGTGGCCTTTTACAGGGAAACAGGCACGAATTTGCCTAATGGGGCTGAAGCCCCTTCCCCAAGCACCTCTCAAAAATTTTTAAGTTTATTATTTTTATTGTTCTCATGTTTTCTTTTTTTTTTTTTTTTTTTTTTAAAAAAAAAACAAAAAAAAAACGGGACGCCGGAAATTTGTAATGGTACACATGTAATAACTCACAACACAACTATAATTTGCCAAACAGAAGTGAATGTCGTCAACGTGATGCCGCCACTGAGAACGTGTGCTGCTGTTATTGTGAGCGGTTTTAACCCCTTCAGCCCAGATTTTTTGTTTTTCATACAAAAAATTTGAAACCTAGTGTTCTTCATCATAATGAATTTATGTACAATGAAATGTACAATTTTTTTCACATTTAGTTTATGGTTGTAACGTTTCTGCTATGTTGCACACTCTTTACAAAAATCAGTTGCCAACATATAAACATGAAATATCTGACACCTAAAATAAAACTTCACTACCGGACATGTAAAATATCACATTTTCGCCTTCAGTTTGAAATTCTATTAACACTATTAGTAAAACACTTTTAAGAAATAGTACATTGATTTAAACATAACTTTGGCTGTCCTTTTACGTAATTTTCAATTTTTAATACTTTCGTAAATAATAGCTGCAAACACTAAAAATGCATGACACTTAGTTCCGGAAATTGTTGAACCTATATAGATACTAATTTGTATAAAAACAACAATACTACATGTTATAACTATTGCACAACATGATTTCATATATACCTTTTGTTTAAATAAATTAGGGCAGAGCATGTTTTATATATCACTGGATCCTAAATTAAATACTGATAATTTTTCATGCACTAAAATTAATAATCCGTTTGGTACTAAGAAACTATCTTCGAAATTAACAAAACTATGACAACCATATACAAATGCGTATTAATAAAAAATTAGACCGCAAACTGAAATACATTAAAATTCCATGTCACAATAATAGTAGGCCTACACAATATGGGCAAAACAAATATGTGTACACTTCGAAAACACAAATAATGTAAATAATTTGAGCACTGTAAACACTAGTCAAAGGATGACTTTAAATTTGTGTACCACATTAAATACAAATTTCATGAAACATGTACATACATTGTGATAAGTAGTCAAAGCTTAAATGTAATGTTTTAATTTCTGTATTTTGGCATATGTAATGTAAAAGAATATTGTTTAATTGAGAATTACAAAACTTTGTCATCAATCTTATTACGCGGTTACGTAGAAAGATATTTGAGAGAAACCATGTTTTGTTAGTCTTCTAGAAGTCACAAACCTGTAAACAGCTCTGTTGGCTTGCCGCTGCATTTTTTTTTATTGTTTGACTGTGCAACAATGTGATTGATTTAAACTTTATTTAAAATTGAAATAAAATCGTTTCCATATCAGCTGACATGTTTATGATTTACGAAAAGATCCTGTAACATCAAATCTTTTAGTGAATGCCGAAGACAGCTCACAACGCAATGGACTACGGCCAGCATATAAGATAAGTTTTTTTTTAAAGTCAATTTCACCTACAGAGGAATGACTTTGTTATAGAGACTGTGAACTAATAAAACTTTCCGTGATTTAGGAAAATATTAGGGCTCAGTTTGAGTCATTGCCAAAAGGGGTGACTGTCGTTAGATGGTGCATGCTATAAATAGCAAACCAGGTGTTAAATGGAGTACATCGTTACACATAAGCACTTATTCTGTATGTCATAGCTTTTTATCACTCTTTAATTTGTATTTATGTACGAAAAAATTATTGCCAATGAAAAGTACACACACGTCTGCATACGATAAAAACAATATGCTTACCAGAGGCAGATACATTTCTGAACCCTATCTTCACTTCCACCAGAGTAGCTACTACACACTAAATGGCAGCAGTGGCGTAGCTATCATAGGGCTAGGCGGGGCAGTGCCCCGGGGCCCCTGAGCTCCAGGGACCCCTTGGCGTTCGTGGACGATGATCAATTTTTTTACCCTCCCACCCTATCGTCCATCATATCCCCTTCCCCTCAACCCAAGTTTCCCACAGTAGCCGCCTGGACCACCGGCTGGCGGAACAATGCTTCTAATTGGGCCTTCACAAGACGCCACTATGTGGCGCTGCAGACAGGCGAAGCTGTCAGTCAATGTGTCCAACAATCGGCACAATTCAGTCGGCAGACGTAGCGGCAGCATCAAAGCTGCTCACAGCAACAGCTGCGTCTTCCAAGTGTTGCGGCGTGCCGGCTCGGCGCAATGTGAAGGATCGCGCTCCTCCAAATACAATATAAATACATTTACTGTACAATACTTCTTATTGGAAAATAGAAGTGTACAGTTCGAATATCCGAATAAACCGGTTTTCAGAAAATCCATGTCCCCAAATTACTTCGGATAATAGACGTTATACTGTATATAATACTTTAGTTGAATGAAGGAATTTCGGCTTTAAATATCTACTGCCGAAATTGACCCCACATGGACAGTTCGCCAATTATAACAAAATATTCATTATTAGAATGTGAGGTCCACCCTCATGAACCACAGACATTGCCAAGGTGGGGTGGCTTGCGTGCCTCAACGATACAGATAGCCGTACTGTAGGTCCAACGACAGCGGAGGGGAATTTGTGGAAAGGCCAGACAAACGTGTGGTTCCTGAAGACTTCAGGGGCAGCAGCCTTTTCAGTAGTTACAGGGGCAACAGTCTGGATGATTGACTGAGCTGGCCTTGTAACATCAGCTAATGTGGCTTTGCCATGCAGTTACTGCGAACGGCTGAAAGCAAGGGGAAACTACAGCCGTTACTTTTCGCGAGGACATGCAGCTCTACTGTGTGAAAATATGATGATGGTATCATCTCGGGTAAAATATTCCGGAGGTAAAATAGTCCCCCATTCGGATCTCCGGGTGGGGACTACTCAGGAGGATGTTGTCATCAGGAAAGACAATACTGGTATTCTATGGATCGGAGCGTGGAATGTCAGATCCCTTAATCGGGTAGGAAAATTAGAAAATTTAAAAAGGGAAATGGATAGGTTGCTGCCGCCTACTTACATTTCGCGTAAAGATCACAAAGACAAGATAAGAGAAATTAGGGCTCGTACGGAGGCATATAGGCATTCTTTTTTTCCTCGTTCAATTTGGGAGTGGAATAGGAAAGGAAATGCCTAGTAGTGGTACAGTGTACCCTCCGCCACGCACCTTACGGTGAATTGCGGAGTATGTATGTAGATGTAGATGTAGAAGTTAGATATAGTGGGGATTAGTGAAGTTAAGTGGCAGGATGAACAGGATTTCTGGTCAGGTGAGTACAGGATTATAAATACAAAATCAGTTGGGGGTATCACAGGAGTAGGACTGATAATGAATAAGAAAATAGGAATGCGGGTAAACTACTATGAGCAGCACAGTGATCACATTATCATTGTCAAGATAGATATGAAGCCAACACCGACCACAGTAGTACAGGTTTATATGCCAACTAGCTCTGCCGATGATGAGGAGATCGAAGAAATATATGAGGAGCTAAAGGAAATTATTCAGACAGTTAAGGGAGAGGAAAACTTAATTGTGATGGGATACTGGAATTCGGTAGTAGGAAAAGGAAGAGAAGGAAAAATAGTAGGTGAATGTGGACTGGGCAGAAGAAATTAAAGACGAAGTCGCCAGGTAGAATTTTGCACGGAACATGGTTTAATCATAACAAACACCTGGTTTAAGAATCACAAAAGGTTGTATACGTGAGACCAGGAGACACCGGGAGGTATTAGATAGATTTTATAATGGTAAAACATAGATTCCGGAACCAGGTTTTAAACTGTAAGACATACCCAGGAGCCGATATAGACTCTGACCATAACTTATTGGTCATTAACTGTAGCCTGAAATTGAAAAAAAAAAAAAAACTGCAGAAAGGTAGGAAAATAAGGAGATGGGACTTGGGTGAATTGAGGGACCCTGAAATTCTTAAGAATTTCAGAGGGAGCTTTAGGCAACAATTGACAGAAACGGGGGGAAATAAAACAGTAGAGGAAGAATGGATAGCATTGAGAGATGAAATAGTGAAGGCAGCAGAGGACAAAATAGGTAGAAAGGCAAGACCTACAAAAAATCCTTGGATATCACAGGAAATACTACAGTTAATTGATGAAAGGAGAAAATATAAAATTACAGTAAATGAAACTGGCAAAATGTAGCACAGACGACTAAGAAATGAGATTGATAGGAAGTGCAAAATGGCTAAGCAGCAGTGGCTAGAAGCCAAATGCAAATCTGTAGAAGAATGTATAAGAAGGGGAAAAGTAGATACTGCCTACAGGAAAATAAAAGAAACATTTGGGAACAAGAAAAACAGTTCTACAAATATCAAGAACTCAGATGGAAAACCTGTTCTCAGCAAAGAAGGGAAAGCAGAAAGGTGGAAAGAATACATAGAGGAGCTCTACAAAGGAAATGAACTTAGAGACAATGTTGTAGGAAGGGAAGAGGAAGTAGATCAAGATGAAATAGGAGATACTATACTGAGAGATGAATTTGATACAGCCCTGAAAGACCTAGGTCGCAACAAGGCCCCGGGAGTAGATGACATTCCCTCAGAGCTATTAAAGTCTCTAGGAGAGCCAGCCATGACAAAACTATTTCACCTGGTGTGTATTATGTTTGAGACAGGCGAAATACCCTCAGAGTTTAAGAAAAATGTAATAATCCCCATTCCAAAGATATCAGGAGCAGATAGATGTGAAAAACACAGAACCATAAGTTTGATAAGTCATGGTTGCAAAATGTTAACACGAATTATCTACAGGAGAATGGAAAGCTGGAAGAAGCTGTTCTGGGGGAAGATCAATTTGGATTCAGGAGGAACGTAGGAACGCAGGAGATAATACTCACTATACGACTTATCTTAGAAGATAGATTAAGAAAAGGCAAACCTACATTTTTGGCTTTTGTAGATTTAGAGAAAGCTTTTGACAATGTTGAATGGAGTACACTCTTTCAAATTCTGAAGTCAGCAGGGGTAAAATACAGGGAAAGGAGAGTTATTTACAACTTGTACAAAAGCCAGACCGCAGTTATTAGACTCGAAGGGCATGAAAGGGACGCATTAGTTGAAAAGGGAGTAAGACAGGGTTGTATCCCTTCTCCGGTGTTATTCAATTTGTACATCGAGCAGGCGGCGAAGGAAAGCAAGGAAAAATTTGGAATAGGGATTAAAGTTCAGGGGGAAGAAATAAAAACATTGCGTTTTGCTGATGACATTGTAATTCCGTCAGAGACAGCAAAGGACTTTGAAGAGCAGTTGAATGGAATGGACAGTGTGTTGAAGAAGCGTATAAAATGAACATTAACAAGAGCAAAACTAGGGTAATGGATGCTGAAGGAATTAGATTAGGTAATGAAACAATGAAGGTGGTAGATGTGGCCGAGGGGACTGAGGCGCTCCAGTTACGGTCTGCGCAGCCACTACGTTCGGGGGTTCGAATCCCCCCTCGGGCATGGATATTTGTGCCGTCCTTAGTCTTAGGTAGTTCGTAAGTAGTTTGTAAGCTTAGGGACTGATGACCCCGTAGTCAAATCCCATAAGTTCTACAAACATTTGAACATTTGAATTTGATGGTAGATGAGTTTTGTTACTTGGGTAGTAAAATAACGTATGACGGTCGCAGTACAGAGGATATAAAGTGCAGAATGGCAATGGGAAGAAAAGCATTTTTGAAAAAGAGAAATTTGCTAACATCGAATATTAATGTGGGTAGATCGCATAACTAATGTAGAGGTACTAAATAAGGAATTTTTGGCATACCTTGACTAAAAGAAGGGATCGCTTGGTAGCACACATTCTTAGACATTGGAGAATCGTAAATTTAGCATTGGAGGGAAGTGTGTGGGGTAAAAATCGCAGAGGGAGACCACGAGACGCGTATAGTAAGCAGATTCAAATGGATGTGGGTTGCCGTTCTTAGGAGGAGATGAAGAGGCTTGCTCAGTGTAGAGTAGGGTGGAGAGCTGCATCAAACCAGTCCCCGGACTGAAGACCATAACAACAGACTGTGAGGTTGCCACGGTGGAGTAGCCGAGCGGTCTAAGGCGCCTCGCTGAGGAGGTTCGAGTCCTCCCTGGGGCATGGGTGTGTGTGTTTGTCCTTAGGTTAGTTTACCTTAGTTTAAGTAGTTTGTAAGATACGGACTGATGACCACGCAGTTTGGTCCGATATATTTACATCTGAATTTGAATGTGAGGTTACGGAAGTATTTACAGCAGTTTTATTCTTCTGCAGCAGCCGAAAGGTCGTTTATCAAATTACAAATTATCTAAAAGCATCTGAGATACAGTATGGCTCAAGCTCGACTCGGACATTTGGCACTCATAGCAATCGAAAACAAGGTTGCATTAAGTTTAGATTACAGACCTTATTGATGATTTTGCAAAAACCAAAGCCAGAAAAATATTCTAAAATAATTGTTAACATAAAATTGACTACTTTTTAATTGTGTACCCATATTATTACTATAATGTACTGCAGTCACGAAAACGCTTACCGATAATTACCGATCAGAAATCATATATTTGCCAACATCTGCAATCTAACAGTTTGAAGCATTGTATTACTTTAGTAGGTATTCTTTCATTCTGACTTGGGTGCGTGAGGACACATGAACGAAATCCCCACGACTTGAAAAACGCCACTCATTAAGTTCGTGGTACACAGTGAGGTGCGAAAACTAATTATTGCCAGCCGCGGTGGCCGAGGGGACTGAGGCGCTTCAGTCACGGTCTGCACGGCCACTACGGTCGGTGGTTCGAATCACCCCTCGGGCATGGATATTTGTGCCGTCCTAGTTCGTAAGTAGTTCATAAGTAGTTTGTAAGTTTAGGGATTGATGACCCCGTAGTTAAGTCCCATAAGCTTTACATACATTTGAAACTAATTTTTTTTTCAAGGACCAATAGTATTCGTGTTACAAGAAATAGAAAAATTCCCAACTTTTAGAAAACAATCTTTTAACACATGGACTGCCATGTGAGTTAAATATAGAGGAAGTCTTCTCTTCGGGCCACGTGAAGTAAATAAAACTCACGGTCGTTTTTCCATTTAAAGCTCCGTGGTGCAGTTGTAACAGTAGCGTGCTGAGACTTGGTGTTACAGTACGTTATGACCCCAATAACAAATCATATTCGTGGCCACCAGTTTTCAAAAGCTCGAGAGTAGTTATTGACACTTTAAATCGTGAATTATATATAACTCACATGGCCCAAGTTTTAATTACATTTTGCAACTCTAATTGCAACAATAATGAAACAGACTGAAAAAAATTGGGTAATTCCACTTTGTATCTCTAACATTTGCATGCACTGTGCTTTATTAAGAAACACTCTTCGCAAAAATATGAGTCACAATTTCTTACTTTTCCATGTAGTTTGTTTGCATTTCTTGACAGCTTGCTCTCGTCCAAATTCATTCTTCATTTTGTCGTAGCATCCGTACACCTATGACTTACTGCTCCCATGTTCACAAGAGCACAAGGCAGCTCGGTGGCTACGGTGAGAGATTTCTCAGGGGCATCGGCATCTTCTGTATGGAGTAGTCTCAAAGTCACTTCTTCTTTGAATTCTGTGATTGAGATGATCTTGTTGATGTATCGGTAAATCACAAGAGCATTTACCAGTGCTGACCCTGTCAACAGTTCAATTGCAAGCTTCCTGTACCATTTCACACCCCGCCTTCATTTGGTGAAAGAGATCTATAGATGACTGATTATAGTCAGTTATCATTGCTGGTTTTTTCTTTGTGGCCCTTTTGTTTGAACCTCAGCTTCTTCCTCTCCATGAGCAGTACTCAGCATCAACACATTCCTCTTATTTTTCCATGTCAGTAGTATCTTCATCTTCTTTACACATGTCCATAACTTCATCTAAAAGCTTCTGTACATGCCTTTGTTCATCTACATAACTTCTACGAGACACTTTCTCCTGCTACAATATCACTGTGTTACGGAACAAACAACACTGAATAAAGACTGTAGTAACAATGCAGAAAAACAATAATGGAACTGTACGCAAATAATGTTGTGGAACGAAAGACTTACAGGAGTACCAACCCAAAATTATTAGCGACATAGCAAATGACACACTCGGCACTTTACTCTGGCGCCATGTGAGTCATATGTAACACACAAGGAAAAAAAACATAAACTAAGGTACTAAATTGCAATATTTTCAACTTATTTGTACTTAAATAGCTTACTTCAAGCAAACTAAAGCACAATATGAAGAAAAAGTAAATGTTCCCTGGGAGTCGGTAACCCAAGTATACCTTTGGCAGTCAATATGTTAATATTGTTATTGTTAAACAGAATGAACTAAGACAACATAGTAAATGTATACAGCATATTTAAGTACAGTAGAACAGTATTTGGCATTTGATTTGTTGTGGGTATATGAGAGGTGACAGCAGGAAGGGGAGGGGGGGGGGTGGAGGGCAGAAGGTGCAGGAAAGGGCAGACCGCTGGAATGGTCAGGCATTGCCGTTCTTTGTGCGCCTGCAAAAGGAATGGCGAGAAAGCGAGCTCCCACTCTGTCTACCCCATTACGTCGCAAAAGAAAATTACAAGGTGTTTTAGAAAGTTATACCGACCTTTCCACAGTGCACCTCATAAATCACAGATGACGTACTGCGCAGATAGACCTGGAGAGTGAGCGTTTTCTACAAAATGCGTTGCGCCAGGAAACAGGCATGTTTATTTTCTACAAATGCGTTAATACTGAAATGGCTACGGAACAGAATCGACATGCCTTTCTACACACTACCTTGCAATGGTAGGCGGGAAATGGATTCGGCATTCTGTGGCTTTTTTCTGGGAACGGCGCCTTCCCATACCATAAGAACTATTCGCCCTTCAATTTACGTTCACACTAACACTATTCTCTCCGCCACATTCTGCTCAGTTCTTCTATGTGAAAAACAAACAACTCTGTGTTTTAAAGTAATCGTGAGAATTCAGCACTTCACACAATCTTTTAAGGTACGTTTCTACCCGCACACTATTTGTTTATTCTGCCATTTAAAGGTTTAATTACATTCACGGATCAGAAGTTTCATGTAATAATTACTTTGTCTCAATAGTGAATTGTGCATCAAGACGCTGCCCTCTACCCCACTGTCACGATAATAAGCGAAGATATCGACTTAGTTATTTTACTTATTACTTTTTCCTGGCCAGACACTAACTTATACTTCAAGAAGCCTGGTAGGGGCACGGTTCAAGCCAAACAAAATCGGGCAACTTACTTTTGATGAATCCACCCTACACGAATATTTCCCCTATTTTCCTTATTTGACTGGGCTATCAACGAAATGAGCTAACAGCGCAGTAGTTTAGCGAGAGTGATTTGTCGCCACTGACAGAAGTCCGCCTTCTGTCACCGCTGACGAAAAATATCCCACAGGGCATTTTCATCTGTATGTCCTACCCAGGTCCAACTCCATCTTTATCCCTCTGCAAAATTTCATCCAAGTCACCTAGTAATTTTTGCATGACAGCATAACAAACAAACTTTCACAATTATATTAGAGAGCACGATTAAATATTATCTGCTGCATGACACATAACTTACTTAGTAGTATTTAAGTTTGCCTTATTATGTCTTCCAGTGGGCGGTGAGGAGCTGATGATGAAGTAGTTTTGCATCTGTACAGTATTAGCGTAAAGAGGGCCCCAATGTCATTTTTGCCCCGGGGCCCTTGGTGACAAAGCTACGCCACTGCCGTCACCACTCATTTTCGACTGATGCGCGAGATGCGGCGTGCGGGCATTTTTTTTTTTTTTTTTTTTTTTTTTTTTTTTTTTTTTTTTTTTTTTTTTTTTTAAATTGCCGGGCGGTGGCTGCTTGCGGTTCGGAGGTGATGCGGTCACCGTGACAATTCTTTCGCGTATGCACTCTATCGCAAGTACGCGATCGCCGGGGGTGGCGCCGGACTGTGGACATGTCGGCGGCGGCGGCGGCCAGGTGTGTGATCGAGGGTGCGAGTACAGACATGTCGAGGAGTCGACAGGTCTGGACCTGTCGGAGGTGCTGCCTGTCTGGCGGCGGCGCCGACGGGTGGAGGGGGGCGTCGTGTGTGGCCGAGGGAGGTGTTGCAACCTGTCAGTCATCCTGTGGCGGCGTCCTTTGATTAGCGGTCGGAGGAGTAGCGAATCGAAAGGACCTAAATGTAATGATCCTGTCCTTCCGGCGTCATTATACTACTCTAAGCAAATAAAACTGATATACTCTGATACATTCCTTTACACATTTACGCCCCGGAAATGATGAATGACCGTCAAAATGATTTGTGCTTAAAAAAGCAAAGTGACACACAGAATGACTCCCTGCTTTCTAATTTAACGTTGCAGCATCAAAAACACTGTGAATGAGAATGAGTGAAAATTGCTGATAAATGCCCAATGAATGGCATCCGTCATCCTCGAAGGATGATGGCGTAGCATACTTGGCTCAGAGCCTGCAACGTCTGTTATGCCTGAGAAGCCCCACTCGAGAATGGCGGTCCCTGCTACAGTGTGGGCCCTTGAAATTTGAAGGTCTTTGAGCACAGGCCGCTCTCACCTTCCGTCTTGTCCTCTTCATTGTTCCTGGTTGTAGTCGTTCATCCTCTGTAATCATGACCCCTTTGCATACAGCTAGTCGCCACTTGACATGGTCATCAGCGTATGTCCCTATTAAAATGGATTGATGTGGGCCTTGATAAGATCTCTCTTGCAGACATCCTTGTAGCGAAGGTGCGGTCTTCCCACTGGCCCACACCCTCCTGCAGTTCTCCGTACAGCAGTTTGAAACGTGTCCATAAAAAATTCTTTTTGTAAGAAAATGTCTAATATTGTGCCTCCTGTTTTGTATCGAGTAACTTGCTTGCAAGAAAATGTATAATATCGCTTCTACTGTATGTATCGATATGTGTACTTAACTCTGTGAAGTTTCATCTTTGGCAAAGATCATGTATTGCATAGCATTGTAGCTCGCGCTGAGAGAGTGTAGCACTTGTGGTTCAGCTCGCTTAGAGAACGGTCGAGTTGTGTGTATGGCTCCGATGTAGAGCAGAGGCTGCTTTGCCAGCAAGTCAGAAGTTGTATTATGTAGGTAATGTAATGCTGATTATTAATAATAAGTAACAAAGTTGACCTTTCTTTCCCGTTTCATTTACGTAGTTAGAAAATTAACCTACTTCCTTCATTTGATAATTGGTTATTAGTGGATTTAAAGTGCAGTATTGATTTTAATAATATTTTTGAACAGATTTCGTTATTGGTGCCACACTAAATGATAGTTAATTGACTATGATACTAAATTTCACCACCCCCATGAACCACAGACATTGCCGAGGTGGGGTGGCTTGCGTGCCTCAACGATGCAGATAGCCGTACCGTAGGTGCAACCACAGCGGAGGGGTATCTGTGGAGAGGCCAGACAAACGTGTGGTTCCTGAAGAGGGGCAGCAGCCTTTTCAGTAGTTATAGGGGCAACAGTCTGGATGATTGACTGAGCTGGCCTTGTAACATCAGCTAATGTGGCTTTGCCACACAGCTACTGCGAACGGCTGAAAGCAAGGGGAAACTACAGCCGTTACTTTTCCCGAGGACATGCAGCTCTACTGTATGAAAATATGATGATGGCATCCTCTCGGGTAAAATATTCCGGAGGTAAAATAGTCCCCCATTCGGATCTCCGGGCGGGGACTACTCAGGAGGATGTTGTCATCAGGAAAGACAATACTGGCATTCTACGGGTCGGAGCGTGGAATGTTAGATCGCTTAATAGGGTAGGTAAATTAGAAAATTTAAAAAGGGAAATGGATAGGTTGAAGTTAGATATAGTGGGGATTAGTGAAGTGCGGTGGCAGGATGAACAGGATTTCTGGTCAGGAGAGTACAGGATTATAAGTACAAAATCAGTTGGGGGTATCACAGGAGTAGGACTGATAATGAATAAGAAAATAGGAATGCGGGTAAACTACTATGAGCAGCACAGTGATCGCATTATCATTGTCAAGATAGATACGAAGCCAACACCGACAACAGTAGTACAGGTTTATATGCCAACTAGCTCTGCCAATGATGAGGAGATCGAAGAAATATATGAGGAACTAAACGAAATTATTCAGACAGTTAAGGGAGAGGAAAACTTAATTGTGATGGGAGACTGGAATTCGGTAGTAGGAAAGGGAAGAGAAGGAAAAATAGTAGCTGAATATGGACTGGGCAGGAGGAATGAAAGAGGAAGTCGTCTGGTAGAATTTTGCACGGAACATGATTTAATCGTAACAAACACGTGGTTTAAGAATCACAAAAGAAGGTTGTATACGTGGAAGAGACCAGGAGACACTGGAAGGTATCAGATAGATTTTATAATGGTAAGACACAGATTCCGGAACCAGGTTATAAACTGCAAGACATACCCAGGGGCAGATATAGACTCTGACCATAACTTGTTAGTTATGAACTGTAGGCTGAAGCTGAAAAAACTGCAGAAAGGTAGGAAAATAAGGAGATGGGACTTAGATAAATTGAAGGAAAGTGAAGTTCTGGAGAATTTCAGAGGGAGATTTAGGCAACAATTGACAGAAACAGGGGGAAATAAAACAGTAGAAGAGGAATGGGAAGCATTGAGAGATGAAATAGTGAAGGCAGCAGAGGAAAAAATAGGTAGAAAGGCAAGACCTACAAAAAATCCTTGGATATCACAGGAAATACTAAATCTAATCGATGAAAGGAGAAAATATAAAAATGCAGTAAATGAAACAGGCAAAATGGAGTACAGACGACTAAAAAATGAGATTGACAGGAAGTGCAAAATGGCTAAGCAGGAGTGGCTAGAAGCCAAATGCAAATCTGTAGAAGAATGTATAACAAGGGGAAAAGTAGATACCGCCTACAGGAAAATAAAAGAGACATTTGGGGACAGGAAAAGCAGCTCTATGAATATTAAGAACTCAGATGGGAAACCAGTTCTCAGCAAAGATGGGAAAGCTGAAAGGTGGAAAGAGTACATAGAGCAGCTCTACAAAGGAAATGAACTTAGAGACGATGTTGTAGGAAGGGAAGAGGAAGTAGATCAAGATGAAGTAGGAGATACTATACTGAGAGATGAATTTGACAGAGCCTTGAAAGACCTAGGTCGGAACAAGGCCCCAGGAGTAGATGACATACCCTCAGAGCTACTAAAGTCTCTGGGAGAGCCAGCCATGACAAGACTATTTGAACTGGTATGTAGGATGTATGAGAGAGGCGAAATGCCCTCAGACTTTAAGAAAAATGTAATAATCCCCATTCCAAAGAAATCAGGCGCAGACAGGTGTGAAAATTACAGAACAATCAGTTTGATAAGTCATGGTTGCAAAATTTTAACACGAATTATCTACAGGAGAATGGAAAAGATGGTAGAAGCTGACCTCGGGGAAGATCAGTTTGGATTCAGGAGGAATGTTGGAACCCGGGAGGCAATACTCACTTTACGTCTTATCTTAGAAGATAGATTAAGGAAAGGCAAACCTACATTTTTAGCTTTTGTAGATTTGGAGAAAGCATTTGACAATGTTGACTGGAATACACTCTTTCAAATTCTGAAGTCAGCAGGGGTAAAATATAGGGAAAGGAGAGTTATTTACAACTTGTACAAAAGCCAGACTGCAGTTATTAGACTCGAAGGGCATGAAAGGGAAGCATCAGTTGGGAAGGGAGTAAGACAGGGTTGTAGCCTTTCTCCGATGTTATTCAATTTGTACATCGAGCAGGCGATGAAGGAAAGCAAGGAAAAATTTGGAATAGGGATTAAAGTTCAGGGGGAAGAAATAAAAACATTGCGTTTTGCCGACGACATAGTAATTCTGTCAGAGACAGCAAAGGACCTGGAAGAGCAGTTGAATGGAATGGACAGTGTGTTGAAGAGAGCGTATAAAATGAACATTAACAAGAGCAAAACAAAAATAATGGAATGCGGTCTTAGAAAATCAGGCGATGCTGAAGGAATTAGATTAGGTAACGAAACAATGAAGGTAGTAGATGAGTTTTGTTACTTGGGTAGTAAAATAACATGCGATGGTCGCAGTACAGAGGATATAAAATTCAGAATGGCAATGGGAAGAAAAGCATTTTTGAAAAAGCGAAATTTGCTAACATCGAATATTAATTTAAGGGTAAAGAAGACTTTTCTGAAGGCATTTGTGTGGAGTGTTGCCTTGTACGGGAGTGAAACATGGACGATAAGCAGTGCGGACAGGAAGAGAATAGAGGCTTTTGAAATGTGGTGCTACAGAAGAATGCTGAAGATTAGGTGGGTAGATTGCATAACTAATGAAAAGGTACTGAACAGAATTGGAGAGAAAAGGAATTTTTGGCATACCTTGACTAAAAGAAGGGATCGCTTGGTAGGACACATTCTTAGACATCGGGGAATCGTAAATTTAGCATTGGAGGGAAGTGTGTGGGGTAAAAATCGCAGAGGGAGACCAAGAGACGCGTATAGTAAGCAGATTCAAGTGGATGTGGGTTGCCGTTCTTATGAGGAGATGAAAAGGCTTGCTCAGGATAGAGTAGGGTGGAGAGCTGCATCAAACCAGTCTCCGGACTGAAGACCATAACACAACACACTAAATTTCAATAATCAGAAACTGATCTGCATAAAAATTTTCACAGTCAAGCATTAAGAAAGTGGTTTGTGGTTTTTTAATATCGTTCTCGCAGTCAAAATTTTGAGTATAGTCAGTGTCTGTTTCAAATGGTGACTTGTCACAGTTGTTTTGTGTTTAAAATATCCGTTGCGCACATAATCAGTTTAATGCACTGTTTCTTATTTAATAGCATATACATCAATATCAGGGCCATAATTAAACCAAATTGCTGTGTTAATGAACAATTTGTTGTCTGATTTAACGATATGTTCAACACCCACAACACACGCACAGCTTTTAAGTTATTTCGGTATTCGTTCAGAATCCATGCGCCTGATATGTTCCAGCCACCTATGACGTCGGTGGCTTAGCAGTGTATGAATGCTGGTTGTGTGCGCAAGCTGTAAGGCTTCGGTGTTCGGTATTCTATCTCTCCAAGTGATCTGAAGGATCCTCTGGAGACAGCAGAGATGAAAGCTGTTTGGTAGAGATTTGTGCTTAGCAAGGGTTGACCATAGGTAACAGCTGTAGAGAAGGGCGCTGATAACGCAAGTGGTGTATACTTGTAGCTTAGTTTTTATTGTCAGCATTCCATTGTTCCATTCTCTGTTTTTCAGTGTGTCCATGATAGCCAATGCTACAGAAATTATCTCTGTGTCCACAGACAAGTTGCTGCATATTGTAGACTCCAAGTAAGTAAACTCTTCAACTACCTGGAGAGGATTACCGTCAATGCTGATGGATGGGTGATTGGTGGTGCCCTGCGCCATGATCTTAGTTTCTTGAAGGCTAATAGTAAGAGCAAATTTTCCACACGCATGTGGTAACTTGTTGATTAGACACTGCAGCTCATCTTCTGTGTTTGCTACCAGAGGTGCATCGTCTGATATAGCAGCTCTCAGATAACGATTGTATTTATTTTGGTCTAAGCTTTAAGACCAGCAATGTTGAAAATATTTTTGCAAGAAACTAAGTTGGGAAAAGTGGGATGAAATATTTGATGAGACAGATGTAAATAAAATGTTCAGTACCTTTCACGTCATACAAGTATTACTTTAACATAGTCTTCCCACTTCAGCAACGCAAACCAGCTAAAAACAAAAATTGGATTACGAATGGCATAACAACGTCGAGTAGAAGGAAAAGGTACCTATTCATATAAACAACGATATTATCTTTCATTAGACATGCACAAGGTATATCGGAGAGTGCAACAAGATTTACCGCAAGGTTATTAAAAAGGCAAAAAAGAGGGGTAATGATGACTATATCTGTAAAGCAAGAAACAAAACACAGGCCACATGGAACAGTATCAGAAATGAAACACGCAGAAAATCACTGGCTAAAGGTATTACCCTAAAGCTGGAAAATAGACAAATATCTTATGGAACCTCAGTAGCTAATTTCTTCAATGATTATTTTAGCAAGATAACAGATCTTATCCAACATAACTTCCCGACTCCTAGTACATATCACACCGAAAACTGCAACCCCCCCCCTAGGGATCTATGTTTTTCAGACAGGGCACACATAGTGAGCTCGCTAAAGAAACTTTCGTGTGATTTTGATGGTATTCCGGACTGCATCATTAGCCAAACAAGATATCATATTGCGGCACCTCTTACGCATATTATTAATCACTCCTTTTCCACAGGTATATTTCCACACCTTGTTAAGATTGCGAAAGTAATGTCTATAGCTCACCTTAGTGGCTTCTCAAAGATCTTTGAAAAGCTTTTCCATAATAGATAGAGTTTATCAAATCATCATCATTGTTTTAGACAATCTAGATCCACAACTACAGCTATCTATGATTATCTACATGCCATCCTAAAAGCTTTAGACGAAAAGGAAATGGCTACTGGAACATTTTGGACCTATCCAAAGCGTTTGACGTTATAGATCATGATATCCTGCTACATAAGTTAGAAAACAATTGAATTAGGGGTATATCAAATGAATATCTTAGAACATATAACACTAATCGGCAACAAAGAGTTGTTCTTAAGTAAGATACAACCACTGGAAACATTTCCAGAAGAACAACACATACAACTGAGAAAACTACAATTAAATATGGTGTACCACGCTGTCGTATACCAAGCGGCCATTTCGCGTGGTTCTTAGAACCACACGTATGTTTTTCAAGAGTTATTTCGTAAACAGCGAAATTGTAATACGTGATAAACTTTTTTTCATGTCATCCTTCTATGGATAGTGTCACCAAGAAGTTTCGTAAAGATTTCAAATTATGTTCAAAGTTTTTTAAGGGTCCTCGTCCTCAAATTTTCGCTGAATAAAGTCCAGGAATTTGGGCACCGACAGTTGCGCTGCTTCAAGATAGTTTTCAACTGCAAAAATTGTCTTATTGTGCTAAGATTGTATTTCTAGATAAGTACATTATAATTGCTATTTAAATTTTAAAATTCGCTTAAAAAGTATTTGAAATATTAAACATCAAATTTTGATACCCTTGCAAACCATTAGACAGTCAAACTGCAATTGGTATTGAGTTGGTAATATAGATCGTTTTCACTAAATCTATTATTGCATTGGATATTCAGAAATACTGTTTTTACAGGTGCTCTAGAGTACCAAGCTTGACCACAGTTTTAAAAGTTTCCAGTTTCACTTTATTAGCTTTTAATTTTGTTAGAGGTCCTGTGCTGACAAAAGAAAAACTTCTAAATAAATACTCTGCAATTCACATTTAATTGCATGGCAGAGGGTTCATCGAATCGCTTTTATGATGTTTCTCTACCGTTTCATTCTCTAATAGAGCGCGGGAGAAAGGAACACCTGAATCTTTCCGCTTTCGATATTGTGGTGTCGCACAAGTACAAAGTGCGCGCCACCTACTTTCGCCGCGCGCCGCCATGCACGCACGGCGCGGCGTTCTCACGACAGCCACGAGCGCCCTCTGCTGCAACCCCGCTCGTGGCCACCACGGAAAGACACCGGTCACTTGGGACTGAGTTAGCAACCAGTTAGGACCTTCGTAATCCGATAGGCACCAGTGAAGACTTTGCTATCGTACAGGCACTAGGCAGGCCTCTAACAACTATGTATCAACATTCTGCAGTACTATGTAAAAGTTAAGTATTGTTACATTCTGTGCAATATATATCTCTTTCTAATTTACCCTAGTGTTTATAGTTTCTGGCTGCTCCCCTCCGTACCTGCACCAGCGTGCTGTCTTTGTTCCTGTGTCGGTCTCGTTCCACTCGGCCACCGACACCTACGACGAGGCTGGGACACAAAAGCGACGTCGAAGTTGGGACACAAAAGTGGCGACGAGGATGGGATACAAAAGATATTATTTCTCTTATTTTATTTTCATGATCATGTTTTCTCACGTGTTATAGGTGGGTGCTAACAAAATATGTTCGCATTCGGGAGAGGCAGTCGAGAAAGAAATTGCTCAAGTAAATCTCGCAGCAAGAGATAACGCCTTTCTTTTAATGATTTCCACTCTAATTTGTGTATCATTTCCGTGACACTCTCACTCCTATAACATGATAATACAAATACAAATCGAGCCGCCCTTCTCTGAACTTCCTCTAAATCGTCCGTCAGCTCCACTCGGTGGGGATTCCACAATGGGCAGCAATACTCCAAAATTGGACGCACAAGTTTTGTGTTGGCTGTTTCTTTAGTAGAACTGCTGCATCTTCTAAGTGTTCTGCCTCTTGTTCGCCTTCCCTATAGTATTTGCAATTTATTTTGTTCGTAATTGTTATTTCTAGGTATTTAGTTGCATTTACGGCCTTTAGATGTGATTGATTTATGGTGTAAATGAAGTTAGCGGCTTTGTTTTAGTGCTCATATGAATGACTTCACAGTTATATTATTACCGTTCAACTGCAATTTTTGCACCATGCAGATATCTTGTGTAAATAATTTTGCAGTTGTTTTTGATCTTCGGGGTGACTTTACTAACCGATAAACGACAGCATCATCCGCGAACAGTCTGAGAGATCTGGTGACATTTTCTCCTGAACCATTTATAAAGGTAAGGAACAGAAGGAGACCTATAACACTTCCCTGAGGAACGACAGATATTACTTCTGTTTTAGTCGATGTCTTTCCGTCGATTACGACGTACTGTGTCCTTTCTGACACGAAATCACGAATCCAGCCTCACAACTGAGGCGATATTCCATAAGCACGCAATTTTGATTGGTTTAATTTGCTAAAAAAATACGCAACCAGCCGCATTTATGAATAATTTTCTTATTCGTCCGGAAGTTGGTTTTAGCCACAGCATGCTCATTATCAGCGGAGATGTGGAAATCTAACAAGAGCATTATTGTTTCTTGCAGCAATTGTAGGTAGACGCTGCGATGTGGTTCTGGCAAAATGACTGAACTTTAATAATCGTGAACGAAAATAGAACGGAACGAAACGAAACGTTAGGTTATGATTTTGAACAGTGCCGGATGTACGACACTTCATAACTGGGACACAAACTTCAAACTGGCCTCCCCCCTCCTTTTTCAAACGGTGTCGCTCTTTTTGGAACCTCTCCCCTCCCCTTTCCCCTTTCCCAGTTCGTCAGCAGTACGTCACGTTGTTGGCCCATCCACTATCGATTAGTAATACTAAAAGTGAGCCGTTTACGATGGCCTTTTGACATCCCGAAATTTAATTGCAAATAACGCCTGAACCGTTTATCTGAGGCGAGAATTGAATAAACGGAGTAGTAGAGAAGATAATTCTCTACAACTTTGCTCTCTTAAGCTGTCTTTTTTTCTCCAAACTGTCGCACCGTTATAAAGATAAAG
The DNA here is from genome assembly GCA_026315105.1 of Locusta migratoria. Taxonomy (NCBI): domain Eukaryota; kingdom Metazoa; phylum Arthropoda; class Insecta; order Orthoptera; family Acrididae; genus Locusta; species Locusta migratoria. Next base: position 616,962,149 of record CM048746.1, on the reverse strand, counting down.
TACGGCGAATTGACACTGTTTGCGTGCTTGTAACGTACTCTTGCCTTTTAGATCGCGCCGTTCAACCGATCGGCAGACGTATTTGTGGGACGCCAGCGAACTGAATCGGTCATCGCTAGAGGGCGCATTGCTCTACCTCTGCTTTCATGAGTGGGATTGAAAGAAAAAAAATATCAGGAAAAGTTGTTCAGAATTTAATATCGATTAACCATTATTTGAAATTTTTTATAGTTATTTTGTCTCTGAAAGTTGGTACACACGTCTAATGATATAATTATTCAAATGGCTCTACTTTCATATATTATTTTGGTGTAATTCATTTAATGGAGGTTCGAAAACTGGTTTGCGTTTCATATTTCATCTTGGAATGAATATATAACAGGACAATACCTTATTGTATATACAAATAATTTTTATTAAAAAATCTCTAGTAGTTTCAGAGATATCTGGAGTGAAACAGTTGACTGGGACATGCTGTATGGGTTACGAATGGCAAAAGTAGTGTAAATTGGCGATATATATTTAGAGGATCGGAAACCTACATTGCTTTGTATCTGCTTACTGAATTCGTCCCTCGGTCTTCCTCTAAGATTTTTCCTTGCACACTTTCTTCTAATACTAAGCTGCCGATTCCTTGATGTCTCAGAATGTGTTCCCCCAACCTATCCCTTCTCTTAGTCAGGATATGCCAGAAACTCCTTTTCTCTCCAATTCAGTTGAGCATTTCCTCATTAAGAGATTTATCCATCTTATCTTCGTAATTACATATATATAAGGGTTGGAACTTAAATAGTTGCAACTATTTGTTCACAACCGATACAAAAGCGTTATATGTTTGCAGTGTTTGCTCCTGTTACTGCCCTTCAAAATAGTCACCAGCGTTGTGTAGAACGCGTTGCCAGCATTGTGGAAGGCGTAGTAGCCTATAACATTAGCAGAGCCTTTCTGTTGATGGTGCGAATGGAGCGGTCTACTGCCGGTCGAATCTCTGGAACAGTTCTGAAGCGAATACCACTTGGTGGTTCCTTCATCTTCGGAATCAAATCAGTGTCACGAGGACGTAAGTCCGGGCAGCGAGGTGAATGGTACAGTATACTTCCCAGTCCCATCGACCGAACGGAACAGCCACAGGTGGCGTTGTATGCGCCCACTGTGTCGTTTAAAATGATGTTCAAATGTTTGTATAGTCTATGGGACTTAACTACGGGGTCATCAGTCCCTAAACTTACAAACTACTTATGAACTACTTACGAACTAGGACGGCACAAATATGCATGCCCGAGGGGGGATTCGAACCCCCGACCGTTGTGGCCGTGACTGGAGCGCCTTAGTCCCCTCGGCCACCGCGGCCGGCGTTCAAAATGATGGGTAGTGTTGCGCAGTAAGTGTCGCCGCCTCTTGAAGACCTTGATGACACTGCCGTGCTGTACGACCTCTGGCATATTCAATCTTGATCCAACACCGCTGCACCTGTTTCGAAAACACAGTGACACCTTTACGTTAAACCGCTCGCTCACAAGTGGATGTGTTTCCCTCGATTGTGCACACCCCAGTAACGTGGGACTGACGAGTCCATTTGCTCGGAGGTAAGGCGGGTATTACACTGTAAAAGATCTTTTACAGTGTAATACCGGCCTTAGGTAGGTATGTCAACAACGTGTGCTACCAGCGACAACAGTAGTTTCCATTGCATAATGTCACCACAGCAGTGTTGTCACTATTTAAGTTCCAACCCTCACTTGTGAAAATTCGGGGCACTCAGGACGCTTTCTCGGATAACAAGGTGGTGAAGTGACCGCTGGCATATAGCGGAAATCCTGGGTTCGAATCCCTATGCGGCACAAATTCTCACTTTTCGCCGTTGCATTAATAAAAAATAAAATGTTAAATAATGAAGACACCATAGCAAAAGACAGATGGGAACAGAACAGCTCTGTGACAAAGCAGACAACAATACAGTCAACACCGGCTAATAGCTTGCTGCCCAGATGCACGAACATCTGTTAATCAATAGATTAAGGCACGAAATTCCCCGACTGCTGCCGATCAAAAGTTACTCAACCCGCTGCCTGTAGTTTCCGTGCAATAGTATCTGTACACTACAGTGTTGTTTCGCTTTGTTTGTTAACTGTTTTTTATAGCACACATTCCAACGATTAATGCTGTGACCAGGGCCGGCGCAAGCCTAAGTGCCGCCCCGTGCGAGCTGCTAAGTTGCGCCCCCCCCCCCCCCGTTTTTTTTTTTTTTTTTTTTTTTTTTTTTTTTTTTTTTTTTTTTACCGCTTGTGGAATTTTTTGTGCATGACTGTGAATCAGCGACTGTTACAATACAATTAAATTTATAAGGGGCAGCCCTCAGTCGCAAAGTACGAAAATAATCGTTACCACGTTTTCAATGCTGCTTTGGGCACTTTCTTGAGACGGAAGATGAATATGTTAAAACTACATGTCAAAATTTCAAATAACAATACAAAAAATATATCTGACATAGTCAAATAGTCATACCTAAAAAGTAAATAGTTGTAGACAGGCGGAGCAGTCACTAGGAGCTGCAATGTCTCCGCTGCCACCGACGACAGATAACTGACCGTGCATATGTACAAAGCGCGTATGTTAGCTTATCGCCATCTAGTGGCCAAGTTACGATACGATGTGGCAGGAAGCTTGCGTACCAAACCGATAGAGGTCAAACATTCTACACATTATACATATAGAAGCATATGTGGTACATTATGAACAATATCTAACGAAATGCAATAACCAAATACAAATACTAACACATATTAATGTGGAAGAAAAGGTATCACGGAACCTGCAAGAATAGGTCAGTGAAACTTAAATTAACTATCTAAAGTAGTGGCTTGATGCCTTTAAAGAAACCTCTACCACGAAGTTGCACCTGTTCATTCAATAACAGTCCGTCGTGCAAGGACAAGTGTTTAAAAATTTCTAACTCTTCCCAGATGTCAAGTTTACGCCCCTTCTTCTCTATATATGCAAAAGCAAAAATTGCGGCTGATTTTTGACATTCTCTACAGATTTGTACAAGACAGTCGCTGGACACCATCTCAAAAATGGAGTCAAACCTGATTGAAGAAATCCACCTAATTTTTAATAAGCTTTGTGAATTTACAAACACTGTTCAGATTATAAATTAATGAAATGCAGCAACCAGTTGCTTGTGGTTTTTATTTTTAACTTTAACGACCGGTTTCTGGCGCTTGAGTGCCCTTCTTCTGGTCTCTACTCTGACAAACAAGTGCATTGGTATACAGTAAAGGCTATAGAACGTACAAAAGTCCGTTACAGAAATTTGAAGCAGTTTGGAACCAAATAGATTGTAATAAAGATAAGTTCATATAATGGCATAAAATTAACGCATGCATTTTTGTGCATTAATTTTATCCCATTATATAAACTTATCTTTATTACAATCTATTTGGTTCGAAACTGCTTCAAATTTCTGTAACCGACTTTTGTACGTTCTATAGCCTTTACTGTATACCAATGCACTTGTTCGTCTGTATAGGGACCAGAAGAAGGGCACTCAAGCGCCAGAAACCGGTCGTTAAAGTTAAAAATAAAAACCACAAGCAACTGGTTGCTGCATTTCATTAATTTAGAATCTGAACAGTTGCTGAAATGGATAAAATACTTCACTGTTCAAATGTGTGTGAAATCTTATGGGACTTAACTGCTAAAGTCATCAGTTCCTAATCTTACACACTACTCAACCTAAATTATCCTAAGGACAAACACACACAAACAAAACCATGCCCAAGGGAGGACTCGAACCTCCGCCGGGACCAGCCGCCAAGTCCATGATTCCAGCGCTAGCGCCTTAGACTGCTCGGCTAATCGCGCGTAGCATCAACTTACAGTTATCGTAAATAAACTTTTTCAATGGTTGTAAACAGATAATGTATTCAACGGAAAACAGTATACGCCGCGGTGGAGTAGCCGAGCGGTCTAAAGCGTCTCGGTGCGGAGCGAGCGGTTGCTCGCCGTAGAGGTTCGAGTCCTCCCTGGGGCATGGGTGTGTGTGTTTGTCCTTAGGTTAGTTTACCTAGGTTTAAGTAGTTTGTAAGCTACGGACTGATGACCACGCAGTTTGGTCCGATAGAATTACAAACATTTGAACATTATGAAAACAGTATACATATAAATGTTGCCAAATGATAGTATGCGTGTAGTATTGTCAAACTAAAAGTGCCGGTCAGAGTGTAATTGTTGTCCATTCTGGTGCAGACAGGTGTTTCATGGCTCAAAGTCAAAACGTCTGACTACAGAAACAGTTAGCAAAAATTTTGAATAATACATCGAATACTTCTACCACGCTTACTACCAATGCCTTTATCCATTATAATTACTCGCAGCATATTTACCCATTCGGAATACTTCTAGCCATTATAGGTGTTGGACATGTTTGACTGTAGTAATGTTCACCGCCGGCCGCGGTGGCCGAGGTGACTGAGGCGCTCCAGTCACGGTCAGCACGGCCACTATGGTCGGGGGTTCGAATCCCCCCCCTCGAGCATGGATATTTGTGCCGTCCTAGTTCGTAAGTAGTTCATAAGTAGTTTGTAAGTTTAGGGACTGATGACCCCGTAGTTAAGTCCCATAAGCTTTACAAACATTTGAACCTTTTTAATGTTCACCGATCTTTTCCCATAAAGCGGGAAGAATAAAACACTCGGAAACTGCCAATGAATGGCTTAGAAAATTTGCTTCAGGCTTAATACATAATCGCAGTATCGAACATTGCATTCGAATTTCCGAATTAAATTTCGTTCTCTGCAAAGTTAGTTGTGAGTAAACGCAGGCTAGCAGCGCTCCACTCATAATACTGGCATTTACGCCAGACTGCTCCCCCCTCTGTGTTCCTCCGGCGTAAACACGACGGTGCTGCCACAGTGGCGAGGAAGGAATCAGTCCTCCTCCAGTCCTCCCTCGCCTTGTTCAACAGGGCCGGCCGGCAGGTAGTCGAGGCGCCATGCCACAGTTCCCGAAGACGCTCCCTCTGAGGTTTGGTTTCGATTACCCTCTTGCTCATGAATGTTGAATTTGTCTTAAGAAGGGGGAGGGGGCAGATTTGCCGCCCCTCGGAAAGTGCCGCCCTGTGCGGCCGCACGTTCCACACGTGTCCCTTTTTTTTTATCATTTATTTGGCCTTCTGAGTGTTAACTCAATGTGGCCATCTACAACACACAGAGGAAATGTACAATATTTAAATAGACAAAACAGAAGTACATTTTGTCAAAATGGAAACAAAGCGAAAACTGCATTACATTACAATTTAAATAATGTTGGAACATTTTCACATATTCACAGCCAAAACCTTATATTACCAACACACTTGATGCTTAAAGATTGTGTACAGTGCTCTTAATGAACTTAATTATGATTTTATACACACGAATGTCTTTCGTAAACAAAAGGGAAGAAGCTTACTGAGGAAGGGGATATCCCATCTTCACCAATGTCTGCAGGAAGTTCAAACGTTCTCGGTCAAATTTGGGGCACCTGAACAGGATGTGGTTGACATCAGCTTCCGTTTCAGGATCACACTCACATGCCGCCGAATCGTAGATGTTGATCCGATGTAGATGTTTTGGATAAGAAGCGTGATTGAAGCGAAGACGAATAATGGTAGAAATCGCGGATCGGTCCAGATGAGTCCTCATAAACCACGGCTGCGTAGAAATCTGAGGTTGCAGCACAGCGTAAGAAGCGCCTTTCGTTTCTTGGGAAACGTTCCACATCTGTTGCCACTGTTGTTTTGCGTAGTCCTTGACCGCAGATAAGAAGTCTGTGTGTGGTAGTTGTAGGTCCAAGACAGTGCCTAAGCATGCCGCTTGTTTTGCCAATGCATCAACTTCCTCTTTATAGCAGATACCAGCGTGAGAAGGCACCCACAGTAAATTAACTGTCCGTCCCGTATTTTTACAGCGAATATATGCCGAAATCACATCCAGAATATAGCTGTTGGTTTTTTTGTTCCATCTCCGGTGTTGTAGGGTTTGAAGGACACTTTGAGAGTCAGACACAATTAATATTTTCGGGAAGGAAGTGGTAGAAGTAAACCTAAGTGCTTCCAGAATTGCCACAGTCTCCGCAGTAAATATAGAGGTATTCGTTGGCAGTTTGAAGGTTCTCCGAATCTGAATCTGAGGGCAGAAAAAGGCACATCCAGTACACTCTTCTTGTGGAATTTTGGACCCATCTGTATATACACAAAGAAAATCAGGCCACTGTTCTGCAACGAGGCGACTGAATCCGTTATTAACAGTGTTACTTCCTAAGCAAGTCATATTAAAATAGAAGACTGGAATCTGGCAGCCAAGTGTTTGTAGATCGTATTCAAAAGAAGGCGGATGCGGTGAACATCGTACAGAACGTATCATAGGAGACCAAGTGTCGAAGCTGGTACAACACACGTGCCTTGCGCCGGCCCTGGCTGTGACAAAGATGAGGAAGTTTGTACCCGTGCTTGCAGGGCCGGCGCAAGGCACGTGCGAAACCTACGGACGCACGGGGCGGCACTTTCCGAGGGGCGGCAAATCTGCCGCTCCCCCTTTCTTTTATTCTTTTAGGACAAACTCAACATTCATGCCCAAGAGGGGATTCGAAACCAAACCTCGGAGAGAGCGGCTTCGGGAACTGTGGCACGGCGCCTCGACTACCTGCCGGCCGCCCCTGTTGAACAAGGGGAGGGAGGAGGATTGATTTCTTCCTCACCACGATGGCAGGGTAGTCGTGTTTACGCCAGACGAACAGATAGGGGGATACATGCCAGTATTCTTATGAGTGGTGCGCTGCTAGCCTTTTACGCGCCATGCGTTATTCACTAGTAATTTTGCAGAAGACGAAATCTAATTTGGTTGCCGCGGTGGAGTAGCCGAGCGGTCTAAAGCGTCTCGCTGCGGAGCGCGCGGTTGCTCGCCGTGGAGGTTCGAGTCCTCCCTGGGGCATGGGTGTGTGTGTTTGTCCTTAGGTTAGTTTACCTAGGTTTAAGTAGTTTGTAAGCTACGGACTGATGACCACGCAGTTTGGTCCGATAGATTTACAAACATTTGAATTTCTAATTTGGAAATTAGAGTGGTTTTGTATCCCATCCTCGTCACCACTTTTGTGTCCCAGCCTCGTCGCCGCTTCTGTGTCTCGTTTCCGTCGTAGGTGTCGATGGCCGAGTAGGAATAAAGGTAGCACGCTTGTGCAGGTACGGAGGGGAGCAGCCAGTGGGACAGCAGAAACTAGAAACACTGGAGTAAATTAGAACGAGATATATATTGCACAGAATTTATACAATACTTAACTTTTACAAAGATCAGTACTGCAGAATGCTGATACATAGTTGAGCTAGAGGCCTGCCTAGTGCCTATCCGATAGCCAAGTCTTTACTGGTGCTTATCTGATTCCGAAGGTCTTAACTGGTTCCTATCTCAGTCCCAAGTGAACGATGTCGTTCAGTGGTGGCCACGAGCGGAGTTGTCGCAGAGGGCGATCGTGGCTGATGTAAGAACGCCGTGCCGTGCGTGCATGGCGGCGCGCGGCGAAAGTAGGTGGCGCGCACTTTAGACTTGTGCGACACCACAAATGCTGCGGTTACATGTTAAGCCTGAATAGAAGGGATAAAGCCATTAGTAGTAATCCTGGCATAAGTTGGGTTTCGACGTTTTTTTTACAAATTTTTGCTATCCGTTTCTGAGTGTTAGTCAGACGTTTTGGTTTTTGAGCCATGAAACACCTGTCTGCGCCTGCATGAACAACAATTAAACTCTGACCGGCACTTTTGTTTGACAACACTACTCGCACACTAGCACTTTTACAATATTTATTTACTGTATACAGTTTAACGATGAATACATTATCTATTCACAACTATTGAAAAATGTTTATTTACGTTAATTGTAAGTTCATGCTGCGCGAGATGAGCCGAGCGGTCTAACGCGCTGTCTAAGGCGGCTGGCCCCGCAGAGGTTCGAGTCCCCCTCGGACATGGGTGTCTGTGTTTGTCCTTAGGATAATTTAGGTTGAATAGTGTTTAAGCTTAGGGACTGATGATTTTAGCAGTGAAGTCCTGCAAGATTTCATACACATTTGAACATTTTCGTAAATTCCCAAGGCTTATTAAAATTAGCTAGATTTCTTCAGTCAGGTTTGACTTCATATTTGAGCTAGCGCCTAGCAACTGTTTTGTACAAATCTGTAGAGAATGTCACCAATCAGTCGCAATTTTTGTTTTTATTTTCCAGATCTACATAGATTTCGGGCACAGTGTAGCTATTCTCAATGCTTTGAGTAATGTTTACATCTATACCGTCATGCTGATCGTCAGTGTCAACATGACGGTTTAGATGTAAGCACATAATAAAAGCTTTGAGTCTGGTTACTCAGTGGTCGAAACCTAGGTAGATGTGAAAAGTAAAAATAAAAATTGCGATTGATTACGGACATTTTCTAGAGATTTGTTTAAATAAAATTCAACAAAAGTTTTGAAAAACAGAAAAAAAAACTGAGTGGGGGGGGGGGGCAATTTAGCAGCTCGCACGGGGCGGCACCTGGACTTGCACCGGCCCTGCTTGCTTGCAAAATTAGAAGCACTAAGACGACGAAGAAGAAACAATAAAAAAATTGCTCTCGAATATGGCCTCGGCGAAGTTACCGTTGGTGACTAGCGAAGAAACAGACTTAAATTGGTTAAGAGTTTTCTTCACAGAAATGTTATCGAGAACCTCTTAGCCGAAGAACTATAAAGAAGTCAGACTTAAAAATAAATAAATAAAATAAAATAAACTAAAATAAAATTTTTAAAAAAGATGAACATTGTTCATGCGTTTTACGCAACCGAGAGAGAAGGGTGGTCGTTTTCTGGCGCAATCTTGGCAGAGAAAGCTTTGTTTTTCAGAAACAAGCTGCAGGAGGGAGACGACAGTTCAGTTTCGCCGCTGCTGTGGCTGGATTGACGAGTGGGAGAAGAGGTATGGAGCACGTGCATGCAGAAACACTCTCTGTTGACACTGAGACCGTTTCAAAATTTAGTGTCGAGTTAAAAAAAATCTTAACTGACGATAATTTATTTAATGAACAAATATACAACTGTGACAAACCTGAGCTAAATTTTAAAATGTGTCCGCTCGGCTACTCCCTTGTTTCTGCCACCAGTCGCTACCAGTCTGATTAAGCCCAGGGATCAGGGAGTTCTGGAATGACTCAAGAAAAAGGGTCGACGGCGATTGCTAGTCAGTCCAGAAGTAGAGTTCGTTTTGTTTGCATATGATACAAGTATTGCGATAAATAGCATGTCGAGCTTAGTTTTAGAAAGGTCTGCTAATGATATTTTCATTAACATTAATAAATGGTTTAAAGCCAACTCATTGACATTAAACTTTGAAAAGACTCACTACATGCAGTTCAGAACATGTAAGAGATTCCCGTCCAGTATATGCACAAAGTATGAAGAAGAGCAGATAGAAGAGGTTGACAGTATAAAATTCCTGTGATTACAGCTTGATAATAAATTCAGTTGGGAGGAGCACACCACAGAACTGCAGAAACGACTTAACAAATCTGTATTTGCAATACGAGTGGTATCAGACATGACATAAAAACAAAAAAGCTTGCATACTTTCATTTCATAATGTCATTTGGTTATAATATTTTGGGGTAACTCTTCAAGTCAAGCAAAAGTTTTCAGAGTCCAAAAGCTTGTAATATGTTTTATTTGTGGTGTATATTCACGGTCATTCTGCAGAAGCCCCTTAAAAAAACTGGGTATATTAACTACTGCCTCTCAGTATATTTATTCCTTAATGAAATTTGTCATAAATAATATATCCCTTTTCCCAACAAACATCTCAGTTCATACCTTCAATACTAGGGACAAAACTGATCTACACAAGGACTTAAAAGCACTTACTTTAGTTCAAAAAGGCGTCCACTACTCAGGAACACGTATTTTCAATAATTTACCAACAACCATAAAAATTTAGCTAAAATAAAGATCAGTTTAAGAGGAGCCTAAAAGACTTTCCAGTGGCCAACTCCTACTCCACTGACGACTTTTTAAATAGAACCAAATGATGCATGTATCAGTATTCATACTATTAGTATTATTTTATTATCAGCTTATAAAAAGTGTATGTACCTGTATTCGTAATAGTATATTATCAAATTGTAAAAAAGAAAAAAAATTGTCATGTTCCACATCCACGAGGATCACATCAATACGGATCTATGGAACGAACCATCTAATCTAATGTGCATTCTGAAGACAACAAAAGCATTGCAGGAGCTTCGAACAAAGTGACTTTCAAGGACCTTGTGTGACGGGTTAGCGAGTCTTGGAGCGAGATAAAGTCAGATAAAATTTCTAAGTCATGGAGAAAATTTTTTATAGGAAAGTATATCAGAGATGAGGAAGATCAACTGTCGGAGGCCCGGAGTGGCGGGAAATCAAAATGAGGCCCCCCGTCCACTTGGAAACACATGTATTACTATAAAACAGTAACTTTTGCGTTTTGCAGGTCCTTCCAGGACGAGAGGTACGGGCCAGTCTACGAAAACTAGTTTTCGAGATTCGGAGTCCGCAGAACGAAAGGCAAAAGTAGTTCCAAGAAAAATAAATAAATAAATAAACTTTCGGGGTATTTGGAGCCCCCCCCTCCTCCGACCAGAGGCCCGCCCCCTTAGTCCGCCACTGATCAACCATTGTGTAATATTATAAAAAGGATGCCATGCTAAGTGTGGAAATAAATGAGTGGTTAAATTAAGATGAACAGCTAGAAGTATGAGACTATTCTATAATTAACACAGATAACATACGATCGCAGTGTGTGTGTGAGAGAGAGAGAGAGAGGTGAGGATGACGAGGCGAAGGCTTCACCGATGTTGAGTCACGCCGATGCCGCCATACGCTACGTGGAACAACAGCCTGAGGCAACGCCCGCTGACGTACTGCTCCTGAGGCGGTGGTCTGATATTGCCCCGAGGAAAAGTAGCAGCTTCCCCAAACAAAAGTCATTCCACCATTATTTCTCGTTGCAAATGGGTATACAAATTCTTTTTTTTAATACAGTTCATATTTTAATACATGTATTACTTTCAGTATCATAATCACCCAGTTTACATGGGCTCCCAAAACCGGATTTCGTAAACCGATTTCCCAAATCCGCTTTTGGTTGGTCATGTAAATACTCCAAAATCGATTCTGGAAATTTACTTCTGTAAAGCGGTTTTCCAATTCCACAATCGATTTTCGTGCCCATGTAAACGCAACCGTTTTTGAAACGTTCTTGGCTTTCTTGTTAAGAATTTTCGGCTCATATGAATAAGTAACATTTTATTCAGTGAAAGAGATGTATAAATATTAGAGTGAGCACTGAATCTATGTATTTAAGTATCGAAAAATAGCGATTGTGCTGACTTAAATCAGGAGCTGAATCAGCTGTTTTTCAGCCGCCATGTTAAGTGGGTTAGGAAATCTGCTAGAGCTGGGTTTGAATATGACTCGAACTGTTCGAACAATTTACGTCACGGTTCGAGACATTTCGGGAAATGTTCGAACTTTCCATTACGACGCTATCTAGCAATGTCATAAGGTACTATCTCTTCGATTTACAATGATGATATTCATAAATCTTTTCTGTGCTGTGCATTATACGATTTATAACGAAATAGGGTGTCATCATTGTACTATAGGGATTAATAAGTGTGAAATTCGGACTATAGTAGCTTCTAGGGTACAGGTCATAAGTAAAAACAGTAGCGAATATAGGCTATAAATAAACGATAGCAATCGCGATTAAAAATTATAGTGCTACGATCTATCGACGCCTGTTGATACTACGTACAGAGCAGTTCGTACACCGTTTATTTCGAGGTTGCAATTACAGTTTATTTTTATTGGGTATTAAATTTCTAATATTTTCCCTATTTCATCTCTCCTAATCTTCTTTTCAAGGCGATTAAAAGGTGGTAAAATTTTTATCTTTTACTGTACCATATGAACAGGGAATAAAATGGTTATTTGCAACCTATCTCTTATAATCACATTAGGCCTAAATGTAATTTCTACTTATGAAGGATTCCCATTTATTTTCCTTCGACTGTTAGCCGTCAGTAATGAGGTGCAGTAGTTCTGTTCTAGTAGCAGATATTTTGTTTATCAATGGATCATATCTTTCAGTGACACCAGACACGTCACGTACGGTATGCACTGTTTTAAACAAAATATGCAGTTTTTCATGGTGTTGACTTTCTTTTAGTTTACATGTACTTTCTGTGAAATTAGTTCTGAGCAAAGCGATAGCCCGCTAACTTCAAAATTTTCCGCGTATCGTTAGCAGATTAGCAGCGCCAGTCATTTATTATCTGAGTGTTCGAACAGTTCGATACTGTATCGAGTTCTCTGCTGTATCGGAAATCCCGAACATGTTCGAACGCGAGTATCATTTGCCCAGCCCTAAAATCTGCTTCTCTCTATACCAGTAAGCAGGACAGCGAGAAACGGTTTACGAAAATTGGTTTTCGTCTTCCGGAAGATGTGTCTCATGTAAACGTAGTGAATATTTTTCCCCGTAAAATTTCGATAATCGGAGTTTTCGGAAGTTCTAGGTGGTTCTGAACCCGTTCACCTCGATCGATTGAGACTCTTCTGTATCCTAATGCACACAAAGAGTACTTTTTCCATCCTTTCCCTCTTTCTTCACCCCATCTGCCTCGGATCTGGGGGAAGGAGCAAACGAGGGTTCCTGCTATGGGCGGCACTCACAGAGAAGTGCCAAATGGTCTCCAAGACAAAGCGGAGTGTCAATCGGGGAGGAGAGAGGCCAACGAATTAACGAGTGGAGGTGGGAGAGGGGACTTGCTGAGGCGGGGAGGAGGGTGGGGGGAGCCGTCAAGAAGTTTCTGCCTCGGTTTGGAAATATCGTAGATACTTTATTGCCCCCTATAAAAGGTAAAGTGTTGGCAGGGTTGACAAGCTATGCTATTTCTCTCGTGTCTGCTTCCATCTTCTCCATAGTGGTATCGGACACTGGTGGAGTGTCTGCGAATGCTCGTCCGGTTGTTTTGGATTCCACACACTTCACAGGTATACCACAAGGGTGTCCAACCGCGGCCCACAGTATCTATCAGTACGGCCCAGAAAGTATCTACCACGCGATTGGTGAAAAATAAATTACGATAAATTGAATATAGTGAGTATAGTGAGACCCAAAAATCCTAGCCTTCTTCCATTATTGGTCCAAGTAAGATGAAACGTTGGGCACCCCTGATAAAACACACACAGTCGCAAAACTCTATAGCGGGAAAAGTGCAGATGTAGCAACGCTAGCATTCAAAGCGACCAATAGATAGTAACAAAAGAATGCCAAGATACAAACGGGTGACTTGTTATAATTAATGATGTTACTTTCGTATATACTAGACACCAAACACGGTGGTCAGTTTTCTAGAACAAATATGAAACATCATTGAAGTAATATGACTTCGCCTGTAATGACAGTGTACAATAACAAAATGTCAGTGCAGTGTAATATGCACGGTTCACAATAGCAGAGTCGTAATCATATCATCCAAAAACCTTTTTAGAGCAGAAATTAATATTGGAACCTGATGTGCTGAAGTTCGATCAGTGTAATGCATTCAGAACTAGACACGATTTCTACAGTTTTCGAGATTAGGTGCTATATCTCCTTATAAACTTCCTTTTCGTTGCTTGCCTCTATGCCAATTATAATGATATTTTTAGTCACTTGTCAGGTATCAAACTGTAAATCTTCAAGAACGTGATGTGCTAATATTGACAGTTTCTCAATAGATTAGACACGGACATATTATTTATTTATATCTACGTGTTCACTTTTTCAAACCAGTAGGAAACCGAAAAACATCGGTATATAGGCCTATAATTTTAAATGTGTTTTATCTATGATGGACGTGTTTGAACTTCGTGGCCGTTCCTAATATAGGGTTGAGAATATAAACCTCTACCAATTATATTAAAGCTCGTATTATTTGTAATTCCTTAATTTCTGATGGCGAATAACCACTTCGAGAAACTTAAGGGTATGTGTGCTTGCTTGCTCGGTGTGTGTTGTCTTTACTGTTTAGTCATCGAAAACCGAGGTTTTCAAGATCGTTAGATCGTTGCACATTGCTTCCTCACTGCAGTTTTGCCTTGAAAATGGCAGGGTGGTCTCCTGCAGAAATATTTGATACCTGGCTGCATACCCGTAAGTTGTTCGAAATCGTATTATTTATTTATGACACGGCCAGTTTTGGGCTTGTGCCCATCTTCAGGTGCTTAAACATTCAGAATTTTATATGTGTAACATGTTGGTGGAGTTCGTTTTAATTTTGTATCCAAATTGCGATTGTCCGTCTGACGCGCTCTTTACACACTTTATCGAACACACTTTCCTTTGTTAACTTCCTTACTTTTATAACTATTCTGATTTCCATTTTTTGAGAAGAATTTATATCACCGTCACCGTACAGAAATATGAACTCACACCATTCACTCACCAACATGCTAGACATATAAAATTCGACTGGTAGCGGTTTTGATTCTCAAGATATAATTTTTGTGAAACTGAAGTAGAAACTCAGGAGGCTCAACTGAAATAGTTGATCAACAGTACTTTGAGACAGCAGTAATATTATGAAGTTGTGGTTAATATTTACACTTCTCATTACGAGCCAAAATTGTAAGTGAATGAATCGTTAAAATTTTTCTTCCGTGCCTAAAAGCAAAACTATCCACCGTAAATTAATAATTGTTGTTGTGGTGGTCTTCAGTCCACAGACTGATTTAATGCAGCTCTCCACGCTACCCATTCCTGTGTAAATCTCTTCATCTGTGAATAAGTTCGGCAATCTACATCCTTTTGAATCTGCTTACTGTATTCGTCCCTCGGTCTCCCTCTACGACTTTTACCCCACAAACTTCCTTCTAATGCTAAGTTGACAATTCCTTGATGTCTCAGAATGTGTCCCACCAATCTATCCCTTCTCTTAGGACATGCCAGAAACTCCTTTCCTTCCCAATTCGGTTAAGCATCTCTTCATTAGTTACACGATCTACCCACCTAATTTTCATCATTGGTCTGTAGCACCACATTTCAAAAGCTTCTATCATCTTTTTGTCTGAACTCCTTATCGTCCATGTTTACACTCCCATACAATGCTACACTCTAGACAAATGCTTTCAGAAGGGCCTTCCTAAGTTTTAAATTAATATTTGATGTTAACAAGTTTCGCTTCTTCAGAAACGCTTTTCTGCCCATAGCCATTCTGCGTTTTATATCTTCTTTACTTCGGCCATCAGAAGTTATCTTGCTACCCAAATAACAAAATTTATCTACTAGTTTTATTGTCTCATTACCTAATCTAATTCCTTCAGCATCACCTGATTTTCTGACATTGCGTTCATTACCTTCGTTTTACTCTTGTTAATATTCTTCTTATATCTTCCTTTCAAGGCACTGTCCATTCCATTCAATTGCTCTTCCAGATCCTGTGCAGTCTCTGATAAAATTACTATGTCATCGGCAAACCGCAAAGTTTTAATTTCTTCTATCTGAATTTTAAATCCCTCTGCAAATTTCTCCTTGCATTCCTTTACTGCTTGCTCAATATTCAGATTGAACAACATTGGGGAAAGGCTACAACGCTGTCTTAATCCCTTCCAACTTCTGCGTCCCTTTCTTGCCCTTCGACTCTAACAACTACTGTCTGGTTTTTGTATAGATTGAATATAATTCTTCGCTCCCTATATTTTATCCCTGCTACACTTGTAATTCGTGACATTATTCTTTAACTTCTCACCACTCTTTGAAAGCCGATAAGAGTGATCAACTGATTGTATTTTTGATAGCTGCTACAATTTATAATGCCACGAAAGGTCATAAATACAGTATGTTCCAACCGCTTGGTAGCGCTGCATTAGCAAAGTTGCAGAAATTACCTGACAGTTTCGCGACACTTACCCCGTGTCCACACATCGGTACCAACGTTGGCGCCAACATTGGCCAATAATTTTGATACAGCGTCCACACATTGGAGCCAATATTCAGTTGAATTCGTCGAGAGCCAACATAAACGTATCTGACGCACAAATCGCGGCCAATGCTTTAACGCTTTTGAGTGTGAATAATTACATTTTGTCATTGTAAACCAAAATGGGAAACGTACGTAAAAGATGATGTGGTGTTGTATCACTTCCTACCGAACATTAATTACGGTACGAAATCATTTAATTGATGAAAGGAGAAAATATAAAAATGCAGTAAATGAAACAGGCAAAATGGAGTACAGACGACTAAGAAATGAGATTGACAGGAAGTGCAAAATGGCTAAGCAGGAATGGCTAGAAGCCAAATGCAGATCTGTAGAAGAATGTATAAATAGGGGAAAAATAGATACAGCCTACAGGAAAATAAAAGAAACATTTGGAGATAAGAAAAACAGCTCTATGAATATCAAAGACTCTGATGGAAAACCACTTCTCAGCAAAGACGGAAAAGCTGAAAGGTGGAAAGAATACATAGAGCAGCTCTACAAAGGAAATGATCTTAGAGACGATGTTGTAGGAAGGGAAGAGGAAGTAGATCAAGATAAAATAGGATATACTATACTGAGAGATGAATTTGACAGAGCCCTGAAAGACCTAGGTCGGAACAAGGCCCCAGGAGTAGATGACATACCCTCAGAGCTACTAAAGTATCTGGGAGAGCCAGCGATGACAAAACTATTTGAACTGGTGTGTAGGATCTATGAGACAGGCGAAATACCCTCAGACTTTAAGAAAAATGTAATAATCCCCATTCCAAAGAGATCAGGCGCAGACAATTGTGAAAATTACAGAACCATCGGTTTGATAAGTCATAGTTGCAAAATTTTAACACGAATTATCTACAGGAGAATGGAAAAGCTGGTAGAAGCTGACCTCGGGGAAGATCAGTTTGGATTCAGGAGGAACGTAGGAACCCGGGAGGCAATACTCACTTTACGTCTTATCTTAGAAGATAGATTAAGGAAAGGCAAACCTACATTTTTAGCTTTTGTAGATTTGGAGAAAGCTTATGACAATGTTGACTGGAATACACTCTTTCAAATTCTGAAATCAGCAGGGGTAAAACACAGGGAAAGGAGAGTTATTTACAACTTGTACAAAAGCCAGACCGCAGTTATTAGACTCGAAGGGCATGAAAGGGAAGCATCAGTTGGGAAGGGAGTAAGACAGGGCTGTAGCCTTTCTCCGATGCTATTTAATTTGTACACCGAGCAGGCAGTGAAGGAAAGCAAGGAAAAATTTGGAATAGGGATTAAAGTTCAGGGGGAAGAAATAAAAACATTACGTTTTGCTGATGACATTGTAATTCTGTCAGAGACAGCAAAGGACCTGGAAGAGCAGTTGAATGGAATGGACAGTGTGTTGAAGAGAGCGTATAAAATGAACATTAACAAGAGAAAAACAAAAATAATGGAATGCGGTCTTAGAAAATCAGGTGATGCTGAAGGAATTAGATTAGGTAACGAAACAATGAAGGTGGTAGATGAGTTTTGTTACTTGGGTAGTAAAATAACATGCGATGGTCGCAGTACAGAGGATATAAAATGCAGAATGGCAATGGGAAGAAAAGCATTTCTGAAAAAGGGAAATTTGCTAACATCGAATATTAATTTAAGTATAAGGAAGTCTTTTCTGAAGGCATTTGTGTGGAGTGTTGTCTTGTACGGGAGTGAAACATGGACAATAAGCAGTGTGGATAGGAAGAGGATAGAGGCTTTTGAAATGTGGTGCTACAGAAGAATGCTGAAGATTAGGTGGGTAGATCGCATAACTAATGAAGAGGTACTTAACAGAATTGGTGAGAAAAGGAATTTTTGGCACACCCTGACTAAAAGAAGGGATCGCTTGGTAGGACACATTCTTAGACATCGAGGAATCATAAATTTAGCATTGGAGGGAAGTGTGTGGGGTAAAAATCGCAGAGGGAGACCAAGCAGATTCAAGTGGATGTGGGTTGTCGTTCTTATGAGGAGATGAAAAGGCTTGCTCAGGATAGAGTAGGGTGGAGAGCTGCATCAAACCAGTCTCCGGACTGAAGACCATAACACAACAACACACGAAATCATTAATTTTTAAAATAAGCTACAAGTAAAAGATACACATTATTAAAACATAGACCTGCTACTTTAAATGATTGAAGTAAAAATTAAAAATAAAGATGTTTTGGAGGGATGCTATTCTTTTGGTATAGATTAAAAAGTAAAATTTAAAAATAATGTCACGTCATAAAATTGTGGAGCCCGTCCACACACAGGTTGAGTGAGCACTCAACCTGTGTGTGGACGGGCTCCACAATTGTATGATGTGACATTATTTTTAAATTTTACTTTTTTAATGTGAGCTTTATGTATACTTCTGAAGAAGGCAAAATTAATTTTGCCGAAACCTAGATAAAAGTTTATACATGTAAACCACTTTATGCAACTGGTCGGCTGAAACTGTGTTGACTTTTATATTTCGAAACTTTAAAACGGCGACGAAGAACGAACGAAGAAATAAACAGTTTCGAGATGTATAAATTAATGAAATGCAGCAACCAGTTGCTTGTCGTTATTTATTTTGGACTTTAACGACCGGTTTCGGGCGCTTGAGTGCCCTTCTTCTGGTCTATTTTTGTACTGTTGCTTAATAAATAAACATGCTATTAAGCAACAGTACAAAAATAGACCAGAAGAAGGGCACTCAAGCGCCCGAAACCAGTCGTTAAAGTTCAAAATAAATAACGACAAGCAACTGGTTGCTGCATTTCATTAATTTATAATCTGAACAATTGCTGTAATGGATAAAACACATCAAGTTTCGAGATGAGCAGACGACAAAGACAGAATGAAACGTTGGCCCCAATGTGTGTACGACGTACCCATCTTGGCCCAACGTCCTTTGATGTTTGGTCAAAATACCGACAGGCAACGGAGCGGAACCAACGTTGGCGCCAACGTTGGTTCCAACGCTATTTCACCGATCCACACATTGGACGAACACTGTTGGCGCCAACGTTGGTTCCAATGTGTGGATCCGGCCTAGAATATCAGTTTGGATGCGAGGGCCGCACGGGTCCAACGGCTGCGCTGGTGGCGCCCCTAGCGGCCGCGTGCGTACTCAGTGTCGGGAGGCTGAGGCTGCCTCAGGCAGTTGCTGGGCCCGCGTCTTGTCGTCTGGACCGAGTCGCATCTCTGCCGCTGTTGCCCCGCGCCCAGGTAGGAACAAGACGAGCGCACCGGCCATAACAGGCGTTTACATCCCAGTACGGGGGGAGCCTTTCATTGAGATTTCTTGTTGTTGTTGTAGTCATCAGTCCTGAGACTGGTTTGATGCAGTTTCTCACCCTACGCTATCCTCACCAAGCCTCTCGATATCCTGTATTCAAATATTATGAATTATCTCGAACAGAATGATCTATTGACCCAAGGTCAACACGGATTTAGAAAATATAGTTCATGCGAAACACAACTGGCCCTTTACTCACACGAAGTGATGTTTGCTATCGACAAGGGTTCGCAAATCGATTCCGTGTTTCTTGATTTCCAGAAGGCTTTTGACACCGTACCTCAAAAAAGGCTTTTAATCAAATTGCGTGGCTATGGTATATCGCCCCAAATTTGCGATTGGATAGGGGATTTCCTGTCAGAGAGGACACAGTTCGTAGTAATCGATGGTAAGGCATCGACTAAAACAGAGGTGATATCGGGCGTTCCACAGGGTAGTGTTATAGGTCCTCTGCTGTTACTTATTTAAATAAACGATTTAGGGGAAAGTCTAAGTAGCTATCTTAGGTTGTTTGCAGATGACGCCGTCATTTACCGTCTAGTAAAATCATCTGAAGATCAAAACCAACTGCAGAACGATCTGAATAAGATATCACTATGGTGTAAGAATTGGCAATTGACTCTAAATATTGAGAAGTGTGAAGTCGTCCACATGAGTACGAAAAGAAATCCGTTAAACTTTGTTTACAAGATAAATCAATCAAAAGTGAAGGCCGTAAACTCCACAAAATACCTATGAATTACTATTTCTTCACAGTTAAATTGGAAAGAACACGTAGATAATCTCGTGGGAAAGGCGAACCAGAGACTGCGTTTTATTGGCAGGACCCTTAAAAGATGCAATAGAACTACAAAGGAAACTGCATACACTACGCTTGTCCGTCCATTATTGGAGTATTGCTACCCAGTTGTGGATTCTTATCAGGTGGGTTTGACGGAGGACATGGAAAGAGTCCAAAGAAGGGCAGCTCGTTTCGTATTGTAGGGGGGACAGCGTTACGGAAATGATACAGGATCTGGGATGGGAATCATTACAACAACGGCGCTTATCGCTGCGGCGTGGGCTACTTACGAAACTCCAATCGCCAACATTCTCCTCCGAATGCGAAAATATACTGTTGACTCCCACTTACATAGGTAGAAATGATCATCAGAATAAAATTCGAGAAATCACAGCTCGAACGGAGAGATTCAGGTGTTCTTTCTTCCCGCGCGCTATTCGAGAATGGAATGAGAGATAAATAGTATAATGGTGGTTCGATGAACCCTCTGTCAGGCACTTAAATGTGATTTGTAGAGTATCTCATATAGATATAGATCCTCAGAAGGAAGGCAACCCAGATCTATTTGAATCTGCTTATTGTATTTTTCGCTTGGTCTCCCTCTGCAATTTCTGCCTCACACACTAAACTCACGATTCCTTGGTCTAACAAGGAGACCACATGGGTATTGGACTTTAGAATTTCTTTATATTTATGGTATGTGAAGTCAGAACGTAAATAATAATCAGCCAAAGCCATTTGACACAACTCTAAAAAATTCTCGAGAAAATCGACTTTGAAATACGCAAAGTACACGTAAGTACCAATAGTTAAAACAGTTGCAGCATCTGTCGATGTAGATGAGGTGGTAGCGTTCTATCCCCACAACCATAGAGTCGGTGGTTCGAATCTCACTGTGACGAACGTTTTTTTCGTTTTCGGAGTTCAGTTATATAAAACATTTTGGGATATCTAATTCCAGGTGTTGTATCACTTATTGTTTATGTGTATGTAGACGAAATGAAAACCTTGTCGTCACGTAAAACGATGGTCGAGTAGGTTAGCTGCTTGAAAAGCCATTAGTAGCTACGAAGATGACTTTCCAAAAATAGCGTCATAGCGCTTCACAAACGGAACAATCAAAGACTACCGTCGACAACTAATAGTGACGTCAATACTGGCAAAAATGTAACTTATGTTTTTTTGATTGAAACCATCATATTAACAACCTTCTATAAAATATAGAAAATTAGAATAAACAAAAATACGTGCACTTTCCGTAAAAATACTATTAGATATTAAAATTGTGTAAGCATTCGAACACAACGAAAAAAAAATAAAATAAAATGAAGTAAAACATCTATCACGACAGGATTCGAACCACCGTCCGTAGGGTTGTAAGGCCAAAACGCTACTACCTGAACGACACCGACAGATGCTGCGCTTCCTGTATTGAGTGGTACTTACACAAACTTGCAAAATATAAAAGTCGATTTTCTCTAGAATTTTTGAGAGTTGCGTCGAATGGCTTTGGCATTTCAGATCTTAACTTCAGGTACCATAAATATATATATAAAAAAAAGATTCTAAAATCCGATACCCATGTGGTCTCCTTGTAAGAATATGTACGTTATCAAATTTCTACTTTCCAATAATGCTTTTCTTTTCTTATAACCTCTGTACTACGAAATCATACGTTATTATACTGCCCAAGTAACAAAACTCATCTACCACCTTTATTGTTTCGTTATCTAATCTAATTCTTTCAGCATCGCCCGATTTTCGTAGACTGCATTCCATTACCCTTGTTTTGCACTTGTTAATGTCCATCTTATACGCTCCTTTCAACTGTGCATTCAGTTCAGTTGCTCTTTCACATTATTTGCTGTCTCTGACAGAATTACAATGTCATCAGCAAAACGCTATGTTTATATTTCTTCGCCCTGAATTTTAATTTCTTCTGTAAATTTATCCTTGCTTTTCTTCACAGCTTGCTCAGTGTACAAATTGAAAAAAACATAGCAGAAAGGCTACAACCCTGTCTTACTCCCTTCCCATCCATTGCTTTCCTTTCAGATCCTTCAATTGTAATAACTACTGTCTGGTATTTGTGCAAGTTCTAAATAACCCCTTCTGTTCCCTACTTTTACCCCTGCCTTCAGAATCTGAAAAAAAGGTATTCCAATCAACTATGTCGAAAGCTTTCTGCAAATCTGCAAAAACTAGAACAGTAAGTTTTCCTTTCCTTAGTCTGTTTTCTATGGTAAGTCGTAAAGTGAGTATTGCCTCCCGTGTTCCTACATTTCTCTTAAATCGAAAGTGATCTTCTCTAAGGTCGGCTTCTACCACATTTTTCATTCTTCTGTTAATAATTTGTGTTAAAAATTTGCAATCATAACTTATCAGACTGATGATTCTGTAATTTTCACACTTGTCTGCGCCTACTTGAAGTCAGCCAATAGGTAAAACGATGGTTGAGTAGGTTAGAAAGACAGTAGGTTGGAAAGACATTAGTAGCTATGGAGATGACTTTCCAAAAACAGTGTCGTAGCTCTTCACAAACTCAACAATCAAAGACTACCGTCGTTAACTAATAGTGAGGCCAATGCTGTACAAAATGTAACTTTTTTTTTACTGAAACCATCATTATTAACAACCTTCTACAAAAAAATTTTTCTGTGGGTTGTTATGTTCCTTGCGGTCGTTGTGTTCTTGGCTCAGCTTTGTTTTTATTATTATTATTATTACAGAGGACGTTTCGCCCTCTGACCGGTCGCGCCGAGCCACGGCGCCTGGCGTGCAATTCAATGCTTGGTACTTACGGATACTTTTAAAACTTCAGAGTCGATTTTCTCGACAATTTTTGAGAGTTGCGTTGAATGGCTTTGGCTGAATGTTATTTGAGTTCTAAACTTCATGTTACACACACACACACACACACACACACACACACACACACACACACACATATATATATATATATATATATATATATATATATATATATATATATATATATATATATATCCAATAACCATGTGGTGTCTTTGTCAGATGAACGGTTAAGGCTTTATTTGCAATTAAATTTCCTGTCGTCTCAATGTTATTACAAACGGCCTATTTGTAGTATTACTAACCTAATTTTTGTCCGAAACGTTTGAAAGAGGAAGGTTGTGCTCGCTGGCAGCCAACAATTACGTCCGAAAAATTTAGTGCCGATCGGTTGAACGGCGCGACCTAAAAATTGACGTTACAGACAGATAGGCAATGTCAAATCGCCGTTATTTTTGAAAATATCTCTGAAAGGATGCGAGGGAAAAAAAAAAAAAAAAAAAAAAAAAAACCGGGGGCGAAATTGTTGAGAATTTTCTCGTCTACAAAGTCGTTTATTCATTTTTCGTATCAGATGAATAGTTAAGTCGTTATTTTCATTTAAATTTCGAGTTGTCAAAAGATGATCGCAAAGGACACGTTTAGTGTCCCTATCGTGACCTAAAGTGGGCCAAAAGAGTCATAGATTTGTAGGACACCTCCTGGCGGTATCCAGTAGTGCCTGATAAGTGTCAAGAAGGTAAATATTCTCGATATAGATAAAGTACTCTGGATCAGATGATTGTAAGCTGCAGTAGTTAGCGGATATGAGGAGTGTTGCGCGGTATAGATCTCAGTGTGCCGGCCGCGATGGCCGAGGGGACTAGGGCGCCGAGGGGACTAGGCCGCTCCAGTCACGGTCTGCACGGCCACTACGGTCGGGGGTTCGAATCCCCCCTCGGGCATGGATATTTGTGCCGTCCTAGTTCGTAAGTAGTTCATAAGCAGTTTGTAAGTTTAGGGACTGATGACCCCGTAGTTAAGTCCCATAGACTATACAAACATTTGAACATTTGATCTCAGTGTGGTATTTCTTTTCCGGATACGAAGTTCCAATTCCGACTACTCTGAAAGCATACTCGCGAAAGAAACTTTATTTTTTGTAGGCTGCTTATTTTTAGCGGTGCTGGACACTTACGCAATGGCAATTCACAGAGGGCAGATTCAGCATCCCGTGGCGGCCTACAGATAAGGACTGATCGCATAAGGAGAGACCGCATCGTGTCTGCGGCGGGCAGTGGACAATCAGAGACTGCAAAACGTCTGGGATTAAAACCAGGACTTGTTTGGTCGTCTCACGTGGGACTAGCTTGATTACACGTTGACTTACAATAATTTGTTTACTCGTATACCGCAACAAAAGTATCGCTTTCCTGGCGCTGTTACCCAAACCTCCAGATGTCAGACAGTCAGATTGGTGCCAAACGTTGTAAATCGTTTACCAACCAACACTCCGATATTATTCGTGCTTTGTGCTGCGGTCCTAGGATTTTCATCTGTCACTTTCCACTTCTTTCACCTCTGGCAATGTTGCTGATTTACAAAATATGGAGTAGCACCTTGGTTCGGAACTCACGTTAAACTGTAGGTCCCCCTTTAACTGGCTGGGTAACTCAGTTCGAAGGTCGGGGGAAGGCAACGGCATACCACCTCCAAATAGGACTATGCCTGGTAAAGCACCGTGGTGTTCAAACCAATCTTCGGATTGTTGAATGCTTTACCTTTGCCTTTATCTGCTGTCGTCCAGGAGATCTTGCATAAGCTACAATGACAAGTGACATGTAGACAGTACAGGAAAAGCACGGCTGTGAGACTGTACAAAGTCGAGTTTCTGTGGGCAAGTTGGTAGGGCGTTAATCTGTTATACCGAGGATTCCGCGTCAAAGCACTGTAGTACGCTGGCAACTGTAATATTGGGCCATGTGTTCCTAACGGGTAAAAGTACTGTTCGGATTTTATAGCAGTGTGTTATAGCTAGTTTATTTATTTATTTTTTTCGTTTATTTGAAAGTAAAAAACCTGTAGAGTGTAGTCGTAGTTTCAGAGAAGAAACAGAATAACCTGGAACACAAGAATAAAGAAACATTTGCACCACACGTGCGGAAATATTAATAGTAATAGTAATAATAATAATAATGATAATCACTGTAACATTAATAACAATGCCGCGGCGGAGTGGCCAATCGCATTGAGGCGCTAGGCTCCGATGCGCGAGGCCGTTCCCCGTCGGGGGTTCGAATCTCCCCTCGGGCATGGATGTTTGTGTCGTCTTTAATATAAGCTAGTTCATAAGTAGTTTGTAAGTTTAGGGACTGATGACCACGCAGTTAAGTCCCTTCTACATCTACATCTACATAGATACTCTGAAAATCACATGTAATTGCCTGGCAGAGAGTTCATTAACCACTTTCATAACCTATCTCTACCGATTCCATTCTCTAATAACGCGCGGGAAGAAAGAACATCTAAATCGTTCAGTTTTCGATCTGATTTCTCTTGTTTTATAGGGATAGTCATGTCTCCCTATGTAAGTAAGTGCTTACAAAATATATTCATATTCAGAAGTAAAAGTCGGTGATTGAAATTTCGCAAATAGTACTCGCCGCAATGAATAACGTCGTTCTTTCAATGGTTGCCACCTCAAATCGTGCAACATTTCCGTGACGCTTTCCCCCCTGTAACCTGATAACTCAAAACGAGCTGCCCTTCTCTGAACCTTCTCAATATCTTCCGTCAGTCCCACCTGGTGAGGGTCCCACAAGGGGCAACAGTACTCCAAGAGAGGACGCATAAGTTTGATGTAGGCAGTTTCGTTGGTGGAGCTGTTGCATCTTCGAAGCGTTCTGCCAATGAAACGTAACCTTTGGTTCGCCTTCCCCACAATATTTTCTGTGTGTTCTCTCCAGTCTTAAGTTGTTCGTAATTGTCACTCCTAGGTATTTGGTAGAATTTACGACCTTAAGGTTTGACTGATTTATCGCGTAATTAAAGTTCGGCGGATTTCTTTTACTGGTCATGTTTATTACTTCACACTTTTCTTTATTTAGTGTCAATTGCCAATTTTCGCACCATGTATAAATTCTGTGTAAATTACTTTGCAGTTGCTTTTGATCCTCTGTTGACTTCGCTAACCGATAGCCGATAGCATCATCCGCGAACAACCCAAGGGAGCTATTCAGATTGTCTCCTAAATCTTTTATAAACATTAAGCTTAACAAATATCTAACATCAATGATGATAATAAATGACTGCTAGATTGGCAGCACTTTTACATGTCAGTATCATGTTGTCCCATATAGCACTCCGTGCATTTAGATGTAGAACAATTTCCAACGTAATACAGAAAAAACTTCGCATTAACAGAGCTTGAACGCAAGACCCTCTATCAACTTCCCCACGGGAGCTCAACTCGACGCACTCTCACTGATATGCTTTTCTTATAATCCGTAGGGCAGGTGTTACTTATCACTTCTAATTTACGCACGTTCTCCTGGACGGCTGCACATAGCGCGAATTATGTCGAAGTTTTGGTCGATACTCTATCGATGTTCAACGTTTGGTATCGATGTGTCTGTCTGACAGCTGGAGGTTCGGGTGTTAGTAAACTACGCTACTGGCCATTAAAATTGATACAGCAAGAAGAAATGCAAGATGATAAACGGTTATTCATTGGACAAATATATTAAACTAGAACTGACATTTTCATGCAATTTGGGTGCATAGATCCTGAGAAATTAGTACCCAAAACAACCACCTCTGGCCGTAATAACGGACTTCATACGCCTGGGCATTGAGTCAAACAGAGCTTAGATGGCGTGTATAGGTACAGACGCCCATGCCGCTTCAACACGATACCACAGTTCATCGAGAGTAGTGGCTGGCGTATTGTGACGAGCCAGTTGCACGGCCACCATTGACCAGACGTTTTCAATTGGTGGGAGATCTGGAGAATGTGCTGGCCAGGGCAGCAGTCGAACATTTTCCGTACCCAGAAAGGCCCGTACAGGACCTGCAACATGCGGTCGTGCATTATTCTGCTGAAATGTAGGGTTTCGCAGGGATTGAATGAAGAGCAGTCACGGGTCGTAATACATCTGAAATGTAACGGCCACTGTTCAAACTGCAGTCGATGCGAAAAAAAGATGCCCGAGACGTGTAACCAATGGCACCCCATACCATCACGTCGGGTGATACGCCAGTATGGCGTTGACGAATACACGCTTCTAATGTGCGTTCACCGCGATGTTGCCAAACACGGATGCGACCATCATGATGCTGTAAACAGAACCTGCATTCATCCGAAAATATGACGTCTTGCCATTCGTGCACCCAGGTTTATCGTTCCGTACACCATCGTAGGCGCTCCTGTCTGTGATGCAGCGTCAAGGTTAACCGCAGCCATGGTCTCCGAGCTGATAGTCCATGCTGCTGCAAACTTCGTCGAACTGCTCGTGCAGATGGTTGTTGTCTTGCAAACGTCCCCATCTGTTGACTCAGGGATCGAGACGTGGCTGCAAGATCCGTCACAGCCATGCGGATAAGATGCCTGTCATCTCGACAGCTAGTGATACGAGGCCGTTGGGATCCAGCACGGCGATCCGTATTGCCCTCCTGAACCCACCGATTCCATATTCTGCTAACAGTCATTGGATCACGACCAACGCAAGCAGCAATGTCGCGATACGATAAACCGCAATCACAATAAGCTAAATCCGACCTTTATCAAAGTCGGAAGATTGATGGTACACATATCTCCTCCTTACACGAGGCATCACAACAACTTTTCACCAGGCAACGGCGGTCAACTGCTGTTATGTGCATGAGACATCGGTTGGAAACTTTCCTCGTGTCAGCACGTTGTAGGTGTCGCCACCGGCGCCAACCTTGTGTCAATACTCCGAAAAACTAATCATTTGCATATCACAGCATCT
Organism: Locusta migratoria; assembly: GCA_026315105.1. Lineage (NCBI taxonomy): Eukaryota > Metazoa > Arthropoda > Insecta > Orthoptera > Acrididae > Locusta > Locusta migratoria. The sequence goes on along the minus strand of CM048746.1, from coordinate 616,934,242 downwards.
TCTTCCTATCGGTTGAATTTCGCGTCTGTAGCACTTCATCTTCGTGGTGTAGCAATTTTAATGGCCAGGAGTGTAGTTTGCAAATCCGCAATAAAATTTTTATGTCGATTACAGTTGTCTTCACTGTGCGCTAGCGGTAAACAGTCGGCAGTGATCAGAAGCAGTATAACTGCATACTGGGTATGTGTACCGTAGCCGCGTGGGAAGGCAGATAAGCAGTGACGCACACGTCTTGCCGGGGCCGGCCAACCGCCTGCCGTCTGAAGCAGCGCTCCTACCATCTGTCAATCGCGTAGCGGCGGTGCTCAAAAGTGTTCAAATGTTTGTAAAGCTACGGGATAACGACCGAATATTCGGTGTCGGTTACGGTCAGTTGCGGCCATAATATTGCTTTCGTCCGTCTTTTCGGTTAGATATCAGCCGAATCTTCGGCTTGGCCCAAATGAGCTTTTGTGAACTTACGGATGTCGTCGGGTCAACATACATACTCCGCAATCCACCGTAAGGTGCGTGGCGGAGAGTACACTGTACCAGTGTGCCACTACTAGGTATTTCCTTTCCTATTCCACTCCCAAATAGGACGAGGAATAAAAAAGAATGCCTATATGCCTCCGTACGAGCCCTAATTTCTCTTATCTTGTCTTTGTGATCTTTACGCGAAATGTAAGTAGGCGGCAGCAAGATCGTACTACACTCAGATTCAAATTCCGGCCTATAAATTTCCTCAACAGAAATTTACGAAAAGAACGTCGTCTTACCCCAATTTAGTTTCCGGAGAATTTCCATGACACTCGCACATTGGTCGAACCTACCAGTAACGAACCTAACTGCTCGCCTCTGAACTGCTTCCATGTCTCCCTTTAAACTGATCTGCCGCGGGTCCCAACCACTTGAGCAATACTCAAGATGTGGTCGTGCAAGCGTTTTATACGCGATATCCTTTACAGATGAAGCGCATCTTCCCAAAATTCTCCCAATAAACCGAAGTCGGCTGTCCGCCTTACTCACAACTGTCCTTACACATTCGTTCCATTCCTTATCGCTCTGGAATGTTATGCCTAGATAGTTGAACGACGCGACTGCATCAAGAAGCTAACTACTAATGCTGTGCTGGCCGCAGAGGCCGATCTTTAGTATTAGCTAGTTCATAAGTAGTTTGTAAGTTTAGGGACTGATGACCCCATAGTTAAGTCCCATAATCTCTACAACCATTTGAACTAATACTGTATTCGAACATTATGGGATTGTTTTTCCTACTCATGCGCATCACCGTACTTTTTTCTACATTGAGAGCTAGATGCCATTCTTCGTACCAACTAGAAATTATGTCTAAGTCATCCTGTATGCTATTACAGTCAATTAAAGACGACACCCTCACACACAACACAGAATCATCAGCAATCAGCTGCAAATTACACATTACTAAGTCCATCAGATCATTTATATAGATGGAGAATGATAGCGGTCCTATCACGCTCCCCTGGGGCACGCCCGACGACACATTCGTCTCTGATGAACACTCGCAATAAAGAACAACGTACTGCGTTCTATTACCTAGGAAGACTTCCAGCCAGTCACTAATCTGTGAATCTATTCCATATGCTCGTATCTTCGTTAACAGTCTGCAGTGTGGCAAATGCGTCAAATGCCTTTTTGAAATCGCGTTTGGGACGTATTTATTGCTCGTAAAAATGTTATTTCGTCGTTAACCATGGTATAACGCAATCGTATCTTATAGTGATATTCTTACACTTTAACAATTTAACTTATACAGTAATGTACCGAACGTGTTATCATATTATTATGTGAAAAGTTTTAGTGATGATAGCCAATATGGGTTTAGGAAACTTTGATGATATGCTACACAGCTTTTCCTGTTGAGTTTTGCGTAAATTTACAATGATAACAATCATATCACACTATTACTCGGAACTGTGCCGTTATTTTATGAAATACTTTATGCAGTACCAGAAGTTCATTTACTGACAGGAACGAAGTCTATTAGTCAGCAGCTATATATATAAACAAACTTTACTCTCCTTAAATCTACTTACTATTATAAACAAATAAAAAATAATGTTAACTAAGAGATACGAACACCCAACGAATTTTTACAAGAAATCTACAAGGTCACTGCTGCGTGTGATTCAAGTCTGTAGGCGACAGAAGCTAATCTTAGTGCGTTATGCAGAGACCGTGCTCCACAATTCTGATTGCATATCAAAGTTAGTGTGAAGTGTAAATGTTATTTCTATGTCACAGTGTCGTTAGGAATCCCGGACTTTATTTTGGGAAGAATACCTACTCGCAACAACTTGATAATTTTCAGATATTCTGAACTGCACTTTTTTTCTTTCCTATTAATTCAAAGCTCCACAAGAACTGTGAGGGGGAAACGACACTAATAACAGGGGCGCGGTGTGCATATGCACTGGCTCACAAGCTCAGCTTAAGGAGTGATTGATTTAATATTCGCAAGGCCAGTGTAGGCCAGTAAATCTTCACGCCTCCTCTTTCAGCTTCTACAGACTCTTGACTAGGCTTGCACACACTCAAGAAGGTTTGGTACAGGGAGGGGATCTTGAAAAATGCGGGAAAAATAGTGATTTTCGATATAACGTAAATTTACCGAAATTCTAACTTAATGAAGTTACGGTTTCGGCCGAAACTAGAAGAGGGGCAGAATACTCGGTAACGGTTTCGGGCGCAAATCACGTTTCGGCCGGGCTGGACTCTAGTATGGGACCAAACTGTAGTGGCCATCAGTCCCTAGAAAGACAGTGGAAGAAAGTACGGACCCAATTTGCATCGTCATCCTCATTGACGAGAACTAAACGAATGCGTCTGATTCCTTGTGTTCGCCCGAGTACTAGCGTGTAAGAGTCCTATAAATTCGAGCTGAACTGTCCGCCATTATTTCCCCAAGCTGTAGGAGTTGCTACGTTCCGGACGAGCTCACGCGTTATCTCGCGTTTCATTCAACTCGCTCAAACTCGCAAACTACTCACTGTATGAACGTGGAATTTTCACCAACGTCTTCGTTAAGAACTGCACTACATTTTCATTTTAGTTTTATTTATAGCAATAATTTATATACAGGATACACTGATAGTTTAAGAACTACACATTTTCATTTTAGTTTTATTTATAGCAATAATTTATAAACAGGATATACTGATAGCTTACGAACATGCTCTTTCTGACGACGTTACGAAATCTTCCAGATGCGAGGAACTTTTTTTCTGTTGAAGTTAGGTGAACACATTAAGCGAATGAAATGTTCAAAATACTGCAAATTTTCATCCCTCCAAACAGCAACTCAGTAAGAAATGTATGACTTGAGATAATGTCAGTTAAATATAACGCACTGGGATCCGCCCACCCGTCTAGTAGTAACACGTCTTCCGTATTAGAACTCCTAAAAATTAGGCACATGATGTTACTGCATAACATCCATACTTTAAGATACTGGTAATGACTTCTTATAACCCATTAAATTTAATAGTTGCAAACAACAAAACTGCTGTGTCTCTTTGTAATATTCAATTTCATTTTTTCAGTTATATGAAAAGGATATTCCAAATATCTCAATGCAGGAAATGAGAGCAAGTCAGTTCGTTAGCTAGTGAAGAGATCCTTGCTATTTGTCATTTTCAAGTATTCTCACATAAAATCCTCATTAGATCTAGCAACTTCCGTTCTGTTACTGCTAGGCGTTAAACTGAAGGAAATGTAACTCCCATTAGGTTTCGGAAACGGAGTAGTAGCTCTGAATCAGATTGGACAAGAAGCAAAGAAATAAACATTTGTGATTGACGAAGAAATATCTGCAAATCGAATAATAAATCATTAACTTTACTCCTTTTCATTCTACAACTACATATTTCCTTGAATAATGCGACAGTTAATGAAGTTTTGCATAGTAACCATGTGGCAAAATACTCCCCTTTTTGCATGTTATCATTTGTCAAAATATCATTTTGATACCTCTAACCGTGTATGGGATACGCTGTGATTATTTTGGCCTTTTCGCCATCGGAAATGAGTGCGCTATGAGTGAAAGGTAAAGATTTCCTAAGTCGAAAATAAAATATCATACCAGCCTCTATTTTTTTTACTGCAAACTTTTCCTAACGTAGCGCAGTCTCTTATTTCGAAGCCAATATTATCTTATTAACTATGACTATTAACGAAATGATGAGCATTTCGTCACAATGCTGACATATAACGATTTAAGTAGCGAAAAAATAGATTTTTCTACCAATTAGTTTTTGCAAAATCGTTGGTGAAAGTTGGCAGGGCATGCGCATCTACGCTGTTACTGCAGCGCGATTCCAACCATGTTGGGGAAAACATGGCGGACGATTCAGCCTGGGTATTTAGGAGCTCTACTAGCGTGCGTGACGTCAGCTTCCCCCACCATCGCAGCTCCGAGCTGTGGCAACGAGCGCTCGTGTACGCTCCTGCTCGTGGAGCAGCCTGCTGGATTAGCCTGTGCTACCGCGATCCCCGTAGAAGACTTCGCGACCCCGTGGGGCCGGGGTAGTCGGAGGGGTACAAGACCCTATACAGCGCAGGTCCAGGACAGTGTAGTCTCATGCCTTCTGTCGGAGAATAGGGGTACGAGCGGAGGGGAATCGAAAGTCGGAGAGGTTGAACTGGAGGACTGTGGAAAAAGAGGAAGGTCGCTACAACGCGAAGGGGCGGTTGAGGGTGGAACGTGGGTTTTTATGGGGAACGTCAAGTTGTAATCGGCCCAAGGAGTGGATGAGATGGTGTGGGAATGCCTCCGTAGAGGCATAGAAACGTCGGGCCTGTTCTCGGACAACAGCGGAAATGGAAGAAAGGTGGAAACGCTCATGGAGGACATAGTTCGGCAGGTAGCGAGGCGCATCGGCGGCGATGCGTTGCGACCCACGGGTTGAAATACACTGGTGTATGGTGCTGCAGTTGCAGTGACGGGGAGTGCGGCTAGGACGCTCCCTCGCTGCCTCCTGTCGTTCGCAGCGCCTGCGGGCCGCGCTATCTGCCCCCTCCCACGCGCGACGCCTCCCCATCCGGTGTTGGGGCCGTCTCCGCGCCTCCTGCACGCTGCTTAGTACTCCGCCTCCGACTGACCGCCTTCTTGTTTTACGTTCGTCTTCGCTTAACATGCATAACTGTCCACAGAGCTAAGCTACAGAATAAATGTCGCTAAATGCCAGAAAGAAGAAGGAAGTTTAGGGTTTAACGTTCCTTCGAGACATCGTCGTCATTACAAGCGGAGCACACGCTCGCAAACATTTTGTCGGGGATGCGGAAGGAAATCGGTCGTACACTTTCAAAGGGAGCATCCAGACATTTGAACCCGAGTGGTTTAGGAAAATCACGGAAAACATCAAACAGGATGGCCGGAGGTGGGTTTGAACAGCCGTTCACGTAAATGCGAGTATAGTGTGTTAGGTACATTGTAGTGTCCGATACAACCCGTCCGCCTTGACCAAAGACGTCACATGTTACTTCATTGTACTTTTCACCGATTATATGTGTGGTTATTATAGGTCGCAGATAATATATATATATATATATATATATATATATATATATATATATATATATATATATATATATATATATATGAATTGCTGTTCCTAAGGCGCCTCGCTGCGCAACGCGCGGTTGCTTGCCGTCGGAGGTTCGAGTCCTCCCTAGGGCATGGGTGTGTGTGTTATCCTTAGTTTAGTTTACCTCGGTTTAAGTAGTTTGTAAGCTATGGACTGATGACCACGCAGTTTGGTCCGATAGATTTACAAACATTCGACATTTTGAATTGCTGTTCATTAGTCTCGCTAACACTCGAGAACGGCTGAACTGATTTGGCTAATTTTAGTCTTGAAATATTCGTGTAAGTCCAGGGAAGGTTTAAACGGTGATAAAATATAGAAAAGTTGTCCGGAAAGGAGGAAAATCGGGAAAACTGAAACAGTTTTTTCCAGTGAGCTATCAATACCGTTCGTCCAATTCCGAAAAAATTTTGTACATTTCATGTTGAAAGCAAGATGAAGGTTCGCATCAACGAAAAATTTGGAAAAGGTAGGAAAATTTAGGAAAAACCGAAAGCGATTTTTTCCTATGAATAAAAATCAATTGCCACATGGTTGTAAGAGCATCACTTGAGTACGGCTTGACAGGATGTGGTTTGTATGAAATAATTTTTTTTCTTGGAAAATCTACCGGAAAATTGGAAAATTTGAGAAAAACTGAAAGTGCGTTTTTCAATGTGTTTTTGATTGAATTCAGCCCTGTAACTGACTATTCGTACGAACGGACAGGGGTGATTCATTTGTTGTTTTGTACATTATAGTCTTGAAAAAGTTTTCAGTAAAACAAAAAAAAAAAAAAAAAAATACAAAAAAAATATAGGGAGAGTTAAAAAGGAAAGTTGCAAAATTCGAACCAAGTTTCTTTTTCAATGTGTTTCTAAATGTAGTCAACACTATAAGTTGAGAACCCTTCATCCGATTGCGAAGTTAGATCATTTGCCGTTCAACGAAAGATGAACGTTCTTATGAAATAAAAATTTGGAAAAGTTTCACGGAAAATTTGGAAATACAGAAAAAATTGAAAGAGATTTTTCTATGAAATATCAATACCATTCATCTGATTGCGATAAAATTTGCACATTCGACATTCAAAGCGAGAGGAAAGTTTGAGTGAAGTAAACGTTTGGAATAGTTGACCAGAAAATAGGAAAATTTGTGGAAACCTGAAAGAGCTCTTTTCTTTGGGATATCAATATCATTCGTACGATTGCGATAAAATTTTGCACATATGACGTTCAAATGAAATGCCTTTATAAAGCTACTAGATCTAAAATACATATGATTTAAATTAATATGGTTTATATTAAGAGGTAAGTGATACGAAGTTCACCGGATCTTCTGGTATCAATATATTTCTTTGGATTTCATAGTCATATCATACGATGTAACTGATTTTTAACGTCATCTTATGCCGGGCGTCTACATTTCTACCTAAACACTTTCTCATAAACTGTGACAACGAAGAGTAACTTCAAATATCTGTGTAAATAACATGATTTACCGCTGGAGAAGGGGTTCAATTATACTTGCTGCAGCGGCGGCATAGTGTGCAAATGTTGGAAACAAAATGTTCACTTTACAAGGATAAGTAATTTTCCTACCCAGTCAAGGATACATACAAGAACCCTTCAACCACAGAGCAGAAACGGCATTAATTATTTCACGGTCAGCACAAAATATTATTCCTCTCCTTTTATGTGAGGGTTTTTTCAAATGGCATTTAACCGTCAATGACAGTATGAATACGTTATGCCGCCGCTATTGTAGAATCGACCTATATAGCTGAATTCCAGTTACCGATACCCAACACATCGTATTTTCTACAGGAACATTAGGTATCGGTCCTAGAACTGACCTATATAGCTCAACTCCAGCTACCAATACCAGACCATGGTATTTTGTACAGGAATGGTTGTTGTCGGTAACTAGAACCGATATATGGGGCACAATTATAGTTACCGATGGCAACTCTTCGTATTTTATACATGAACGTCTGGTATCGGTAACTGGACAATACAGCTCAATTATAATTATCGATATAAATTCTTCATATTTTTTTTTTACATGAATTGTTGGTATCTGTTTTAGAATTGATCGATATAGCTCAGTTCTATGGGAGTGTTTGGTATCTGTAAGTAGAATTGACTGAAAATCTAGTTGACTCCAAGGTTTGTTTCTTCTGATTTTGTAATATTTTCCTACTACCTTTAACGAATTACAATATTTTCGACCTTTTTTATATGTTTCAATTTAATTTGCCCCACCCAAAAATCCCACTTTTCCGAGCTAGTCGTCTTTAGATTCGACGAACATTGTTAAACAATTTCAGTACTTTGTAATATTTTGATTTTTCTATGCGCCACGAACTCCTTATCTTTAAACGTATACTTTGGTTCTTTTAAGAAATATCACACAATTTCATTTAAAACATGTTTCATTTTCACATTTCTTTCTTTTTCATCCCTTAATTCGGTTTCATTTCGTTGGTAATTATTTACAAGTGAGTACATTTGATTGAAATAAATTGTTAGACAAGTCGCATTGTATTGTTTAAGTGTCAGCGTAACATTGGCGAAATGCATCACATACGTACTGTCTGTGAACAGGTATGACGTCATTGTTCAGACACTAGAATTTATCCGTGTGTTACCCACCTAGCTAAGTCGTCGCCAGCTACCGGCTTGGAGAGCACCACTCACGCTGTGGCTAGCGGCTGGAGCTAGAATCATGGCACTGTGAAGTTTAATGGGAGTGAGTGTGCACATTTCTAAACTTCACAGAAATGCAGCGAAAGTGTATATTTGAACCTCTCGTAAAGGGACACAATCTGAACATACAATTACTGAAAGATGTGTGTAAAAAGGATCGCAAAACAGTACTGAGCCGGCTAGATTATCATCATCATCATCATCATCTTGCAGTGTCCAGACACTGGCCGGATCTGCTTTGTACATAGGCTTCTCCACCACCTTCCATCTTCCCATCATCTCTCCAAATTCACATAGGTCCAATTTTCTCCCTTCTCTTATACACAGTATTCCACACTTGTCTTCCAGTCTCCCAGCGAGTCTTTTACCTTTTCATTTCATCTCATGTATCTTCTTGGCTATGCTCGTCTACTCCATCTGCCCAAGCCTGTAGCGCAAGAATTATTAAAAAATATGAAATAATGTTTGAATCTTATTTATAAAGTGAAGAATGGTGTGCATTATCATAAAATACAAAAAGTTGTTGAAATTACCGTTACAAAAACAGTTACAGTGGTATTGACTGGAGTGGACATTGTGCAGTTAAACACTTCCAGAATCTTACCTATGACATTTTTTCTGTGGTAACTTTCAAAGCAATTGGGACATAATGGCTCTTTGCATTTCTTCAATGCCGCTTACTCTCGCTTGTTATCTTGACACGCTAATCCTTCAGGTTACAGATCAACGCTTGGCACTGCAGGTGGTGACATCTACAGTCCAGAACCCACCTGCTTACATCGTTGTCGTTTGATTTTAAAAATCGCGTATTGCGCATATTTATTCGGAACTTAGTCGTCAAAAATCATATACTGGCTGAGGCATAAAGGTTGAACGGTTTGCAAATGAACAATACATCATTATGAGTGCTTCAATAATTTGTTAATTACAGAATAATACTCAAATAATGTTTCCATTTAACAAAATTAATGTTTGAAAACAACATATCCCAAGTGACGGCCATTTTCAGCGATGCACTTCTCAAGGCACTCTCGAAAGTTGGCTTCAACTCTCTGCAACATGCCTCTGACTATTTGGACCATTTCCACGCGAACATCTGCCTTCAATTCTTCAAGTGTACGTTGTTTATGCAGGTACACGCGTGATTTGAGGTAACCCCACAAACAGTAGTCACCCGTGGATATGTCAGGGGAATGAGGAGGCCAATGAATGTCCCTGAACTGGAAAATAACTCTACAACGAAAAACAGTCTGAATGGCTTTCATAGTTAATCTTGTCGGGCGAGCTGTAGCTTCATCCTGCTGAACCCACACTCGCCGGATAGGAATACGTTTTCTTCTTAATCAAGATAGGAAGAATTCAGTGATCATCTCTCTGTATATCGTACAGAGGTTACGGTTAGTGTTCCCGTTCTTGTATTGGAAAAAGTATGGACCAATAAGATCTGTACCAGTCACAGCACACCAAAGTCACCTTGGGACTATGTAACAGTTTCTCATGCAGTACTTTTGGGTTTTCAATGGCCCAGTAACGACAGTTCTGCTGATTTACCATTCCATGCAAATGGAAATGAGCTTCATCGCTCATAAGCAAAGTAATGTTGTCATATTGCTCAAATATGGCCTCCATCTTTTGGCCAAAATTTAGCTGTTCATAATGACTTCAGTTTAATTTTTGCACAATGGCCATTTTGTAGGGATGAAATTTTAGGTTAGTATGCAAAATACGTCTTACCGAGTGATTACTGAGGCGCAGCTCAGCCGAGTGTCTTCTAGCGAATCGACCAGGACTATGGAGTATGGCTTGCCGAACTTTTTCCACATTTTCTAGTGTCCGAACGGGACAAGAACCACATGGTGGTTTTCTGTTCATAACTGTTCCTCGTGTTCGAAATTATTCTACCCAACATAAAATTGTGTTACGAGTGGGAACACTATCATGTCTATTGAGATTGAAATAGCGACGAAACTCATGCTGCACTGCAAAGATAGATTCACTATTCCGCACAAACCTATCGTAGCCAAACACAAGATGTTGCACAGTCCACGGCTCCATGACCAAAACTCAACAAAATGGAAGGAGCTATCGATCATGGCCCCCCCCCACCTCCTCCCCCCACTCCGACCGCCTGATCCTGAATACTAGCTGTTCTAAAATCGTCCGTCCTTTCTACCTCATCCTGTAGTAATGTTTACCACAAATCTGTAGGTTGTCATCCAGAATCATCTGACCTGAATGCTCTGTTGCCCCCCACCCCTCCACCCCCATCCCTTGTTTGAGGTCACCTGGAAACCCATTTTTACGGCTGAAAAACTGGAGCAACGAATTACGAGGACAACACACGGAACATATCCTTTAAGAGGCATGAGTGTAGGCTATTGTGAATTGTAACATGTAACATTTTGAAGCAGTCATGTGCACTACTGACCATTAAAATTGCTACACCAAGAAGAGATGCAGATGATAAACGGATATTCATTGCTCAATTCCTTATAATAGAACTGAAATGTGATTACATTTTCACGCAATTTGGTGCATAGATCCTGAGAAATCAGTACCCAGAACATCCACCTCTGACCGTAATAACAGCCGTGATACGCCTGGGCATTGACTCAAACAGAGCTTGGATGGCGTGTACAGGTACAGATGCCCATGCAGCTTCAACACGATACCACAGTTCGTGAGGAGTAGTGACTGGCGTATTGTGACGAGCCAGTTGCTCGGTCACCATTAAACAGACGTTTTCATTTGGTGAGAGATCCGGAGAATGTGCTGGCCATGGCAGCAGTCGAACATTTTCCGTAACCAGAAAGGCCCATACAGGACCTGCAACATGCGGTCGTGCATTATTCTGCTGAGATTTAGGGTTTCGCAGGGATCGAATGAAGGGTAGAGCCACGGGTAGTAACACATCTGCAATGTAGCGGCCACTGTTCAAACTGCTGTCGATGCGAACAAGAGGTTACCGAGACGTGGCAGCCCATACCATCACGCCGGGTGACACGCTTCGAATTTGCGTTCACCGCGATGCCGCCATCACGGATGCGACCATTATAATGCTGTAAACAGAACCTGTATTCATACGAAAAAATGACGTTTTGCCATTCGTGCACCCAGGTTCGTCGTTGCGTATACCATCGCGGGTGCTCATGTTTGTGATGCAGCGTCAAGGGTAGCCGCAGCCATGGTCTCCGAGGTGATAGTCCATGCTGCTGCAAAAGTCGTCGAACTGTTCGTGAAGATGCTTGTTGTCTTGCAACGTCCCCACCTGTTGACTCAGGGATCGAGACATGGCTGCTCGATCCGATACAGTCATGCGGATATGATGCCTGTCATCTCGACTGCTAGTGATACGAGGCCGTTGGGATCTAGCACAGCGTTCCGTATTGCCTCCCTGAACCCACCGATTCCATATTCTGCTAACAGTCATTGGATCGTGACCAACACGAGCAGCAATGTCTCTATATGATACACCGCAATCACGATAGGCTACAATCCGACCTTTATCAAAGTCGGAAACGTGATGGTAAGCATTTCTCCTCCTTACACGAGGCATCACAACAACGTTTCACCAGGCAACGCCGGTCAACTTCTGCTTGTTTATGAGAAATCGGTTGAAAACTTTCCTCATGTCAGCACGTTGTAGGTGTCGCCACCGGCGCCAAGCTTGCGTGAATGCTCTGAAAAATTAATCATTTGCATATCACAGCATCTTCTTCCTGATGGTTAAATTTAGCGTATGTAGCACGTCATCTTCGTGGTGTAGTAATTTTAATGGCCAGGAGTGTAGTTCCGGTTTCGGTAAGGTAGGATGAAATTTTAGCCTAATTAAATGGGAACTTCATCGAAACTTGTATATTTCATGTGTCAGTCTCCTAAGTAGGGTAATATTTTGTATCGAAGGCAGCTCCTCCTTATAACAACGCATCTGCAATTACTTCCCAAAATGATCAAATGTTCAAATGTTTTAAACTTCCTGGCAGATTAAAATTGTGTGCCGGAACCGGGACTCGAACCTGGGACCTTTGCCTTTCGCGGGCAAGCGCACTACCGACTGTGCTATCCCGACAAGACTCACGGTGCCGCCTCACAACTTTACTTCCGCCAGTACCTCGCCTTCTACTTTCCAAACTTTACAGAAGTTCTCCTGCGAACCATGCAAGACTAGCACTCCTGGAAGAAAGGATATGGTGGAGACATGGCTTAGCCACAGCCTAAGGGATGTTTCCAGAATGAAACTTTCACTCTGCAGCGGAGTGTGCGCTGATATGAAACTTCCTGGCAGATTAAAATTGTGTACGCTTGCCCGCGAAAGGCCAAGGTTCCAGGTTCGAGTCCCGGTTCCGGCACACAATTTTAATCTGCCAGGAAGTTTCATATCAGTGCACACTCCGCTGCAGAGTGAAAGTTTCATTCTGGTTCATATGTTTGTTTAGCTTAAGAGACTTAACTGCGGGGTCATCAGTACCTTACAAATACTTATGAAATAGCTAATACTAAAGACGACACAAACATCCATGCCCGAGGGGGGATTGGAACCCCCGACCATAGCGGCCGTGCAGACTGTGACTGGCGTGCCGCAGACCGCTCGGCCACTGCGGCCGGCCCAAAGGGATCGTTTTTATAACCTCATTTAATTGGAAATTTCTTTTTCTGTTGTAGTTTACATTAAAATGGGATTGTTTTCGATATAAAGATACACTTTATTCAATGAGAGATAGCAGCTTTTTGGAATGATGTTCCTGGTAGCTACTACATGTCTTCACATTTTTTCTCTTCTTATGATCGTGTGCTCTGCTGCTCTCGTAGCTTCCTTTAGGGCACTAGTCGAGGATTCGAATCCCCCCTCGGGCATGGATATTTGTGTCGTCCTAGTTCGTAAGTAGTTCATAAGTGGTTTGTAAGTTTAGGGACTGCTGACCCCGTAGTTAAATCCCATAGACTATGCAAATTTGATTTTTTTAGGGCACTTCTAGCCGCTAGTGTCGCTTCATTCGTTGGCGTTTAGCAGCGCAATCAGCAGTCTGAAGTTCTGACTGCTGTAGATGTAATCCGTCTTAGCTACTGAGTCATTCCGATCTGGTCGTTATGACCCTGAGCTGGATCTGGGGCCAAACAAGGCGCGACTGCCATATGGCGGTCTGCGAGCAGCGAGACCGAGGGAGCATGTGCCGCCACCGCGGGGAATAAAAAGCGGTGAGTCACCACGACCCACATATGGTGCCGCCGCAGATCCTCTTGGCAAACACACTTGTCGGGATGGCCGACTAAACGACACTTTCCGGTCGTATATGGTGGAAGAGGCCGCTGGTTCAGCGTGCGAGATGTCCACAGTCATCTCTGCACGTGTACCAGCACGCAAGAGAACTACACACTAATGTTGATGTCTGCAAACCTGCCGATTTCATAGCGCGCAAAGTTTCGAGGAGTTCGTCATGTAGGGCTGTTAAAAGAATCTGGCTTACAGACTTGCGCATAATAGTTCGTTCTTTTAGTTCGTCCGCTTCCAGTGACGGCTGAGCGGCGTGGTCTACGCATGCAGGTGGAGGGAGAAGTTCCCCCACCTAGCTGCTTCATGCGCTTGCTGTTTGAGCCGCTAACGTTTTCTAAATGTAACATTTATGACGATTACTTTGACTTTTTTCAAATGATGTCAATCTCGTTATCTAACCCTCGTTTGCAGGTAGGATGACGAATGTCGCCGGGTAATTTGACGAAGGAAAACAAATGGATAAACATGAAAAAATAGTTTTATTTCAAACACAGTAGTTCCATACGTTTGCTTTGCGCTTCGTATCTGCCGCATTGAGTTCAATAAAAGCTGTATGGACACATTTACGACAGTATGTTCAACCATACAAAATCCCTAATTTACCTTAGTCATTGCTGACTTCATAAATGTATTCTCTAACGAAATCATGATCATCATCTTCAGTGTAACTGACTGATATCGAGCAATTAAAAGAATCCCTCATCACATTTGTTTTGTTTTTTCTTATTCCTCTAGTCGTCTATTTGTCATTTGATATTTCTGCTTTTTTCTTTAATATTTATTTTTCTTCACTTTGGCTTCTGTTTTTAATGTGCAATGAGGGCAACTATTTCCTCTGCTTTCTCTTCGAAGTTGCATACACAACTTTACCGTTCTGTACGGCCTGAACAATGCTCATCGATCCCTGTAGTCATTACTGCCTGTTGGTGCTTCATTTATATTTGCTACACACGCTCAGTACTGCAACTCAGTATGAAAAGCTCATTAAAATGATAATCATTTTTTTTTTTTGTTGTTGTTGCAAAATATGTCGAGTCGTCATCTTGTCCGCACAGTAAATTCGTTAACTTACAAGAAACGGCCATTCGTAATTTAAAACTAATAACACTTCTTTAATTTTCTTTCCAGATTAATACATACCGTACATTAAGGAAACAGAATGCTTTATAGATTACGAAAAAACTAAAATCAGCTTGGAAAAGTTTATCACACGTGTTGCAGATGCTATTTAGGTGCACTGAAATATTACAACCAACATGTGCGTAAACATAAATGACAGCGTGTCAGTGATAAATGATGGCGGTGGGCTTTAGTACATACTGTAGTACACGCAAAGTGCTAATCGCTACCGAGGCAAGTCCTCGGTCTCGACAGTCGAATTAAACTAATGGTCCGTCATCTTAGACTCCTCGTCGTCTTATCCCGCTTTTCCCTATACGTGAGTTTTGGCGAGAGTTTTAAGAGGGTTACGTAAAGAAGTGTTTCAACTTTTTCTTAATTAGCAGAAGACTGTATCGTGCGAAGAGAGCAGGTCAGGTTGTTCCAGATGCGAACAGGAGAGACAGCAAAGGAGTTTGCAATTTTTCGTTTTATGAACGGGCACAGGTAGGGTCCTAGATAAGTGGCAGCTTGTGTTAATATTAGGATGGCACGAAAGATGTTTAAATTCTGAGGCGAGGTACTGTGATGCTTGCTCACTGAGCAGTCGATGGAGAAGGCACATTGTTTTAACAAATCGCTAGTAGGAAAATTATTCAGCCAAAGTCTTCGCGTTTTGTCTAGACGCCATGTTAAGGCTATACCTGTATCTATGTTATATAACTGTGAATAACAATTTGAGTTAATATTACTTGGCATATGACTTTCATTTGCAGCTTCTGATATGAAGTATTTTCATTAATAAATTTTTCTCCGCAGTTTTTGTGAAAAATAGTACGGACTGGTGGCCGCACGGAGCAGTCATGCGGCTTCGCCACGTGTCTCTTGAATGATAACAATTACTGTTACCCATTTATTGACGAACCTGTATAATCTAACAGTTTTGTCCGATGCTACATTTCTACGCTTTTAATATTCACCTAATTGATTCAAGCCCCGATAAAATTATGCATAACCAAATAATATTGGCTCGGGCTCCATTTCCTGACTGAAAAATCGGAATTACAATCCTAGTCAGAATTTAATAAAAAACGAACTTCCTGCTTTCAAAATTGTCACTACAAAGCCCATAAAATATTTAATAATTTTTTTAATTAATTTGTTACACTAGCCATTCTGATTCAGATTTTCCGTGATTTCTGTAAATCACTCCAGGCTACGGGATGGTACTTTTCAAATTGCATGGCCGATTTCCGACCCCATACCTGACAAAAACTATTCGAACACAGTGAACGAAACTGATGCTAAGCTGGAACTGAATTAGAGTTACCGGAACAGGACCGGCCGAGCGGCCTTCCTGGATGTGGAACTGGAACGACCAAGCGGTAGTTCCTGGAACTAGAAGTCCTCCATAAAGTACTGGCGTTCCGGACCGGGCCGCCGAACCGAAGTGAACTGCCGTTCCACGTATGTAGTTTCTGGGCCTTCCGTATACTATTCCTTTGGACCCTTTCGTTCGCAAACGACCCGTCTCTTGTGTGGTCGCGAATATTCAAAATTCAAATGTTCAAATGTTTGTAAAGCTTATGGGACTTAACTGCTGGGTCATCAGTCCCTAAACTTACAAAGTACTTATGAACTAGCTTATACTAAAGACGGCACAAACATCCATGTCCGATGGGAGATTCGAACCCCTGACGGTGAAAGGCCTTGCGCATCGTAGCATAGCGCCTCAATGCGCTCGGCCGCTGCGCCGCGGCTTTTTACTTTTTCCACACCGCAGTTTTTGCACGTAATGACGTGCTTAAAGTCTGCAACATCTTATGTGCAGCCCGAATTTTTAACCGTGTGACTTTGAGGTCTTTGCCGACATAAAGACATGCATGGACATCGGTTTCAGTCGAATGAAAAGGTGCAAACGTCGGCGCGGTGTGCGGTAGACCGCGCTCTAAGATACAGCCATTTATCGTCTCGTCCCCAATGCGATGTTTACTTTAGAATGGAACCACTTCATTCGTCATGCCTGTTCACCGTTTTCATTGCACTGCTCCTCATAAAACAATGTAATGGTGAAGTAGTTTTCCAAGCTACTACAAAAGGCATTAGCTCTTCTTGGTGCGATTTAGTAGGAGCTATGTATGAGGGGAGTTGGAGTCTACAGAATGCAGTATGAATATGCCAATGTGTCCAGTTTCCAGATCAGATTCACAGTTCAGGAGAGATGCGGGGAACATGTATATCTCCAAGAGATATCACTGTTCAAAAATATTGCTTGGATGAGACCCTTCTACGATTCGATTATTAAGAAAAGTGCGCAAGTACGCTCGGTAGGTCACTTTTTTATTCGTAATTGCCAACGTCATTCTACACAGATCTGGAATGGCGTGCTCTTCAAATATTATGAATTACCTCGAAGAGGACGACCTATTGACCCATAGTCAACACGGATCCAGAAAGTATCGTTGTTGCGAAACACAGCTAGCTCTTTACTCACATAATGTGAGGAAGGCTTTTGACACTGTACCTCCAAGCGTCTTATAATCAAATTGCGTGATTATGGAATATCGCTACAGTTGTGCGATTGGATCAGTGATTTCCTGTCAGAAGTGATGCAGTACGTTACAATTGACGGAAAATCATCAAGTAGAACAGAAGTGACATTTGGCGTTCGATATGGAAGTGTTATAGGGCCCCTGCTGTTCCTTATTTTTATAAGCGATCTAGCAGACAATCTTTGGCTGTTCGTGAATAATGCTGTCATTTGTCGGTTAGTAAACTCACCAGCAGATCAAAAGCAATTGAAAATTATTTAGTTATCAGAATGGTGCGAAACATGGCAATTGACCCTTAATAGTGAGACGTGTGAAGTAATCCATATGAGCTCTAAAAGGAATCCGGTAAACTTCATTTACTTAATAAATAAGTAAAATTTACAGGCCGTCAATTCAACTAAATACGTGGGAGTAACAATCACGGACAACTTACATTGGAAAGAACACATAGAAAATCTTGTAGGGAATGCCAACCAAAACTACGTTCGTAGGTAGAACACTTAGAAGTTGCAACAGTTCTATTTAAACTGCTTACACCACACTTGTGCGTCCTATTTTCAAGTATTGCTGCGAATTGTGGGATCCACAATAGGTGTGACTGAGAGACGATTTAGAGAAAGTTCAGAGGAGGACAGCTCGGTTTGTATTATCGCAACATAGGGGAAATGATGCACGAGTTGGGGTGGAAATCATTAAAAGAAAGACGTTATTCGTTTTTTATATAACTAGAAAAGTATCAAATCAATCGATTCATACAAAAACGCAATCGATAGATAATCTTAAGGGCTACAACTTCCTAATTTAACATTTTGCCATCGGAGTTATGGTTTTTTATTTATTAAATAAAAACCGGTTTTTGGAACTTTGCGAATTTTTTCGGCAAATTTCGCCATCTAAGCTCGAGTTTCATAAAATAGAAAGTCGATTTAAAATTTAATTTCCTACACACTCATGTTTTTTGTTTTCAGGTAATAATTTTTGCAAATTTAACATTACGCCGTGACAGAATGTTTGAACTAATAGTGGATGGCGTAAGCGCTGCCAACCAAAGAGTTGCAATATGGTTTTGCGTTGCCGTCACCAAGTGTGGTCTCGCATTGTCATCCAACAGTAGAACGCCAGAGCTGAGGAGGCCATGACGCTTTTTCCGAATCACCTCTTTCAATTTCGACAGAGTGGCACAATATCGCACAGCACTGACCGTTGTATCCTCCAAAAAGTCCAGCAGCAAAACTCCTTGAGCGTCCCACAAAACGGTGGGTAGAACTTTACCTGCAGACGGAGTGCTTTTGAACTTCTGTCGGGCAGGTGATGACGGACGGATGTTTCCACTCCATAGCCGTTCAACGCTTCTTCCATATGCAACGTCCTGATTTTTTCCTTACAAGTTATTTAAAGCTTATAGAGCGATTTGACAAACGTCTCTATGTATTTGGAAATTATGTCTTATCTTCAATGTTTCATACTAATTTTTTTTCCCTTTCATACACAACGCTGCACACAGTCGACAGGGGAAACTTATTTTTCAACTCCTCCACGTATGCTGAAATCTCTCCGCGGGAAAATGGCCGGGCGGTTTGGGACGCTTTGTCACGGACTGGGCGGCCGTTCCCGTCAGAGGTTCGAGTCATCCCTCGAGCATGGGTGTGTGTGTTTGTGTGTGTGTGTGTGTTGTTCGTAACATAAGGTAGTTTAAGTAGCTTGTTAGTCTAGAGACCGATGGCAGCAGCAGTTCGGTGGTTTGGTTTTACAAGAAATGGAACATTTTAAATCCTGCTGCGCTCTACTGTTTACCTTTATAAAAGCAGCCGAAAGGAAGCGGATCTCGAATGGGCAGAGCAAACATTTGATGACGAGGCAACAAGTCAACAGAACCTACCACCGGAAAACACATTTGATGTGTCACGAACGACATTGCTGACAGTATGTGTGTGTCACAATATGACAGGAATCTCTTATCATCGCACCTAATATAAACACCTGGAGAGTGAGTGAGATATCCCCGCTTGCCCGAGTTAGGTGTTCGTATGACTGTGAATTTATTCACTGCCAAAGAAATGATTGAAACACAGGAGCCGCGCGGGGATTGCCGTGCGGTCTGAGGCGCCATGTCAAGGACTGCGCGGGCGCTCCCGCCGGAATTTTGTATCTGTTGTGTCCTAGGCCCGTAGCGAGCTGTTGTAATCAAAGTACCATCCAATCAGTAAAGTCATTTAATGTATAATTTAAAAAACACTACTTAACATGGAACAGAACAGAAATCCACTGTCGATGATAACAGTGAGTACGGTCAAACATGATTTACAGTCAATACAGGAAAACACAGGACTGTTCACTGTTCCCTTGTTATGTTGCTTTGTATATCTGTGTCCACACTCGATGGCACTCTAAGGGTTTTACGTCCCGTCGACAGCTTGGTCAATAAAGACGGAGCTAACGCTCGGAGTTTTTTTAGGTAAGGATGGGGAAGGAAATCGGCCATGCCCTTTGGAAGGAACTATCCCGGCATTTGCCTGGAGTAATTTAAGGAAATCACGGAAAACTTACATTTCAGGAATGTCACACTCTAGAATCAACTTAAGTATGGATCGTGTTTCACAGATTTCTGATTTTTTTGTTTGTTTCCTCGTTGTCTTCACTTCAATTACAGTAGTCAGTAGTGAAAGTTAAGCCCATTCATGGCATACTATCTCAAAATTTTATTCAGATGCTCCTTAGAAGTTGAAATATATCTCTTTGTACATACGCCCGCAGTATTATTAAATTTCTACTTTAGTCTGTATCTGATCAGATGAGTTTTAAAACGTGTTAACAATAATTTCGTGTGGCTCATTGACCTGGTGCAAGTCTCTCAATTGGACACCACTTCGGCGACTTGCGTGTTCCTAGCCTACCCCAGTTATCCAACCGGGGAAAAGGGACCTACAGCTTAACGTGTTGTAAATCGGTAACTAAATTTTACAAGAAGTACAGAAAACCTACTGTAGCTCAAATTACTAATAGTTTTCGAATTATCATGTTTAAGAGAGATACGGGGGCGTCAATGTCAAGCGCAAAGTCGTACTCTCCTTTTCTCGAAGCCATTCCCCCTGTAACATCGTTGTGAAGAAAGCTAGACACATGAATTTTGTGTGGAAAAGAGGACCCGCTATAACTAGATATATACCCAAAATATACCATTATGTATCTTATAGTTTACGAAATACTGACAGTCCAAAATCGTTAATTTTGTCACTTGCTCAACGATACAAAATTATAAGGTACTTCTAGCAGACACAGAAACTCCAAATTTTGTATTTAATTAGTACATAGGCTACAACGGAAGGAAGAAATCAGGTATTACTAAATTTCAACGTTCGGAACTCTCTCTCTCTTTCTTTTTTTTTTCTTTTTTTTTGGGGGGGGTGGTTTAAAATAACTTAACAATCTTTCGTAATCAGCGTATCGGTGATACTTCAAATGTTTTAATGTTTTTAAACATATTGGACCAAACTGCTATGGTCGTCACCAGTGTGTGATAGTCTTCTGGTAAAAAGCTGGACTCCTGCGCTGCAAGTTATGGGTTCCCTCAAATGTTCAAATGATTATTTTAGACTGAAAGTTTTGATTCAGGTATGCAACATCCATTGTAAAATTTTAATAATGATTCTAAAATTGCTAGAGATTTCTTGAATAATTAAAAGATGTTATCAGTAGATTATTTTCAATTCACAACATGTTGTGAATTGAAAATAAATAATCTACATGTTGTGAATTGAAAATAAATAATCTACTGATAACATCTTTTGATTATTCAAGCAATCTCTAGCAATTTTACAATCATTATTAAAAAGTTCAAATTTTTGTAATCCTATGGGACCAAACTAAGTTATCAGTCCCTAGTAATACAAACTACTTAAACTAAGTTAATCTAACCTAAGGACAACAGACACATCCATGCCCGAGGGAGGATTCGAACCTCCGACGCGGGAGACCGCGCGATACGTAACGTGGCGCTCCAGACCGCTCGGCTACTCCAGCGCGGTACGGGTTCCCTCGTTCCATAGTTTATCGACCAACAGCGTGCTTCCCATTTCTTGTTGAAATTGCCTTTTGTACTTTCTTGTGTAGTATTGCGTGTTTTTAAAATCTTTTTTGGTGCTTGTAGCTGTGATTTATTGTTTTTAGACGTAGATTGTATTGCTGGACATTCCGAACAATTGCTCCTTACAATGAGAGCTAATATCTACTCATTATGGTATGCATTTTGCTAGATTCATTTGCTCTCCATTTCTTGTCCACATTTCCCCGTTGTCTTCTCTGCCGCGTATTTCTGTCATTTGCATTCGAAAAACTAATTATCAACCAAATTTACTAAACACCACTTATTAATGTTTGATTGCAACTCCTTACTTTTTTGACTCTTCATACCGTATAGGCCTATATAAAACAAAAACTGTGTCCACTATGATTTCCCATCTAAATTAAAATCTTGGATGGAAATTATCTGCCATGTCTCCAAAGAAAATAGTTGTGAAAAAACGGGATTGAGTGGTTAAAAAATGAACTTTCTTTTTATTTCTTACACAAACCAAAGAAAACTAAACGAAAAATGTAGGAAACTTATAAAATGTACAATGTAAACTTTCACGGCCGGTGTTGTCTTCAGGTAAAATTTCCGGGCTGATGGGCCGTGGTCCAGATGTAAAACTTCCTCCCGACGTTTTTGGATAGAGCCAACAAAATTTGTGAGCCAGTTTACTTGGAGGATGAACTAAATCACTTACGGTCAGCCTTCAAGAAAAATGGATATGGTGCCAAGGAAATTGATCGAGCTCTCCATCAAAGAAGAGAAGAATCCAGAAGTAGTGAGCGACAACAACAACAATCTGGAAAAGTTTTTCTGCCGTTCATTAGCAGGATTACCGAAAGAATCGGGAAAGTATTGGCCACGCATGGCGTCGAAACCATCTACAGACCCACAAAAAAGATCAAAGAATATTTGAGATCACCAAACGACGCACGTCATCCCCTAGCAACACCTGGGGTTTTTTAAAGTTCCTAGCAGCTGTGGTAAAGTATATATTGGTACAACAAAAGAAGCGTCAACACTCGCATATCTGAACACAAAAGTAACTGTCGACTGGGCCACATGGAAAAATTGGCAGTGGCAGAACATGTTTTTCAAAAAGGAAATCATGAAATAAAATTTGACGAGACGAGCGATTTAGCTAGGACATTTCAGTATCATGCACGCATGTATAGAGAAGCAATAGAAATACACAAACACCAGAATAATTTTGATAGGAAAGAAGAAGGTCTGAAGTTAAATAAAATATGGATGTCGACACTGCACCAACGAAACGATAATCGACTATTTTTAATCGAGAATGACGACTTCATCCAGAGATAGTTACAAAGTCAGCATTACGTGACGTATGGTGGTGCCCTCTATAAATGCGAGAGCCCCTCGGCCCACAGTGGCAGTAGCCGGCAACACCCTGGAAGACCCTCCGGCAAGACCCTCCCGCAGTTGGAGACGAAACGTCTGGAGGAAGTTTTACATCTGGACCACTGCCCATCAGCTCGAAAATTTTACCTGATTACAAAATGAAATTAAAATATAAAGGTATAAATGATGTCCACTGGAAAATAAATATATAACTTGTAACCTTCGAATATAAAATGTAACAATCATTATGGGATACAGTTCTTTTTTTCCTTCAGAATTCATGTTAATCTAGCCTTCACCTCTCTAAGATGACAGAAACAACAGAGAATTCGAGTTCTAGCCAAACTATAGGTGGTTAACACCGTATCTTCGGTGATTCACCTATGCTGAAACGTACGTGGCACTTTGAAAAATATGGGCAGATTACATCTAATTAATGTCGACTTCGGTAATGCCAAAGTTCAAGAGACCGCAATAGCTGAATATAAGCGCTTTCCGTCCAGATTTGTTAAAACTGTTACATCAGTGCTTCTTAGGAAAATTGGTATACAAGAAGCTCACAAAATCGAAGTCATATCACATTTAGTAAAGAACATCTCAAGTCCATTATCTGACTAAACTGAATCACATAAGATTTATGCATAATCACGTAAGAATGGCACGTTCCTCCAATCCGTGGCCTGGTACAACAACAGTATTTCAATACAATAGAATATAAGAATGAAGTATTTTAATAGTAGATTGCGGTGCGATTGCCTTATAAATTGCTTCACACGTTTCTCCAATTATTTTGGGTAGTGTGGACTGTATGCCGCGCAGGAAGAAAGAAGAAGTTACGAATTAGTCATTGAAGATACAGCTATTATTGATGTATTACGTGTTTTGTGAGAAAAACTGATGGCACTGTGACGAACTTTTTAATAAAAAACGGCGAAAGTCTTAGTTCACTTATCTGCATTTAGATAAGTGCTCCGACAGGATTTCTTGCATTCAATGTGAGTGACTTGACAATCCATGGACTCTTGTCGCTTCCCGTGGAACATAAAAAAAGACGTAAGTAGAAGTCACTATCTGATCAAGTCATCCAAGCGCTGAAATCAAATTTGAAATCAGAGGTGTTTTTAATCACAGAAGATGTATCGATAATATCCACTGTTACACTGACATATATTCATTTATGGTTGTCCTGTGCTATTACAACACGTAAAAGTTAGGCGCTTAGTCTAACCTGTGCACTGATGGGCATCGGCTCTTCAGTGCTCACATTCGGTCAAGAGCACATGGCATTTTCGACAGTGATACGTCTGCGAGCATTTCATCTAATTACTGTAACTAGTCAACAGTCGCTGAATATAATCGACTTAGAAACGCTTACTGTTAAGACTTATCAAAAATTGCTGCATCAAAAGAGACAGGGAGTGACCGTTAACAAAATCCGTAGCTGACTTATAATAAATATTACCTGAGAATTAAAAAACAAATACCTACAAAAAAGAAATGATATCCTCAAAAACATAAAATGTACAAAAATGCAAGTCTTCTAACGCATTCTCTCCACCGCAAAAAAGGTGTGAGATCTGATGTATAACCAAGTCAGTTTTTATAGTTAGTATCTACTGAAGCACCTGTTCAATACCTATGTCATAAACTTTTGGCTAATTAGTTACCTAACAACATTTATAGTGGCCATATAAATATTAGGCAGCTTTATTTCTGTAATGCACATAATAATGACTTGGCAATAGTATGACAACATATCTGCTATTTAAAATAGACTTCTTTGTGAGTGTAGTTTATTCTTATTTGATTGCGTTTAGCTAGATAATAGACTTTATTATTATGTCATAATTTTTCTGTGAATTGCCAAAGTCATTACTACATTTATTCTTAAGCCGTTTTGTTATAGTGTGATTTCTTAGTTATGTCTAATATTGTTGTGTCCGCTACACATGTTGTTAGATGATTTATAACAAAATTAGTGAATAGTTACTTTCATAGACACTAACTAAAATAGCCTAATTCATTTTACAAGATATCTCATTACTTATTGCGGTGGAATGAATGCGTTGTGAGACTTGCATTTTTGTACAGTTTATGTTTTTGATGGGATTAATCTGACATCCAAACGGTCGGCGCGTGCAATTGTACATGAAAACTAAATGTTTTCTTCTTATTAATATGAATTCTGATTCCACCTTTCTTCATCTGCCGATCTCAAATTTAATCCTGATATGATTAAATCCATAATATTCAAATCGTTATGTAAGAAAGCCCCTTAAGTGATATGAGGCGAAAAATGAAAAACCTGTAACCTGTATCCTGGCGGATATCAACAAAAATAATCAACATGAATAGTCCTGAAAGTGAAAGAACAGGCTGCAAACTTACATTTCACGCTCTCTACAATACTTTCTTTGCGTACAAAACACGTCTGAACACGATAATGGATTTATGTCATTACTTTCATTCTTTCTATTTTTTTAATGTTGACTGATACAATTAAAATTGAACATAAAGTGTTTTCAAAACTACCTTTTTAGCTTGATTACGTGAAGTGTACCATAGGCCGAAACCCAACAAAATATGAGAAATGTTCGAAAATCATCCACAAATTGATTGGTACAGTCGAATTTTAACTGGCTATAACTGTATTAGGTTAATCTACATGTCTACACTTATTCATGTTGTTTTGCAGGCATAACAAATGAATAGTTGAATTCTTAGGGATATGACTACATGTGGAGCGCTGTTCTAACCAATAGAGAAGAGGAGGTTCGATTTCCTGGAGACAAGGGCATTTCGATCTTTAAATTTTGCACTTTTTTCCCTCTCTCCTCAAGAATACTGCTGCCATGTATAATATAATTTTGGAACAAGCGTTTCAAGATGCTGGATCGATATCAGTCTGCAAATCGAAAAGGGCTGTAGGATGACACTATTTAAGAATCACTCTGGAAAGGTCAAAACTGACTTGACGGCAGAATGACGGTGAAACCGCCATCGTACCAAGGAATTTTAACTGTTTCTCGCGGACGTCGTGAAAACATAAGCAGAAAAAGGTCCCTAGACATATAGCCATTAGTTAAGTTATAGTACTTCCCGTCGCGACGTTAAATCTGCAGTTCAATTGACTCTCAGAATTCGTCGAGTTACAGTAGCGAATAAAAAGTCTGTGCCCCCTTTCGCAGCCGCCCATGTAATCATCTGTCATTTTTGGCTTTCTTAGACTGCATGTAAATCACTTATAAGTACGTAGCGAAGCCCACATAGGCTCAAGGGGGCTGTAGACCAGTGGCGAATATAGCATACATTTGTGTCTGTGTGTGTGTGGGGGGGGGGGGGGGGGGAAGACTAATATAAATATACTTTAAGTGATTTTAAGTAGACCCCACATTGGCGAATCTAGGATTTTGGTCTGGGGGTGGGGGCTGAGGTCATAGAAATTTTGTGGCATCGTATCTCAAACTAATGCCTAAAAAAAAAAAAAAAAAAAAGTGATTGCGTTTCCATCGTCTTTACTTCGCCTGAAGATGATGGATACGCAATCTATTGAAACGTTGTATCCAGATGACGACGCCACTGATAACCCGTGAATATATCGTAACACTGCTGTAGTCTGATAAACAACACAAGGTACTGGCATAGAATACGGAAAGCCGTGTGCGGTCACGCACGACCCCGATTCCAATCAATTATGCGTGCTGTAATACGCTTACTTATTTGTTCGGCTGGAAACGTAAGAGCATGCGCAAAGCAGAAAAAATAAAGGCATCGTGTGGGCGAACTTCGGCGTGCGCTGAAACAAAGAAATGCGCATCAAAGGATATGTCGGCTCCTGGAGTCTGCTATAAATAGAGACACGGGTGCGATTTATTCCTGGACTCCCCCGCACGTTAGACGCTTCTGGAACGACGGTCTCCTCCTCGAACTATTGTCAGGCGCCTCAAGTGTCGTACGTCAGTCTCTTGTCGGTAATATCCGAGAGGGAGAAAATCCAAAAATACAACCTGCACACGGAGTCACGGGTGTTTTCAGTACGCAACAACACTGCTGGTGCTCCGCAAGGCTCTGTGTTAGGGCCGATCCTCTTAGGTTAAACAGCATGCCACGAACACCATGGTCTTCTGAAGCAGTAACCGCTTTGGGCACTTCACAACAAAATCAACGCCATTACAGCTGCTAGCTGGCGGGGCGTTCCTGCTAGCCAACAGCCACCACCGTAACGAAGGGATTGAAAGATAAGCCTACGCCATAGGTAAAGGCGAAGAGGAGGAGCTAAAACTGTCAGAAAAAGTACACAAAAATAAAAGTTTGCAAACTGGGAAGGGGTTTGTGAATTTCTATCAAATGTTTGTTCACCTTATGGAATTTAACTACAGGGTCATAAGTCCCTAAACTTACAAACTACTTATGAACTAGCTTATACTAAAGACGGCACAAACATCCATGCCCAAGTGGGATTTGAACCCCCGACGGGGAACGGCAGCGCGCCTCGTAGCATAGCGCCTCAATGCGCTCCGCCAAGGCTGTGAATTTGTATACCTCGAGTGTTATACACCACTGGCCATTAAAATTGCTACACCAAGAAGATATGCAGATGATAAACGGGTATTCATTGGACAAATATATTATACTAAAACTGACGAGTGATTTCATTTTCACGCAGTTTGGATGCATAGATCCTGAGAAATCAGTACCCAGAACAACCACCTCTGGCCGTAATAACGGCCTTGATACGCCTGGGAATTGAGTCAAACAGAGCTTGGATGGCGTGTACAGGTACAGATGCCCATGCAGCTTCAACACGATATCACATTTCATCAAGAGTAGTGACTGGCGTATTGTGACGAGCCAGTTGCTCGGCCACCATTGACCTGACGTTTTCAGATGGTGAGAGAACTGGAGAATGTGCTCGCCAGGGCAGCATTCGAACATTTTCCGTATCCCGAAAGGCCCTACAGGACTGCAAAATGCGGTTGTGCATTATCCTGCTGAAATGTAGGGTTTCGCAGGGATCGAATGAAGGGTAGAGCCAC
The DNA here is from genome assembly GCA_026315105.1 of Locusta migratoria. NCBI lineage: Eukaryota > Metazoa > Arthropoda > Insecta > Orthoptera > Acrididae > Locusta > Locusta migratoria. Next base: position 616,906,563 of record CM048746.1, on the reverse strand, counting down.
GGGTCGTAACACATCTGAAATTTAACGGCCGTCGATGCGAACAAGAGGTGACCGAGACGTGTAACCAATGGTACCCCATACCATGACTCCGGGTGATACGCCAGTATGGCGATGACGAATACACCCTTCCAGTGTGCGTTCACCACTTTGTCGAACTGTTCATGCAAATGATTGTTGTCTTGCAAACGTCCCCTTCTGTTGACTCAGGGATAGAGACGTAGCTGCACGATCCGTTACAGCCAAGCGGATAAGATACCTGTCATCTCGACTGCTAGTGATACGAGGTCGTTGGGATCCAGCAAGGCGTTCCGTATTGCCCTCCTGGACCCACCAATTCCATATTCTGCTAACAGTCATTGGATCGCGACCAACGCAAGCAGCAATGTCGCAATACGATAAACCGCAATCGCGATAGGCTACAATGTGACCTTTATCAAAGTCGGAGGCGTAATGATACGCATTTCTCCTCCTTACACGAGGCATAACAACGTTTCCCCAGGCAACGCGGTCAATTTGTGTATGGAAATTGTTTGGAAACTTTCCTCATGTCAACACGTTGCAGGTGTCGCCACTGTCGCCAACCTTGTGTGAATGCTCTGAGAAACAAATCAATTGCATATCACAGCATCTTCTTCCTGTCGGTTAAATTTATCGTCTGTAGCACGTCATCTTCGTGATGTAGCAATTTTAATGGCCAGGAGTGTAGCTTCTGATTTAGGGACGAAGCCTTTCTGTCAATTCCCGATTATAAACTCATGTTGATGCCCTTTCTGCAATCTTTTTTGTAGCATCACAAATAAACGACTACCACCGTAAAGATGTCTGTCAAATCAAATGTTTGTAAATCTATCGGACCATACTGCGTGGTCATCAGTCCGCAGCTTACAAACTACTTAAACTGAGGTAAACTAACCTAAGGACAACACACACAGCCATGCCCCAGGGAGGACTCGAACCTCCACGGCGAGCAACCGCGGGCTCCACAGCGAGACGCTTTACACCGCTCGGCTACTCCACCGCGGCAAAGATGTCTGTCCTTAAGATAATTTGCGTGGCAACATTGCGCTTAGTTCATACAGTTGTCTGCTGGCACAGATGACTGACTATTCGTTTCGTCGATTCCAACTTTCAGTGACCCTATGCATGAAAGCAGCCTGATTTCATGTATGGAAGGACAGATTCCAAGATCACAATTTTTTCTTTTTTTATTATGTTTATTCACGACGACCGGTTTCGACAGTGTATGGTGTCACCATCTGGTTTCATTGACAAAAACTGTTTATAACAATATCCACACCTTCCAGATTTTATGTGGAGCATTGCTATAAGCAGTTTTTGTCAATGAGACCAGATGGTGACACCATACAGTGTCGAAACCGGTCGTCGAGATAAATAGAATTTAAAAAAATGCGATCTTGGCATCTGTCCTTCTATTTATAAAATACGATCCTTCCATAAGATGAGTAAATTATGCTAATTTCGTGTGTCCTGCACAAGCTCTTGCAGACTATCCTGGTCGAAATCCATTACTTCTGTGATGTCATCGATCAGTCTTAGCCTTTGCCGTTTTCTTCCTACCTTCAGTATCCACAGCATTAACCTCTTTCTCAGAGGATTGCCCCTTTTCAAAAAACATGCCAAGTCTGGTCAGTTTTTGTTTAGAAGTGTGTATAACCCCGAACAAACGGGAGTATCTGGGAAATACCATGGAAATTTTTAGAATTCCGAGGATTACTCATTGTATTCGTTATCATTTAAATTTTTGTAATTTGACTGGTAACAACTGATACCCGAAAGAAGAATTGAACTCTTGGTCGTGATTGCAGTAATAAAACCTAAACCATACAATAACACGAAAAATTTTCATTGCAAGGAAAATGCGTGATGGTGCACATCCTAGCGTCTGTCGACAGTAAATTGTGCTAAAGGTTTCAGGACGAAGATTATACTGAATGCAATACTTCCTAACAACAAACTAGTCTCAATAAGCGTAACAACTAACTATTTTCGATGAATGAGATGTCACAAGTGTTTCCATTTCTAACAGCACGCAAGAAAATTTCGCCAATAATTGTTTCACAAGCGTTGCTTTTGATCTAAATTCCCCTTCATGCTACGTAAATTTTGTTCAAAATCAAATGTATGTTAAGCTTATGGAACTTAACTGTGGGGTCATCAGTCCCTAAACTTACAAACTACTTATGAACTAAGTTATACTAAAGACAGCACAAACATCCATGCCCGAGGGAGGATTCGAACCTTCGACCCGGGAGGCCGTGCGATCCGCAAGGTGGCGCTCCAGACCGCTCGGCTACTTCAGCGCGGCGTAAATTTTGTTAAGACAAAAAAATTATTGATACATTTGCGCCTGGTACCGTATATTTTAAAGGGAAACACACGCTAAAATGACGAAGCTTCACGGTTAGATTATCATATTTATTTTAGTACTTTCATTGATTACAAATTAAATACGAGCGATAGTAAAAAGTATATTTTGTGTCCCAGCCTCGTCGCCGCTTTTGTGTCTCGTTTCCGTCGTAGGTGTCGGTGGCCGAGTGGAATGAGACCGATACAGGAATAAAGATAGCACGCTGGTGCAGGTACGGAGAGGAGCAGCCATAAACTAGAAACACTAGAGTGAATTAGAACGAGATGTATATTGAACAGAATTTATACAACACTTAACTTTTACAGAGATCAGTACTGCAGAATGCTGATACATAGTTGTTAGAGGCCTGCCTAGTGCCTGTACGATAGCAAAGTCTTCACTGGTGCCTATCTGATTACGAAGGTCCTAACTGGTTGCTATCTCAGTCCCAAGTGAACGATGTCGTTCACTGGTGGCCACGAGCGGAGTTGCCGCAGAGGGCGCTCGTGGCTGTCGTCGTAAGAACGCCGCGCCGTGCGTGCATGGCGGCGCGCGGCGAAAGAAGGTGGCGCGCACTTTGGACTTGTGCGACACCACAGTATAATTATCATTAAAAAATTGATTGGTATTGAAAGTGAGTTGTAATCGTTCAAGGACCTTTGTCGAACTTTGCTGCTTAACCACAACTCGAAAATCAAGGAAGGAAAGAAGCTTATGGTTTAACGTCCCGTCGACAGCGTGGTGATTAGAGACGGAGCTAACGCTCGGATTTTTGGGTAAGGATGTGGAAGGAACTGGGCCGTGCCCTTTGAAGGGAACCATCCCTGCATTTGCCTGGAGTGATATAGGGAAATCGCTGAAAGCCTAAATCTGGATGGCCCGAGGTGGATTTGAACCACCATCCTCCCGAATGCGAATCCAGTGTGTTACCACTGCGCCACCTCGCTCGGTTCAAGAATCAAATAATATGCTATTTGACTGAAGGCTTTCTCCTTTTGCTGACTGAAAAATAGAGTGCTACGTGATGGTAGTGGAAATAATGGTAAGCTAAGATATTGGACGGCATGTTTTATTTACTTTCAAATCAATTATATCCTTTATTATACGTCATGTTCAAGTACCTAAGGTAGATGCTCAACATAAAGGTAGTAGAAAGCAAAACCCCCAGCAGTTGCAGAGTTTTGTGGCTGTAGGAGAGTTGCCAGCTTGTACACTTACTGTATTGTCACATCACGGAATAATACATATATCTAAAACAGAATAAAGGATAATTGCATCAACAAGTGAGTAATATGAACAAGTATTTATTAAAATAATGAAAAGCAAATTACTTATTTTTCGTGTCAGGCGAGACATTTGCACGCTCTTCTTACAAAACTCTGCAGTTTTAATGGTCTTGTCATTGCAAAACAAGTATTTCTTCCTCTGTGCAAACGAACTCCAACCTTGGGCACATGGGTAAATGTTTAGTCGTCTACGTTTCTCAGAATTAACAATGGCCATCTTCAGACAAGTTCCATTCGACGCTGTTTACTTTGCAGTTTGAAGTTCTCATTGTCAATATATTCAGTGCTTTGCATGTACTGTGGATTGTCTGAAAGTAATCGCAGTAATCCAGCCTAACACAATATGTGGTTACTAAGTAATCTAAAGGGAAGGAAGCTTAGGGTTTAACGTCCCGTCGACAGCTTGGTCATTAGAGACGGAGCTAACGCTCGGAGTTTTGCCCGTTTGAAAAGAACCATCCCGGCATTTGCTGGAGTGATTTAGGTAAATCACGGAAAACCTAAATCTGGGTGGTCGGAGGTGGATTTGAACCACCATCCTTCCGAATGCGAGTCCAGTGCGTTACCACTGCGCCACCTCGCTCGGTAACTAATCTAAAGAACCCAAGAAACTGGTACATCTGCCTAATATAGTGTAGGACCCCCGCGAGAAGGCAGAAATTCCGTCACACGACGCTGCATGGACCAATACCACCTAGTGACAAGGCCTCACAACAGCCTGTGCTACATCACACTGACCAGGCCGCAGTCGCCAGCTGAATGACTGGCCACTGGGGCACGCCCACTGCCTCCCAGCGGCCAGCCATTGAGCTGACAGCCGCGGCCTGGTCAGTGTGACGTAGCACAGGCTGTTGTGAAGCCTTGTCTCTAGGTGGTGTTGCATGGACTCGATTAATGTCTGAAATAGTGCTGGCGGGAATTGACATCATGCATCCTGCAGGGCTATCTGTAAATCCGCAAGAGTACGAGGCAGTAGAGATCTTTTGTGAACAGCACATTAAAGGCATTCCAGATATGCACAGTATTGTTCATGGCGGGGGAAGGGGGAGTAGTGACCAGGAAGGTGTTTAAACTCGGAAGAGCGTTCCTGGAGACACTCTGTAGCAATTTTGGACGTGTGGGCTGCCACATTGTCATGCTGTAATTGCTCAAGTCCGTCTGAATGCACAATGGACATGATGAATTAAGGTGATCAGCCAGGATGTGTAAGCACGTGTCGCCTGTCAGAGACGTATCCACATGTATCAGGGGTCCCACATCACTCCAGCTGCACACGCCCACACCATTACAAAGCCTCCACCAGCGTGAACAGTCCCTACTCATATGCAGGGCGCATGGATTCATGAAGCTCTCACCATACCCGTATAGCTCCATCCGCTGGATACAAGTAGAAACGAGACTCGTCAGACCAGGCAACATGTTTCCAGTCATCAAGAGTCCAAAGTCGCTGTCGAAGGCCCAGGTGGGGCGTTACCTTTTGTGTCGCGCAGTCAGCAAGGGTACTCGAGTGGGCCTTCGGAGTTCGGCTCCGAAAGCCCCTATCGATGAATTTTCGTCGAATGGTTCGTATGCTGACACTTGTTGATGACCCAGTATTTAAATCTATGTACATCCGCAAAAATATGCGGAAGGGTTGCATTTCTGTTACATTGAACTATTCTCTTCAGTCGTCGTTGGTCAGGTAACCGACCTGACGCCTGCGCTGTCTTACATACGCGTTGCCGACCGCAGTGCCGTCCTCTGAGTGTTTACATATATCTGCGTTCATACGCACACCTGTACAAGTTCCTTTGGTTCTTCAGTGTAGTTAAAGTTCAGTTATGGCTGTAGCTAGAGAGTTTATAAACCACACTTTTGGTAGCTGAACACTTCAGCTAATCTTAGAGTCTCGACGTTAACTGTCTGACGACTAGAACTATTGGGCAAGTGGTAGCTATAGATGAGAAGAGTCCAATCACTGAAGGCAGAAATAGCAGAGAGTTGGCGCCTTGCCTCTCTGTAGTAACAGATGCAGCCAGTGGTGGATGAATGTCTTGTAGCGGAAGCACAAAGTAGTTCCTTGTTCGTGATTTAATATAGAAGACAATTGACCTTTCTCGCTCTCCCTTGGCTTTTACCGACGACCGTGCCTTGCTCGTCATGTTGTTCCTCTTGCTTGTAATTCTGTGTGAAGTGGTCGCAGCCACAGGTAGAGGGAAAACCATTCTCGTAGCCGGTCACCCCGACGTGCCTGTGGTGTGTGGTTGGTAACGCACTTCTAGAACGAGATAACTGGGGGAAGTTCCCGCTTTGTAAGAAGCACGCCGGCCGCGGTGGCCGAGCGGTCTGCGGCGCGCCAGTCACGTTCTGCACGGCCACTACGGTGAGGGGTTCGAATTCCCCCTCGGGCATGGATATTTGTGACGTCCTTAGTATAAGCTAGTTCATAAGTAGCTTGTAAATTTAGGGTCTGATGATCCAGTAGTTAAGTCCCATAAGCTCTACAAACATTTGAACATTTGATTTGTAAAAAGCACGTTTCCGTCCTAGCGGCATTCCCGAAGCTTCGTGAAGTAGGCGACCACTGAGTGGGGGCGCAGAGCGAGTATCTACGCTCGATTCTGCACCCTACCGCGTACTCCAGGTCGAACCAGTGCTTCGAATAGCGCAATACAGGGATTTTGAAGTGAAAAATATCAAAAAATGTTCAAATGTTTGTATAGCTTATGGGACTTAACTACGGGGCCATCAGTCCCTAAACTTACAAACTACTTATGAACTAGCTAATTCTAAGGACGGCACAAATATCAATGCCCGAGGGGGGATTCGAACCCCCGACCGTAGTGGCTGTGCAGACCTTGACTGGAGCGCCTCAGTCCCCTCGGCCACCGAGGCCGGCTGAAAAATATCATGAGGTAGCGATACGCACCAGTGGCGAATGCAGAAATTGTGTGTGTGCGTGTGCGCGCGCGCGCCTGTGTGTGTGTGTGTGTGTAGGGGGCTGTGTGTGTTTTTTACTTTATTATTATTATTGTTTTATTTATTTATTTTAATTAAATAATTATTTTCTGAATACGTTAAGAAGAAGCAAGGGTTTTTTTCGGAGGGGGGAGGGGGTTGGCAGTCTTCCAGTCATGCAGGATTGGCCGTGCGGTTTTTAGGCACCTTGTCAGGGATTTCGCGATTGCCGCCGTCGAAGATTCGAGTCCTCCTCTGGCATGGACGTGTGTTCTTCTTAGTGTACGTTAGTTGAAGACGTTTGTATGACTAAGGGCCGATGACTATTGCAGTTGTTTGCTCCCAAAGGATTACAAACATTTGAACATTTTGGGGTGTTCCGGCGCCATAGCTAAATGTTCAAATGTTTGTTAAGCTTATGGGACTTAACTACGAGTTCATCAGTCCCTAAACTTACAAACTACTTATGAACTACCTTATACTAAAGACGGCACAAATAATCATGTCCGGGGGGGGGGAGATTCGAACCCCCGACCGTAGTGGCCGTGCAAACCGTGACTGAAGCGCCTCAGTCGCCTCGGCCACCGCGGCCGGCGCGCCATAGCTCCCCCCCCCCCCATAACTGCGCCGTTGACACACACACAGATACACTTGCTGGTAGTATCTCGTAGGCAAGGTACAGGAGGCCGGAGCATTGGCAGAGTTGTCATTTTTTCTCTAACGATTCGAGTGAAAAAGTTTCTTATTGATTATGGCCGCATAATAATAATTAAGAGGGGGTCGTGCCGCCCTATCTCGACAAGGTTCATCTGGCTATATAAATGCCCCGTTTTCTCAGGAACTAACAAGTACATAAATGTGGTGATATATCACATGTTATCGAATGTTTTTTAACTGTATTGCTCTACAATCACTTTAAAATGACAGCTAAAAAAAGTTATTATTTTTTTTCGAAACACATAATTTTTTGATGTAAATTTTCACAATTTTAACTTTTTGAATTTTAACTATTACATTAAAGATAAAGGTGAAGCAAAACAGTCTCAGGGTTTGTAGATTTCTAATTATAATGATATTTAACTATTTCAGTAAATACCACATTTTCATCATTGCACTATGTTATGTGGTAAATAATTCACTGATGTAGATTCAGAAGTTTCTGAGAAAAAGGGGCATTATACTGAAAAATGTCATTTTACGAACATTGTTTAAAGAAAAAGTTTTAATATACAGCCAACTGATACATAAAAAAATATGTTATAATCCTCCTGGATGGTAGTCCTCATCTCCTCCTTCATCTCCCTCACCCAGTGCTGCCCTCCTTCTCTTGGATCTGGCTTCTTTTGCCATATCGTTCGTTGCAATCTCTGCCTTCATGATTCACAGTTGGTCCAAGTCCATCACTCTTTTAGAGGTGTTGAAACCTTTATGAATTCCAAGATATTCCAAAACCTGTAGTCTTCCAGAATAGCCATACTTAAAAGTAAGAACAGCGTCAAAAACACAAACTTGAAAGACTGACCTTCCAACAAACACAGAAACTCAAACACGGTTATTGGATAACTGTTGTCAAACACAAACAAATGTTCAAGGAATTTACTGTGAAGTACCGGTAGTGTAGGCAACTTATGAAACGGACAGTTCTCTACAAAACAAAAGAAGCCTCATCTTTCTAGACCATATAATTCCAGAGAAAAATGCCAATAAGCCAAATGATGGAAAAATAAATTCTTAGAAATTTCAGTGCATGATTTTTTTTCAAATATTTATTTAAAATAGTAAATAACTGATATTTCAATATAACCAACAACAAATTAAGCATAAACATCCACATTTTCATAATTTGCATAAAAGTAAATTTGTGAAATTTTGTCACTTTGGGCGGTATGAGTCCCATTAATAGATTTTGAAGGTAAAATGATAGTGGAATCTGGACGGATGAGACGTTCCATTCGGAACTCGTTATACTCCTTATGTAAGAAGGCGCTTCCGCGCATTGAGGCGGAGCTATAGGAGAATCGTGGAGGGGAGGAGCTAGGCCCAAGCGCCAACTTGTGCCTGCGGCAGAAACACTGCGTAACTCGCGGCCAGCCACGCGCCTACTGAATGAATATTATTGGCTGCCAGTGCGGTAATGGAGGGGTATGCGCAGAACGGTTGAAAATGGGCCGCCTTCCTATGTGACGCCAACTATAGGGAACTCAATGTTCTGACATCGACATTGTCAGAACTAAGCCGGGAATACCACATTTCAGGCATTACCTCTCACCACGGACAATGCGCTTTCCGTTGGGTTGCACTTAACCCTTTCAACCCAGACATTAAGCAACGGTACATATTTTGACAATCCATTGTAGCCTGATGCTGTTTCCTAACGCTAATGGTAAACAACCCAGTCACAATGAATTGTTGTAAGTCCTGCTGTGTTGTTTACAATCTTCGGACAAATACTTGTGGATAGAGGAGCAGATAAAGGTGACGTTGCCATATGGCAACACTGGGAGGGAAAGGATTAATGACAGAGGACAGCGGCGTATGCGTGGAGTTATCAGTCACCCAAGACAAGCAGCACTGTGCGAAAAAACCGCAGGAAACCATATGGGGCGTACGACTAACTTACCAATTAGGGCTGTGCGGGGCAATTTAACGTTGATGGGTTATGGCAGCAGACGACCGACTGGAGCGCTTTTGCTAACAGCACGGCATCGCCTGCACAGCCCCTGCTGGACTCGTGGGCATATCGGTTGGGCCACAGAACGAATGGAAATCCGTGGAACAGACTCAGTCCCCTGGTCCAACTAAACCACTCATGGACTTGAAATGGTTACGTTCGCCTGCTTGGAGACCATATACCGACAATCATGAACTTCACGTTCTCAAACAACGATGAAACTTTTGTGTATGGCAATGAAGCACGTCATCAGTACACAATAAGTCGTAATTAGGTTAATGAACATTGTGGACCATTCCAGGGAATAGTTTAGCGTCACACATGGCTCCACATGCATCCTATGGCATATTTATGGGAGATGATCGAAAGGTCAGTTCATGTAGAACCATGATTTTCAACCTTTTAGAATATGCGACCTCCTTCTAACAAGGAATATTTCGGCGACCTTCATCCAAGTAAAAATATTCTGGTGACCCCTCCCCTCAACCCCATAACGAATTCTAACAAGACTATGTTTCTTATCTCAAAGGTGACGAATGTAATGTTTCCAGAATGAAACTTTCACTCTTTAGCGGAGTGTGCGCTGATATGAAACTTCCTGGAAGATTAAAATTGTGTGCCGGAACCGGGACTTTTTTTTTATTGTTTATTGTTTTTTTTTTCTCGTTGACCACTCTTTTTTTTTTATAAGTCTCCTTTTTTTTTCTTAACCGTTTTTTTTTCTTAACCGTTTTTTTTTTTAATTATTTATATATAGATGGTTGTCTTCACTGGTCGCCTCGACCCTTTTTCAAATTTATCTTTATTGAAACAAATTAGGGGAAAAGGAAAAAGGAGAAAGAATACAATATAATCAAAACGAAGGAGCCCTTCAAGCATAAACAAAAGATTATCTGTGACTTCTTTGTAATGAAATTAATGACTCCGTCGGACCTGCACATCCTCACAAGACTGGCGATCGCTGTGATTAGCCGCACGAGAATAAAAACCGCACGGCTGCGATACATCATTAGATCATCCATACACGTCTTCTCGAAATTATTTGAGGATTACCGGTGTAATGATCAATCATAATCTGGTAATAGGGAACGTAAGTCAGCTTCTCCCTGCATGGATGATCCAGCTGCGAGGGGGGTCGCGGAATGCACTCTGTAGGAAGTTCGAAAAGTGTTGCTGGTACTTCGGGTTCTTGACAACTGCGCAGTGTCGTTCATTGATGTATTGCCAGAAATCGAGAACTGATTTATCACCATTTCCAAACAGGTAGTGGACAGCGAGACCGCTAATCCATCTCACTGTGTGGGTCTTCGCTAGTGGGAAATAGTCCTTATCGGGGAAGAGAAGCATTTCGGCAGTGATATTGTCAGGGGTTGTTCGTGTAAAGAAGGCCAACATCTGGCGGACCAAAAGCCAAACATTGCCTGCCTCGCCGCAGACAAGTCGATGGCCGTCGTCGTCTTGCACGCCACACGTGGCACATAATGGCGATGCTGCTAGGTGGATCCTGTGGAGGCGCGTCTGGCAGATCTGCTTCCCATTGACCGTGAGGTACCAGCTGGACTGGACATCTGATGTAAGCGTAGGATCATGCACTGCTCGCCACACTGCTGTCCAGCAAACATGCGGATGTTTGCGTTCAATCGCATTCGGCGGAAGTCTCGATTGCATCGCTGAGTACACCAGCCGAGCCGTCGACATACGTGGACGTGTAAGTGTGGTTCGAAGATAACTGTACTCTAGGAAGAGGTATCTCAAGTAGAAAAAGGGCGCTGAGACGGCGGTCACCTGCACTGGTGCGATTAGCGAGCTTGGGGCAAGGGCCCTCATTAGTAGGCTGGAAAGGCAAGTCGGAGTACGTCGCCACATCTTGATATGAGTGCTTACAAAGAGGGCCGTCGCTCGATGCGGTACATGACAGAGGTGAAGGCCTCCTTTGCTCCTTGGGAGGGTTAGGGATTCATAGCTGACCTTGAATAACATACCGTGGCTCACAAACGAGCCCAATGCCGCCAACATGCGCTTGGCCATCGTCGAAGGTATGGGGAACGTCTGTGCCACGTGTGGGATACGGGATGCGACATAAACATTAGCGTACAGGGTGCGTTGCAGCATGTTCAGGGCTCGAAGGCGGTGATCTACAAGTTCCACCCGGATCCGTCGTAGAAGACGCCTACTGTTGAGAGCCACAGATCGCCGCAAGTCGGCTGTGAAATCAATGCCCAAACATCTTATTGTGTCGTGGACCGGCAGGGGAGCGACGTCAGGCTGTCCGCATCCTATTGGCAGTGCGCGTGATTTGCGAATGTTAAGGATGCTGCCTGACGCAGCGCCGTAGGACTCCACCCACGCCAGCGCGTCTTGGACGTCGTTGTGGTTTCTCAAGAAGAGGACCAGATCGTCCGCATAGGCTGTGCAACAGAAGGTGTGGCCCATGAGGCGTTGGCGGAGGCCACATAGGAGCGGTTCCATGGCAATAGCGTAGAGGATTGTTGACAGAGGGCATCCCTGTCGTACTGACCGTTGTACCGTGATCGGTGGTGTTAGTCGGCCGTTGTATAGAATCCGCGATGTCGCACCTCGAAGCAGGCGCATCGTTATCTCCACGATGTTGTCTGGGAATCTCATATTCCGCATCACCGCAGCCAGATATGTGTGATCGACCCTGTCGAAGGCCTGACTGAAATCGAGGGAGGCTAAGACCCCTTCCATGCGCCGTGTCCGCGCTAGTGCGATCATGTCTCGGTATCGATTTAACGCAGTCCGTATGTTGTGATCGCCTCCTAAGGACACTTGATCGTGGGATATCACGTAGCAGGTGACCTTCCGGAGACGTGCTGCCAAGAGCCGCGTAAATATCTTCATGTCGCAATTCAGGAGTGATAGTGGACGGTAGTCTGTGAGGCGTGTTCCACCGTTCGGTTTGTGGACGGGAACAAGCAGTCCTTCAAGGTATTCATCAGGAATTTGTACTGTCGGCGTCATTAATTCGCGACATATGTCTATCCAGGCCGGTGTTAGCAGCTGGCGATAGGTCTTGTAAAACTCTAACGGGAGGCCGTCAGGTCCTGGTGACTTGTGTGGTGCGCCAGCCAATATTGCTGCAGTGACATCTTCCTCAGTGACATCCTCAAGTAGACCCAATTGTTTATCCTGGGGTAGTACTCCGTATGTTAGGCGAGAGATTTCCTCTAACACTTCTGTTGAATGATACTGAGCTGCGTATAGTTGACGATAGTGAGCGTGGAGAGCAAGACCTATTTCACGTTGCGTTTCGATACAGCGACCATCATCTAAAGTTATACTCTGAATCAGGGCCCGCCTCCGTCGTCGTCGTTCAGCGAGGATATGGTACATTGACGGCCCTTCGTGGTCCATTCTGTCTATGGTGCGTGCACGAACAATTGTTCCCTCAAGGTGACGCTTCGTAAGTAATGTGATCTGCGCTTTCGCGTGATTCATTGCTTGCTGGCGGGCAGGCGAGTGCATCATTGTTGAACAATCACGTAGGATGCGGTAATAAAAGTCTATTGTGTGTCGTCGCCATGCGGCTGCCTCCCTTGCATGTCCAATCAACGCTTTCCTCAAAGCAGGCTTGGCACATTTTACCCACCAAGAGATTGTTGTTGAGTAAGCTCTTTTCCGGCGTGTGCATTGTGTCCACGTGGCCTCCACGATCTCTCGGCATTCTGGCGAATGTAAGTGTGCAATGTTCAGCTTCCAGGGGCCCCGCCCATGCCACGTCTTCTGTCGGCGCATGGTAAGAGTGCATATATATGCCGCATGATTGGAGAAACTTACAGGCCATATTTCGGCGGCCTGTGTGCCCTGAACGAAGGGTCGCGAGAGATAGATGCGATCGATACGGCTGGATGAGTGGCTGGTATAGTGTGTAAAACCCGGCCGATCGCCATGTATGTACTCCCACGTGTCCACTAGACGTAGGTTGGTGATGATGGCAGCGAGCGCCGCACATGGAACATGGTGTGGTAGTTGGTCCTTGGGCGCCTGGGTGGAATTGAAGTCTCCACCGATGATTAAGGCATCCTGACGACCCAAAAATAGGGGCGTGACGGTTTCAGCGAAGAAAGCAGTCCGTTCACGGCGACGACCAGATCCAGATGGTGCGTAGATGTTAATGATTCTGACGTCATGTAGGGTGAGTGCCATGCCTCTTGCATCAGGTGTGAAAGTGATGTCTTCTGCAATTAAGCCGTCACGGAGAAGGATTGCCACGCCGCTGCCTGTGTCAGAAGCGTGAGAGACATGAGTGGTATATCCATAAGGGCCACGAACTCAGCAACATAGACCTCCTGAAGAAGGGCAATATCTATATCCGCCGCATTCAGCATCTCTTGTAACATCCTTAGTTTATGGTGCGCGCGAATAGTATTGATATTGATAGTGGCCAGTCTGTATTGTTGGGTCTCCTGGAAGAAGTCTGCTGCTCCAGCGGTGTCCGTTCGGGATGGAACAGACACAGCAGCCATCAAGTTGTCAGTTACTGTGTCGGAACTATGTCCGACAATACCATGGGGACATCCCCTTCATTTACACCTTCGTCCAACGTTTCGTCCGCCCACGATCGCGGCAGTTCAGATGTAGTGTCCATCAAAGTATCGTCCGCTGTACCCGCAGGTGGAGGTGGCACGGCAGGTGGGACACCTTCTGGGACTCTTCTGGGAGTGGGCGTCGTCGTCGCATCACGATTGTTGGAAGCGGTCGGGGGATGAGATGTCGGCGCATTGACGTCTGACATCTGCGTGTCAGAAGACCTGCCGTCATCGGACGTCTTCTTGTAGCCCCATTCGTTGTAAACAATCATCAGAGGGCAGACGATGTTTCTTCCGGCGCTTCCGAGGGTTCTTTTGTTTGCGGTTATGTTGTTCAGAGTCGGAAAGAGCGTGGGTGTCTGCCTCGTTCTTGTTTGTTGGAATGAAGGCAGAAGTTGGCACGACGTCAAGTGTCGGTTCCTTTGCATCTTCTTGCTCAGCGGAAAGGGGTTGCTGCATTTCTTCTTGCACTGCGTCTGGTTGGCATGGCGTCGAAGGTGTGAGAGTCATGTCTATGTTTGCGGTCGTTGTCGGTGGTTGGTTAGATTGACCTTGTAGATGATCGGCCGGTGGTGCGGCGGCTGCAGCATAAGTAACAGGGAGAACTGTGGACGGCGCAGAGAGGGCGTCGTCGTTGACAGGCGTTTGTACAGGTCGACGTAGGGGACATCGTTGGCGGACGTGTCCTTCCTGGCCGCAACCGGCACAGGTACGTGGCTGACCGTCGTACATGATGATGACCCTGCATCCTCCTATATTCAGGTATGACGGTACGTGCTTTTTCAGTTCTATTTGTATTTGCCGTACACCGTTGAGGACCGGGTAAGTCTCAAACGTTTTCCATTTTTCGGCCGCGTGACCGATGACGTTTCCGTACGGGCGGAAGGCTGTCTTGACGATATCTTCTGGGACCTCAAACGGGAGTTCGAAGACCCTGATTGTACGCAGGCCGTAACCCACATGCTCGATCACGACGGCACCGATGTGGCCGTCAGGGTGTTTGAACTTGTGTCGTTCCGCGTGGCGGTTCACAATGTCGGTACACAGTTCTTCAGTGCGCATCTTCACATAGACAACATTTCCGGTAATGGAAAAGTGTATGCCGATTACATCTCGTGGATCGAGGTGCAGATCGTCTCTTATAAAGTTCTCAATTTCAAAAGGTCGTGGTCGTGCGTATTCTGCTTGGAAAGAGATCTTGATAGTCGTTCGGCGGTATGAGTGCGCCATGGCTCACTAGTACAGGGGACTCAATACCCAATAGCGCGACGCGAAGTAAACAAGGAAAACGCGAACGCGTACCTCGCCAGGCGGGACGCTAGCGGACGTCCTCGCCTCACGGCTGCCCGAGCCACACTTCGGGGACTCGAACGAGGGACCTTCGCCTTTCGCGGGCAAGCGCTCTACCGACTGAGCTATCCCGACAGGACCCACGATGCCGCCTCACAACTGTACTTCCGCCAGTACCTCGCCTCAGTCGTTAGAGCGCTTGCCTGCGAAAGGCCCGATTCCGGCACACAATTTTAATCTGCCAAAAAGTTTCAAGGAATTGTATAATTTCAACAAAAAATAATCTTCACTTTTGTTAGGCCTATATTTTTGTATTACGGAGGTTCACTGGGCTAGTTATTTTATGGTGCGAGTTCTTCCTCGCGTGAGGGCGACCCCGACCCACAGGTTGAAAACCACTGATGTACAAAATCCTGCAGCGACACTTTCGCAATTATGGACGGCTACACATGCAGCACAGCTCAATATTCCTGCAGCAGACTTCTAAATGCCTGGTGAATTCGTGCAACGCCTAGGTACTGCACTTTTCAGGGAAAAAAAGGTGCCGGCCGCGGTGGCCGAGGATACTGAGGCGCTCCAGTCACGGTCTGCACGGCCACTACGGTCGGGGGTGCCGTCCTTAGTCTTAGTTAGTTCATAAGTAGTTTGTAAGTTTAGGGACTGATGACCCCGTAGTTAAGTCCCATAGACTATAAAAACATTTGAACATTTTTTTTGTTTTGTTTTGAAAAAGAGGTACGACTCTCTATTAGGACGTATCCCATGTCTTTTGCCATTTCGGTCCCATACGTCGTCACGTGTTCGCTACGTCTCCGAGCAACAACCAGTTTCGCATCTGGCACTGGTCATAATCTTTAGACTAATCAGAGTCTGTAAATGTTTGATCCATTGCAGCAACTGTGTTTCGTAGGTTAGAAACAGCCAACGGTTGCAGATTTATTCACAACCAGTTTTGAGCAGTTATTGCCCTTCTTCAGGTATCTATTCATGAAACAGTTAAGAATGATATACAAATACAAATATTACATAAAATTCGCAGTATAATCACATAATTAAAGGGGCAGTAGGTACAGTGTATATAAAGCTTTCTTGAAAAGTGACAAAATGTGAAATATTAATACGGTATTCTGCTACATTTTGATGACATAAGGAACTGTAGAAAGCATTAAGTTCATATAAACAAAAAAAATTATTAATTGTGCCCTATAGGTTTACTTAGAACATTGTGTAATAAAACTGAACACCAAGTGTTGATTATGCTAGAACTCGCAAACTATATTGTGAATATCTGCATCTTTGGGTAAACCATGGGCGTAAAGAGAAAAGGGAAATTAGGATGTAAGGGTCATAGATACAGTTATCTTAAGAGAAAACGGAATTTTGAATATGCAAAACCAGCATACTAACTGCCCAAGAAACCGCTCTGCTATACGCCTAGCCGAGTCATATACTACTGTATAAAGGATAATAATATCAAAGACAGGTGGCACCATGGAACGAAATATTTCAGTATTAACAGCTAACCTAGATGTAGTAAGGTTAGTAGGGAGGTAGCTGACGTAATAAACTAGGCTATCTATGATAGCACACCAAACATAAAGTAGTTAGCTAGGTGCAACTTATGAAGATCTATAAACAGAGAAGTGGCCGAAATTAATAATAAAACCTGTGTGTGGGAATGACAGATCTCTGTCATATAAGTAAAGCAGTTTTCTAGAAATAGTTGTTGTAGAAGGGCAATTGGTATTATTGTAAGTAAATTGCAATACAATACATATAATAAAGTCGCTATTGATAGTGACCTATAGTATGGTTCGAAACCACGTGAAAATAATCCAGCTTTATATAGTGTAGAGGGACAGATAACATTCAAATTATAGGACATAATGTAGGAAACTAATTTTATAACCTAACTAATGGGGAGAATACTGCTTTCTATAGTTCCTTATTTTATCAAAATTCGGCAGAATAGCGTATTAATATTTCACATTTTGTCATTTTTCAAGAAAGCTTTATATACACTGTACCTCTTGCCCGTCTAATTTTGTATTTCTACTCGTATATCATTCTTAACTGTTTGCTGTACAGATACCTGAAGAGGACAATAATTGTCCGAAACCGGTTGTAAATAAATCTGTTTTGTTTTCTAACCTAATCAGACTCTATTTTCTTCTGTGCTGCTTCAAGATGTATAGAACTTTATCAACAATAACGAGGTAACAGCACCACAAACTATAATCAAGTTTACAATTTATTGATAAAGGAGGGGAAGGACGAAGGGTTAGGAATAAAGGAATGGCAGTGGCTGCACTAGGGCATTGAAATGAAACAATGGTGACAAGTGAAACTGTGAGCCGGACCGGGAATCGAAGCCGGGTCTCCCGCTTCGGGTCAGCGGTCGCCTTAACCACTTGGCTACCCGTGCTCGCCTCTCGTCCCTCTCAAATTCCCTCAAGTCGCTCGCTAAGGCTGTAGCACCCCTGTCGCCCATGCCCTCTTACATTCGCCATTACGGATAGCCGTGCGAGGCCGAACCTATGACCGCATCTGCGGTGAAGCAATTGAAACCAGCGCCGTCTTCGCGTGTAGATACTTATTATATTGGTGTGGCGTCTGTCATTTCGGACAAGTGCGCCTCGGTTGCACAGTGGTAGAGTGCCAGACTACAAATCCAAATGTCGCGGTTCGATCCCCGCCACGTCCTAGGATTCTTTATCTTCTTTCACCTCTGGCAGTATTGCTCATGTGAAAAATACAGACTAGCACAATGGTTTGGAACCCACGTTAAACTGTAGGTTCCCCTATAACTGGCTGGGTAAGTCAGTTTGAAGGTCGGACGAAGGCAATGGCATACCACCTGCTAACAGGACCATGCCGAGTAAAGGACTGTGGTGTTCAAACCAATCTCCGGATTGTTGACTGCTTTACCTTACCGGAAGAACAGACACGACATCAATATAATAAGTATTGTCAAGTTGCAATATGTATTCTTCAGCTCCGTTGATATCGGTATACCAAACTGCCAGTCCACCTGTTGTTGCTAACAGACTGCGAGGACAGTTCCCAGTTACAGATTCTGCACGTAGAACTGTCAGCGGGTATCAGTCTCAGTCAAGCACTGCAGCGTACTTTTCCTGTTAAGCTGCGGGACCCCCTCTCCAGCCAGCTACGGCGGTCTTCCTACGGCCACCGGAAGGGGGATATCGTGTGGCGGTGTCGGCGTGCGTAGCAGTCTTCACAGAACTGATAAGCGAGACAGTGCAGCGGCTCACTGCTGCTCACGGACCGCCTATCTACTGTGCTGCAGATGACTGGCGCACTTCTGTTAACAAAAGAGGCTACACACTCGTTAAATTTCCGATGCGTATAGTATAGGGATGTGGGGAACCGATTCAGGTTCGGGATACAATATTCTGGGCGTCCTGAAAACTGACGCCTCAGAATCTGTTATTTTGTTCTCAATACAGATTAATGTCTTACCTCTCATGTGTACTACTCGTTCGTCTTTCCCGCTTCTCTGGCACGAAGTTGCAACTGTTTTCCATTGGAGGGCTCCGCAATGTAGAGTGAAACCTAGGGTGACCAGGCGTCTCGCATTTAACGGGATAGTTCCTTATTTAGCCTCAGCGTTCTGTTGTCCCAACACAAGAAGTACGGAACCTATTTTGTCCCGTTTTTTACTAACCGCCCAATATATTTTGAAATAACGTGATTTTAAGTAATGCATAGCGTAACCAATTGGAGAACGAATGTGATTCGGATCCCCCCTTCGACATGGACGTTTGTGCCGTCTTTAGTGTAATCGGACACTTTCCACTTCTTTCACCTCTGGCAATGTTGCTGATTTACAAAATATGGAGTAGCACCTTGGTTCGAAACTCACGTTAAACTGTAGGTCCCCCTTTAACTGGCTGGGTAAGTCAGTTCGAAGGTCGGGGGAAGGCAACGGCATACCACCTCCAAATAGAACCATGCCTGGTAAAGCACTGTGATGTTCAAACCAATCTTCGGATTGTTGGCTGCTTTACCCTTGCCTTTATATGCCGTCGTCCACGAGATCGTGCATAAGCTATAATAACAAGGCCGGCCGCAGTGGCCGAGCGGTCTGCGGCGCGCCAGTCACGTTCTGCACGGCCACTACGGTCGGGGGTACAAATCCCCCCTCGGGCATGGATGTTTGTGCCGTCTTTAGTATTAGCTAGTTTATAAGTAGTTTGTAAGTTTAGGGACTGATGACTTCGTAATTAAGTCCTATAAGCTCTACAAACATTTGAACATTTTGAATAAAAGATAAGAAAAACAGGCTTTAATTCAAAGTGAATAAGGAAAGGAAGGAAGCTTGGGGTTTAATGGCCCGTCGACAGCGTGGTCGTTAGAGACGGCAAAGTGAACAAGAGACGACTTTTTAATTTCTTCGGTTCATACTACGTAATGCTTTCACACGGCATCTGCAGCTCCTCCAACTATGAAATTTCAGTGATTAATAAGTTCATTGTTAAAAGATAGTGTGCTAAAAGAGTCTGCCGTCTTGAAAATTCAAATTCATTTCACGAAACGTAAATTCCTTATTCCACATAGTGGCCTTACCGACTTCAACTGCTGAACCAGTTAACTGGGTTCAGCTAAAATATCCCCCCCCCCCCCTGTTTGGAAGTCTGTTCAGCAAAGTCTTTAAAATTTACCGGTGTTTATTGAAAACATTTTGAAAGAAATATACGAAAATCATCTTTTTGAGGAAGTCTGACCAACTGTAAAGTAAGTTGGTAAAAACGTGCTTCTTATTTTCCACTTTTCTTTGTAAGTAAGGACAACTTTTTCAAAAATTTGTAGCTCGTTATTTGGTTTGTGCTAGCTCTAATTGTTACTAATTTTGCAGCAGAAAAAAATGGTCTCCGTCGCAAGTAGTTTATGGCCTAACTTAAACAAGAACTAATTACCAGGAAACTTCACGTTTTGATTATTATGAGAAACTGTGAGAAAATACCTTACTCGCTCCGCTGAAAAATATAATTGAGAGAGAAATAAGTAAGAAGCCTAAGTAATAATAATTGCCATTCCTACTTGTTTCCATGTGACCACTATGAAACAATAAAAAATTTCTTGTATCAGTAATGCAATTTATTTGGATTTTTGTTGTGCGAGTGTGGTTGGTTAATTTATGCATTAGTATGCGACTTGGCATGTCTTAGTTATTGAGATTGCAGGATATCTAGTTTGTCCCGTTGCAAAACTCCCTAATGGTATCCATTCAGCAATTAAGTACTTTTGGTGTTGCGGTAATAGTTTTATGCTCAAATATATGCGTTAATGAGTAACAAGAAGGCTGCCGTATTGTATAAGCTTTAAGGAATAACAACCAGGTTGACGACGTCACAGCTAAAGTCAACATTTTGTTTCACAGTCTTCGGTTCAGAGTGTGTCCCGTATTTTGATTTTGCATATCTGATCACCCAAGTGTAACCACAGTCTAACCCAGACAATAGCGACAAAGTGCAGCTGAAGCGATGCTAACGCTTCAAACGCCCATTACGTAGTAACAGAAGTATGGCATGATACGAACTGAGAAGTTGCTTTATTCTCCCATAACTATCATGAATATCGTCAAACGTCTTTCCTTTCAAAGCGAGTTTGAGTCGAAGGAATAAAAGACTGTAATAACTGACGGGAGCACATCGAATAAAATGGAAGTGAATCTGGCGTTACCCAGGGAGGAGTTATAGGCTCCCTCCTGTTCCTTATCTTTATAAACGATTTAGGAGACAATCTGAGCAGCTCACTTATACAGTTCGTAGATGATTCTGTGGTTTATCCGCTGGTAAAGCCACCATAAGGTCGAAAGCAACTATAAAACGATTTAGATAAGCTAGCTACGTGTGCCAAGATTGAGAATTGACTGTAAATAATGAAAAGTGTGAGGTTGTACCAGCGGCCTAGCCACGGCCGAGGGCTATGGGGAGCCGGCCGCGGTGGCCGAGGGGACTGAGGCGCTCCAGTCACGGTCTGCACGACCACTATGGTCGGGGGTTCGAATCCTCCCTCGGGCATAGATATTTGTGCCGTCCTTAGTCTTAGTTAGTTCATAAGTAGTTTGTAAGTTTAGGGACTGATGACCCCGCAGTTAAGTCCCATAACCTATACAAACATTTGAACATTTGAATTTGGCTATGGGTATGCAACCCCCCCTTCCCCAAATTTACGCTTGCTTCTTGTTAACGTTTTCTAAACAAAACAAAAACAGAGAGAGGGAGAGAGGTAAAAAAGGAAGTAGCTTTCTGATTTTAGAAATAAGTTGCAGCTACACTATAAACAGGTCCCCAATTCAACTAAATACCTAGGAATTACAATTACGAATGTTCAGCTTAAGGGACTTAACTGCGGGGTCATCAGTCCCTAAACTTAGAAACTACTTATGAACTACCTTATACTAAAGACGTCACAAACAGCCATGCCCGAGGGGGGTTCGAACGGGGTAGCGTAGCACCTCAATGCGCTCGGCCGCTCCGCTGCGGCTACAATTACGAACACATAAAATAATGAGCAGTCTCTGTAGCAACATATACTGCTGATTATTTGATTCATTCGCTACTGTTGCTGCACCAGCCACCACCATGGAATGGAACGAAATTTCGAACAGCTGCAATAGGAATGAACACACAAAAGACGAACCAAAGGCTACGTACCATTAGCAGAACAGTTAGAAGATGGAACAGTTGTACTAAAAAAACTCCCTAATGTACACTTATGCGTCCAAATTTGTGGTATTGCTGCACATTGTGGGATGCACATCAAGTGAGGCTGATGAATGATTTACAGAAAGTTCAGTGGAGGGTAGCTCGTTTTGTATTACCGCCATCAGGGAAAACGTGTCACGGAAATACTGCTAGAGTTGGGGTGGAAACCATTAGAAGAAAGGCGGTGGGATTTATTTCACAACTTTCTCCTCCGAATGCAAACGTATTTTGTTATTTGAAATATTTGTAATACTATGGGACCAAACTACGTTGGGCATCAGTCCAAACTACTTGTTGTTGTTGTTGTGGTCTTCAGTCCGCAGACTGGTTTGATGCAGCTCTCCACGCTACCCTGTCCTATGCAAGTTCCTTCATATGAGAATACGAACGGCAATCTACATCCTTTTGAATTTGCTTACTATATTCGTCCCTCGGTCTCCCTCTACGATTTTTACCCCACACACTTCCTTCTAATGCTAAGTTGACAATTCCTTGATGTCTCAGAATGTGTCCAACCAATCTATCCCTTCTCTTAGTCAGTATATGCCAGAAACTCATTTTCTCCCCAATTCGATTAAGCACCTCCTCATTAGTTACGTGATCTACCCATATAATTTTCATCATTCGTCTGTAGCACCACATTTCAAAAGCTTCTATCATCTTTTTATCTGAACTCCTTATCGTTCACGTTCCACAGCCATACAATGCTATACTCCAGACAAATGCTTTCAGACAGGACTTCCTAACATTTAAATTAATATTGGATGTTAACAAGTTTCGCTTCTTTAGAAACGCTTTTCTTCCCATAGCCATTCTGCATTTTATATCTTCTTTACTTCGGGAATCAGAAGTTATCTTGCTACCCAAATAACAAAATTCATCTACTACTTTTATTGTCTCATTACCTAATTTAATTCCTTCAGCATCGCCTGATTTTCTGACATTACATTCCATTACCTTCGTTTTACTCTTGTTAATGTTCATCTTATATCTTCCTTTCAAGACACTGTCCATCCCATTCAATTGTTCTTTCAGATCTTTTGCGGTCTGTGACAGAATTACTATGTACAGTATTACTATGTCATCGGCAAACCGCAATGTTTTTACTTCTTCTCCCTGCACTTTAATGCCTTCTCCAAATTTCTCCTTCCATTCCTTCACTGCCTGCTCAATGTACATATTGAAAAACATTGGAGAAAGGCTAAAACCCTGTCTTACTCCCTTCCCAACCTCTGCGTCCTTTTCTTGCCCTTCGACTCTAATAACCGGTCTGGTTTTTGTATAGGTTGAATATAAGTCTGTCTGTCTGTATAGTCTATGGGACTTAACTACGGGGTCATCAGTCCCTAAACTTACAAACTACTTATGAACTACTTACGAACTAGGAAGGCACAAATATCCATGCCCGAGGGGGGATTCGAACCCCCGACCGTAGTGGCCGTGCAGACCGTGACTGGAGCGCCTTAGTCCCCTCGGCCACCGCGGCCGGCTGAATATAAGTCTTCGCTCCCTATATTTTACCCCTGATACCTTCAGAATTTGGAAGAGTGTATTCCAGTTGATATTGTCAAAAGCTTTCTCCAAATCGACAAACGCTAAAAACGTAGGTTTCCCTTAAACTAAGTTAAACTGAGCTAAGGACAACATACACACCCATGCTCGAAGGAGGATTCGAGCTTCCGACGCGGGAGGCCGCGCGATCCGTAACGTGGCGCTTTGCCATGCAGTTACTGCGAACGGCTGAAAGCAAGGGGAAACTACGGCCGTTACTTTTCTCGAGGACATGCAGCTCTACTATATGAAAATGATGATGGCATCCTCTCGGGTAAAGTATTCCGGAGGTAAAATAGTCCTCCATTCGGATCTCCGGGCGGGGACTACTTAGGAGGATGTTGTCATCAGGAAAGACAATACTGGCATTCTACGGATCGGAGCGTGGAATGTTAGATCCCTTAATCGGGTAGGAAAATTAGAGAATTTAAAAATGGAAATGGATAGGTTGAAGTTAGATATAGTGGGGATTAGTGAAGTTCGGTGGCAGGATGAACAGGATTTCTGGTCAGGTGAGTACAGGATTATAAATACAAAATCAGTTGGGGGTATCACCGGAGTAGGACTGATAATGAATAAGGAATGCGAGTAAACTACTGTAAGCAGCACAGTGATCGCATTATCATTGTCAAGATAGATACGAAGCCAACACCAACAACAGTAGTACAGGTTTATATGCCAACTAGCTCTGCTGATGATGAGGAGATCGAAGAAATATATGAGGAGCTAAAGGAAATTATTGAGACAGTTAAGGGAGAGGAAAACTTAATTGTGATGGGAGACTGGAATTTGGTAGTAGGAAAAGGAAGAGAAGGGAAGATAGTAGGTGAATATGGACTGGGCAGAAGGAATGAAAGAGGAAGTCGCCTGGTAGAATTTTGCACTGAACATGATTTAATCGTAACAAACACGTGGTTTAAGAATCACAAAAGAAGGTTGTATACGTGGAAGAGACCAGGAGACACCGGAAGGTATCAGATAGATTTTATAATGGTAAAACATAGATTCCGGAACTAGGTTTTAAACTGTAAGACATACCCAGGGGCAGATATAGACTCTGACCAGCTCAGCTACTCCCGCGCGGCTATTTTGTTAGTGTCCACTTCTATACGGAGACATGGTCATCATAATAAAATAAGAGGATTCAGACAGAAAACGGAAAGATGTAGGTGTTATTTTTTCCTGGATGTTAGTAGAGGATGGAACGGTAGAGAAATATTTTACTTAAATGTGATTTGCAGAGTAGATATGTAGTCGTGGAACTGACGCCTGCTTGTAGGCAAAGGATGCCGGGAGGCAACCGGCACGTTGGCTGCGGCAGCTTACTATCTACGTGACTATAAAAAAGTAAAATAAAAGTAAAAGAAAGTAGGTTGAGTAGTGTGGGTCGCGATAGGGACGTATCGCCTCGTGTGGGGTGCAGGGGCCGCGTGTGAGTTACGCAGTAAACCGGCGCCGGATGGTGCGGTCCGCTCTGCGCCGGATCTTGACGTGGGCAGCGCGGTGTCAGGCTGGGCTCGGGATGTGGCCCACTCGGCAGCCAGACTGCCGAATCAGCTTCTGTGGATCGCGCTAGTCGGTTCACTAGCCGTGGGCGCGCTGTGTTGTCATTGTCTTAACTCTGAAGCAGTGGCGCGGCGTCCTATGAGTTGACTGGGTCAGTGAAGCAAGATGGGCCACACTGTGGCACAGCATGCAGCTGACCAACACTCTTTGATTTCAGTGGCTGCATTATGAACCGGGCCATCTGGATTCTCTCACCAACAGCAGCTCTTCTGAACTGCGCAGATGGATGTTGTTTCTTCAACACATTCTACGGTCCCACAACCACCCTCCTGAAGATAACTATCATTTCTAACATTTTCCCCCGTTCCCCACCCATTATCCTCCATCGCTACAATTCATGTCTTTCTTCCAACTGTGAGTCGCTGACCGCCGGCCGCGGTGGCCGAGGGGACTGAGGCGCTCCAGTCACGGTCTGCACGGCCACTACGGTCGGGGGTTCGAATCCCCCCCTCGGGCATGGATATTTGTGCCGTCTTTAGTCTTAGCTAGTTCATAAGTAGTTTGTAAGTTTAGGGACTGATGACCCCGTAGTTAAGTCCCATAAGCTGTACAAACATTTGAACATTTTAGTCGCTGATCTTCCTCTCATATTTCAATATTCAAAATCAAATGTTCAAATGTGTGTAGCACTTATGGGACTTAACTACGGGGTCATCAGTCCCTAAGCTTACAAACTACTTACGAACTAGCTAAGACTAAGGACGGCACAAATATCCATGCCCGAGGGGGGATTCGAACCCCCGACCGTAGTGGCCGTGCAGACCGTGACTAGAACGCCTCAGTCCCCCCGGCCACCGTGGCCGGCTTCAATATTCCGTTAAATAATTCCTTTTTATCTTTTTTTATTTTTGTGGAATATTCTGTCGGTACGTGGAGGAACAAAGATATTAAAAACTTAAATACATAGTATTTTTGGTCCACAATATTTTTATTTGTTTGTTATGAGCAACATATCGAACAAAATTAACGAAATATTTAAGAAAATGAACATAAAACTAGTATTTCGCACAAACAATATCCTAAGGTCAAAATAACATCAGCGAAGACGAAAACCGACATTTATTCCTACCCTGGCGTTTACAAAATTTCGTGTAATGATTGCGCTAAGTTTTATATTGGGCAAACAGGAAGAAACTTTAAAATTAGATTTAAGGAACACATAAGAGACTGTGAAAACAACCAGTCGAACTTTTACTTACACCTAAGCAGCCAAAAACACATAGTTAAAAACATCGAAACTGTTTTAAAAATTGTACACACAGTTCCTGAATATTCTAAATATTCTGGAACAACTAGAAATTTTCACACGCATGAAAAAAATACCCATTTGATACTCTCAACGAACAAACAGCTTTAAAAGATAAAAATTATTTAGAGAACTTTATTGAAATTTTGGAAAAGGAAAACGGATAAAAATTTCACACAAGAAAAAGAAACGATGTTATTCTCTGCTGTTGTATTATCAATGACACACGAGTACACCCTCCGACTGGCACAGATATATTTTACTGTAAACATAAGGCACCAACAGAGCAAACAGTGTCTATATCTGTCAAATAAAAAAATTAACGAGATAAATGGTGACTATACCATCTTGTCACGAAAAGACACTAACTCCAATATGCTTTGTGGGCGTCAGTCCGCCTTAAACGAAAGTGAATTTGTAATGAAACAATTTCAAAAAAAAAATTTTTGTACAAAATTGTATATTGTAAGCGTAGGTAATTATTTTATTATACATCACCAGATCCACTTGAAAATGGCATAAGCCGAAACAAGCTTGCAGTGGAGTCAATTTGCAAAAGATGAATAAATATTGTTAGCAGCAAACTTGGATTTCTATATTACATCGTCAGTCAACAGGTAACATTGCAGTTACATAAACAAAGATGGTTTTTCACAGATATGTCAATTTGTTGATTTCTTATGAGTATGAATCGATGCTACAGCACAAGTGTACTATAAAACAAATGGATTTTAAATGAATAGATCTTAAACTACAATTGTACTAAATATTAAAACTGTAGGACTGTATGAGGAAGTATTGTCAGATAGGTGATGGTACAAACAAAACGTGAATTTGTTATGACTAAGTATCAATATCACATAACATAAATAATATAAAATACACGTGGGATCCGAATGATACGTCTTACATCACTTAAGGTTACAAAGATTAGAAATGTCCAGGTGAGCGATAGGTGATTCTACAAGCAAACTGTAAATCTCAGAGAAACATTGGAGGATGGGGGAGGAATTATTGCAAGGGGAAAGAAAGGAATATGGAGTGATGGTATGGAATACATATTTTTATTGTTTTATTTTTACCGGTAAGGTTTTTTTCCAATGAATGGGGAGTTGGCCCATTGTATTAACTGCCAACATGGAGGACCTGGTGATTTTCATTCATGGTTTTCTTCCTTTAGCCTCTGGTAATCCAATACTTTACTACAAGGCTTCGCTGCATTGCAGGCTGTATCTCACATTCCCGCCTGTCACACTATTACAATGCATCAGGCATCACGGAACGTTCCGCCCCCACTTTTAACCGGCATTCTTGCCCCTCCACACCACTCCGCTCCTCACTCCCTGTCAATATGCTTGTGGCGCTGGAGTGGCCGGAGATCTACATCTACATCTATATCTACATACATACTCCGCAATTCACCGTAAGGTGCGTGGCGGAGGGTACACTGTACCACTACTAGGCATTTCCTTTCCTATTCCACTCCCAAATTGAACGAGGCAAAAAGAATGCCTATATGCCTCCGTATGAGCCCTAATTTATCTTATCTTGTCTTTGTGATCTTTACGAGAAATGTGAGTAGGCGGCAGCAAGATCGTACTACACTCAGCTTCAAATTCCGGCCCTCTAAATTTACTTAACAGAAATTCACGAAAAGAACGTCGTCTATCTTCCAGCGATCCCCAATTGAGTTGCCGGAGCATTTCCGTGACACTCACGCATTGGTCGAACCTACCGGTAACAATTCTAGCTGCTCGCCTCTGAACCGCCTCTATGTCTTTCTTCAAACCGATCTGCTGCGGGTCCCAAACAATTGAGCAATACTCAAGACGTGGTCGTACAAGCGTTTTACACGCGGTCTCCTTTACAGGTGAAGTACATCTTCCCAAAATTCTCCCAACAAACCGAAGTCGGCTGTCCGCCTTACAACTGTCCTTACATGCTCGTTCCATTTCATATCGCTCTGCAATGTTACGCCTAGATATTTGAACGACGCGGCAGCATCAAGAAGCTCACTACTAATGCTGTATTCGAACATTATAGGATTGTTTTTTTCTACTCATGCGCATCACCTTACATTTTTCTACATTGAGAGCTAGCTGCCATTCCTCGCACCAACTAGAAATTTTGTCTAAGTCATTCTGTATGCTATTGCAGTCAGTTACAGACGACACCCTCCCATGGTCGTGTGTGCGTAGTTAAGTGCGAATGATTGTGTGAATGTGTGCGTTTCTATTTCTGAGGATACCATGGCCGAACGTTTGTGTGAGTGCGACAATTTTACGCGCCTGTCAGCGGTTCAGCGATTGTCTTTACGGTGCGTTGTTATCTATCCTCTTTTATTGACATTCCATTCGGAATTTCGATTCTTATACTTTCATAATTTCATCATTTACATGAACACACGAAGAGAAAAACGCAAAAATGTTTCAACCACTACAGGATGAACATGGAAACATTTTAGTATGTCCTTACAGCTATTCGATATAGAATTATGAAATCGTCAGCGGAAACCATGGTGCCAACTGCAGCTTACTCCATCCAAGAGAAAACCAGGGTTTACATAAAGTCCGGGATCGTTTTCAATTAATTATTGCACAAGAAACAAACATTGTACAGATATCATGTGGTGTCGAACAATTCTGAAGTGAGCGCCACGTACTTTCGCCGCGCGCCGCCAGGCTTCTACCGAGTTAAACTATGTATCTGCATTCCACTAGTCTTCAGTTAACAAAGTTAAGTATTGTACTATTTCTGCTAAATATATATCTTGTACTAATCTAGCTCAGTGTTTGTAGTTTCTGCTGTCCCACTGGCTGGTCACCTCAGACTCTGTACCCGCACACGCGAGCATCCGTGCATCCTGTGTCTGTCTCTCTCTCTCTCTACACGGCCACTGACACTTAGGACAACCAGCGGCAACGAGACACAAAATATCATACGTGTCATTGTGAAGAGATTTTTTGTTTGTTTTTTCCTTGCATCTATACCTCCATGGCGTAGTTTGGTAATTTGCCGATAGTCAGCGCTAGTCGCAAACATGGCGAGTTCAGGTGCGGATCGAGCTTTCTGTGTGTGTTGGAATTCGACCAAAACAAGTCTGCTACAGCTGGTCAACGGATGTTTAGTTCCAAGTAGGCAGTGTTGCCAACCGTAGGGACATGTCCCTACGCGTAGGGACTTCTGACTCTTTTTCCAAACTGTAGGGATGGATTTGCAAAATGTTCAAATGTTTGTACAGCTTATGGGACTTAACTACGGGGTCATCAGTCCTTAAACTTACAAACTACTTATGAACTACTTACGAACTAGGACGGCACAAATATCCATGCCCGAGGGGGGATTCGAACCACCGACCGTGCAGACCGTGCAGACCGTGACTGGAGCGCCTCAGTCTCCTCGGTCACCGCGGCCGGCATGGATTTGCAAAACGTAGGGACTTTTTCCACGCACGATGCAGAATGAAAGTACTTTTTCCTGTATTCAAAACAGTAATGTTAATAAAGGGAAGTTATCCAATACCACGTAAGTATGAGTTTTATTTATTTTTATTTATTTATTTTTTTGGAAATCAGTTTGCTGCGTAGGGACTTTTATGGTGAATGTAGGGATTTTTGGCACGTCGTGTAGGGACATTGTTTGAAACGAGTTGACAACCCTGCAAGTAGGTAAGAATCCACGAACAAGGAAGGCCATTTACCACTGGCACAACAAGTTCATTGTGACTGGTTGCTTGTTCCCGGCGAAGAGTAGCGGACATCCCAGTGTGAGTGAATGTGGAGCGCGTACGAGAGACATTCATGATTCCAAAGAAATCGGTGCGCCGTGCGTGCCGTGTACTCGAAATGGCTCCAATGACAGTGTGGAAAGTCCTGCGACAGAAGCTGTGCATGAATCCAATCAAATTGAAGCTAGTGCAGAGCCTCAATAACGATGACAAAGACAAGCGTTATGAGTTTCGTTCACAGTAGTAACAAGTGAATGAGGATAGGGATGGCATTGCTGATCACTTAATTTTCAGAGACGAAGCCACTTTTCACATTAATGAGAAAGTTAACAGACATAATTGTCGAATCTAGGGTACAATAGCATCCAGAGGAATGCAATGAATCTGGGCGTGATTTCCCAAAGGTAAATGTTTTTGTCTGCGTTGTCACGTCTAAAACTGTACGAGCCATTCTTGTTTGCCGAGAGCACTGTCAATGGATATTCCACTTGGTCATGTTGCAGCCTCTTGAGTTTTCCTGGTACTCCACTGTGCCACGAGTGTTGCTTCTCGACAGGGGTATTTCCATGGCTGGTATAGCACCATGTTTGCATCATGTTTGCGACTAGCGCTATCGGCAAGTTACCACACTACGCTGTGGCGGTATACATGAAAAACGCTTTCAGGTATTCTCTTCAAAATGACATATTTATTGTACTTGTAGAGTGTTTGGTTCTTGGTCAGTAAATAATTGAAAATGTTCCCGGACTTTATGTACACCCTTTATATCACTTTCTTTGCTCAAAGGAAGTTCAGAGACGTTCGAAATGTTCAAATGTTTGTAAGCCTTAGTGACCAAACTGCTGAGGTCATTGATCTGTAGACTTACAAACTACTTAAGATACCTCATGCAGAGGACAAAACACACAGAGTAATGACCGGCGGAGGATTCGAACATCCGACGGGAGCTGCCGCGCAATGTGTGGCACGGCACCTCAAATAGTACGGCCATTCCCGCTCGGCGAAGTTGACAAGTGAAACTTGTTTAAGTTAACCAGTCACAAACGTGAACATATGTCTGAATATGTACTTTAGGATGGCCTCTTAGTTCGGGGGTTCCAGGACAC
This sequence comes from Locusta migratoria, assembly GCA_026315105.1. Lineage (NCBI taxonomy): Eukaryota > Metazoa > Arthropoda > Insecta > Orthoptera > Acrididae > Locusta > Locusta migratoria. The sequence continues at coordinate 616,875,534 of CM048746.1, read as the reverse complement.
ATAGTTGTAATTGTTCTGATCAACGAGCTTGAATTTCATACAGTGGCGATAGGTCCGCCATGTTTGAGGCAAATTGAACTGGCGTCCGCCATGTTATTTGGGGTATCGCCTGACACCTGGTATGCCACACCCACTAGAGAATTTTACCTTTTTAAACAGTTTTGAGTTTTAAATAAAGATTGACTATTGAGTGCAGATGTGCATGAAGTTCCGTCGGTCGCTCCAGACTTTATCAAAGCTGCGAATTGATGAACCAGATAGTGTATTTTCTCAAAATGCTGTAATGAAATCTCATGAATCTGTCAGTAATACACTTCTAGTTCGAAGTATAACAGCTGAGATTTGACCCAACAACGAAAGTGCAGCTTTGAAAATAACACGAATGCAAGTTCATAGTCTAAAAGTGCTGCGAAACTTACACCGTGAACAGTAATTATTATGACGAACAATCATGATCATTGATTTGCATTTGTTGTTAATGTGTTGTAACAACTGCTTTCATAAAGTCTAAGACACATTTATCTGGTGCTTATTAAACGTATTAAGTTCACATACTCGTAAAACTACTGTTAAAGTATTTGGTTATGAAGTTTGGTTGACGAAATTTGAGTACAAAGACTAATGTAACAACAAAATACTGCATCAAAAATGCGCCTAGGTCAGCTGCCACCAAAACATTCTGCGCCTAAATAACATATCGTTAATAACTTACGTTGTTGCCGCGTTGATATACGTAAATATTTGTTATACAGAATACAGACATTTAAAAAGTGAAAAATTCTGACTGTTACTATTGCTTCCGCGCTTTGCTATGATTATATGTTAACCATGCTTGATAAAGTATTGTCAACAACAAATGAAAATATTTTTAAAGAAGGTGTGGACACTCAAAAGTGTTTATTTTATTTTATTATTCAACAAATGAGAGACACTTTCATCAACCACAGCAGCAACAGAAGAAGAAACACACAGACACCAGACAGAAAACTGAGCCTATTTTAAGGTTTGTGCTTCAAAGGAATTGCAAGATAGGTCACATGTAGCTTCACTCTTGCGGAAGCTACGTGCCATTAGCCAGGAATTTTGATTGTGTATAGGCAGACAGGGACCAAACAAGGCAAAACAACTGGTGTTCTTGCTCGAAATCTTTTTCGTTTTAACACTTCGATTTGTTTATTTAAATGCTGGACACACTTTAGACATATTATAGAAGCAAAGATTGTACAGAAAATGTACACTAAATACAATATATACTAAATACAGCACTTCACTTTGAAGAACAACATACGATGGACAGACTCCTCTCGAGTGTAATGACCACCTGCAATATGACGGCCGAGTTTACACTGGTTGCGGCAATGAGGGCTGTAACTCGTGTGTTAGCCACTCTATGAAATTCTAGCTGGTTGGTTCTGATGCGCTCTACAACCCCAAACTAAGAGGACATCCTAAAGTACATAAACAAAATATCCCAAAACGCCCTGTAGTGGATAGTGTCAATAGTCCACTACACTACCTATGTATGCATGAATATGATCGTATCAATTGTGTGTGGGTTGTAGGGGCGCTCAACAGCCTGGTTATTAGCTTGTACCAATCTAATATGTAAGGCAGAGTGTCCGTATGTTTGTACGTGTTGCATACAAATCTACAGTTTTGATCCCATCTTTACACGTAAGCTTCAATCCATGAGGACGATCGCCGTAACTGTAAGAATCACATACGATATATAGTTCACGAGATTTGACGTCATAAACAATGAGATGCGCGAAAAACTGCCGCATTTTGCGAAAATGCTGCTCGTTTTCTCTTAAACCATTGGACCGATTTCAACCAAATTTGGTACACACATTCCTTACCGTGAGGTAACAATTGCTGCATGGTTAAGAATCACATCGGCACATGGATCAAAATATATTACGTCATAACCAAGAGAAATCGCAAAAAATGCCATATCATGCGGCGAGACTTTCGAAATACACTGTATGAGAATGACAGTACTTAGCGACTTGCAACAAACTTTAAACATAATTTTAAACCTTTATTAAACTTTTTCTCGCTGGCAACCATAGTAAAGTGATGAAAGGAAAAAAGTATCTCGCTTACTACTTTTCCGCTGTTTATTGAGTAAAACTACGGCTCTCGGTATGACGTTACAATTTATAATTTGAACACTACAAATTGTAGCGACAGGAAATTTTACAGGCAGTATACACATATATAGTTGAATGTAGCTTCTAAATTTAATCAAAGTACCACACGTAGTTCAAATGGTCAAATGTTTGTTAAGCTTATGGGACTTAACTACGGGGTCATCAGTCCCTAAACTTACAAACTACTTATCAACTACCTTATACTATGGACGGCACAAATATCCATGCCCGAGGGGGGATTCGAACCCCCGACCGTAGCGGCCGTGCAGACCGTGACTGGAGCGCCTCAGTCCCCTCGGCCACCGCGGCCGGCCCACGCGTAGTTCATGAGGTATGAGCACATAAACAGTAACGTTCATGGAAAACCGCCCCAACACACACCAAGTTTTAATCTACTACTTCCTTACTACTAATTGTATTCCCAAGAGATTTTACAGAGATACAGCCCTTATACAAATGAATATCTACCTGAAAAATGGCAGGTATAAATAAATAAATACCCGGACAACGCCGGGTTTTCAGCTAGTTGTTCATAACAGTTGCATGAAGTAGTTTTTTTTTTTTCAAACTTTTTCCGCATACACACAATCATAGTTTTACACCTCTCTGTACTATTTTGTAGGGAAATCGTGTTGCATGTACAATAAAGATGATCGTACAGTATTGCTTTTTTATTTTTTTGCTTACTTTTGATTAGCGTTTCCATTTACCTTCCACATTCGTGTCCTCTGCAACTGTGAACCATAGTTTCCTATACAAATCGCGGTTGTGGTTTCCCATAGTGGTCTGTCGTCGTTGAGAAAACTAATAACCTACTATGCATCCATGGATAATAATTAGCGCGAGAAACAGTCAAACACTAGTGGTAACAGGAACTCGCTTCCAACGGAGTCTCAGAAATCCCATTTCCCTGTGCTGCGTCCGTCTCCCATGCGTGCGCGGTCGTACGCAGCCGACATGATCGCGTGCAGTGGTCGCGGGCGGGCGGCGCTGCGTGGCTTCGGATTAGTCGGCAGCACGTCGCCATAGGCTACGTGGGGTCTCCTGCGTGGGGTTCCCTACTACGGAGCCGCAGGTAGCTTACCTGTCCCTACCAACCGGTTCTTGAACAAGGTGTTTGCGAACACTGCCTGTCTCCCCCAGTCGCTCACAGTCAGTGCAGGTGTTGTCACCGTTTCACAGACTCACTACGTTTACATGCAACGCATCTTCCGGAAGACGAAAACCGAGTTTCGTAGACCATTTTCCCCTGTCATGTTTACATGCTATAGCCTGAAGCGGATTTCCCAGCACACTCAATATGGCGGCTGAAAAACATGATTCAGTTTGTGATTTAAGTCAGCAGAATCGGTAGTTACATACATAGAATCATTATTCACTCTAAAATTTATACTTCTCTTTTACTGCATAAAATGTTACTTTGTACATTTCTGACGTTTATTCTTAACAAGAAAATACAATTTGACAAGCCAAGAACGTTTCAAGAATGATTGCACCGGCCGCCGTGGCCGAGCGGTCTGCGGCGCGCCAGTGACGGTCTGCACGGCCACTACGGTCGAGAGTTCGAATGCCCCCTCGGGCATGGATATTTGTGCAGTCCTTAGTATTAGCTAGTTCATAAGTAGTTTGTAAGTTTAGGGACTGATGGCCACGTAGTTAAGTCCCGAAAGGGAGACCGTATCTTGTCAGGGATGGTCATCGCTACCGTATTTACAAGAAAACTGAAAAATATACGAACTGGATATGCGTCATAAATGAACGGAGTATGTGCAAAGGCCGTCTAAAAATCGCAAATGATGAAATCATTGCCCAATAGCAACATTATTATCCACCTGACAATACAGATATGAGGATACAGAAAAGAATACATAATTGCAGAGAAAAGAATTCGTGAATAAACGGCAGGGTCTGTATCCCAAATATTTAAGCAGGAATTTCAAGATCTGAAATATAACGGATTGGAATACGTTGCAAATATTCAGAATTACGACAGCTCCAAGACTCAGTTGTATAAGGCGGAAGAGGAGGTATTGGGACAATCCAGAACCGTGGCTCTGGTTTGAAAATTCGACTTAGCGAATACCTTTTAAAATTAACTGATGGTAATAGGTTTTTGAAGATAGATGATGGGTCTGTTCCAAAATAGACATTTATGGTATTTGCTTGTAAAGTAGCAGAGGAAATCCTTTGCGAAAATGGTACTGTGCTTATGGACGGGACATTTGACAGGTATTCGAAACAGTTCAGACAACTGTACACAATACATGTTGACATCGAAAGTACATTTCCTTTGCTCCCAGACAAAAGTAAAAATTCATACGCAAGACTTTTTTTCTGGATTGAAATGTAAGATGCCTGGATGATCCTCAGAAACAGCAGTGCTGGATTTTGAAATAGCTACAATTAAAACAATGAAGACAGTATTACCTGAATCACAGCTTTCCGGTTGTAGGTACTAGAACAGGCATCACGGAAGACTAGAGGGAGGGAGGAAGTCCGATTGTTTGCTGCAATGGAGCATCTTCCACATAACACTCTCCATGAAGCGTGATTTTTAATAATGGAACAAATGCCCAGTGGAGAGAAGATCACAGCATTTGTCGGCTACATGGTGGATCAGTGGGTGAAAAATCCTAATATACCTATGGAAATGTGGAATGTTTCTAACCAACGACGCAGAACGATGAACGCTGTCGAAGGTTGGCATAGAAAACTGAACTCCTCAATAAATCAGGAATACCCAGATGTGTCTTTCTCATTCAAAAGCTAAAGGAGGAAGCAGTAAATGCTATTTTTAATTAAAATACAATTAAAATAGATTGCATTATCCTACCACTTCAAAAAATAAAGAAAAGGTAAATAGATCTTCACAAAAGATTAAAAGACATTATACAAATATATGAAGACTCTGGAGATTTAAAAAAGGTGTTTAAAATCTCTAGCCTTTTAACAAAAAATTGAATAAGAAATCGCGATTCATAAAATAAGAAAAAAGGTTACCAATTTGCTACTGTAAATTTTAACAACAACAACAAAAATAAATAATATGAAAAAACAAAGAAAAACATCCAAACATTCCTATGTACTATGTTCGTAGCCAGTTCTAAGCCTGGATAAAATTTGAAGGGATGTTCTTATTTCCATGTCAGTGGGAAAGTTCACAGTTACGATATTTATTTGTAGTCAGATACACGAGTGTCACCACAGATGGAATCTAGGGATTGGATGATAAAAATTTTACCGTGATGTTCTGTGGGCCTTAAAATATTGCTTGAAAACGGTTGTGTAGATACAGTACACATTTTACCAGCATCAATAATTTCGCAAAGTAACTCACCGTTTCTGGAGTTTCGTCATATTTATATTTGTCCGGTATAATTCACAAAAGTACGCTTATAGCAATGTTTGTAAAGTTCTAATACGAAATCTGTTTTTTACTGAATGCTTAACAAAACTGAAATTTTACATGGAAAATTTATTATATAATATGGTTACTCGTCCTGTGAAGCTTCCAACGTAAGTGGCTGAGACTGCCAGAGGAAAAATTAGAGGCGGACGTAAATTGAAAGTATCAGATGGCTGGAAATTGCATGAAACTTTTATATGTGTGAACTGTTTCACAAGGTAAAGAGTATGAAGCGGGAATCGAAACTATTGAAAACCACAGGTGTGCCTGTCGTCAACTACAGTTTTTTCATTTGATATTTCTTTAGAAAGGACTTAGTTAGTCTCAGGTCTTCCTGTGGATTATTTAAAGTCACGACATTGAAAATAAGGTATTTTGAAGACATCAGACAAATATGTTTTATGATAGGCAGTTATAAAATGAGACGTTCCTAGCGAAAACATCCAAACCACCATTAATTCGTAGTATAAACATAACTAAAAACAATTATTGAAGCCTAATATATAAGTTTTTCGTATAGTCGTACGCAGAATTAAAGAATAAAGATTTTACGATTGACCTGCTGGTTCTTTAATAATTAAAATCTAAGATCAATTGTCCATAATGAAATGTTGTAACTTACCGGTATACGATGACATAAAATTTGCCTGGGTGTGGTACCGCGTCATGATGTAAGGCTATTACTTAAATAACCAACGTTTAGGCCAACGTTACAGTGGCCTTCATCTGAGTTATCCAGATGAAGGCCACTGTAACGTTGGCCGAAACGTTGGTTATTTAAGTAATAGCCTTACATCATGACGCGGTACCATACCCAGAAAAATTTTATGTCATCTGACTCTGGCCGCGGAAGCTTACGTAATTATATTACCGGTATACCTTTGTAGTTACTAGCTGTTGCTCAGCTGGTGTCAAATTCGTTATCCATGTTGCTGACGGAGATTCTCCCATCATAATGACAAATAAAGAGCTATTGTCAATAGTTTCAATAATCCCAGTGTAATTTGATCTTCATAACAACAAGCTTGAGTGCCCTGATATTTTTGTAGCCTTCTAGCTAGCAGCTGAAAGTCTAGTGTTCGTATTTCCAAAACGCTTTAAATTGTAGCACAGCTTAACGAAAGTTACTAATAGGCCGCAGTCTGAAACTCGTGGCTCCATACATATGGAAAATATAAACATACATTATCACGTCATGGCGCTTGTAGATTTGTTCAAATTTTTTATAAAGTTTGTAAAACTTTGGGTGCAAATCAAATAGTGTAGAATAATTACAAATTTTCTGTTAAACTAAAGTATTCTACCTGCAATGTTTATGATATCGGTACTACCTACAAGGTGTGCTGTAAGTACAGTATAAAAAATGCTCATATGTGCATTGACGTGGTTGCCAGTGATTTAGTTTTTCAGCTTATGTATTACATTCTAAAAATTACTTCTTCAAAGGTCACACATAATTATTATATAGTTCATTTTATAAAGATGACACTCGAACTAGATGGACTTATATATATTAAGCAATGAATTTTATCATCTGTAGACATCAAGAACAACACTCTAGTTCTTTAGACTTTATACACCGGACTTAACCGTAGCAAAACATTCTGTAATTTCTTTCATATGAACACGCCCATTATTGCATAAATCTTGATTTCATTATTGTCAGCACTTTAAGGGTTGCACTCAGCTCGCACTATGGTGACATAGTTGCGAAACATGTATAGTAGAGTCGAACAATCGAATAATTGCTTTTGTATAAGGGAGCAGTCAATTTCAGTGTTACCGCCGTAAAACGGCGTTGTACCCTGTAACTTGTCACGACAGAAAATGAAGATGATAACCAACGTGTGACTTGGTTCCATCTTGCGTTTGAAACTCTCGGAGAACTACTGTGCATGGTGGGAGGGAGGGGAGGGGTGTAGGGAGCAGCAAGGGGTGCCTCACTTTGTTATGCCTGCCCGGGCCAGTAGGAAACCCGACGATAGGAAACCGCACGACACCTCGCCATCCTGGTAGCACTTACTGTATTCACTTTTGCTTGTAATATTGATGCAAAGTTTGATGAAATAATGATGCCCGCTGTACCTTTGATCCGCAAGAAATGCCTACCTTTGTAAATCTCGAAATATATGCAGTGAAAACGTATGGAAACATGAAACTTTTTGGTCATTCTGTAATGTGTGCACTGAAATCGCAATTTGTTCCACATAGCTGCTAAAAGACAGAGAGGTCTACTTTCGAATAGTGGTGTACAACATAGTTGAAATCTGTTCCATAGTACATATATGCTGAGGAGTAGTCAAGTGCGATGTTTGCGAGCCTCGGCGGAGTGGGCTATAGCTCTAAGGCGCCTTGCTGTGGATTGCGCGGTTGCCCGCCGTCGGAGCTCCGACTCCTCCCTCGGGCGCACGCGCGCGCGCGCGCGCGCGCGCGCGCGTGTGTGTTTGTGTGTGTGTGTGTGTGTGTGTGTGTTTTCTCCTTAATATAAGTTAGTTTAAGCCTAGTCTGTAAGCCTAGGGACTCACGATCATAGCAGTTTGGTCTAACAGGTTTACAAACATTTGAACATTTTTGATGTTTCAAATCAAAAATGTTCAAATGATTGTAAAGTTATGAGGCCTGCCGGCCACGGTGGCCGAGGGGACTGAGGCGCTTCAGTCACGGTCTGCACGGCCACTACGGTCGGGGGTTCGAATCCCCCCTCGGGCATGGATATTTGTGCCGTTCTTAGTTGATAAGTAGTTTGTAAGTTTAGGGACTGATGACCCCGTAGTTAAGTCCCTTAAGCTTAACAAACATTTGAATTTATGAGGCCTAATTGCAGTGGTCATCGGTCTCTAAACTTGTAGTTGTTATGGTCTTCAGTCCGGAGATTGGTTTGATACAGCTCTCCACCCTACTCTATCCTGAGCAAGCCTTTTCATCTCCTCATAAGAACGGCAACACACATCCACTTGAATCTGCTTACTACACGCGTCTCTTGGTCTCCCTCGGCGATTTTTACCCCACACACTTCCCTCCCATGCTAAATGTACGATTCCCCGATGTCTAAGAATGTGTCCTACCAAGCGATCCCTTCTTTTAGTCAGGGTATGCCAAAAATTCCTTTTCTCACCAATTCTGTTCAGTACCTCTTCATTAGTTATGCGATCTACCCACCTAATCTTCAGCAATCTTCTGTAGCACCACATTTCAAAAGCCTCTATTCTCTTCCTGTCCGCACTGCTTATCGTCCATGTTTCACTCCCGTACAAGGCAACACTCCACACAAATGCCTTCACAAAAGACTTCCTTACCCTTAAATTAATATTCGATGTTAGCAAATTTCTCTTTTTCAGAAATGCTTTTCTTCCCATTGCCAATCTGCATTTTATATCCTCTGTACTGCGACCATCGCATGTTATTTTACTACCCAAGTAACAAAACTCGTCTACCACCTTCATTGTTTCGTTACCTAATCTAATTCCTTCAGCATCGCCTGATTTTATAAGACCGCATTCCATTATTTTTGTTTTGCTCTTGTTAATGTTCATTTTATACGCTCTCTTCAACACACTGTCCATTCCTTTCAACTGCTCTTCCAGATCCTTTGCTGTCTCTGACAGAATTACAATGTCATCAGCAAAACGCAATGTTTTTATTTCTTCCCCCTGAACTTTAATCCCTATTCGAAATTTTTCCTTGCTTTCCTTCACCGCCTGCTCGATGTACAAATTGAATAACATCGGAGAAAGGCTACAACCCTGTCTTACTCCCTTCCCGACTGATGCTTCCCTTTCATGCCCTTCGAGTCTAATAACTGCGGTCTGGCTTTTGTACAAGTTGTAAATAAATCTCCTTTCCCAATATTTTACCCCTGATGACTTCATAATTTGAAAGAGTGTATTCCAGTCAACATCGTCAAATGCTATCTCCAAATCTACAAAAGCTAAAAATGTAGGTTTTCCTTTCCTTAATCTATCTTGTAAGATAAGACGTAAAGTGAGTATTGCCTCCCGGGTTCCTATGTTCCTCCTGAATCCAAACTGATCTTCCCCGAGGTCAGCTTCTACCAGCTTTTCCATTCTCCTGTAGATAATTCGTGTTAAAATTTTGCAACCATGACTTATCAAACTGATGGTTCTGTAATTTTCACACCTGTCTGCGACTGATTTCTTTGGAATTGGGATTATTACATTTTTCTTAAAGACTGAGGGCATTTCGCCTGTCTCATACATCCTACACACCAGTTCAAATAGTCTTGTCATGGCTGGCTCTCCCAGAGACTTTAGTAGCTCTGAGGGTATGTCATCTACTCCTGGGGCCTTGTTCCGACCTAGGTCTTTCAAGGCTCTGTCAAATTCATCTCTCAGTATAGTATCTCCTATTTCATCCTCATCTACTTCCTCTTCCCTTCCTACAACATCGTCTCTAAGTTCATTTCCTTTGTAGATCTGCTCTATGTACTCTTTCCACCTTTCAGCTTTTCCTTCTTTGCTGAGAACTGGTTTCCCATCCAAGTTCTTGATATTCGTAGAGTTGCTTTTCTTGTCCCCAAATGTCTCTTTTATTTTCCTGTAGGCGGTATCTACTTTTCCCCTTCTTATACATTCTTCTACAGATTTGCATTTGGCTTCTAGCCACTCCTGCTTAGCCATTTTGCACTTCCTGTCAATCTTATTTTTTAGTCGTCTGTACTCCATTTTGCCTGTTTCATTTACTGCATTTTTATACTTTCTCCTTTATCAATTAAATTTAGTATTTCCTGTGATATCCAAGGATTTTTTGTAGGTCTTGCCTTTCTACCTATTTTGTCCTCTGCTGCCTTCACTATTTCATCTCTCAGTGCTACCCATTCCTCTTCTACTGTTTTATTTCCCCCTGTTTCTGTCAATTGTTGCCTAAATCTCCCTCTGAAATTTTCCAGAACTTCACTTTCATTCAATTTATCTAAGTCCCATCTCGTTATTTTCCTACCTTTCTGCAGTTTTTTCAGCTTCAGCATACAGTTCATGACTAACAGGTTATGGTCAGAGTCTATATCTGCCCCTGGGTATGTCTTGCAGTTTATAACCTGGTTCCGGAATCTTTGTCTTACCATTATAAAATCTATCTGATACCTTCCGGTGTCTCCTGGTCTCTTCCATGTCTACAACCTTCTTTTGTGATTCTTAAACCACGTGTTTGTCACAATTAAATCATGTTCTGTGCAAAATTCTACCAGGCGACTTCCTCTTTCATTCCTCCTGCCCAGTCCATATTCACCTACTATTTTTCCTTCTCTTCCTTTTCCTACTACCGAATTCCAGTCTCCCATCACAATTAAGTTTTCCTCTCCCTTAACTGTCTGAATAATTTCCTTTAGCTCCTCATATATTTCTTCAATCTCCTCATCATCGGCAGAGCTAATTGGCATATAAACCTGTACTACTGTTGTCGGTGTTGGCCTCGTATCTATCTTGACAATGATAATGCGATCACTGTGCTGGTCATAGTAGTTTACCCGCATTCCTATTTTCTTATTCATTATTAGTCCTACTCCTGTGATACCTCCAACTGATTTTGTATTTATAATCCTGTACTCACCCGACCAGAAATCCTGTTCATCCTGCCACCGAACTTCACTAATCCCCATTATATCTAACTTCAACCTATCCATTTCCCTTTTTAAATTTTCTAATTTTCCTACCCGATTTAGGGATCTGACATTCCATGCCCCGATCCGTAGAATGCCAGTATTGTCTTTCCTGATGACAACATCCTCCCGAGTAGTCCCCGCCCGGAGATCCGAATGGGGGACTATTTTACCTCCGGAATATTTTACCCGAGAGGATGCCATCATCATATTTACATACAGTAGAGCTGCATGTCCTCGGGAAAAGTAACGGCTGTAGTTTTCCCCTTGCTTTCAGCCGTTCGCAGTAGCTGTGTGGCAAAGCCACATTAGCTGATGTTACAAGGCCATCTCAGTCAATCATCCAGACTCTTGCCCCTGTAACTACTGAAAAGGCTGCTGCCCCTCTTCAGGAACCACACGTTTGTCTGGCCTCTCCACAGATACCCCTCCGCTGTGGTTGCACCTACGGTACGGCTATCTGCATCGTTGAGGCACGCAAGCCACCCCACCCCGACAATGTCTGTGGTTCACGGGGGTGGTCTCTAAACTTATAAACTACTTAAACTAAATGCAAACGTAGGCTTCCGCGGCTGTTGTCACTATCAGTAAAATTCTTCCGGGTATGAGATCGCGTCGTGCGCAGATACAGACCCTGGTGAAGGCCGCCTGCAACAGTGGCCGAAACGTCGGTAGAGTTTATAAAATGGCGACGTGGTCTCATACCCGGAAAAATTTTACTGATACTTAAATTAACTTATCCTAAGAGCAACACTCACACACACAAGCCCGAGAGAGAACTCGAACCTCCAACGGCGAACGGCCGCGCGCACCGCAGCTAGGTGCCTTAGCGCGCACGGCTATTCCGCCACTGCTTTTGATGTTTGCTAGTTATTTATTGGCACACGAAGTGCTGTGCAAGAAATAAACACCGACAGGGATCGGCTGGATCAGGGGCACGCGTGCACGACGCATCGATTCAGCAGCTCGGCTGAAATCGCTTGCACGTGGAGGCCGCCGTTGCGCGCTGCCGTGTGCGTTGAGTGACGGCTTTTTCAACACTGAAATATATCACAGCAAGGCAGTCTCCGGAATAATGCAGACACCGGCTACGTAAACGCAGACATTTTTGAAAGTTTATTTAAACCAAAATGAGAACTTTTTGTGTGGATAAAGCCTTGTCTCATGCGCGATACATTAATTACGTATGTAAGAAAACTGTATTGAGGAAAGTTTAGAGAAACCACCGATGAAGTCAGAGAATAAGAATTGAGAAAGGTGCAAACTCTTTCAGGAGAGTATTTAGAATCCAGAAATGAAATTTGTACCAGTACTTCTGTATGTTTCTTTCGGTTAAATTTCGCGCGAAACGAATGTGTATTCGCTTTCGTTTTCAAATGTATACTTCCGTACACAAATGTAATCTCTAATTTAAGGTGAAGTAGCTCATGGATGTTGCGGAAGGATGCTGAGCTAGTTACGAGGATTGTTGTTGTTGTTGTGGTCTTCAGTGAAGAGACTGGTTTGATGCAGCTCTCCACAATACCCTATCCTGAGCAAGCCTCTTCAACCCCACATAAGAACGACAGCCTACATCTGTCTAAATCTGCTTACTGTATCCTCTGCGGTTTTTACCCCACACACTGCCCTCCAACGCTTAATTTACAATTCCTCGATATCTAAGAATGTGTCCTACCAATCGAACCCTTCCTTTAGTCAAGGTATGCCAGAAATTCCTTTTCTCCCCAATTCTGTTCAGTACCTCCTCATTAGTTACGCGATCCACCTAGCTAATCTTCAGTATTCTCCTGTAGCACCACATTTCAAAAGCCTCTATCCTCTTCCTGTCCGCATTGTTTATCGTCCATGTTTCACTCCCATACAAGGCAACACTCCACACAAATGCCTTCAGAAAGGACTTCCTTAGGCTTAAATCAATATTCGATGTTAACAAATTTCTCTTTTTCAAGAATGCTTTCCTACGCATTGACATTCTGCATTTTATATCCTCTGTACTGCGAACAGCCGGCCGCGGTGGCCGAGGAGACTGAGGCACTCCAGTCACGGTCTGCACGGCCACTACGGTCGGGGGTTCGAATCCCCCCTCGGGCATGGATATTTGTGCCGTCCTAGTTCATAAGTAGTTCATAAGTAGTTTGTAAATTTAGGGACTGATAACCCCGCAGTTAAGTCCCTTAAGCTTAACAAACATTTGAACATTTGTACTGCGAACATCATTTGTTATTTTACTGCCCAAGTAACAAAACTCATCTACCTCCTTTATTTCTGACTTAAATTGGAAAGAACACGTAGATAGTGTCGTGGGAAAGGCGAACCAGAGACTGCGTTTTATTGGAAGAACCCTACAGGATCTGGGATAGGAATTATTACAACATCGGCGCTTATCGCTGCGGCGTGGGCTGCTTACGAAACTACAATCGCCAACATTCTCCTCCGAATGTGAAAATATATTGTTGACTCCCACGTACATAGGTAGAAATGATCATCAGAATAAAATACGAGAAATCAGAGCCCGAACGGAGAGATTCGGGTGTTCTTTCTTCCCGCGCGCTATTCGAGAATGGAATGAGAGATAAATAGTATAATGGTGGTTCGATGAACCCTCTGCCAGGCACTTAAATGTGATTTGCAGAGTACCCCATGTAGATGTAGATTTAGATTGTGATTGTTTCGTTACGTAATCTAATTATTTCAGCATTGCATGATTTTTTTTTAGACTGCACTCCATTATGCTAGTTTTGCTCTTGTTAATTTTCATCTTATATGCACCTTTTAGCACACTGTCCATTCCGTTGAACTGCTCTTCCAGGTCCTCTGCTGTCTCTGACAGAATTACTATGTCGTCGGCAAAAAGCAATATTTTTAATTCCTCACCCTGAACTTTAATTCCTTCTCCAAATTTCTCCTTGCTTTCCTTCACTGCTTCCTCAATGTACAAATTGAATAACATTGGAGAAAGGCTGCAACTCTGTCTTCCTCCCTTCCCAATCACTGCATCCCTTTCATGCCCTTTCAACTCTGACAACCGCTGTCTGGTTTTTGTAATTGGAACTTAAATAGTGGCAACTCTGGTGTGGAGAAACTATGCAATGGAATCTACTATGGTCGCTGGTAGCACTCGTTGTTGACATACCTACCTTACCACCGAGCAAATGGACTCGCCCGGCCGGCCGCTGTGGCCGAAGAGACTGAGGCGCTTCAGTCACGGTCTGCACGGCCACTACGGTCGGGGGTTCGAATCCCCCCTCGGGCATGGATATTTGTGCCGACTTAAGTATAAGGTAGTTCATAAGTAGTTTGTAAGTTTAGGGACTGATGACCCCGTAGTTAAGTCCCATAAACTTAACAAACATTTGAACATTTGATTTGGACTCGCCCGTCCCACGTCACCGGCGTGCGCACAATCGAGGGAAACAGTCACTTGTGAGCTAGGAGTCTAATGTAACCGTGTCACTATGCTTTCGAAACAGAAACAGCGAAATTGCAACAAGATTGAGTGTGCCAAAGGTCGTACAGTACGACAATCAAGGTCTTCAACAGACGTGCAGGGAATCGGCATTGCCGTTCAGAACAGTGGCTCGAGTATATGCACAGTATTACCGTTCGTTTTTGGAGCACCGCCTGCGACCAGTTTTGCGAAAGAAGCGGCAAAACTTTCTGCGCAACCCAACCATCATTTTGCACACTTCGCGGGCGCATACCGCACAAGCAGTGGCTGCTCTGTTCGGTCGATGGAACTGGGAAGTACTATTTGGCCACGATAACTTGACGATTCGCGCGGTGGCTGCTGGGAGCTGCAGGAAGCCTGTCTTGCACGAACGGACGGCAGCATCGGCTGCTTGCTGCAGTGCTGGAACCGTTACCCTAACAATGTGCACAGTAATTCTTCGCGGCAAGGAGCATTGTAAAGTTGGCAGCGTATGTAAATAAATGAATATCTTTCAACTGATGCCGATTTTGTGCGCTTGTGGCAGCACCAACAAAATCGTCAAGTTATCGTGGCCAAATAGTACTGTAGCATCCACCATACTCCCGGGACTTAAGTCCTTGTGACTTTTATATGATTCTGATTATAAAGGAACCACTTCAGCATTCGCTTCAGAACTGTTCCAGAGATTCGACATGCAGAAGGCAGCTTCATTCGCACCATCAACAGAACAGGCTCTGCTAAAAGTATACTACACCTTCCACATTGCTGGCAACGCGTTCTACACAACGCTGGTGACTACTTTGAAGGACAGTAACACGTCCAAACATGTAACGCTATTGTATCAGTTGTGAATGAATAGTTGCCACTGTTTCAGTGCCAATTCTCGTATATTGTTGCTCCAAGTTTAGGAAGAACTGGGAAGCCTTTTACGGATATTTTGTTATAAGTGGGTTTGTTTGAATCTGCCAGAATTAGTCGAAGAAGGTTTTTTCTATGCTGGACAGAGTAACAGTGAAGTTTATTTCTACATTTGTTTCTACATACGTATGTCAAAGTTTTTTAGTTTTTGTCTTGTACGAAAATTAATTGCTTGCACGTATTTCTGATTGTATTTTTAAAAATTCTCTACAAATTGGTCAGATTATGGTTCTTACAAATATTAGCATCATAATTCCAAATGAAACAAGAGAAAATAAAAGATATAATTCCTGTTGAAACCAAATTTGAAAATATTGTTATTTATTGTTAAGAGGTGTGTTAAAAAAGTCCAGGACATCCGTAATTTGAATCAATGGAGTGTTGGAATAAAATACGGTTGGCACCCCTGCATACGCCTGTGTTGCTTTCTTGTGTAACTGCCGGAACTTTCGCTATTGTGCATCTGTTAGTAGTTGTTCAGCGGCGTATTGAGCAGAACGTTGTGTCGCACAGTTTGTGAATTCCGAGATGGAGGAGTTGGGGACCACTGCGCCTGCATTAAATATTTCATGTAACTAAAGGAGACTTTCAGAGACACACATCGAATGATACAGGACGCCTAAGGGGATGAGTGCTTCAGCCCTACTCAGTGTTATAAGTGGTTCACGCGCCTTAAAATGGCCGGAAGAAAGGTAAAGAAGAACTTTATTTCAGAAGTCCTTCGATATCTGCCGACGACGCCCATTTAAGGAACGTCAACGAAAATTTGCATGCCGGTCGAAGACAGACTGTTAGGAAGATTGAAGAAAAATGTAACATTTCAGTTGGATCATGTCAGTAAATCCTAACACTGCACCTTGGAATGCATCGTTTTGGCGCCATGTTCGTCCCAGGGCTCATGAGTTAAGGTCAGTAACACCATCGACTCGCAATGTGTGAACAGCATTTGGATCGCGCATATGAGAACGACTGGGCCTCTATGGAGCTTTTTTCGTTTCTAAATTTGAAAACCCCGTCGAAAGGACGAAGATTTGCAACAATAACCGTGATAAAATTCGTAGAATGCGTTTCGCGAGAACCACTGCCGGAAGTGGAAATGGGTGTTGGGCGCGGTGTATCAAATGTGGAAGATACTTTTTCGAAGGATGCTATACAGAATAAATAAAAGGTAAGCGTCGAAAAATTTTGTGGGTCATGTCCAGAACATTTTGAATTGACCTCGTTTATACTTCTTTTGCGCCGGTAATCTTGTCCCACCAAACTGAGGTCTCTATCCATTGAACATAATCATTTGACAGCGACGAATAAAACAGTTTTCGAAAAGGTCGAGATAGGTGGAACGAGCGAGACAAACTAAAGGAAAGTGAGAGAAAGAACGAAGCAGACAGTGCTTTTGGGCCAAGTGGAGAATAGGGGTTTGCACCGAAAAATATCCTCTTCTGCACTCGGCACTGCGTGTGCGCCAGGGAATACACCGTGAGAGGCCGTGGGTTAGATCAGACTGACGGGCAGCGTCCTGAAGACTCGCACACTCAATAAGCAGACTCTTCGCCGTCCTCAGCTAAAATTAATCTTGGAGGCAGCGGAGCGGTCGCGGGGTTACTGGAACAAACCTTATCAGCCCTCATTCTGGTAGTTCCCTGCGAGCCGGCCGCGGTGGCCAAGGAGACTGAGGCGCTTCAGTCACGGTCTGCACGACCACAACGGTCGGGGGTTCGAATCCCCCCTCGGGCATGGATATTTGTGCCGTCTTTAGTATAAGGTAGTTCATAAGTAGTTTGTAAGTTTAGGGACTGATGACCCCGTAGTTAAGTCCCATAAGCTTAACAAACATTTGAACATTTGAGTTCCCTGCGATTCACGCACAAGTGGCTCACAGTAGACAATACAAAACAGATATGTGATACAACTCGCAAAACGTACATACGGGCCTACATTTGTTTCTTATAGATCCTGCAACAGGCCAGAAGAAATGTATTTCAAATATCCAATGTACCGGCAAAACAGACATCTGTTTTTCACACAAGGGGAACAAATTAATGTAGCGATGAACGAAGTAAATTTCTTCATAATATCCTCACGTTTCCAGAAGATATAGTCTTTTTTGCAGAGAATCTGAAAACTGCAACTAAACAGATTCGTATAATTTGCTCATGGCAGGGAGCGATCTTATAAATGTATTTTGTGAATAATGAAATGCCAAGATCGCGGCCTTTCGTCTTTATTTATTAACGACATATTTTAATGTGTGACAACCCACCAGTACTATCCAACTGGCTACAATATGCATTTATGTAATAATGTTATAATTTAGTGCAGAGACCAGAAGATGTCTATGTACATCGAAACATAAAGATGAAATACCTTAATCTTGGCATTTCATTGTTCACAAAATAAACTGATTCAAGTCGTCAAGGAAATAGCAGTGAATCTAGGATTGCAAATATCTTTTGTGAAGACAGAATATATGAACATAAATGCCTCTGATTCACTCGGGACAATGAGGACCAATTATGGCGACATCAAAAGAGTTCAGAGGTTCAAGTACCTAGGAGAGATTTTGACTCCAAACAACAATGAAAAGTAAGCAATTGAAGAACGGTCAAGAAAAATGGAAATAACATTGAGATTGTGTCAAAACACATACAAATCTAAATCACTCTTCTTTTGTCCTCCCCGGCTTCTCTTTCGGAAAAGGGTCTGCTCAGGACGCGTGGGATGCGTGGACAGCTAAAACAACTATATAGATTAGTAATACAACTTTTATTTACTACAGTATACAAATACTCAACTTAGTCTGTTTGTCTGTTCTCGCGGCGGCGTCTTCTAGCACGATGATAGCTGCGCTTACTCATAATAACTTCCTAGTTCGGAGTGTCCTTGCAGTCGCATGTCGGCCTAGATATAGCAGCTTGTAGAGGGCGCTCTTCTCGGTTACTCCCTCCAGGAGGCGCGGCGCCGGCGTGTGATTGGCTGCCGGTCATCCGCTGCCTTCTTCACTATCGTTTTCGTGCGTCTGGCGTGTGGCGCTGACTTTACGCCACAACAACTCTCATACAAGGCCAAATTCCGACACTGCGGCACAGTCGTCAAACATGAATGTTTATATGCATCTGAGACAATAGCCAGGAAGGAACTTTCAGACTTGGAAAGAAATAAAAGATATTCCTAAGAAAGATTCTGGGGCCCAGAGAAATATCGAATGGTTTTACGTTCCGCCTAAGACCAAATCAAGAACTTTATCAACGATTTGAAAAATAACCACCTCAATGAGGAAAAGATGACTGTCTTTGTATGGACATATTAAAAGAATGGACTCACAGAGGCTCGCCAGCCAGATTCTTCTCTTCCAGGAGAACAGGAAGACATAAGTTCCATCGGTGAAAGAAGTACACTGGGATCTTGAAAAATGCAGGATCACACCAGAAGAAATTGTGACAAAACAGATCTTTGGAAAAAAAGTTGCGGAGGTGAAGAATTTCTTCGAGGAGAAAACGAGGAAGAACAGAGTATTCTCGGCAGAAGAAGGTGCACGAATGAGGCAACGGATGAACGAGTACTGGAGAAAGAGGAAAGAAAAGAACTTTAGAAAGTAAGGTTCAAATGTTTGTAAATCTATTGGACTCAATTGCGTGGTTAGTCCGTACCTTACAAACTATTTACACTAAGGATAAGACAAACACCCATGCCCGAAGAGGGACTCGAACTCCCGACGGCGAACGGCCGCGCGTACTGCAGCACGGCGCCCCATAGATGGCTGTAACGAAAATAAATAAATATTTGTCCTACCTCCAATTATCTGGAAACATTATGTGTGACTGCGAAACATTCTTACAGATGGAATGAAAAACTTCTGTCCTTCCTGCAAGGTGCAAGGAGGTGACATTAAAGTCTTGTTGATTAGGGCGCGATTCAGTGGAATACGGTTTCGTGAAATACCTATTTCTCATGTCCCTTTCTATTTTGTGTAAGCATGTAAGTTTTTATTTTGTCTCCCTATACCTGTGCCGCGGCGGAGCGACCGAGCGCATTGAGGCGTTATGCTACGAAGCGCGAGGCTGCTCCCCGTCGGGGCTTCGAATCCCCCCTCGGGCATGTAAGTTTATGCCGTCTTTAGTATAAGCTAGTTTGTAAGTTTAGGGAATGATGACCCCGCAGTTAAGTTCCTTAAGCTTGACAAACATTTGAACATTCCTTTCCTATACCTATGAACTTTTCTGTTTTGAATCCTTCACTTTTTATTTGAAACGACTTCATGATTTACACAATCAGTGATGGGAGGCAGTGTTGGCGGCGTGGAGCCATCCACGTAAATATGTTCGTACAAAACTGGCTACACAGAAAACACGTGGCACTCGAAAAAGCAGTACGATTGACTGGCTGGTGGCCTCTATCAAAACGTTATTTTAATACAAGTATATCACCTAACAATTCCATATGCGTGTTTTGTTTTAGTCTTCTACTTCTTAAGGCGCCTTCTTTTCACGAAAGAAAGAGGTCCTCGTAACCAGCTCTTGACGTTGCGTTGCAGACCAGAAAGCATTTCCTGACGTACAACACTGGTGAATCGAGGCTGATGAAGAGGGGGGGGGGGGGCGATGAGGCAGCAGCCTCCCTCAGAACATGAGAAAATCTCCTAATATGAACTTACTTTCTATTATACTTTTAGAAATAGGGTTAATGATTCTGTGCCTTTTCTGAAAACGACATAATTAAGCATGGGTCGGGCCATCAGACCTTTTTTTATCATCTGACGGTCCTAAGCACTTTTTCCTTGTATTGCCCCTCCAATGTTGATATGTATTAACTGATATCTTTAAACCTATAATGTCAGGCTGATTCCATAGTCACGGGTGTGACAAATAGACACGCTGAGATCAGCAGTAAAATAATTTTAAAATATCCCATATCAAAAATTCCTCTTTCATTATATATCATTTAAAAGGATATTGATTGTATTATTCAATCTGAATATAATTTTTTATTTTTTTTTTTTTATTTTATTTTTTTTTTTTTTTTTTTTTTTTTGTAAAAGATTAAAACCTATATTATTAACCGAAATTCATGCGTCACGGGTGTGACAAAATTCAGAAGTACAACCTTACACTTTGACCTTTACAGGGAGAAATCTGTGAATTATATGATTGTATGTAAACCAATTAATAACTGTCTAACGCTGAAAACTCACTTTATTAGCCATGAAAGTATAAGAAAGAACATTAAATTATTTTCATAATACCAGCATAATTTTTGCTGTCATGGGTGTGACATAATTTTGTCACGGGTGTGACATGTACAAATATCTCTCAACATTTCAGAGAATTAAAGGTAATAACAGATTAAAATCAAGTTTTTGGCAGTACATAAAAAGCACAATGCTTAATTAAAGTGGTGTTTGTGTTAAATTAACAAAAACTCAAATCTTTAATATACATTTTATAAACAACTCATTCTTCAATGAAATAACCTAAACTTCAGCATATTGCACAATATGGTGAATTTAAAGTAATGTATGTTGAAACAAATACAGGACTGAATACTTAACAACATAAAGAAATATACACTGACATACACATTTAAAAAACTTTCTCACAAAAATAATAATAAACTCTGTTTCCTTTCATTTGAATTGCAGGAGGATTCAGGACTTTAACAACATTCTTTTGTAAAGAAACAACTGAAATGTCATTTTCATTAGCACAAAAGAGTTTCTTTCCTACCTCACACGGCTTTAAAAACATGACCATTTCATTGGCCACACAGTCTGACAAACAACAACAATTCTGTCCATTTCCCCTCTCCTGCTTTAATTTCCGTGGGATTTATGGTTGAATTTATTTTATTTCCTGATGTTATTTGTATGTCTTCAGCATTAGACTCTTCAGAATCTGAATAAACATCAGAAAATTTCAGCTGTTTTCTGGATTTAGGGATCTCCCGAAAGACTTGATATCTTGTCATTTCACTGCCAGATGTTTCTGCTGCTAAAATGTGGTGACTGTCATAGTTTTTAAAGTAATGGTTAGAATGTACTTTAGGAATTGGAATGACATTCTCCCGAAACCTTGACTTTCTTTCCTTTGTCTTTTCCACATCACTGCTTGAAACAAAGAGAGCATGAACTTCATTCAGTTGATCACAAGCGTAATCACAAAATTCCTTTGCATTATTCACCACCACTTGACGACTTTTGATTCCTCTCCATACAGTTCTCTTCTCAGTTCCCCCTATCCCATCAACAGCACCTTTGCCGTGTGAAGCAGCAAAGAAGTTCCACTCAAATTCAACTCCCAAATATGACTTGGTATGGCAGAGGTATGACAACGTAAATTTATTTTTAAACTGTGCAGTGCAGTTGTCAGAAAACATGCAATTTTTTTCTAATTTTGCATTCTGCTGTTTCAAAATTGCTATTCTTTTTTCAAGAAAGCACCATACTGCAAATTTGTCATGTGAAAGGTAATCACTTGCAATTACATAAGAAGAAACCTTTAAAGTATCCCATACACAGCATTTTACTCCTCATCTTTCTCATTCTTTCCGTTGAAGAACTCATTATCTGGGAATGCAAGATAAATTTGACATTTATTTTTAATGTCAGTAGATCTGTATTTACTTTTTATGTCACCAGTTTAATATGTCACATGAACAGGAAGTGATTGTTAAAAATATTAAACACTGGCATTTCATTCAGCTGGCATGCTTTCAAAAATGTCTGCATTTTGTCACACCTGTGACAAATGTTATGTCACACCCGTGACGCCATTCCTGGATAAAACACAATTATTCCCAGAAATTAATAGGTTTTGGAGTTAATATATTAACTTAACCTTACTTTCCCAGAATATAAATAATTATGAAGTACTTCTTCAGGCAAAAAGCAAACTTTATCTTCTATTTTTGTCACGGGTGTGACAGTGATCCATGTCAATTTCAAAAAGAGAAATAAAATCAAAAGAAAGTTTACCTGAAAAATTAGTCAGTGTAGGATATCAAGGAAGCCTATTGTTACATAACAAGTTACTCATTGTTGCAGCAACTGACTTACAGACAGCAAATCAGTACAGCCAATGTAACTAAGTTTTATGGTCTTCATAGTGTTTCTTCAACTACAATCTTTGGGATAGCAATTCGTAGTTAAATAGCTTGAATACAATAAAAATGAGTATAAAATCATTAAATTTCATATTTTGTTATTGCATTCACATGATTGAACCTTTACTTTTGTGAATTTAAAAAAATGACAATTTGGCTCATTTCATGTGGAATGAGCCAACAATAGATCCTAAGTATTGAGTTTTCCTGGTTTGTTATAGTTATTTTTCCATTTTCATGCAGTAGGGGCTTTTTCGTTTAAAAATTTTTACCTCCGACCTTTGCGTAAGAGACGGCGATAGAGATACCGAAGGGTCGCGGGTTCGAAACCCGGTCGGACCTCGGATTTTTTCAGTCTGCACTTTAACCCATCCTTCACCTCTGAACGATGTGAGGAGTCGCCAGAAACGACACGTGGTTCGGATTCCACGTTAAGCTGTAGGTCCCCTTTCCCAGGTTGGATAACTGGGGTAGGCTAGGGACACGCAAGTTGCCGAAGTGGCGTCCAATTGAAAGACTTGCAACAGGCCAATGAGCCACACTAAATTATTATTATTATTATACCATCAGTTGTTTTCTCTGCATATTTTTCTACCGACTGAGCTACCCTGGCACGCGTCACGGTCCGTCCTCAGACCAGGACATCTGCGATGCGAAATGAGGTAAAGATGTGAGGACAGGCCGTGAGGTGTATCAAGAAAGCGCAGTCGATAGAGTGGCTGCAAGCGAAACGCAACTTTTCTATGTTCGACTGCTGGTCTGGCAACAGTTCTAAATTGCCAGGAAATTTAATATACGAGGGTTTGAACTTAAATAGTCCCAACAATAACATGCAAAATGATATTAAAAAGTAAAAAAAAACACTAGAATAATATTCCCCAAAGTGTACAACAACTTAACATAAATAAAACAACCCTTAAAATGTAAATGAAACACGTACAATAAAAATAAAACTGCTATGGAGACACTGTGCAATGGAATCTACTATTTTCGCTGATAGTACAAGGTTGTTGACATACCTACCTCACCTCCGAGCAAATGGACTCGCCCGTCCCACGTCACCGGCGTGCGCACAGTCGAGGGAAACACAGTCACTTGTGAGTGAGCGGTCTAACGTAACTGTGTCACTATGTCTTCGAAACAGGAACAACGGAGTTGGATCAAGATTGAATGTATCTGAGCGTGCGAAAAATTGCATCATGGTAGGTTCCGCATGAATTGTTGGAAATGCAGAAAGAGATGCGTTACGACTCTGCTGAGACGCACTTGGAGCGCTGTCAGTGCTAAGGAGAGGCTTTCTTAAGCCGTATGATAGCACTGGATGAGACATGGGCCACATCGTACAAGGCAAAACTGAAACGCCAAGTTTAATGAATTGTGTCATTATAGGTCGCCACGAAAGTCGAAAGTGCGTCACTGCTCCAGTATGGTGAAAATTATGGTGATTCTGTTCTTGTGTACGCCTGTGGTGGTGTTATCCTAGTGGAGGTTCGAGTCCTCCCTGGGGCGTGGGTGTGTGTGTGTTTGTCCTTAGGTTAGTTTACCTAGGTTTAAGTAGTTTGTAAGCTACGGACTGATGACCACGCAGTTTGGTCCGATAGATTTACAAACATTTGACTTTTTTTTTTTTTTTTTTTTTTTTTTTTTTTTTTGTCCTAACGCATTACAATCCTCCGCGGCAGACCATCAGTGAACAATATTAATGTTTGTTTTTGGAGCATCACCTGCAAACTACTTTGCAGAAAAAAATGTTCAAATGTTTGTATAGTCTATGGGACTTAACTACGGGGTCATCAGTCCTACTTTGCAGAAGAAGCAGCAACACTTCCTGCACAACCCACCCATCATTATGCACGACAACGCGCGGACGCATACAGCGCAATCTATGGCTGCTCTGTTCCTTCGGTGGGACTGGGAAGTACTGCACCATCCGCCATACTCCATGTACGTACGTCCTTGTGGCTTTGATTTGATTCCGAAGATGGAAGAACCACTTTGTGGCATTCGCTTTACAGCCGTTTCAGAGATTCGACGGGCAGTAGACCGCTCCATCAACACAACAGGCTCTGATAACGGTATAGTAGGCCTTCCACATCGCTGACAACGAGTTCTAAACAACGCTGGTGACTACTTTGAAGGACAGCAACAGTTGCAAACATGTAACGCTTTCGTATCGGTTGTGAATAAATAGTTGCCACAATTTAACTTCCAACCCTCGTATGCCTGAACAAAAGGAAACTTTAAAAAATACTGAACGTAACGAAAGAAGCACAAAATGTAATGTGATATGTATAACATTGATTTTGTTATTGTTTCTTAAGAAAAAGTATTTAATTTGGAAAGAGTCCCTTTTTTTCTTTTAGATTTTGTTTTCTACGAAACATGGTAGCTCTGGACCAGCCAGTCGATGTCAAGAGCTTGTTTCCCCGTGTTTCAGAGTGAGAGATGTCGGTGAGGCGGTGTCTGTCGCCTCTGGCGCTGGCGCTGCTGCTGGCGTGCGGCGCGGCGCTGGGCTTCCGGTGCACGCGCGAGCCCCGGCCGGAGCACTCGGCCGTCCTCAAGAGCCCTGGGGACAACGGCTTCCGCATCACCGTCACCGGAGAGCCAGAGATGTACGTGCCTGGCTCCGTCTACACGCGTGAGTACCTCCAAAGCTGTGCTGACTGTGCTCGGTCGAACGGATGTGGAGCGGCCATCAAAAGAACTGGAATAATAGAGCAGCAGTACCCTGCAAATCCTCGAACGCCACGCCTTCCGCCTCGCCTGCCGCACCCACCTCCCCAACCCCACGCGCATCCTGTACGACCTCATCCCGTTCCCCCACTTCCTACAGTTCCTCGAATATATTCGGCTCCTAAACATATCCCGCAACCCCACGGTTTGTCCAGTCCTGACCAATCCTGGGCCACTGCCACGCCTACACCACTGTATCCCTCCCTCCCTTAACCTCCACACTCTCTCCCAGGGTAATATTGAATCCATCATCGGTGGTGGAAACGGGACAGCGGCTGGTCAAGAGTCTGAAGAAACTGACATACCAACAGCCGTATGTATAATGAAGCATTTATTCTATTACAACCAGTTTCGGCATTCCACTATGCCATCTTCAGGTCCCTACATCGGAGCATGATATCCAAAAGTAGGGATACTAAAACTGGATTCGTGGACTTCGTCTCTTAGTTGGAAACAACAACTGGAACTCAACAGTTGCTGTTGTTGTTTCCAACTAAGAGACGAAGACTACGAATCCAGTTTTAGTATCCCTACTTGCTGTTGTTGTTTGCAACTAATAGACGAAGTCCACGAATCCAGTTTTAGTATCCGTACTTTTGAATATCATGCTCCGATGTAGGGACCTGAAGATGGCATAGTGGAATGGTGTCCTGACAAATGCACCGAGTGACAAATGCACCCAGTGACATTAGCACCCAGTTCTGGTCGAGGGGCGGTCTGCTAATCCCTCCGTCCGGTCTCTGCCCGGCAGGTAGAAGAGCCGAGGGCTGTGAGGTCGCATTGACCCAGGCCGTGCTTTACGGCATTACGTGACCGTGGTAGCAATGCTGCAGTTCATAATGGAAGCCAGACTAAAGAAGTACCAAGACATATTCATAAGATTTCTGACCTGGGAAAAGCCTTCGATAATGTATGGTGTTCGTTATTCTGAGAAACATAGCAGTAAGCTATAGGAAAAAAGGCCGCTATTACGCTGTTTGTATAAGAACCAAGTGGATACATTAAGTGTCCAAAGTCAAGAACAAAGTGCTCAGATTACAAAGGGTGTAAGAAAAGTTTGTGGACTGTCGCCATTACTGTTTAACTTGCGCAGTGAAGACGTAATGCTGGAAATAAAGAAGAGGAGGCTGTGATAAAAGTTCTGGGTAAAAGAATATTAATGATAAAATTTGCTGATGACATGCTATCTTCTGTGGAAGTGAAGGAAAATTACAAGATCTGTTGAATGGAATGAAAAGACTAATGAGCACAGACATGGATTGAAGGTAAACCAAAGAAAGACGAAAGCCATAAGAAGTAATGGAAATAAAAGTAGCGAGAAAATAAATCCGAATTGCCGATCACAATGTACACGAAGACAAGGAATTCTACTACCTTCACAATTAACTAACCCACAACGGAAGAAGCAAGGGAACATAAAAGATAGACTAGCACAAACAAAGACGGCACTCATGCGCGCCGGCCGCGGTGGCCGCGGGGACTGAGGCGCTCCAGTAACGGTCTGCACGGCCACTACAGTCGGGGGTTCGAATCCCCCCTCGGGCATGGATATTTGTGCCGTCCTTAGAATACGGTAGTTCGTAAGTAGTTTGTAAGTTTAGGGACTGATGACCCCGTAGTTAAGTCCCATAAGCTTAACAAACATTTGACCATTTTTTTGAGCACTCATGCGAAAGATAAATCTGTCACACGTCGCCCTGGACTTAAGGCAGAAATTTCTCAGAACATACGTTTGCAGCACGACATTGTTTGTTTTCGAAACTTGGACTGCTGGGAGTATTTTAGAGAGTAGTAAATAATATCACTTTTTTGTGTACTGCTTGTAACTTAATCGTTTAAATCCATAAATGCCTAGGTATTTATGAATTTTGTCCACTTACCCAGGCATTCATTCTGGGCATTTGCCCCAACTGGCCGCGCGGGAGTAGCCGAGCGGTCTGGAGCACCACGTTGCGAATCGCGAGGCCTCCCGCGTAGGAGGTTCGAATCCCCCCTCGGGCATGGAAGTGTGTGTTGTCCTTAGATTAGTTTGTAACCTATGGACTAATAACCTAGTAACCTTATCTGTATCAAAATTGTTAAAGCTTTTAAGGATATTATTTGACTTACTGCCTGCTGGCGTGTGTCTCCTTTTTTTTTTATGTCGACGTTCCATAATTAGATGTTTCACCCACACGGGTGGCTCGCATTGCCGAAATTTCATCTTCCAACAGCAGTGGAATCGAAACTTCAACATTGTTACCACAATTAGACTCTGATATCGTGCTGTAGAAACTTCAGTTAAAACATCAAACAAACATCGACCGACAAACTCGAAACAGAAGACAAGTACCTTTAACACACGGATCTCCATTTCTGTACATACATGTTTTTGTAAATAGATGAATAGTCCTATTCGTTTTAAAAATACATACATGATTAAATAATAAATGATTGATACATAATGTTTGTTTAATTTTTCTCCACATCGACGGCTAAGAAAACATGCAATACGTACGCAGAACGCAAGTTATTTCACACGTAATTAACACATCGATTTAAATCCCAACTCAATCAGCACAATACGTTGAGAAACATCATTCCCAACTTTGCTTTCATTCAAATCTGCCATTTCGCTGTGTATTCGTAGCCTAGACAAAGAACATATCGAGGCACATATTTCACATTTCAATACCAAGTTACAAACACCCCGCCGCTAACGTCATGTATAAGTCGATTTGTGTAAAGAAACAGGTAATTATTTCCAATTCGTTTGTGTTTCAAAAGTCTCTGACAGCACACCTTACATTCAGTTATTATGATACCGACAAATAAAACCATTTCAGTGCGCTTTCTATAATATTTCTGAAAAGTTGAAAAAATCGATATTTTCAAACATCGATATTTTCACAGTGGTGTTATTTAGCACCGATGTTTGTCCATCTCAACATCGATGTATTTCAGAGAGATGTTGCATCCTTACTGATGACTCAAAAGTTTTGTATTGTTTCCGCAGATGACTGGCTTGTCCTGAAACTGATCATAAATAAAAACTTGTGACTGCATCAGAGAGACCATGTTCTGTCTACCGACTATTCGTAATAAACCTACTCCCATCACACTTTTATCCAGGCTTTGGACTGGCTAAAAGGCAGAAGTAAATTGTCATTTAGACAAAATGTTTGTAGAACTTATGGGACGTAACTACGGGGTCATCAGTTCCTAAGCTTACAAACTACTTACGAACTAGCTAAGACTAAGGACGGCACAAATATCCATGCCCGAGGGGGAATTCGAACCCCCGACCGTAGTGGCCGTGCAGACCGTGACTGGAGCGCCTCAGTCCCCTCGGCCACCGCGGCCGGCTGTCATTTAGACGTATTTAAAATCAGTTATTTATTTTTTACATACGTTTTTATTTTATTTTTATCCTTGTTTCATTTTTTTTTATTTTATATTCATTAACCTTTTTCCACCTTCTCTTGTCTAACAAGACACCTATGAAGCTACTTAATAGTGACCACATGGCTTTCCCTTGATGGTCGTTGATATCTCCATATCGAACCTGTAAGCTCACAAACAGACGTGCTGCACCAACCGAACCGAACACTACGATATTCATAATCGTACTGACAGTTAGCTTTTAGCAATCATCCGCTGAGGTGGACAAGGACCTTGGTACTGGAGGCAGACGGTGTCGATAGAGCGTTTCCGGTGAGCGAGGACTCCCGGGGTTGGGGGTGGCGCGGACACAGGAGCGGCTTAGCTGCAGGTAGGTCGTGACGTAGATAACAGGTAGTTTCCAGTCAGACTGGCTGCAAATGTCACAGATTTTTGGTTGGGTGCAAATGTCACTGGGTGCATTTGTCACATATCCTAGTGGAATGCCGAAACTGGTTGTAATAGAATAAATACTTCATTATACATACGGCTGTTGGTATCTCAGTTCCTTCAGTCTCCCAGGGTAACTTCCGCCAACTCTCCCTCCCGGATGACGCCCTCCGTCTCGACATCTATCCCTCCTAACAACCCTGATCCTCTCCCCGTGGATTTAACGCCCCCTCTCCTTGGCCGCTCCCTTTCCCTACCACCGTACCACCGCTTGGTCGTCCCCTTCCCTACCCCTTCTTCTGAAGTCGCTACACTCCCTTCCCTCCGCACTACCGCCCCATACCCCCACCGTCCCCTCCACTGTGGGAACTTCAGTGCTGTCAGTTTTAAACAGTACGTTGTTTGGTGTTATGTGTCTCAGTGTGTAATTTTAACAGTGTGTCCACCACCAGATACAAACAATTGTCAACGCCAGAGGTTTTAACAGTGTCTTGAGTGTTTCTTCATCATTCCAGTGCTGTGTATCTTACTGTGTGTTTTTAACCGTATCTATGGCTCAATGATTTTAACAGACTACACGGGTTTTTATCATTTTGCATTGTTATTCTATCACCAATTAATTTCTCTGTCAACTTTTTTAAATTCTTCATGTTTTCATCATCGTCTCATCGGTTTTTTTGTTTTAATATTCATGCCCATTGTATACCGTCAATAGGCTGAAGACCGGCGTAAGAAGCTGCTGCCAGTCTGCCGGTGTAATGTTCATTGGTATAAAAATCACAATAAAGGAAAAAAAAGAGCTGCAGTGGTAGCTTGAAAAGTGGCTACGACTCACGTCGGATAAGTAGCTTCCAAATGAGACACATTGACGATTCATGATGATTCACATGCAGGCTTCCTTGGCTGTCAAAATTATCCTGGCCTTTGGACCGTATTCTATTATTATTTTAAAGCCCCTGGTAGGGCACCTTGGCAGCCGAGAGTACAGTAATTTCTTGACAATTGGTTATATAAAATCCAATTGCTTATATAAAACCCAATTCGTTATATAAAATAATAAGGGAGTAGAAAAGGGGAATTTAAAATATAGACTGGTGAACATGGTGAATAAAAAATACAATAAGATAACCTTAAAATTTATATATTTTGAGTTAAAACTGCAATGGTGGCTAAAACACACTGTTGAAAGACACAAGAAACGGCGACGGAAACAGAACACACAGGATAAAACACGTTTTGTCTGTTCGGCGGTTGCTAATGTGTTAAAATCAGAGCGAAACAAAAAACTGCACACGACACTTGACACTGGCACACAGTTAAAAGTACGACCACTGTAGAGGCAGAGGGGGGGGGGAGGAAAAGAAGGCGTGCAGAGGCAGGAAAAGGAGTGGAGGGAGAGGGGAGCGGCGGCGGGGGGGGGGGGGTGGACGTAAGGATTCCTGAGAGACAGGGAGGGAAGGGAGAGCCAAGCGAGGGAGGCAGAAGGAACGGAGGGGGGAGAGGGGCCACGCCGTATACGGGGAAGGATTAGGACTGATAGGCGGGATAGATTTCGGGACGGAGGGCGTCATCGAGGAGAGGAAGCTACCCGCGGAAAAGATGTCGAGAGTGGGGATGTGGAGGGAACGAGGGATATGTTGATAATGGCGTGAGAGCTGCAAAACGGGAAAATGGGTTCGTCAGTGGTTAAAAGAAAAGGAATGATTTTTCGCATGTGAACCTGCTGATGGAAATGACAACCATTGACCCAAAAGATCTCTTCTTTTCGAACGAGCTCAGAATCATACGAGTAATTACTTACGATTTTACGAGACAAAATCGAAAAGCAAGACAGCTATGAGACCTGAAAGAAATAGCTTATAAAGCATTTACATGCGTTTCTCAGGCGACACCGCTAACAGTGCCATCTGATGGTTCGAGTTGTAGACTATCCTTGCCTGTGATTCCGTATTTTATTTCGCTGCGTATTAGTTTGCAAGGTTTACATTTGTTCGCCATTTAGATATTATGTTAGTAGATAATTTTTTTAAGTGTAGGGCAGAAGAAACTAAAGCAATTGTCTCTGTCATGAACTGTGCAACACTTCGGCGCTTCATGATGTCAAGCGAAACTGTAAGGAAAAAAAATTCAGCCGCGGTGGAGTAGCCGAGCGGTCTAACGCACCTCGCTGCGGAGCGCGCGGTTGCTCGCCGTGGAGTTTCGAGTCCTCCCTGGGGCATGGATGTGTGTGTGTTTGTCCGTAGGTTAGTTTATCTAGGTTTAAGTAGTTTGTAAGCTATGGACTGATGACCACGCAGTTTGGTCAGATAGATTTAAAAAAAAAAAAAAAAAAAAAAAAAAAAAAAAAAAAAAATTCAGTTAGTAAGTAAATAATAATAATAATAAAAATCAGCATTTCACAAGTTTTTAACGAAATATGAAAAATCAAATTGTAGATAGCTCCCTTTTCAGAACACTGAAGATACTGTATATTCAGTGAGACGAAAAGCGCCTGGTGAAAAACGATTGCACTTGTTATAGTTGCGTAAGGTACACAAATAATACCTCTCATAATGTGTACAATTTATTTGGATAGAATTCGAACTGAAACTAACACAAAACAAGACGTAAGTTTTAACCATACACAAGAATGAAGTTTTCGTGAGCAGTGCCTGAAAATTAATTAAAAGGGCGACGCGGCCTTCCTGCCACGCACACGTTTTGAAGCAGCATTTCAATACCAGCTCAGTGAACAACGATTCTATGTATTACTTTCAACCAAACACGTCCGGCATAAATATCTAGAAGGCCCTGATACATACTCTTTGGTTTTATAGATCATCTTTGATTCTGTTCCGTATCTTATAAACAATAACAAACTAGCTGCATCGTTTAACGAAGCAGTTCTTTTTTTGCCTTGTGATGACGGAGATATCTACAAGTGTTCGATTCTTTCTTAATTCAGTTTTGCCACGATCACAAAGAGTGCATAAAAAACGGGGTAAACTGCGTTTGAATTAGTTAGTGAATAGAAGACGTGACGAACGACGACAAACCATCAATGAGTCTACATCTGAAGTCAGAACATCTGCTGAAAATGTGAACTCGTCTCCTAGTAGCTCCAAGCGAAAAATTAGTGAAGTGAATGGTGCATACTACAGTGATGAATCTCGGTTTCTGGCCGATCCTGCACTTCTCAATAAGTTTGTTCATGGCAAAACCCAGAATCCAAATGAGTCTCTAAATTCACTCATATGGAAACGATGACCTAGAACCACATTTTCATCTGCTTACAGTTATCAGAATTGCAACTTATGATGCAGTTCCTGTATTTGATTATGGGAACGTCGGGTAGATGAAGGTATTAGAAAGAATGGGCTTCAAGATAGGAAATTTTACTTAAAACATCCTGAGGAAAATAGATTTACAGTGCGTCTCTGCGGCTGAAAAGACAGTTGAAGACGTAGTAAAGGAAAGAAGACAGACAACAGGAAACCAGAAGAGAATCCTTGAAGGGAAAGACGACCCAGAGTACAAATGTGGTGTCTTTTAAAGAAGTGACATAAGGAAAAAAGTTAGGCTGAGCTTTAAACTGAGTTTCCTGAAAAGCTTGTTCTTTTAAAGTTTATCTACCTATTCCTCAGATTCTATGAATGCTAGAATTATACACTTTTGTTCACATATTTCTGTAAACCTAATAAACGTTGTCTCATGAGCAAATTTTGAAATTATGATTGCAAGCTGAGATATGGGGCAAAGTGCTTGAAATTTCGCACGAATTTAAAATTGTACTTGTGGAATTATAATTAAAAAATTGTGAAAATTATCCTATTTTACCTGTTCCAAAAACCTCATGAGAGAAGCTTACAACATACAAAGAGAGGAAACAGGAAATTTTTGTAGAAATCTCTTGAATAGTTTCTGAGAAAAAGGACCTTACAATATTAAAAAAAAAAAATAAAGCATCAAATTTCAATAAAAAAGTTGATTATATATAATCAAATGATTTTATATGTAAATGTGTTACTTTTGTGTAAAGCGTGGGACAACAAAATTTCATTTCTATACATCCAAAACTGGGGATTTGATGCCTTTTTTGAAATAGTGTGTGTTTTTCATCAACGTTCCCCCTTAAGCAAGTTGCGCCTGAGTCGTAGGCATCCCGGCGCCCTCCTCGTACCTTCTGCGGCCGGGAGGTGGGGGGGGGGGCAGCAAATACTTATTTGAAAAGTGTTTCGAATGACATAACGAATGTGGAGTACCTAAGAGGAAGGGAATACGACCTTGAGACTCATATCTCAAATCAGGGTCAATCATAAAGTGTCTGAGGGAGTTTCAGCATCGTATATGTCATCTAGTGCAACATCGATGTTGGTATCTAGGCACCAACACACATGCAATAGTAAGGCTTTCGTGTCTATCCCATGTGTGTTGTAAAGTGAACACACACCAGACATGTTACTGTATTGACATGCGTCGAAGGGTGCAAACGGCTATCTTCATTGCAGATGCGTACCGTCCTTCTCCCACTGGAGAGGGAATATACTTAGGTTGGAAGCAAAGTGCGGAATGAAGGGGATTATGAAGTATTTGAGAATAGGGGGTGGCTGGGAAGTGTGTCCAGAAGGCAAAGACGGTTAAGGTAACCGCTCGCGAGAAGTGGGAGATCCGGGTTCGAGAAACAGTCCGGAAAAAAGTTTCAAGTACAGCACTTGAATTATTTCAATGCCCGTAGCAGCTACGTCGAGCGTCTTTACGAATTTACAAGCTGCTTGGTTGATCAATGGTGTCTGCTCTGTCGACATTCTTCAAGGTGGCTTAACGTGCTGTAAAATGTGATAAAGGCACAGTAGATTAGGTGTCATCTAAAACATCTCATTTCCTTGGAATGGGTAGTGAATCAGGGCATGTTCCTAAATTTCGGTTGTTATTTACAGTTTGGCAATTATTTTATGTGAGACTTATATGTCATAATAAGCTCGAGGTGCAATAAATTTAGGGAACAACTTTTTTAATTCTGTTTTTTTAAATTAGGTATTAAGATTTGCACAAATAAGAATGTTAGCGCCATTATTACATCAAACATAGAAATAAATTTACTTGGAACTTAAAATATTTGCGAAATTTTTCAAGACATGGCCGAATACATAGTGGTACTTAGCAATGGTGACATTTGAAATCTGTTCATGTCTCTTGCTTCCGTGTACTGCATTATTTGCGTTGTCTGCTTGTGCTCTATTCTCGAAAATGATTTCCAACTGCACATAACGACAGAAACTCCTGGTTTATTTTTTGTGACGATTACCTTCCCCACTCTATATAGTCCTTGAGGACATTTTCAACTATTGCTGTTATACGTATGAGTCATCAGGTGCTATAAGTTCTTCTTCTGCCTCTTCATCACATTCTTATTCAGACAATACTCCACCACTGGACAGCGAAAACAAGTAGTTTAAAATTTCCTCTTTGTCAATCTCGATATTTCTATAAAAGGAAATGGCAAGATATTACTAAAAGTTACACAAGTTATTCTCTTTGTGTCTTCTGGCGAGTGTTAGATTCAATTCACCGTCTCGTCTCTTATTTTATGTTGTTGTTGTTGTGGTCTTCAGTCCAGAGACTGGTTTGATGCAGCTCTCCACCCTACTCTATCCTGAGCAAGCCTTTTCATCTCCTCATAAGAACGACAGCCCACATCCACTTGAATCTGCTTACTATACATATCCTTATTACCTAGTTCAATAATATTAAATGTACGATAGGCAATAACATCTCTACTATTAGCACTTTCCAAACCACTAAGAGCTTTCACTGCACTACCATTGCAACGAAGAACAGTCAACCATCCATTTCCGCGTTGAGCAGCCTCCTTGTTAAATATCGTGAAATTCACTACACATCCACAAAAAACCATTGGACCCTGTAGAATGACATGCGTACCTATCTTAGTCTTGGAATCGATCTTCAGATTGTCGATAGCTTTATACATCGGCAGATCTTCTGTATCTCCTATGACGAGACGAGTTGTTTACACGATAGCCAATTGACGACTTATACCGTCTTTCAAGTTTCATAACTTATATAGCTGTGGCACGGACCATCGCGCAGAAAATTTCTAAGTCCGAATGACGATTGTGTACATTTGGTCTAGTCTCACTAAGAGACTATAAGCTCTCAGCAGGTGGCGGCGCTCAAACTGTCGTTAAAAGCTTGCTGAGCGCATGAATACCGCCCCGGATGCCCAGGGTTTTCCAAACACCGTCTAGGTACAAGACCTCACAACAAGTCTGTGTTACGTCACACCGATAGGCTGCCCTCACAAGCTCAATGGCTAAAGGTACAAGGCAGTGGGCTGTGCCCCAGCGGCCAGCCATTGAGCTTGCGAGAGCAGCCTATTGGTGTGACGTGACAAGGACTTGTTGTGCGGCCTTGTATCTAGACAGTGTTGGTTTAACCCGCAGCTGGGCACTCCGTTGGTGACGTCACTTGGGCTGGCCGTCAGTTGAGACAGGCTCTGCATCCGGCAGGCTATGTCAAGCACACCGATAGGACGTCGTCACAAGTTAATGGAGGCACTACGAGGCAGTGTGCTGTAGCACAGAGTAACATATACAGAGACGCAGCCCCCCCTCCCCTAAACCACTGTCCTACGCTCCACTCGTAGTTCTGTAAGATGCTAGCAGGTGTCAGGTGGTTCCCTGGCTTAGGGTGCCTCTCACACGTCAGAGGGTAGCGTGGAGGGGAGGCTGAGGGGAGAGCTCGCGCCGCCTGCCACGAGGCCACGGCTGTGTCCGGTTTGCTGGCGGTTGAGGGGAGGTGGTGGTGGGGACGGCCGCTACCTGCCACCTGCTCTGGCCAGTTTAAAGAGCTGCTTCTGACCGCAGCGCCATCATGGGTCATCTTACGGAACTGCTGGAAATCCTCCCTTCCCGAACCCCTGAGTGTAGGACCGGGCCATTACAGAGGTTTCCCGTCTGTATATATTTGTCTGTGGCTGTAGGGAGCCTATTTGGTGACAGAGTGGCCAACCTGCCTGTGTACGCCATGTTTTTACCAGACTGCGCGCGGGACGTGCTCTTACAAAGCGACCCAGGCAGAAATACAGCCACTTAACGACTTAAATAAGGCATCAGTCCCACCCTTGACACCAAAGCACATTTTCTAGTTTACTAATCAGTACGTGGTTAAAGAAATGTCATTCATCTATGTTCATGCAGGCTTAACAAATTTGTAAGCAAGTAAGTCTCCTGAAACAGTTTCTATGGCTGTCGAATGTTAATACCGCATTTTACGATGTTTTGGTAATTTCGACAGTTTACACTTGAATGATAAGAAAGAGAGATACTTCATGTTATGTATCTCAAAGAAAAGAATGGTATTTCAGAATTTTCTGTCTGAATATCCACCGCCGAAATTAGTACAATATTATTGTTTTCCGCCCAGATATCATGCATTTTAAGTGTGCTCTCGATCTTATAACATTTACCTACACTGTGAAATACCAAAAAAGTCGTTTTGTAGATACTTTTAGGGAGAGAGTCTCACCGGAAAAATGCTGATACTATTTCTAGTGAAACAGCAGAAACAGATTCAAAGTAGGTAACTGAATATCCACAATAGTCCAGCCCCCCTCTCTCTTTCTCACATATCATCCCGTAACCAATTATAAGATTGTGAATGGCCAATAAAACACAGCCAAGGAGGATGTGCCATAGCAATGTTAAAACATACCTTGTGGCACGGCATATCAAAAACCAGAACCATGAACTAACAAAAAGCTAGCAAATACCGTTTAAAACAATTTACCACTTATTGGATTCAAACTCGCATCCTTCACATAATGAATGCAGTGCGCAACCACTACACCACGTGGGAATTTCACAGGCAGTAGTTCTATTACTGAATTACAGCAATGTCTTTCTTGCTTTATAAGTCGCCTGTACGGTTCCCGCTTTCTCGGTTAATTTTCACTGCCCACTTTTCCCGTATTTCGTCATTCCTTTCGAACACAAGCATCATATAAGAATCTTTACTTCGATTTTTACAGCCAACAGAGGAAGAGGAACAACGAGACATTTCTCTTGATTGCGCTTAATGGTTATGTAATACATATTATTGATTACACTAAGTAAACCACTTCAAACCAACATATAATCTTAAAAACTGCCACGAAGTTCTAAGGTTATCGTCAACGAACAACACATTGTTATATATTTATTCGTGTCAGAAGCACTTACAATGTATAAACTAATGTACAATATTTACATGTTATGTGAATACATCACATTTACAAGACAATTATTTACACTTTTGATGCCCAGAAGTTATCGACGTGTATTGCATTTGGTGTTGCATATAGTTGATCTTCTAGTGTGCATGTTGCTGGACACTGGATATACTGGAGCAGGTGGGAGGTCGCCTGCGTTGCTCCACATTCACAGAGTGGCGACTCCGCTAGGAAGCTCCATTTAACCAGATTACTCTTACAAAAAAAATCAAATGTTCAAATGTTTGTATAGCTTATGGGACTTAACTACGGGGTCATCAGTCCCTAAAATTACAAACTACTTATGAACTAGCTAACACTAAGGACGGCACAAATATCCATGCCCGAGGGGGGATTCGAACCCCCGACAGTAGTGGCCGTGCAAACCGTGACTGGCGCGGCGCAGTCCCCTCGGCCACCGCGGCCGGCTTACTCTTACATTTTGTGACACCTGAACGTAGTCTGTTGAGTGATCTCCATGTACTCCACTTCTCTGTGTAGCCAGGTGGTAGTTTTTCACATGGTGAA
The DNA here is from genome assembly GCA_026315105.1 of Locusta migratoria. Taxonomy (NCBI): domain Eukaryota; kingdom Metazoa; phylum Arthropoda; class Insecta; order Orthoptera; family Acrididae; genus Locusta; species Locusta migratoria. The sequence goes on along the minus strand of CM048746.1, from coordinate 616,837,602 downwards.
AACCATCCTGCAGTACCGGTATACCTTGCACGCCATAGTTCGGTTTGGCATTGCTGCGATGTCCCACCTAGAGCCTCCATAGATCTAAGGAAGCTCTTCCTGGATTTTAGTCGTTGGTTTGCTGGTTGATGTCCATATAGGGGATGGTCTTCAGAAGTTTCTGATTTTCCCGTCTCACTTTTTGTGCTACCTCTCGGCGGATGTCGTCGAGGGGGGCGGGGGGAGACGGGGTGCAATGCCCGCAAGACTGTACAGTTTATTCAGGGGAGTGGGCTTTAGGCATCGAGCGAGAATGCGACAAGTATCGTTAAGAGCAAGATCTACTGTTTTGGCATGGCTGGATTTGAACCACACTGGACTTGCATATTCTCTGGCAGAGTAACTTAGTGCTAGGGAAGAGGTTCTTACAGTGTTGGGGTGTGTTAACAACACGTTAATTTACGTAAATAGAACCGACAAAAGACATGCAAAAGTTGTGCAGTGCCTACCATAATACAACCTGTACGTAAATGTACAGTGAAATCGCTGTCAGAAGTTTTTAAGACACACCACAGTACAGAAACGCACATATGTAAAGCCCGATAAATCTGGTAAAAACATGGCGTCCTGGGCTCTCAGCCAGTCAGGAGCCACCCTCTCCCTATACCGGCTCTCTAGTGGGCTGTGTCCCAGTGGCCAGCCACTCAGCTAGCGATGGCAGCCTATCGGTGTGACGTTGACACGGACTTGTTATGAGGCCTTGTATCCAGACGGTGCAGTCGCCAGTTGGGACTGTGGACAGCAATAGCCGTCCCAGTGGTCAGCGCCAACGCACAACACAGAATGCGCAGAGGCGGGCAGCGTGCGGGCGCTTGTGCAGACGTGCCGAGGCTGCAATTAGCGGGTCGCTCGCCTCTGCTGATTTGCCCTAATGGCGCCGCTGCTGGCCGCACCAGCCAGCTCTGCCCACCACATACACGCTACACAAGGCGCTGCACTTTCAACAGTCCAGGCTACTTTGCTTTACTGTCCATTACACAAAACAATTAGGATACCAGATGAAATATCCTAAGTTCTGAAGTATTGTTGTCAGCAGAATGAACTAAAATTGTTCGACAACTTTCTGTCGATTCTACGAAACAGAGACAACAACATTACGGCAACCGAGATTATGGTAATAACAGAAAGTTGCTGCAGAGGGGGTTAGTGTTGACTTGTATTTACTCTACCAAACGAATTACACAAGTGCCTGGTATCAGAAGTATAGTGAGCAGGTAGTGCAACGCAATAGCACTGCGACTTACCCGAAGTTATGGCATGGGGAGCCATAGGAAAATTGGAAGCGGGACAGACACAGACGGTGGTGGCTGCAGCTATTGGAGTGTCCAAAGTGTAAAATCCAAGACCTGCATGCGATTGCAGACAACAGGAGTCGATAAAAGAAGGCACGGCCATGGTTGTTGATGGGTAACATCAGCCACTGATGATGGTTATCTCCAGTTAACAGTCCGTCCAAACAGGAGGCTGAATGCAACTCAAGAGTAAAGCAACCTACAGACAGCAACAAGACGGGCAACAATCCGAAATAGCCTTTGGGAATGTAGCCTCTACACACGGAGATCTATGGTGTGTGTTCCATCAGCTCGCAGAAACTGGACGGAGGAACATCAGGACTAGAGTCGTAACGAATGGCGGTGGGTACTGTTCAGAGATGAGTCATCCCTCCTTTGGAGACAACGTGGAACTCAGAACAATCCTGTTTATAGGTGCGCCTCGGTTGCACAGTGGTAGAGTGCCAGACTACAAATCCAAAGGTCGCGGGTTCGATCCCCGCCAGGTCCTAGGATTTTTATCTGTCACTTTCCACTTCTTTCACCACTGGCAGTATTGCTCATGTGAAAAATACCGAGTAGCACCGTGGTTCGGAACCCACGTTAAACTGTAGGTCCCCCTATAACTGGCTGGGTAAGTCAGTTCGAAGGTCGGAGGAAGGCAACGGCATACCACCTCCAAACAGGACCATGCCTAGTAAAGCACTGTGGTGTTCAAACCAATCTTCGGATTGTTGATTGCTTTACCTTTTTACCTTATGCAGGAAACATCACCATATCATGGTGGTGGACGAATGGTGTCGGCAGGAATCAGTATTGGCGAACGTACAGACTTCCATGTCGTTTAGAATGGCGCTTTGACTGCTAAGAGGTATAGAGACGACTTCGTTCGACCTTTTTCTGTGGCGTACGCTAGTGTTATAGGAGATGGGATTCGTTGTGGTGGACGATAACGCTCGTTCCCACAGAGCTGTACAGATGGACAACATGATTGAAGCTGAAAGAATTGAACGAATGGAGTGGCCAGAGCGGACTTAAACCCGATTGAGAGTGTCACGTCACCAATGTGCAATATACTGTGTACGATATCTCACCTGATTCCTTAATTGTTTTGAGCAGTGTACTTTCGCTGGTTGTAGCCGCCTCTGCCTGCGCCCTGAACTGTCTGTCCTTATTCTCACGGACTGTGGGCGAGATACATAAACTGCGGCAGCAACGGTGTGTCACTGTCTTCCTGCAGTACTTGTTCTCTTAATTTACCAAACACGGTTTCTGCGAAACAAAATATTCCCGTTGAAGTTCGACAACTATTTCAAACATACTTTCTTGTGAAATACATGTCAGTAAAAATCTAGCAATTCGTCTCAACATTTGTTTGAAGCATGCTATCGTCCCGACCAGATAAGAAGGTCATATAATGGAGCAAAACATCTGGAACTGGTTACACCAGTGCCTCGTATGTAACGTCCTTAAAGACGCAATGCATTTTCACAGAACTCTTCAAATTTTCAAATGTTTGTAAATCTAAGGTACTTAATTACGTTAGTTATCATTCCCTAGGCTTACAAAATACGTACACTAACTTGGTTGATGGTTGGATGGGACCAAACAACTAGGTCATCAGTTCCATGACCTCTGTACGGAGTACAAGCCAGGGTGTGGTCGGCTAAGACCGTCACGACAGTAAAATAGAGGAACTAAAAGCGGGGTCAAAACCAAGTAGAACAGGACTAAAACCAATAGAAAAAGCGGGATTCTTCAAGGAACGTCGCGACAAATCGAGAATCCCTACTAATTAATGACAGATAAGGGAGAACAGTGTATGCTCCTAAATGAGAAGGCTAAAAATGTAAAAAAGGAAACAACGTGAATTAAAACAAAGTTAAAAGGAGAAATGGAAGTGGTCAGGTGGAGTGGAGAGCTCCAAATCCTGCTGCTCGCAGGGAGGGCCACAAGCCCACCGATTCTGTCCAAGCGTCAGCAATAAAATCTTATAGCCGAGAGTGAAAAACGCTTACACGGATAAATCAAGAACTCTGTCAGCTATCCGTGAATCTTAAAGTAACTTATGCTAAGGACAACACAAATATCCATGCACGAGGGAGGACTCGAACCCTCGACTGCGAACGGCTGCGCGCACCGCAGCTGGGCGCCTTAGTGTGCACTGCTATTCTGCCGCGGCACAAAACTCTTATACAGGATGACACAGAAAAACGGTAACATTTTCACAACCCAATAAAAATATAAGTGTTGAAGGAAATAAATTTAATTTATCTCTTTTTTTTTTTAAAATTACATCCCTTAGATGGCTTCCTTCTGTACAAATAAACTCGTGAAACCTGCTATGGAGTTTCCTCGTTGACCGTTGCAACATATCAGTTGAGATATGGTGAATTTCATCTCAAATTATTTGTTTTAACTTATCCCACGGTTCTTGGTCGAGCCGCGTGGACTTTCATTTTGAGGAAGCCCCACATAAAAAATCGCAAACGGGTAAATCTGGCGATCTCGGGTCCGGGGAATGTTAACGAATCGTGAGATCACACATTGCCTGCCGTGTAGTGTGTTATGTCGCTCCGTCCTCTTGAAATGAGGCCTCTTGAACATCTGGAAACTTGTCCACTGCAGCTGTAACGAAAGTTCCTAACATATCCACGTAACAATCGGCACTGACAGTTGTTCTTTCCCTGTTCATTTACGAAAAAATCGATTCGATAATCCGACGTGATGAAACACAATATTGTCAATTTACTAGCTCATGGACGTCATTAAGATTTGTCTTTGCCCAGTAACGGTAGTTCTGTTTATTCACAAAACCTGTGAGATGAAAATGTGCCTCATCTGACGTCCACAACTTGTTTAGAAATTCATCTTCATTGTTTATTTTTGTTATCATTTGTTGACAAAATCTCAATCGTAATCGATAATTATTGCATCATCGTTACTTTGTTCGGAAGAAACGCTAAATCAATATTAAGAATTTTGCGAATACACTCCTGTCACACTGCTGCTTGCTTACGAATTGAACGCCGTGGACTCCATAAGACAGACTCGTGTACAACATCAATAAAAGCACATTTCTTGGTCGTCCTGTCGGTTTCTTCTTGAGGACAGATTCAGTCTCTTCAACAAAAGTTATTAATTCAACATTTTATCGCGTGTTTCGACGGAACGGCATCAAGACGTACTAAATTATAAAAACATCAAAACTCCTTCTGCACCACTACCAAACTATCATTGTTTCACTTTATTTTGTCAAAACTGATTCTGAGAACTGTGGCTGTGGTATTATAATGTTTATAATTAAAACAGCGACCAGGCACAAGTATGGCATAAAATGTTTATCTTCTTAAACCATGACCGGTTTCACATTTATTTTTACAAATCCATCTTCAGATGGTTTTTACATGCTTTTCAACCAAGCCTCGTTTTGCATCAGTTATAGTACCGCAGTCATGTTGTATCCTTGTCTGTGATGACATTGTCCCGTATTCTTCTTACGTATTTTACATTTACTAAATGAGCACTCTTTGTGCACTGTTAACGTGTTTCACACGACACCATGCTAGGATTTTGGCTCCAGCATAAGGCGCAATAACAGGTCGAAGTATCTTGCCCCTATACCTCTGGGCAATCAAAGCACCATACTGAACGCCAATACTGAATCCTCCCCACACCATTCGTCCACCACCATGATATGGTAAAGTTTCCTGAACTTAAGAAAGATTGTTCCGAGTTCCACGTTCTCTCCAGGTGAGGGAATCATGATTGCCCACTCAAATTCGGAAACAAATCAAAAGTCACAAGGACTTAAGTCCGGGGTGTATAGTCGATGGTAGTACTGCCTATTCTCATCGGCCGAACAGAGCAGCCACAGTTGTGCTGTATGCGACGGCGCATTGTCGTGCAAAACGATGGGAGGGTTGTGCAGAAAGTTTTGCCGCTTCTTCCGCAAAGCTGTCGCAGGTGATGCTCCAAAAACCAGCAGTAATACAGTTCATTGACGGTCTGCTGTGGAGGAACGTAATGCATTAGGATGACACCATCACAGTCGTACACGAGAATCACCATAACGTTCACCATACTGGGATCTGACGCACTGTACCATCCACAGTACTGCCCAGACTTAAGCCCTTGTGACTTTTATTTGATTCTGATGATGAAGGAACCACTTCGTGGCAATCGTTTCAGAACTGTTCCAGAGATTCGACAGGCAGAAGACCGCTTCATTCGCACCATCAACAGAACAGGCTCTGCTAATAGTATACTACGCTTTCCACACAACACTGGTGACTACAATGAGGGACAGTAACAGGTGCAAACTTGTAACGCTTCTGTATTGGTTGTGAATAAATAGTTGAAACTATTTAAATTCCAACCCTCGTACAATCACGAGAAAGGTTATCACATTTTTATCTAATAATGTTCACCAAAATAGATTTTAGGGTTTATTTGCGCTTGTTTCAAAGATATGTGTTAGGTTCGACTAATGTGTGTGAATTTTTTTTTTCCTTTTTTTTCTTTTTTTTTCTTTTTTTTTTTTTTTTTTTTTTTTTTTTTTTTTTTTTTTTGTTATAACGTAAGCAAGGTCCACATACTGAAACTCCTTGTCGGAGTGCACGCTGCGGAGCGCACGGTGCTCGCCGTGGAGGTTCGAGTCCTCCCTGGGACATGGGTGTGTGTGTTTGTCCTTAGGTTAGTTTACCTAGGTTTACGTAGTTTGTAAGCTACGGACTGATGACCACGCAGTTTGGTCCCATAGATTTACAAACATTTGATTTTTTTCCTTGTCGGATAACAACCTAAACATTGCAATCTACCATTGAAAAACAAAGTAAAGAAAAACGAAATAGAAAATGTTGGGAAATGTCTAGGTAATTGTTCTGCCAGCTTTGCTCTAAATGGTGCATAAAATGGTATTATGTTGTAGTCTCTTTAATTCATAACACTACTGTTCTGACATTAAATTACTCTTACTACATATTTTCTCATGGTACAGAGAGGAAATACATTTTTTTTATAACATGTGTGCATTATTTAATAAAACGGTAGGCATTGAATTCAGAATATCCTAGTCCTCAGGTGTATTCTTGACACCAAGATTTGTTTCCTGTCTTTCCTAAATTGCTAACTTCCATACGCTGCATTCTGTTTCCTCTTCTTCTGCGGTAACAGAACAGAGTGCGTGATGTCACACATTCAAATCTTATTCCTCGTGAGCAGGCATGGCGGCATCATGGCCGACAAGAAAGGCAGGCTATAGTGTGTACGCCACTACGGGTCATCAAGGTAGGAATGAGACAAGGCGATCGCTAGATTACTGTCTTGCTGGTAAGGTTACAGACTATGGCAACATAGCGACCAGCCAGTCAGCTAATGATCACGCTGGCTCATTCCTACTTAGATGACCTGTAATGGCGCACTTTTGTACCTGTGTTTCTCGTTGGCCACGAGCAACACCCTCTAGAGACCAGGCGTCCCAACAACCTGTGTCACTTCTCACCAATAGGCTGTGATCGCTAGCTGAGTGGCTGGCCGCTACGAGACAATGGGCTGTGCCCCAGCGGCCAACCAATCATCTAGCTATAGCGGACTACTTGGTGTGGTGACATGGGCTGTTGTGAGACCTTCTCTCTGAAAGTGTTGCGACAGGTGGAATGGACTGATGGACAGTGGAGCTACCTGTCGTCCCCTGTTCTGTTTCGAAAGGCGTTGATGATGTCAGTATTCCGAGAGCCACATAGTCAATAGTCCGCCGAGAAAAGCTTCAATCATTGTCTTCCACCAAAACCAACGCAATGCCTTTGGCCTGCTCTTAATTACCGAGAGTAGCAATGTTTGCGTATAGTTGTGAGTGCTAATAGACAAGCTTCTCTGCACGAAATAACCGCATGAAATAAACATGGCACTTAGGATAGTGTGGCGCAATTTGGCGATAATGGGCTACGACGGCCAATGTCCGACTTCTATATCTTCGCTAACAGCATGACATCAACCTTCAACGTGCCATGGTTGAGTAGCCGAGCGGTCTAAGGCGCATCGCTGCGGAGCGCGCGGTGGCTCGCTGTCGGGCATGGGTGTGTGTGTTGTCCTTAGGTTAGTTTACCTTAGTTTAAGTAGTTTGTAAGCTACGGACTGATGACCATTCAGTTTGGTCCGATAGATTTATAAACATTTGATTTTTTTCCTTGTCGGATAACAACCTAAACATTGCAATCTACCATTGAAAAACAAAGTAAGGAAAAACGAAATAGAAAATGTTGGGAAATGTTGGACATTTTTCACAATCAACGCCTCTCTTGGGCTCATGAAAAAAAAGTTCAAATGTTTGTAAATCTAAGGAACTTAGCTTCTTTGGTTATTGGTCCCTACACTTACAAACTACTGAACTAACCTAAGGACAACACACACACCCATGCCCCATTGAGGACTCGAACCTCCGATGGCGAGCAACTGCGTAGGAAGGCTCGTTAGAACGCTCGGCCACTCCAGCGCGGCCTGGGCTCATGATCACATTGCTTGGACGCCAGACGAGTGAAAATCTGTGGTTCAGTCAGATGAGTCCTGATTTCAATTGGTAGAAACACATGGTAGTGTTCAAGTGTAGCGCAGACCGCACATTGTGAATAAGTCACTATGCAACCTGATGATGGCTACATAATGGTGCGACAATTACGACAATTACGACGATGCCAATATTTTGGACGATCTAGAGGTCATTTCCCCTATATGGCGTCCTAGACGTATTTATGTTCGTCCAAATCATTTTGAATGCTAGGATGATGCAGCATTTGTTGCACGATTTCGTCTTCGAAAAGCCACTTTAGAAACTCTGCATGATAAACTCCACGACCATCTGAGGAGTCCAACAGATAGTTACGTATTTTGTAAGAGTTCTGTAGTAATAGATTAAGGAAAGGCAAACCTACATTTTTAGCATTTGTAGATTTGGAGAAAGCTTTTGACAATGTTGACTGGAATACACTCTTTCAAATTCTGAAGTTAGCAGGGGTAAAATGCAGGGAAAGGAGAGTTATTTGCCGCGGTGGAGTAGCCGAGCGGTCTAAAGCGTCTCGCTGCAGAGCACGCGGTTGCTCGCCGTGGAGTTTCGAATCGTCCCTGGGGCATGGGTGTCTGTGTTTGTCCGTAGGTTAATTTACCTAGGTTCAAGTAGTTTGTAAGCTACGGACTGATGACCACGTAGTTTGGTCCGATAGATTTACAAACATTTTGGAGAGTTATTTACAACTTGTACAAAAGCCAGACCGCAGTTATTAGACTCGAAGGGCATGAGAGGGAAGCATCAGTTGGGAAGGGAGTAAGACAGGGTTGTAGCCTTTCTCCAATGTTGTTCAATTTGTACATTGAGCAAGCTATAAAGGAAAGCAAGGAGAAATTTGGTGAAGGAATTAAAGTTCAGGGGGAAAAATTAAAAACATTGCGTTTTGCCGACGACATAGTAATTCTGTCAGATACAGCAAAGGACCTGAAAGAGCAATTGAACGGAATAGACAGTGTGCTGAAAGGTGCTTAATAAGATGAACATTAACAAGAGCAAAACTATGGCAGTCTAAGAAAATCGGGTGATGCTGAAGGAATTAGATTAGGTAACGAAGCAATAAAAGTGGTAGATGAGTTTTGGTTCTTGGGCAGTAAAATAACAAATGATGGTCGCAGTACAGAGGATATAAAATGCAGAATGGCAATGGGTAGAAAAGCATTCTTGAAAAAGAGAAATTTGCTAACATCGAACATTGATTTAAGTGTAAGGAAGTCTTTTCTGAAGGCATTTGTGTGGAGTGTTGCCTTGTATGGGAGTGAAACATGGACGATAAGCTGTGCGGACAGGAAGAGGATAGAGGCTTTTGAAATGTGGTGCTACAGAAGAATGCTGAAGATTAGGTGGGTAGATCGCATAACTAATGAAGAGGTACTGAACAGAATTGGTGAGAAAAGGAATTTTTGGCATACCCTGACTAAAAGAAGGGATAGCTTGGTAGGTAACATTCTTAGACATCGAGGAATCATAAATTTAGCATTGGAGGGAAGTGTGTGGGGTAAAAATCGCATAGGGAGACCAAGAGACGCGTATAGTAAACAGATTCAAGTGGATGTGGGTTGTCGTTCTTATGAGAAGATGAAAAGGCTTGCTCAGGATAGGGTATTGTGGAGAGCTGCATCAAACCAGTCTCCGGACTGAAGACCATAACAACAACAACAACAGAAAACAGAATATGGACGGCAATGAATTCATTTGCCACAATGTCGATTCCTTTTCCCTCCGCCGAATTTTTTTAAATTCCAATGTGTCCTTATATTTCTCTATTAATGATACAAGACTCTCACACTAACTTCTTGTAAAATTCGAGTTTCTTTCACGTTTGTTTGCCATAGCGCCAAATAACAACTCTCTGCTAACCTCTTCCCTGCTAGTCAAATATGGCGAACAGCTGTTTTTTCAGACGGCACTTTCATTTGTTTCTATTACCAACATAGTCGAAATATATCGCACCTTCACGTTTTCTCCAGGTTAGCAAAGGAGAGGTGTATCTGGCAATGACAAACGCAATGCAGATAAAGAGCAGATTTCACTGGACTTTAAATGCATCTTCTCGTTTACTAACGAGAAGATTACCGAGAGATGGACGAACCGGCCGTAAAATTTCTAAATCTGTCTAGAGAAAATTGGAGTGAAGTAGTTTTATGAGGGGAGAAGGCGTGGAGGGAGGAAACTTTGTCAGTTCTAGCAGGCAGCCAAGATGACTCGGGTACAGCACTGCTCCTGCTGAGAGAGTTCTAATCTCGGCACATCCGCCGCCGGTTCTCGGAGGGCCAGACCGTACGGCAGACACCGAACGCCAGCCGCCTTCCCGGAAACTGCAGATAAAGGCGAGCAGAGGCTGGGCAGAGGCAGGGCTTTACGTAAGCGGGCAGACGGCGTGGCCCAGATAACCCCGCGAACTCCGGCCCACACGCGGCGGCTGCCCACAGACGACGTTGCAGCGCGGCCGACCAGCTAGAGTAGTGTCGCTGGTCGTCCAGCAACAACAACTCGGGTTGGCACAAAATTAGCGTGTTTAAAATGATGTATTGCCTCACTAGCTCTAAACCCGGCGTTGCCCGGGTGTTTATTTATCCTACACTCTCGTAGTCCACATCCCCTTCCCCCCCTCTCTCTCAGCATCCGACTCTTTCTCTCCCATCTCTCTGTTCGTTTCCACCTTTCCCTCTCTCGGCAAAGTTTTCTGCAGTGTACCCTCTGTTATACTAACATTTTGTACCCAGTGATCTTCCTCTTGGATTAAAGGTCATGTGTGCAAAATTTCATAAAGATTGGAGCAAAACAATGCATTTTGTAAAATTGTGTAAGTTACGTAGGGGAGAGTAGTACACAGTGAAACATGATACACAGTGAAACATTCCATCTCAATTGTTTTTAGTAATTTTTTTCTACTTTTTGTTATCCCAGTATGTTTATTATGATAAAATACATCTTTGACTGTAATGGTGGACAGTTTGGTTTATTATTCTTGTTTCTATACGTTACTATTGGTTTTCGGTGGTCATAAGTTACAGTTAACGTCTCTTTGTAAGTTTAATATTTTCGATAAACATAAAGCTGAAAGAAATATTACGTTTTGTGATAAGATACACATCTTTAGCTACTTATTGACCAGTTGTAGATTTGGTAGATACGTAGGTTAAGAGTTGTGACTAACCTTTTAGTTTGTGGTGACTTTGGTACACAGTGAAACAGGACCATTGACCTTAGATGGATGTATGACTACTCCTAACAATTTGGAGGGTACTATGGAAGATGTTGAGGAAGCCATGCAGTAACAACAGCAAATCATACGTCTCGCCAAGAGAGTTTCGTGGTTTGCCCAAAGCACCTTCCAGATAAACAAGTGGACGTTCCAAAGTTAGAAGCATAATATTAACATCAACATCAGACCAAACAGCTTTTAGTAAAAGGACAGAGCTGGAAGAAAAGGAGAAATTCCAAAAGTCTATATTTTGTAGCTAACGTCTTGAAGTTAGTAGTTTGTGATACTGAGTTTGAAGTCTCATCCCTTCGGGGGAAAAAATCCAAACATTACTTGTTTTTTATTCCCTGTTGCAGAAGACATAGTCTGTGTTTCGCATAAGGACATTGCAATGATTTTGCCACCTGTGTTGCTTATGGCTACGAAGAGACTCTCCAACCACCAGTATATTCGTTTTCCAATCAATTTTGGTGGACTTAATATTCACTGAACAAAATTTAGTACATGTTAATGTTTTGTACTTGTGTTTAACAAACAAATGTTTTATAAGTCACTCAGAGATAATAAATACAAAAAACGGCAGCTGTTTCACTGTGTACTATACACGGTACACAGTGAAACATTTGCGGAGGTTGTTTAAAATTGTTACTTCACTTACTAATTAGTAGCAAAATTTTATTCTTTGTTCCAAAATATTGACAAAGTATTGTTCTGTTAAGTAAATAAAGAAAATTGGTTTTGTGAGTAGTATTTTATACGAAACAATCAAAAGGGTAATTTTTGTTTCACTGTGTACTACTCTCCCCCTACCCTCCACCACGCACCGAACGAAATTTTATACAGACAGCGACATTCCTCTTGTTTTTAAGGTAGAGTTTGCAAAATTTCATCAGTATCGGAATGAAACTGTAGATTTCGTGTCTATAGGAGAAGAATGCTCCGCCATCCACCTATCACAAAATACTTTCTTAGCTGAAGTTTTCTATCTATAAACTACATTCCTGCCAAACTTCAGCTTCATAGGTGAAGTAATTTTCGAGATTTTGTGTGTAGTCAGTGAGTGAGTGAGTGTCCTTTCGCTTTTATACAGATAGAGATTAAGAAAACAATTCGCTCAATTTTTGACGCAAGAGAATTAAGGGAAAGTTGCAGATAAAAATAAATAGTAACTTGCAAATCTGTAATGCTAACTTTATTAGATACAAGGTCATGCCTGATGTGAGAGTTCTACGGCATCTACAGCGAAACTGTTGTGAGCGGTAGACTTCGTTTCATTATTTTGTGGGGAGGGGGTGTGGCAGTTACAAAACGCTTTATAAATGTCCGAAATTACATGCAAACTTTCTTGCAGGTCCCTAACTACTCCCATTTTCCAATAATTGACGCACAAATATGGCTATGATCACGCGGTGGCCTCTCATTATTAATGACGTCATATCTCCTCAGCTATGTGTCGTGCTCTTTTGTTCTTGGGTCAGGAACCTTCGTGGGCGTCGGTGAACAGATATATATATATATATATATATATATATATATATATATATATATATATATATATATATATATATTACCAGTTAACAGTTGCAAATTTGTACATGGTTATTTTTAATTATTTATTTATTTATTTTTACATGTTTCGAACCTTCAGGATCATCTTCAGAATCTAAAACAACATAGAAAATAAAATATGAATTAACTGACATTTTTTTTACAATAATTTGATTGAAACATTAACAGATTTTAAGTTTGACCCTGTTGTACATAACTGAAGGGGTTTACCTTCGTGGTTGCAACTGCAACAAGTCTCGTCTATGTTGTGATAATTACTGCGATTTATGAGGGCATTTACAATTTTTATATATTGAGTTGAGGTAGAGGTAGGCGGATGTATGGGGAGGTAAAGGTGGGGGAAGGGAGAAAATGGAGAGGTGGTGTGTTGTGCGGTAGAGGGAGGGGGTTCTGCTGTGAGATTGATTATAAGAAAGAAGCAGGTTGTTGGGTTGGGGGTGGTGGGTGGGGAAGAGAATTTAGCAAATATGGTCTTAAATGAACTTCGAGAAAATGAAAAAGTATTTTCACTTTTGTTATAATAAAAAAGTACGAACTAATTAATGGATTATGCTGCAGAACCATAAACACCGCAATAAAAATGTAATGAGATAGATAATTAAAATGTTCTTTGTTATAAAAAGCACTGCAGATTTAAATCAATGAAGTATAAAATTATAAAAGTCATACTATAAAAATGTAAACGTAAATCCCCTCATAAATCACAGTAATTATAGTAACAAAGACGAGACGTGTTGCAGCTGCATCTACGAAGGGTAAACTTCTTCAGTTATGCAGAATATGCTACACGTTAAATCTGTTAGTCTTACAATAAAATTATTGCAAAAAGTTTTCAGTTTGTACATATTTTCTTTTCTATCTTGTTTTATATTCTGTAGATGATTCTGTAGGATCGAAACACGCAAAAAACAAATAAATAAATAAAATTTAAAAAAAAGTTGCAACTGTTGACTGATAATCAGACAAAAAATCATTTCAAATATAAGGGCAGTTGCTACTATAGTACACAGCGTCTTTAAACTGCACGTTGGCATTAGCAAGAATAACATATCTGAAGAATTAATTGTAATATCTTTCACGTCTTATTGAAATTAGGACAAATTTTCGCCTGTGATTCTGCAAATATGAATACACAAGTTCGTACATTTCAATTTGCATACAAGTGTTTTTAAAAATTGGTATACCACTTACTTGCTGTGTTAATGTCTCTACTTTACATCCCACTACAGTTTTTTCCTTCTTGTCGGCTGAGATTTATTCCCGTCAAATCTTGCACCTCTTTTTTTTTTTTTTTTTTTTTTTTTTTTTTTTTTTTTTTTTTTTTTTTTTTTTTTTTTTTTTTTTTTTCTTGTCATTTCATCAGAGTTTCACTTCACCTAACTTTTTCATAGTGGGATAAAGTTTGCACCTTGCATGTTACTCGAGGGATTAACTTTATACGTGTTTTCCACTGTACCACAGGGTCACAATGTTGTTTGTGTCTGTTCAGCTGTTTTTCTTCAAAGTTGTGTTATGTGCGTTCGTGTGTGTACGTGAGTGTCTTTGTTTGTATTCAAATTTCAAATGTCTGTTAATCTAAGGGATTAACTGCTGCGTTTATCAGGCTTACAATCTACTTAAACTAACTTATGCTAAGGACAACACACACACACACCGATGCCCGAGGGAGGACTCTAACCTCCGACGCCGAGTAATCGCGCGCTCCGCAGCAAGACTCTTTAGAGCGCTAGGCCACTCCACCGCGGATCTACATTTGCAGTACCACATAAGAAGCTTTATAAATAAAAAGCAAAACGCGCCTGGTGTGTAACAGATTGACGTAACTGAAGTGCCACACGTAAATGTGGTAGAGAATTTTCTCGCTAAGTGGGGTTAACGGAACAACTGGACAGACGGCGTCAATTTGTAATCATTTAACCGTAATATTGTTTTTCTCTTGCTATTCTACTGTTCCACGTGCGTAGTCTTTACTGCAGATCTAAAAGAACAAAATGTGTGTAGCTACGTTTCATTCTTGAAAAATGTTAGTCCTTTGAGCGTCTTCAAAGTGGTGAGCCGAGGGTTGAAGAACATATTCGTACTTGCTCCCTTAAACATTTCAAAACGTTGAAAACGATGCAAGAGAAATCTAAGAGGACCGGGGTTTCACGATTGATGAAATTTCAGAAGAGACAGGAGTGAGGAGTGAGTTAGAGTTCGTGCCAGTCGATTTTGAGTGAGGATTTGAAAATGTGACGCGTTACCGCAATTTTTTTTTCACTTCGTTAGATGTTTGCAAACCCGTTGGACAAAACTGTTATGGTCATCAATCCCTAGCCTTACAAACTACTTAAACTAACTTTCACTAAGAACAAGGCACACATCCATGCCCGAGGGATAGTTCGAACCGCCGGCCGCAGTGGCCGAGCGGTCTGCGGCACGCCAGTAACTTTCTGCACGGCTACTACGGTCGGGGGTACGAAGCCCCCCTCGGGCATGGATATTTGTGCCGTGTTTACTATAAGGTAGTTGATAAGTAGTTTGTAAGTTTAGGGACTGATGACCCAATAGTTAAGTCCCATAAGCTCTACAAACATTTGCATCTTTGTAGAACTCGAACCTCCAGAGGAGGCGACCGCCCTGTCCCTAGTATGATACCTTAGACCACGAGGCAATTTCCCGAACGGCTAAAGTTTCTTTTCCTCGCCCTCTCACAGAACATAAAGAACATTTGATTCCATTTCAGCCTAGACTTGAAATCGGGATTGTTAGTGATCCAGACATTTTGTCCAAAATTATTACAGATGATGAGAGTAACTGTTACTCGCATGACCCAGAAACCAAGCAAGTGTCAAGCCATTGGCAGACTCCCAACTCACTCAGATCAAGAAAAGTGACACAAAAAGATGACGATCATTTATCTTTTTTATGTACGTGACTTCTTCTGCGCAGGGTATTTGTTTCCACTGGCCAGACAAGCTGAGCTTTTATTTGGGACTTTTAAGACCTTTGTGACTGGATATGAGGCGGTCATATCCGGAACTTCGGCATTAAGACACCGCCCCTGCACACACTGGCCGGCCGCGGTGGCCGAGGTGACTGAGGCGCTCCAGTCACGGTCAGCACGGCCACTACGGTCGGGGGTTCGAATCCCCCCTCGGGCATGGATATTTGTGCCGTCCTAGTTCGTAAGTAGTTCATAAGTAGTTTGTAAGTTTAGGGACTGATGACCCCGTAGTTAAGTCCCATAAGCTTAACAAACATTTTTGCACACACGGCATCCTCGTTATTTTCCCTCGCAAGCCTGGTCTGTCGTTCCCATCCTCCGTACACATCAGGCATAGTCCTGTGTTTCTTTTTCCTGTTCCCAGGTAAAAAGAAGGTAAAAGAAACGCGTTTTGACCATGTGATAGCAATAATAACAGTTTCGCAAAGGGTTTCGCCAATTAAAAACAAAATCACGGCCCTAGACTTACGAACTACTTAAACTAAGGACAAAACACACACACACATATGCCCGAGGAAGGACTCGAACCTCTGACGGGAGTGGCCGCACAATCCGTAACATGGCGCCCCAGACCGCACACTCATTAGCACGCGACTCGCAAAGTTGCAGAGGCGCTTGAAACAGTGGGAAAAAATACTGGACAAGTGCGTGACATCTAATGGAGACTACCTGAAGACGACGGAAGGAATTTTATAAAAGGAAAAAAAAGTAATATATATTTATAATTCCAGGGTTGAAACTTAAATAGCGACAAATATTTATTAATATCCCACAAAAAGGCGTTACATGTTTGCACATGTTACTGTTCTTCAAAGTAGCCAACATCCTTCTGTAGAACCCACTGCCAGCGATGTGGAAGGCGTTGTTGTTGTTGTTGTTGTCGTTGTGGTCTTCAGTCCGTAGACTGATTTGATGCAGCTCTCCACGCTACCCTGTCCTGTGCAAACCTCTTCATCTGAGAATACGTATGGCAACCTACATCCTTTTGAATCTGCTCACTGTATTCGACCCTCGGTCTCCGATTTTTACCCCACATACTTCCATCTAATGCTAAGTTGACGATTCCTTGATGTCTCAGAATGTGTCCAACCAATCTATCCCTTCTCTTAGTCAGGATATGACAGAAACTCCTTTTCTCCCCAATTCTGTTGAGCACCTCCTCATTAGTTACGTGATCTACCCATCTAATATTCATCATTCGTCTGTAGCACCACATTTCAAAAGCAATGTACAATGTACAATGCTACACTCCAGACAAATGCTTTCAGAAAGTATTTCCTAACATTTATATTAATATTGGATGTTAACAAATTTCGCTTTTCCAGGGACGCTTTTCTTCCCATAGCCATTCTGCATTTTATATCTTCTTTACTTCGTGCATCAGAAGTTATCTTGCTACCCAAATTACAAAACTCATCTACTACTTTTATCGTCTCATTATCTAATCTAATTCCTTTAGCATCGCCTGATTTTCTGACGCTACATTCTATTACCCTCGTTTTACACTTCTTAATGTTCATCTTATATCTTCCTTTCAAGACACTGTCCACTTTATGGAAGGCGTAGTATACCGTTACCAAAGCCTGTTCTGTTGATGGTGCGAATGGAGCGGTCTACTGTCTCTCGAACCTCTGGAACAATTTTGAATCGTCTGGCGTCGCTGTCCACTAACGCGGCAACAGTACGTAATTCTTCTTCAGAGACACTCTGACGACCTACCCGATGCATGTCTGCCACAGTTTGCCCATCTTCGGTTGAAGGCTTTTAACCAACGTGCCGCTGTTCTGTACGCCAATGCCGATTCCCTGCACGCCTCCTGAAGATCTTGATGACACTGCCATCCTGTACGACCTCTGGCACATTCAATCTTGATCCAAATCCGTTGTTACTGGTACGAAAACTTTGTGACACTGTTACGCTAGACCGCTCGCTCACAAGTGACTGTTTTTCCCTCGACTGTGGGCAAGCCGGTGACGTGGGACGGGCGAGTCCATTTGCTTGAAGGTAAGGTAGATATGTCAACAACATGTGCCATTAGCGACAATAGCAGATTCCATTGTATAGTGTCTCCACAGCAGTGTTGCCACTATTTAAGTTGCAGCGCTCTTGTAATGAATAGTGCTCCTGTTTATCGATAGAACTAATCAAATATTCTTCAGACACAGCGGGGGCCTACAGTTGTCAAATTAAATTTTGTACAAGAAATGTATTCGCAATTGCGATTATAAATCATCATGAATTTGTGAAGGACGTTTGCTAAGTTCAATCCATAAACAAGGACACTGCACTCTGTAATAAATCAGTCCCAGCAAGGCTGGTGACTAATATAGTAAACGACTCTTCCTGTGCAGGTATTATATTATAGTATGTACGAGCATTCATTGCCAGTAGGCAATGTGTAGCGTATGGAAGTTTGTGTCGATTTGGAAGATATGAGTGGATGGCGTAATGGTAACGCGACCTCTCGTGAAAAGCGGAAAATCCGGGTTCGAGTCCCTGTCCGGTATAAATTTTCAGATGACCGTATTTCATTATACAGCTCATGCTGATTCATATTCGCAATTGCGAACAAATTTCCTAAGAAAGGTTCGAAAGAGGATAATGCCAAGATCGCTAATACATAATTTTATTCCGACGACCTGTTTCAATGGTCTCTGCCATCATCTTCTGGTCTATAAATGTCCACAAAGTCTTCCTCTGTTGAAAAGGACACAACGGAATCTAAAACGTGCATGTCATTATTACAAAACGAGTATATACATCAATTACATGGACAAACTAACTGTTTCGACCAGTGTGCAACTGTATAAAAAATATTGACTCTATAAATGACTGTACCATGACTGAAAAATCTTAAATTGACATCCTCTTACTCTGATCTGCTATGACAAATGCTTTTCTCGATTCGAGACCTTTTATTAGATACTAGCTGAAAACCCAGCGTTGCCCGGGTATTTATTTTTTTTATTCCTGCCATTTTTAGGTATATATTCATTTGTATAAGGGCTGTATGCTTGTAAAATCTCTTGGGAATAAAGTTAGTAGTAAAGAAGTAATAGGTTAAAACTTGGTGCGGGAAGGGGTGGTTTTCCATGAACATTACTGTTTACTGTTTACTGTGATACAATTTAGAAGGTACACTCATCTATATGCGTGTATACTATCTGTAAAATATCCTGCGGCTCCAATTTGTAGTGTAGAAATTATAAATTGTAACGCCATACCAAATGCCGTAGTTTTAGTTCTTAAACAGCAGAAAAGTAGTAAGCGAGAAACTTTTTTCTTTCACAATTTTATTGTGGTAGTCAGCGAGAAAAAGTTTAATAAAGGTTTGAAATTATGTTTAAAGTTTGTTGCAAGTCGCTAAGTACTTTCTCACATGTTTTATTTGCAAAGTCTCGTCGCATTATGTGGCAGTTTCTTGGAACTATATTGTTTATGGCGTTGAATACTGCTTACCGGTGTGGAATCCGTACCAAGTGAGGTTGATAGAGGAAGTAGAAAAGATCCAATGGAGAGCAGCGCACTTCGTTACAGGATCATTTGGTAATCGTGAAAGCATTACGGATGTGATCGATAAACTCCAGTGGAAGACTCTGCTGGAGAGACGCTCTATCGCTCGGTACGGGCTTTTGTCGAAGTTTCGGCAACATACCTTTACCGAGGAGTCTAGTAGTATATTGCTCTCTCCTACATACATCTCGCGTAGAGATCATGAAGATAAAATCAAAGAGATTAGAGCCCACACAGAGGCATACCGACGATCTTTCTTTCGGCGAACAAAATTCGGGACTGGAATAGGAAGGAGAACCGATAGTGGTACTCAAGGTATCCTCCGCCATACACCCCCTCGTGTCGCTTGCAGAGTATGAATGTAGATGTAGAAATCTCCTGAACCATGTGTCGTATGTGATTCTTAATCTTGCGGCAATTGTTACCTCACGGTTAGGAATGTGTGTACCAAATTTGGTTGAAATCGGTCCTGTGGTTTAGGAGAAAATGAGCAACATTGTCGCTTGATGCAGCAGTTTTTCCGCGCATCTCATTGTTTATGACGTCATATCTTATGAACTATGTATCGTACGTGATTCTTACACTTACGGCGACCGTCCTTATGGATTGAACCTTACATGTACAAAATTTCATAAAGATCGGAACGTCGGCCGCGGTGGCCGCGGGGACTGAGGCGCTTCAGTCACGGTCTGCACGGCCACTACGGTCGGGGGTTCGAATCCCCCCTCGGGCTTGGATATTTGTGCCGTCCTTAGTCTTAGTTAGTTCATAAGTAGTTTGTAAGTTTAGGGATTGATGACCCCGTAGTTAAGTCCCATAGACTATACAAACATTTGAACATTTGAAAGATCGGAACAAAACTGTAGATTTGTATGGAACACGTACATACAAACCCACAAACACACTCTATATATTAGAGCAAGGTAGTGCTTGAGGTATTGATCAGTAAATGTAATCTTTACTGTGTCCAGCATATTCACTGTTTCAACAATAAATGTTGAGCAGCTATGTATTTCCTGCAGAGCTCTTTAGTGAGAGTGTTGACAGCTTGGTTGTGCCCTCCACAGTGTCTCTGGTGGGCTCTCGCACGCACGGCCGGCTGCAGATGTTCACGCGCTTCATGCTGACGGTCGAGCCCAAGGACCCTCGCGCCGACGCGTCGCCGCGCCGCGTGGGCAGCTTCCAGCTGTTCGGCGACTCGCTCACCACCTTCAACGACCAGTGCGTCAACACCATCTCGGAGGCCGACGACCTGCCCAAGACCGAGGTGCAGGTCATGTGGAACGCGCCGCCCAAGGGCTCAGGCTGCGTCATCTTCCGGTGAGTCACGCTCATGTCCAATGCGCTACCCGAAGCTCAATAAGACGGCACCATTGGCACCACCTTCTTGTATTAAGATATTCCTCACAGTGAGGCAATTTGTCGGTGTTTCGCAGAACGTGGTCAACCGCAGACAGACCCGTAACCGCACACGATGTCCACCCATTTCTCTACACATTTCGTTGAGGATGTGAAAATCAGAAGGTGAAATATCCTGGCTGTACAGAGGGTGTTGAAGTGTTTCCCAACGAAATTACTGAAGCCTAACCATCGTCCAATTGGCAGTCTGTTTGGCAGAAGATCATACCCAAGGCTGGTTAGTGCGTCACCTAGTGAGCTGTCTAGTTTAGTCTGGTGTCTGCATATATCTCGCTGCATGAGGCTCATCAGTCTTATACTACGGTCAGTGACATAATATTTACGTTCCTAATATCTCGAAATCCCTGGACTAACGTACAATGATGTCTCCAGTACAGCAGGGACTGACGACAGCGCATCTCTTCTTCCCAATCAACGAAGGCAATAAGACATGGCTACGAAGTCTTCCGTATCGGAACCCTTGCATAAATAGTTCTCGGTTTAGTTACCGCATCAAATTAGAGCCGCGGTGGAGTGGCCGAGCGTTCTATAGCGTCTTACTGCGGAGTGTGCTGTTACTTACCGTTGGAGGTTCGAATCCTCCCTCGGGCGTAGGTGACTGTGTTGTCCTTAGGTTAGTTTAACTTATTTTAAGTTGTTTATAAGTCTAGGGACTAATAACCATAGTAGTTTATTCTCTTAGATGTACAAACACTTAAACATTTGCATTAAATTCACATAAAATCCCGAGCGTTAGATAATAACCTTCATCACATGCTTCATGACTGCTTCACATGCAGAAGTTTTGACTTTGGCTACCGCATTTGCGGTAGTGTGGTTACAACTGAGGTGGTTAGCTGCAGAGGATGTAATTAGGCTGCCCTACTGGAGTACAGATGCCACTCTGTTCTGAGAAGGTTCATCCGCCTTGATGACCATTGGAATTCTGCTTTGAAATGACTGGTCATCTAAAAAAATGGGGATATCTGGATACACAGAACATGAGAGCAATTGTACGAAAATTTTGAACCTATATCGAGCGAGATACGGAATAGGAGGTTATGATTTGTTGGGCACATCATGAGGATGGACGATGACAGGTTGACTAAGAAGATACGGTATGCAACATGTCATACGGCGAGCAACTGGGTGAAGGAAGTCGAAGATGACTGGAAGACTGTAGGAATAAAAGAAAGAAATCTGCAGGCACTGGTGCAGGACAGGGAGAAGTGTAAACGGTTGGTGGACGGTCACAGGTGGTCGGACACCAAAATCAAAGTCGTCATAACAGAACAGGAAAGAAACAGAAGAAACGAGGGAACGAAGAGGTATTGGAAAGAAAGAAGACGTGCTAAACAAGCCACACGTGATCCTGATGGGCCTAATGAAGCAGTAGAAGAATAACCTTCATCACCATCATAAGAGCCTAAATATTGCAATTTCATATTATTATTGTCATTTTCATTCTTCACTCTAAGGAGTGTAGTGAGCTGTATGAGATCTGGCCCATTAAGAGTCGCGATTCTATTTAGCCAATTACTAGACAAGCTGTCAGTGGGCCAAACGAGGATCCCAATTGGGAATAAGTGTGAAGTGCTTACCAGTTGTGGTACATGCCTTACAACCAAGGGAACCTCCCGGAAACCTCGATCAGAACTAGAGGATCGTAACCATTTTATTTCTGGGACATTGTACTTCTTTCAGAACGTTGCTCCATTCGAAAATTAATTATCGGGACATGGCGAATGCAGTCACGACAACCAAAAAATTGCCGCGCTGGAATGGCCGTGCTGTTTGGAGCGTCCACATTATGGAACATGCGTGCGACCACTTGCGTCGGGCATGGGTATGGGTGTATTGTCCGTAGCACACATTAGTTTAAATAGTTTGTACGTCTAGGATCGATGACCTCAGCAGTTTGGTCACTTAAGCATTTCATCCAAAAAATGGGGGGCCGAAGTTACTCGCATTACTGGCACTCGCAGAAATCAACTCGGCCGAATTGCAATAGAAGAACCTCTCCCTGGAGTACCGCCTTCAAGAAGACGGCATCCTCTGCGTCATCCCAAGTCGCGGACTGCAGAGGCACTCCCGTCGGAGGATCGTGTCCTCCATCGTGGTGTGTGTGTGTGTGTGTGTGTGTGTGTGTGTGTGTATGTTGTCCTTAGCATAAGTTAAAGATAGTTTAATGAGTCTGTAAATCTATCGGCCGATGACTTTAGCAGTTTGGTCCCTTAGGTTTACATTTGAACATTTTGAATATACGCCCTCCTAAACTGGTGGGACTTCCGCTTTCATATCCAGACGACGGTTTCAGGTTGCGGTAAAAACGGGGCGTTCCGTGATAGCACTCTCTTAGTCCATAGATTTTGTTTGCGAGCGCCGTACATCTTACTGCTATGGGCTCAGAGGGCGCTACCTCCTAACGCCTCGTTTCCACTGTGACGTAATCCAGTCAACCAGAAACTGTCCTCTGGTTATAAAATTGGGATCCTCACCAGTTCTTGACAGTTAGTGTTACCGCTGACGACGGTGATAGACGTATCTGTAAGGTTGGGTGAGGAGTAGAGTAAAGGGTGGTATGTGCGGGCACTGGCCTCCTGGTGAAAACCAGGCAAGGTTTTTTTATTAATTTCAGAATTCTCGCTTGTTTCTCGAAATAATTGTTTTTAATTATGCTGTGCTGCCAATGGCCGTGTCGCAGCGGAAACACCGGTTCCCGCTAGATCATCAAAGTTGAGCACATTGGGTTTGGCTACGCTTAGACGGTTCTCCGTCCGGGTGTGTCCAGCGCTGTGAGCATGCGGGCTGCACTCACCCTTTTGAGGCCAACTGAGGAGCTACTTGATTAAGAAGTAGCGGCTCCGGGCACGAAGACTGACATAACGGCCGGGAGTGCGGGGCGGTGACCATGTCCTCCTGCGTACCGCATCCGGTGACGCCTTCGAGCGAAGGAGAACACGTCGGCCGGCTGGTACCAGTTGGGGCTTTCGAGGGCGGTACAACGGTGTTTAGAGTTTACGGTTTTTCCTCACCATCAGATTTAGGTACTGCTGAATGCGAGGGCTTCATTAACCATTACATTGCTTGGTTGTCAGGTATTCACAAAAAATTCTTTTCTCTGTCGCTTTCTCTTACGGCTTGTAATGCAATACAGGAAGACACAGTTCCCAAACTCGACAAACATTTTTGCTGTATACATGTCCAACACCCGTCTCCAGTTCCCTCAAGAACAACCCTGCCACCTTCCGCATTTCACCATCATTGCAGTAGTGCATTTATCTCACCTGTGTAGTATTGCTCAGATTTAATTTAGTTTTATCCAGTAGAATGATTGTAGTAGCATATGAAGAACGCAGTCATGATAAACTCAGAGTCTACTGTAGATGTGGGCGCCAATGCAAATACCAGATACTGCACTGAAGTGGAGGAAAATGGTGAAATAAGGTGGTGCCTTGTCCATTTTACACTTTATTGTTTTGAAACTACTTGGGACAACCTAGTTCGACATTTGGCTTTTGTCTGTTGGTTATGCTGATCAGTTTAATGGTTATTTTCGAAAGTTTCATTACATCAATATTCTTATAAATTTTATTGTATAAAATGATATACTTTGATTGGACTAACGAAATAACATTACCAATACAGAATACAGGTATCTACATTCTCGAAAATATTGAGTGAATAACTATCAAACGTTGTGGTTACAATAAACTATATATAATCCTGTCACATTTATTTCTGGGGCACAATAAGTTGTTACACACGATGACTTATACAGATTGTTTAAGGAAAATGGCCACTATTCAGCAACATGACAAGAACGATCATTCTAAGCAAAACAGTATAGGAAACCGTTCTCTGAAACCCATACCTTAACTTTAATAACTTTGATATCAATATGTAGAAAACCATCTATATCGCTAAAATTGTCTTTATTTGTTACGACGTTTCAGCAACTGCCATCATCAGATCTAAAAAATCTCTGAACTCACGAACCTAATTTCAGTGTCAGTGATAAAATCATTGCATAGTACGGCGTCAACTTGTATTCTGACGCACCTAGTTTTCACTTGCTTCGCAAGTTTAGGAATTTGTAGATCTGATGGTGGCAGATGCCGAAACGCCATAACAAATAAAGACCGTTTAAGTGATCCACTCCGTTTTATGCACATTCACAAATAAATGAAGATTCGTTTCCTTCATAAAAGAGATTTCTGATATATGTGAGTTTTCGATCACCGCATATTTGTAGGAAGTTACTTGAATATCTCTAACGAGCGAAATGGCGATGTGGTAAGAATACTGGATTCGCATTCGGGAGGACGGCGGTTCAAACCCTCCTCCGGCTATCCTGATTTAGGTTTTCCGTGATTTCCGTAAATCCTCCAGGCAAATACCGGGATAATTCCTTTTAAATGTCACGACACGGTCGCTTTCCTTCGGCGTCCCTGACAAAACTACCCAAGCATTTGCTCCTTCTGAAATGATCTCGATGGTGACGAGGCGTTAAATCCTAAGCTCCCTTCCTGCCTTCATTTGAAAACTTGTTCAAGTTGGTGAAACATCTCTGTTCCTTCCACTAAACAAATGGTCGTAGTTCTTAAAGGTGACCGAACGCTCTAAGGTTCCTTGCTGCGGAATGTGTGGCTGCTCCCCACCAGAGATTCGAGTCCTCCCTCTGGAATGTGTGTGTGTGTGTTGTCCTTATCATAAGTTAGTTTGTAAGTCTAGGGACTGATGAATACTATTTGGTCCCATAACGTTACGAACATTTGAACATTTCGTTCTTAAGCTATGTATTGTGGCATACCTCGTTGCCTTCTTTCCTCTTTTATTTTCCCGAAGTTGACTAAATGTCTGGTAGTTACAGGCAACGTCGATCTCCGTAATTTTAACTGTACTTTTGGTGTCTTTATTGGCTGGTTGGTTGGGTCAAGGGGACCAAACTGCTAAGGCCATCAGTATTCCCGTGGAGAGAAAGAGTGAGAATGAGTGAGGATAGGATATGAAAGGAGGGGAAGAGAAAGGAAATGAAATGCAGTCCAGGGAGGAAAGAAGAAATAAACACTGGATTTATTACAATTTTTATCGAACGTAGTGAATAACATGCGAGTTAGATTGATCCAACATCATTTGAAAATAGTCACAGGGTTTCACCTCTTTTATCAATATCAAAATAAATATTAATTTACCGTTACCATGTCTTCTTTATCTGCTTTTAAGAGAGTAGTTCAGGGCAAAACAAAAATTGTTACTATCCGACTAGCAGTATCATTTCTCTTGACACGAGAAACTGTTTAAATGTCTATACGAAATCCTGACCGACTTCGAAATATCTGTTTTAAAGTCACTTCCATCATCATCATAATCATCATTAGAGACTTATCATGCCTTTCAGCTTTCCGTCTGGTGCATTATCCCCCTAATAAAACCCCTCCATGATCCCCTATTCAATTCTAACATTGATATTTCGTCAGATGTTAAGCCTTTTATTTCAAAATCATTCTAAACCGAATCCAAGTACTTTCTCATTGGTCTACCTCCACTCCTTTTACCCTCTACTGCCGAACGCATGAGCCTCTAAGGGTACCTTGCTTCTCCCATTCGTGTAACACGATCCCAGCATCTCACCCTGTTCGCTGCAACTGCTTGATATTCACTCAAAATTTTTCTTTTATTTCCTCGTTATGATCACCCTCCTGCCTTTGTTCCCATCTATTAGTACCTGCAATCAACCTTGCTACTTTCGTATCTGTAACCTCAACCATATTAATAATGTAACCTGTATCCATCCAGCTTTCACTCCCATAGAACAAAGTTGGTCGAAAGACACAGCGGTGCACTGCTGACTTCCTTCTTGCAGAACAGAGTAGATTGTAGCTGAGCATCACTGCATTAGCCTTGCTGCGCCTTGATTCAAGTTCTTTCACTATGTTGCCATCCTGTGAGCACATACAACATAAGTACTTGAAACCGTACACCTGTTCATTGTTCCTCCTATTTGGCACTCACTCTGTTTAAATCTCTTTCCCACAGACATTACTTTCGTTTTCGAGATGCTGGTCTTCATACCATTACCCTTATCCGAAATACTGGATTGTAACCTTTCAATCCAATCTGTCTTTATAGCTCGAAATTAAATGAATCGTTAAAGTATTTTAGAGGCGAAACTTCCTGGCAGATTAAAATTGTGTGCCAGACCGGGACTCGAACCTGAGACCTTTGCCTTTCGCAAAATCAAATGTTTGTAAATCTATCGGACCAAACTGCGTGATCATCAGTCCGTAGCTTACAAACTACTTAAACTAAGTTAAACTAACCTAAGGACAAACACACACACCCATGCCCCCGGGAGGACTAGAATCTCCTACGGCGAGCGCACTCTCCGCAACAGAGTGAAAAGTTTTATTCTCTTTTAGAGGCCTTTTTCACTGATGACTTTTTCTTGTTTTGCTCCGTACAACCTCCTCTTAAGATATGTGAAGCAACGAGCTTGAAGTAGAAGAGATTTGTTCTATAGTCTCAAACATGTTCTCATAGCTATTAAGGTTCTTATTTTAGAGACCATGTCTGCTACAGCTTTTTTCTCCTGTGAATGATCTTTCCCCGGTCACGTCCCCTAATACTGGTCATTTCTTCTGAGATATATTGCATAATAAATGGTACTTACCCACTCAGTTTCTTCGTGTGCCCATGACTTCTGTGATTTCATTGCCAAGTTGTACAATTTGCTATTACTGTAGTGTGACGTTTGTGGCCGCAGGGCGATGGTGTTTGAGAACCCGGACAACTGGTACGCGGACGACGGCAGCCTGAGCCGGCAGCTGTGCGAGCTGCCCTCCCAGGACGAGTCCAAGAAGGAGGACGACGACTTCGAGTGCTGCGCCTGCGACGAGGCCAAGTACAAGGTACGACTGCTCCACCACTCCAGAAGCCAAATCGAAATCGTTCTCGCCGCAGTGCACGCCAAAGATGATTGACACAAACTCATTTAAATGCAAGAATTACATATATTTTTTTAAGGATTGTCATCTTAGTAGGTGTGTTGTCTCCCTTCTAGTACCCCACTGTTCTTTCTAGTAGGCCATCAGCACTGCAACTTGTATTATTTTGCACCATACATCTTATTATACCCTTTCAGCGATTTGTAAACTTTAATTAAAAACTGAACTCCTATATAAGGTCTACCATTTGTACTATTATTTTTAAAAAATGTAGTATATAATTGTAATTTAACCCATACATAGAACATGGGTTTCATATCTTAGACTAAAATTATGTGACAATTTGTTTTTATGCAATAACTGACTTCTGTGGCCGGCCGCGGTAGCCGAGGGTACTGAGGCGCTTCAGTCACGGTCTGCACGGCCACTACGGTCGGGGGGTTCGAATCCCTCGGGCATGGATATTTGTGCCGTTCTTAGTTGTAGGTACTTCATAAGTAGTTTGTAAGTTTAGGGGCTGATGACCCCTTAGTTAAGTCCCTTAAGCTTAACAAACATTTGAACATTTTTTTGACTTCTGTGAAACCAGCTATGGTGCTGCCACCTTGCGCCAAAATGTAAACTAGAATCTTCAGAGCTGTCAGTATTTTGTAAGCTGTCATGTTTTTAACTCGCGTAGTGACTAAGTGCAATGTTGCACTTGTTATTTTATACCCAATTTTTTTAACACACATTCGGATCTAGGTAGGTTAAGTGCCTCTTAATCCCAAATATATGTTATTTTTTTATGTTTTTACGTTATTTCTTGCATGTCTTTAATATTTTTGACAGATGACCAGATTATATATGTGACCAGATGATGGTGACAGTGCACCGAAACCGGTCGTCATTTAATAAATTGTTAAGTGTGCGATATTGGCTTGCCATTTTGAAAACTATAAAAAGATGTTTATGTTGAAAACAGTCTAAGTCGCAGAAATTTATTTATTCCATCGGTTTCGACTTCATCTTAGCTCATCTTCAGAAACATCTGGCTGGTGCTGACTTCTCCAAGGCTGCCGTGGCTGCACGTTGTCAGCTGCTAACCCTGCGATCTAGACTGTTTTCAACATAAGTATCTCTAAAGAAGAGCGCTGTTCCTCCTTTGACAATGTTGTCCAAATAGTCTTCTAATATATAATGTTGAGTGTCCGTATGTTTGTGTGTACGTGTTGCATACAAATCTACAGTTTTGTTCCAATCCTCATGAAATTTTGCACACGTAAGCTTCAATTCATGACGACGGTCGCCGTAAGTGTAAGAATGACGTACAACATATAGTTCACGAGATATGACGTCATAAACAATGAGATGCGCGGAAAACTGCTGGAGGCGCTCCAGTCACGGTCCGCACAGCCACTGCGGTCGGAGGTTCGAATCCCCCCTCGGCCGTCCTTAGTATTAGCTAGCTCATAAGTAGTTTGTAACTTTAGGGACTTATGACCCCGTAGTTAAGTCCCATAAGCTATACAAACATTTGAACATTTTTGAAAACTGCTGCATTAAGAGACAATACTGCTCATTTTCTCCTAAACCACTAGACCGATTTCTACCAAATTTGGTACACATATTCCTTACAATTGCTGTAGACCTACGAACAACATACGACACATGGTTCAGGAGATATAACGACACAAACAATAAGAGTTACAAGAAACTGCACATAATGCGATGAAACTTTATAAATACACTATACGAGAATGACAGTACTTGGAGACTTGCAACAAACTTTAAAGATAATTTCAAACCTTTATTAAACTTTTTCTCACTAAGAACCACATCAAAATACTGCAAGCAATAAAGTTTATCGCTTACTATTTTTCCGCTGTTCGTGGACTAAAACTAGGGCATTCAGTATGACGTTACAATTTATAATTTCCAGAATACAAATAGTAGCAGCAGGAAATTTTACAGACAGTATACGCACATACAGCTGCATGTACCTTCGAAATTGTATCACAATACGACACGTAGTTCATGAGATATGAGCACGTAAACATTAACGTTTATGGAAAATCGCCCCATCACGCATCAAGTTTTAATCTATTCACAACAGATTTTACAGACATAAAGCACTTATAGAAATGAATACATACTTTTAATTATACAATTGTACAACATATGACTTAATGACTATGAGATGGTACGCATTTTATATGTTATTTGTATTTTGATTACTATCTTTATTTGTTTGGATACTGTACTTACAATTTTGTACATTATGCGAGACAGCCTTATTTTTTATCTATTCTCCGATAAATATAGCATGTTTTTAGAAAAAAGGAGATGGACCTAGAGAGAAGAGATAGGAGAAGTACTAACTCAAGGCAGGAATAAATCAATAAATACCTGGGCAAAGCCAGGTTTTCAGCGAGTCTTCTAATATATAAAGCAGTGTCCGTACGTTTGTGTGTGTACCTACTGCATACAAATCTACAGTTTACTTCCAATGTTTATGAAATTTTTCACACGTAAGCTTCAATCCATTAGGACGGTCGCCATAAGTGTAAGAATGACGTACAACACATGTTCGCGAGATATGACGTCATAAACAATGAGATGCGCGGAAACTGCTTCATTAAGCGACATTGCTGCTAATTTTCTCCTAAACCACTGGACCGATTTCAACCAAATTTGGTACAAATGTTCAAATGTTTGTAAAGCTTATGGGACTTAACTGCGGGGTCATCAGTCCATAAACTTACAAACTCCTTATGAACTACTTACAAACTAGGACGGCACAAATATCCATGCCTGAGGGGGGATTCGAACCCCCGACCGTAGTGGCCGTGCAGACCGTGACTGAAGCGCCTCAGTCCCCTCGGCCACCGCGGCCGGAAAAAAATTTGGTACACACATTCCTTGTCGTGAGATACCAATTGGTGAAGGTTTAAGAATCACTTACGACACATGGTTAAGAAGAAGGATTTGCAAAAATAAAATGTCACATAATGCGACGAGACTTTATAAATACGCTATATGAGAATGAGAGTACTTAGCGACTTATAACCAACTTTAAACATAATTTCAAAACTTAATTGACAACCATAGCAAAATTATGAAAGGAAAAAGGTTTCTCGCTTACTACTTTTCCGCTGTTCGTGGACTAAAACTACAACATTCGGTACGACATTACAATTTATAATTTGTACACTAAAAATTGTTGCCGCAGGACATGTTACACACAGTATACACGAATATAGTTGAGTGTACCTTCTAAATTGTATCACAGTACGACACGTAGTTCATGAGATATGAGCACATAAACAGTAACGTACATGGAAAACCGCCCCATCACGCACCAAGTTTTAATCTATTACTTCTTTACTACTAATTGTATTGCCAAGAGATTTTACAGGCATACGGCTCTTATACAAATCAATATATACCTGAAAAATGGCAGGAATAAATAAGTATATACCCGCGCAACGCCGGGTTTTCGGGTACTTAATGCATATCTTGGTTTCCGCCGTGTTTGGTGCACGCTCAGAATCTAGCTACATCATACGGAATGTGCTACTCATCATGCTTTGCGACCGCAGCGCTCTCCTTCGGTAGTGTTCGCCTCTGTAGCTCAGCGGCAGCGTCACTGACTACCCCGCAGGAGGCCCGGGTTCGATTCCCGGCAGGGGACTGGGTGTTGTGTGTTGTCCAAATCATCTAATCATCATTGGCACGTAAGTCACCCACGCGGCGTCAAATAAAAAAAAAAAAAAAAAAAAAAAAAAAAAAAAAAAGACTTACACTAAGGTGGCTGAATAATCCCGCAAGGGATCTCCCGGCCAAGAAAGCCATACGCTCATTTCCATTGGTAGTTAGTTGTAGGCTGTATCTGGCGCACAAGCTACATAGTTTGTTTACGAACATGGTCAAAGGTAGAATTACTATGTGCAGTATCCGTCTGTAGTACCTGCCTTTAAATTCAACATCCATCAACATGATACAATTCAAACGGAAAAGTTCCATGTTCAGTCAGTAAAACATCAGCTTTTAAAACTTAAAACTTCAGTGACAAAAATGTGTTATAATTTTACAGTCAAATTTTGAGAAAGAGTTTCGTTGTGAAAAGTATTGTAGGCCTCTCGCATTGAAGTCCTCGTTAAATTTCGAACTTCTGTGAAGGAACGCCAATCCTGGGTATTTTGTGGTCTTTTAAATTTAGCATGCTTTTTTTTTTTTTTTTTTTGCAACAGTGTCCTGACCACTTTTGTGTACCAACGGGGATCACCTCCTCCTTTTATTAAATTATTTGGTACAAAACTGCCAATTGCTTTATATACTAATTCTTTGAATTGGAGCCACATCTGGTCTACACTTACGTTTAGTGCTTGAATTGTACATGAGGTCTAAACTGCTGCACGGTTTGGTTGCAGATGGTGTTCGAGGGCATCTGGTCCAACAAGACGCACCCTAAGGACTTCCCGTTCTCGCTGTGGCTGACGCACTTCAGCGACGTCATCGGCGCGACGCACGAGCGCAACTTTTCCTTCTGGGGGGAGGGCCAGATCGCCTCCGACGGGCTGATGCAGGTCGCCGAGTGGGGATCAGTCCGCGGCATGGAGGCCGAGCTGCGCGCCAAGGTGAGCCCACGTCTCACCCTGAACAAATTCTGGTACTAATGCTGCTGTGGTATAGTACAGCTGTAGACTAATGGCGCTTCTCCCAACAGAGCAAGCACCTGCGGACGCTGATCAAGGCGGCCGGGCTGTGGTACCCCAGGGTCAACTCCAACAGCAGCGCCAACTTCAGGGTGGACCGCCGACATCCGCTCGTCTCGCTGGTGTCCATGCTGGGTAAGGCAGCCGGACACCTGGCCCTAGCCTTAAATACGAGTACACTCGCTGACGAATTATAGGCAAAGCAATTACTACACTGGTTTCTACGAGGGGAGTTGGTAATTAAGTTTCCCCTGTTGACTGTGGGCAGAGATCAGAATGAAAGGAAAAAAATATATATAAGACACAGAATGAAACTTTCACTCTGCAGCGGAGTGTGCGCTGATATGAAACTTCCTGGCAGATTAAAATTGTGTGCCGGAACCGAGACTCGAACCTGGGACCTTTGCCTTTCGCGGGCAAGCGCTCTACCACTGAGCTACCCCGACACGACTCACGATGCCGCCTCACAACTTTACTTCCGCCAGTACCTCGCCTCCTACTTTCCAAACTTCACAGAAGCTCTCCTGCGAACCATGCAAGACTAGCACTCCTCGCTTGCCCGCGAAAGGCAAAGGTCCCAAGTTCGAATCCCGGCTCCGGCACACAATTTTAATCTGCCAGGAAGTTTCATATAAGACACATCTTTATTTTTCTACTCAATTTCCTATTACATTGAGTCATTTGTCAAACCCCTTTATAAGCTTCAAAAAGCCGCCTAGGGAAAAAAAATCAGGATGTTGCATATTGAAGAATCATTAAACGGCTATGGGCGAAAGACGACACAGCAGAACGCGCACGTACAAGACACCAATACAGCATTGGGTAGTGGTGGACAATGAATATGGCAATGACTTTCTGTGTGGATTGTGACGGGGGATGAAACTTGGGGCCACCACTACACGCCCGAATCGATGGAAACATCCGTCATCACGTGTCCAAAAGAAGTTCAAGAGCACCCCGTCTGCAGGTAAAGTGCTACTCACCGTTTTCTGGGACGCAATGCTTCTTACGTACGCAGCGCCCTGAACTTTTCCTGAAAGGCTTTTTGAAGCTTATAAAGGGGTATGACAAATGTCTCAATGTATCGGTACTTGGAAATTATGTAGAAAAAATAAAGATATGCCTCATTCTACTTTTTTCCTTTCATACACAACTCTGACAACGGTCGACCGAGGAAACTTATTTTCCAACTTCCCGTCGTAAATAAGTCTATTGTATCTGAAGATGTGCTTTTAGTCTTAGAATTAAGTATGACCAATGATAAAATGGTACTGTTTAGGTTTTACAGTGATAAATGGAATGGTCCCGGGTTTGTTTTACTCACGGAAAACCTGAACGAACCTACTTGTGAAGATACACGTCAATATCCCATGAAAGTCTACTTACACACACTTGAAAAATCGCTGCAAATTAAGAAATATAGAGACATTCTAACTAATGACACCACACAGATAGGTATTGATGTAACGAAACACCAAGGAATTGACGAGTTTTGGTGCCAGTGGGCACTGAATTAATTGGGGAAGTTGAAAATTTCTGCCCAGCCGGGATTAGAACCCGGCTACTTGTGCTCTAAACAGTCGAGCTGACCAGTATGTCACTGCAGACACAGCGATCATCACGGCCGCGCAGACTACCCTAGCACGCCTCCAATCTGACGCAAATTGTAAACTGATCCACACACTATCAACTAGTACCCCTGGATATTGTTACTCATTACTCGCGGCATTTCATTGAATCCCGTAAGAGTTCGGGTCTAGAGGGTATCAATGTCCTTCAAATTATATATTTGATATTCTTATGTCTGTTTTTAACATGTCCGAAACAACAGATAACAACACATGTAAAAGTGTTACATCATCACGATTTTATGGGTTCATGGCCCTTTTAAAAAATGGAATATAGATACAAAAAAATTCTCATTCTCTTTATTACTTATTTGAACAGAAATTGACAAGTTACATGAGAATAACCTGGACATAATGAATTTGTGTTCCACATTGCAGCATGCACCCCTAATACCCAATAACACGTCCTGCCTGTATCAATCACGGCATACCTTCCGTCAAAGGCGATTCCGCATAGATCTCTGAGACTAATTAGTGGGTCGTCTTGTCTAAAAAAACAGCCCCTTTCAATGTATGAATCACAGGCATTCTGATCTTGCGATGTCGTTATAATGTAGGAACATATTCACAAGAAATGAAATAAATCCCAATTTGCGATCAGTTCTGGCTTCATTGTAGTAGGTTTAGATGGAATACCAAAGTGCTGCAAATGAAAATTTGTGCCCGGTCAGGATTCGAACCTGGGATCTCCTGCTTACTAGGCAGACGTCAACCAACATTTAAAAACAAACTGAAAGAATTTCTGACAGACAAAAAAATGTTCAAATGTTTGTATAGTCTATGGGACTTAACTACGGGGTCATCAGTCCCTAAACTTACAAACTACTTATGAACTACTTACGAACTAGGACGGCACAAATATCCATGCCCGAGGGGGGATTCGAACCCCCGACCGTAGTGGCCGTGCAGACCGTGACTGGAGCGCCTTAGTCCCCTCGGCCACCGAGGCCGGCTTCTGACAGACAATTACTTTTACTCGGTAGATGAATTTTTATATATAAATTAGAAATTTTACAAAAAAGAATATAATGTAATGTTATCTTTTACTAAACTAACACGTCAACATCATTACGAAAACTCGTAGTCTTGCTCTGCGGAATAAGTATGTCTAATATAATATAATCTGGGGTGGATAGGAAGCGTGTCTGGACAGTCTAATGAATTCAGTCTCCTTGCGGCTGGCTAGCAGCGAGAACGTTCGTTGTTTAGATTCTCGTGTGACGGGCGAACGTCGAGGAGAGTGGTGAGTAAACTTGATGGGAAGAGGCACTAGAACGAACTCAGCTCAAACATGACACAGCGATGGCATCACAGTTCCGTAAATTTGCTTTTGGCTATAGGCCATAGGTGGTAGAAGATTTCTTGCGAGATGTGTTGAAGTTGGGCTTTGACGAAACGATCGGGATGAATTACAATAGCCAGAAACTATTTGTGAAAGCTTAATAATCTATATCCATATACATACACCACAGTCCACCATAATGTGTGTGATGGAGGATACCTTGTATCACAATTAGTCATTTCTCTTCTGTTCCACTTCCAGATAGAGACTGTATGCCTCTGTACGAATCCTAATTTATTTTATCTTTGTGGCCTTCACGCGAAATGGAAGCTGGCGGCAGTAGTGTCTTTCTACAGTCAGCTTCAAATATCAGACCTCTATATTTCCTCAATAGTGTTTCTCTAAAAGAAATCTTCCATACAGTGATTCCCATTGAGTTACCAAAGCAGCTCTGTAACGCTCGTGGCATTGATAAAACCTACCACTAACGAACCTAGCAGCCTGCCTCTGTATTGCTTCTACGTCCTCTTTTAGACCGATCTGGTGGAGAACTCAAACACTAGAATAGTACTCAAGAAGGAGTATCGTAAGCGTTCTATATGTGATGTACTTACCAATGAACTATATTTTGCCTAAATGCTCCCAATAAACCGCCTTGCCCGTGACTGTCGTTCATGCTCCTTCCATTTCAGATCGCTCTGAAATGTTTCGCCTTCGTATTTAATCAACGCACATTACCAATGCTATATTCGAACATTATGGTATTGTTTTTCCTACTCATTTCCATCAACTCCCGTTTTGCTATACTTAGAGCTAGCTGCCATTCCCCAAACCATCTAGAATTACATCAGTCATCTTGCACCCTATTATAGTCATGTAACATCTACAATACAGCATAACGAGCAGCAAACTCATCGTTGAATAGCGGATCTAAATCAACTACTGCAATGGGAATATGGGAAAGGTAACAGTTCAAATGTCGGTACTCAGGGTGAACGCCATAAGTATTTCTGAATTCCCTTTCCAAATTACTCTAGCACAAAATAATGCGGTACCAAATAAGAACGGTGCGGTTATGAGCAATTAAAAGAAAAATTGATTATGTTCGAAACCTCTCCAGTATTTAATAGTGCTAGACAGGTGACTAATGAACTGTATCATCGTATTCCTTCACACATTATGTATGTGAATGTTGAGCGATCGTAATGTATGAAGCACAGGCCAGAACATGTGCAGGATGTGGCAGGGATGGAGTGCAACGAAGGACAACTGGCATACCACCGGAGAGAAAAGACGGCCCCGAACTTATGCAGAAACTGCCAATGACTTGCGCTGCATCCATAACGGGGAATATTTGAATATAGCCTGGGTAATGTTCTCTTTCTGAGTTTTGCTGTCGCACGGGAAAGTGAAAGAAGATTAGACTTTAACTCTTTAATGCATAGTGTAACTGATCAGCTACATACCTTATTTTTTTCCATTATTTCTCAAACTGATCAACATTTTACAACAAATTCATTTGTAGCTGCTTGTATACATAGTGTTACATATGCTGGTAGCTCGACCTAGAAATTATAAATTGTCGTGTGCTACTGAATCATTTCGACAATTAGCTTCATTGAGTTACTCCTATCATGTTCGTTTGTTTACATTAGTATTCCTTCTTCGCAATGTAAAAATAGTCAATCTCATACTACTGTCGCATTATGAGTTACTTTCTGGAAAGATGAGAGGCTTAATAGTGACATTTACTGCATCGGGTACATCCTGGAAGCACTATATAGTTGGCCAGCTATGAACTTTTTGTTGCCAGTAGTGCGTCATAATTTTAATGATTTTTTTCCAATATATTTCTCAGTATATACGCACCACACATTAATTGTGCTAATTTTATAGCTTCAAATAGAAGGTCATGTATCAAAGGGTTAACATCCCTTCGCCGGAATGGTCATTAGAGAGATTGAGCACAAGCTCAGATTGTGTTGATAAGGATGGGGAAGGAAATCGGCCTCGCCCATTAAAAAGAACCATCCCGGCATTTGCATGAAGCGATATTTTTTGCTGCCAATACTACCCTTATATTAAACTTCAGCTGTCTGAGCGTGTCAGCCATAAAAGTTCATATTTCGTTTCTTGCCAAATAACATGTCCGCTAAGAAATATTACTGGAGAACGAAGAGAAAATACGCTTCGATTCCACTCCTGTTCCAGGTTATTACATCGCACGTTGACATAAAGTTTAAAAAAAGGTAAGCAAGCAATTCTTTGTCAAGTAAAAACTGACGAAAATTCGTTTGCCAAATTACAACATGGCGGGAAATGCGAAATCATGCCCAAAACATATGATGGTGCAAGCACGATGAAGTAGTATGGTCAGAGTTATACATCTAGATTGTATAGAGATCACTATTCTGCCAGTTCTACGTTGTTGCAGTACTATGTGATTCTTCTGTAGAAGACGGTCTAAATTCGTCCACAGACGTAAATTTTCCGATATCATCGCTGAATATCACATTTGTTTGCTGGCTTTCTGCTTGAATATATACATGATACCTTTAGCTATTCTAAGTGTACTTCAGGTAGTTCACGAAATGCTGCTCTAAAGCAGTAGTTAGGACTATAAATGTGCGGCAATTTGCCCTTATTTTGCAACGCTCGAGCATATGAATCTTTATAGAACATTGCCGAAATAGAGCTGATGATGATGATGATGATGATGATGATGTGGTATTTTTGGCCGTTTCTCCCAGCTACGGCCGTGTTCGGCCTACCTGATGGAAGTCTTTGATGGAATGATGATGACACCAGTCTTCGAGTTGAGAAAATTTCCGACCGGACCGGCAATCGAACCCCAGCCCCCTGCTTGTCAGACTACCACGTTGTCCACTAGACTAAGGAGGTGGACGAAATAGAGCTGACAGAGCAACAAAAAACATTGTATTTAATGAATGAGTGCATGATCTCGCGGCGATATGAATTAATAAAATCTTCTCGCGATCCAGCCGCGTCGAGTGGATGTGAACCCACGAGCTTTCGGCCAAGTTCTCCTTGGCCATTGTCAAGTCGTAAAATGACTGCTGCATCGTCGTCGCCTTGCCGTTATATAGCCGCGCTGCTGGGTGTGACGTCACTGGAGACTTCTGCTTCGCCATATTAGGCAATGTTTACATCCTGAGTCGGCTGCGTCCGCTTTTGGCTGCTGGTTGTGACGTCACTGGGGCTCGCTTCTTCGTCCCGTGTCCGCCGCGTCTGCTTCAACCTCGCTATGGCCGGGTCCCTCGCTGTGCTGAGCTGCAAACCGACGTCTTTATTAATGGTGTTCTCAGATATTTTGATTACAATAGCTTCCTTTATAATGCTATTCCAATATCCTTTCGTTTTAGCAATGACAGATGTTTCGTCGAACAGAATTCGGTGTAGATTTTCTAAAGAATGTTCTGCCACGCCTTATTTTCCGGGTAGCGAAGACATAAACACCTCTCGTGTTCTGTCCGGCGTTGCTCCACAGTGCGTATAGTTTGTGCAATATTTAATGAATTTATGCGCCGCTTCGCGTCAAGTAGTGCATCGTGTTACGCATGTGATATGACACTTCATATCGTATAACACAATGTATTTTGTGGCGTAAAGTAACGTGATACATGATGCCATGATGTCTGTCACATGAAACAGACGTTTAAGCTGCATGTATCCTCCTCAGAGCTACTATCTGTTAACGATGGACCCCGTCTGGATAGTTCACTGCGATAGGGGCCTGGGATTCGCTCGTAAAAAAGCGCGAATGTCTAGAGATATTTTTATTTAAAAGTTTTTGAAGCTTCCAGATAAGTCGCGAAGCTAGTTCTCCTCTTTCACATCTTTGACTCTGGCCTGGACCATTTCGCCTTTTATTGTACTGTGTCAGAATTTTTCATTCTGATAAAAATAGTTTTCGTGGATAACTTTTTGGATATGCTTGATATAATCGTGAGAAAGAGGTAATTTGAGATCTTTGATTCAAATTGGCGCCACTCATATTAACTAACATATGCTGGTGCTTCTTAACGAATGTTGAAGAAAAGCCTCTGCATACCATCGCTTTTAAGGGTTCCGGACCTCAGTGAGTAAAAATGAAATCCTTGTTGAATCAGTCTGTCGATAAACTCAGTAGTTCTAGCCAGACATCGTACAATCCTGAGGGTTGTAGCCACTCTTGTGTATTGCGAAATACTCTGCCGTTTCTAGGATGGTTATACGTAAGCAGAACGGATTCAAATCGAAATCACAAAGCAAACTACCTAATTTCGAGTGTTCTTTCAAAGAATTCTTATGTAAATGAAACCTACCGATAAAGGCAAATGATGTTGTTGGTGAATTTTAAATACAAATGTAACCCGTCGGAAGAAAGAAAGAACTGTCCTTTTGTTTGTAATACACAAAGCGAAATCAGTAACTCGGTACTTGTACATATGGCGAGAGAGTAAGATATGGCTCTTTGTCCGACTTGTGGCTCGTATGAATGTGAATCTGATCACTCCACAAGAAACGATGAACACATACGTTTGACACATAAGTGCAACAGATGAACGCACATAATTTTCCCTGCGGGCTGTCAAAACATACGTTTTGAAGTTTTTGGAGCTTTTGACATGAACACCATAGAATTCTGCGTTTATTGAAGCTATTCGGAATAAGTACTGGAATTTCCGAGAATGAAGTTGATTATGTTTATTGCTCATTGTTTTCATTTCTGCGAGGGGTTCCGTCTGATCTCACTATCATTTAATTTACTTGCGACGTTAATATATTCTTACCATATGACTTATGTATAATAACAATTTCGAAAGCTACAAAAAGAATAGGGAGTTGTCAATGACCGAACGGACAGATGACAGTTTTGTAAAAAAAAAATGTAAACATACTTAAACTGTAGGCGGTTTGTACACGGACCTCCAGCATGGCAGTCCATCATCACAGAACCACGGTTCTACTACCGTGCTCGATGCTGCATGTCTAGCACTTCCACCATTAATTGTTTCTATTTTCCTTTTTTTATTTCACAATTCCATACAACTTCTTCCTTTGTTCGTGCATGATCTGTGATCTTGATAATCTTGTTCAAAGAGGCAGACAGACATGGCGGTCGTTTATAAGAAAAAAAAATTAAATTACGATATACTTTTTCCGTTATCCAATTTTGATGAAGTGATGCCTATATGATGACCCAAACTTCGCTCGGTTTTCTTGTGGAAACGCATGAAACTTCGTCTATTAATATTGAAGATTGAAGTGTACAACGGTAGACCTACATTTACATTATTATTATTAGTGTAAAATATATAGATACATTTGGAATTTACTAACGAAATATGCTTACAATTAATGCTTGACAGAAATCTATTTAACAGCACTGAATCAATACCTATTTTCATTTGAGATCCAATAAATTTTGTGAATTTCCACCAATATGTACCCCTTGAAGTACGATAACTTACATCAAAATTGGGTATTTTACATTCTTGAACTCCCCCCCCCCCCAGTATAAACTTTAGTGTATGACAGTGGTCATGAATAATAACTGATTGTCAGTAACAAAAAAATATGGTAACTTGCTTACCACAAGGAAGACACCAAGCCCTCTGAAATCTTTGTGGCAAGATTAGTTTCAATCGTTCTAATTTATTTCTATTAGATTAGATTAGTTATTTGTTCCGTAGATCCATGTTGAGGGGATCCTCGTTGATGTGGAACATGTCAAGAAACAAAATGTACAAGTTGAATAATAGATAATACTAATAATATAAATACAAACACATACACTTATAAATACAGATACATAAATTTATAAGGTGTTTTTTTTTTTTTTTTTTTTTTTTTTTTTTTTTTTTTTTTTTTTTTTTTTTTTTTTTTTTGCTAATAATATAATAATATTTGTTAAAATGGAACGAACATGTAAGGACAGTTGTGAGTAAGGCGGACAGCCGACTCCGTTTTATTGGGAGAATTTTGGAAGATGTACTTCATCTGTAAAGGAGACCGCGTATAAAACGCTTGTACGACCACGTCTTGAGTATTGCTCAAGTGTATGGGACCCGCAGCAGATCAGTTTAAAGGAAGACATAGAAGCAGTTC
The DNA here is from genome assembly GCA_026315105.1 of Locusta migratoria. Lineage (NCBI taxonomy): Eukaryota > Metazoa > Arthropoda > Insecta > Orthoptera > Acrididae > Locusta > Locusta migratoria. The sequence goes on along the minus strand of CM048746.1, from coordinate 616,796,394 downwards.
AGAGGCGAGCAGCTAGGTTTGTTACTGGGAGGTTTGACCAGTGCGAGAGTGTCATTGAAATGCTCTGGGAATTCAATTGGGGATCGCTGGAGGAAAGACGATGTTCTTTTCCAGAAATTCTGTTGAGGAAATTTAGAGGGCCGGAATTTGAAGCTGAGTGTAGTACGATCTTCCTGCTGCCTACTTACATTTTGTGTAATGACCACAAAGACAAGATAAGAGAAATTAGGGCTCGTACGGAGGCATATAGACATTCTTTTTTTCATCGTTCTATTTGGGAGTGGAATAGGAAATGGAATGCCTAGTAGTGGTACAGTCTACCCTCCGCCATGCATTTTACAGTGGACTGCGGAGTATGTATGTAGATGTGACACTCCACGGTTAATATGTTGTATTAATTTTTCGAACGATTTTGCAGGACCTACCCCCGACTGGATTGTCGGTGTATCAGGCCTTAACCTGTGTAAGAAAGACTGTACCTGGATGGAAGAGAAGATCGTCGATTTGTTCCCGTACGACGCAGGGACAGACAGCGGAATAACGTACATGGTGAGTAACTGATAACGAAACTACCTGGAACTGATTTATCGCAAGCTTGAATTTAATTCTTTTTACACATTCCGTTTGTCCTCTTCCCGTTACACTGCCCAGTCTCCGTAATGTGACCACTGTCCAAAGCCCAAGTAACCACTTTTTGCAGTTCGTGCTGCTGCGAGACGTGTATGAAGAGAGTCGGTGACGTTCTGGAAGGTTCCAACAGGGGTGTACAGTTATGCTGACTGCATTGTCGTGCCCATCTGCGCTAGCATTCACGGTTGAGGCTCTATACCGTGACCATTTGGTTGAGGTGGTTCCATAGAGGCTTAATTGTGTCTGGTGAACACGGTAGTACGGTAAACTCCTTCTGGTGCTCTTCGAACTAAGCTCGTACACTGCGAGTTTTGTGATTCACTTTATTGTTCTGCTGTTCGGTGAGATAGTGTCAAAGAAAAACAACACAAAAGTGACATGGTCGCCAGGGATAAAGGTCTTTCAGATCACTCAGGGCAAGCCAAGGAAACATTCTGCAGACAATATCGCTCTCTCCTCCAGCCTGGACCATTTTCACCAAAAAGGGTGCAGGGTGTTTGCTTTCAGATGTTTCACGCCGTACACGTCGACAATCTGAACAATGGAACATAAAACATGATTCATCTGAGGAGGCTACCTGTCACCACTCAGAGTATGTCCAGTTGTGGTACTGGTGTGCAGATTAGAGCCCTCATCACCAATAACGGACGTATGGAAAAGGCATCTGATGTGGAAATCCATACACAACAACATTACTAAACTGTCGTTGAAGAGACATTATTGATGGTACCATGGTTCTTCTGAGCGGTCATTTTCTCAACAGTTGTATGTATGTCTACTTGCCCTTACACATTTCCGTAGTCGTTGTTCATTCCCATTATCTATGTATCAGCGTACAACGTAGTTGCTTTGGTATTGGTTTTGAAGAGCGGCATTATGACATGCACCACGGCCATGGCGTAGTGGATACTTCGGTTTCCGCCAGATCAGTCAAGTTAAGCACTGTTGGTCTTGGATAGTATGTAGGTGTATTACCGTCCGGCCCTACCGAGCGCTTTTGGCAAGAGCGGTACACTTAGTCCTCATGAGGCCAATTGAGCAGCTACGTGACTGAAAAGCAGTGGCTTCGGTCACGAGAAAGTGCCGGAAACCTGCACAGGCGCGGCGAGCTGACTATGTGCCCTTTCCAGCCTTCCATCCTACACCCGTCAGAAGAGCACCTTTTCGCCTGTTGTACTTAGTATTTCCATTCCTATTTATAATGCACTTTGATCTTTTTCTGCACGAAAACACAATAAACTTTAAGTCATATCCATTATTGTCGATATTATTGAGACTACATGTGTCTCGACAGCAAGTCAAATATTTGCTTTAAATATGAATAAAAATATTTCAGTCCCGAGAGACACAGAATACAAACCCATCACACGCAATTGGAAATGTCCTTTTCTTCCAGACATGCTTGATCATATTGTTGAAGGTGGGTGCACTGAACTCCTTAGGGATGAGTGCATGAAGGTTGATGATAGTGTTTTTTGTACTTTCTTGGATTTAATGGAGAGCTCCAATGTGTTGCCACGTTCTGTATTTCTTTTCACTCCATCAGCAGGCTCTGTTCGTAATTTCAGGAAAACATATAAAGGTAACAACCATTCCCCCTGGTGCAGTGTGCCTTGTTCAACCTTTGGATATATACTTCTCTCTCCATTGGGAAAAATTCGCTAAACGATTTGGTGAGCGAGATTTACTCGACAACATTGATATTGACCGCCACAGTCGCAACGCTTTCATCAACCTTCATGCACTCACACAATCAGTTCAGTACACCCATATTCAATAACATGATCAATTTTGCCTGGAAGAAAGCTACATTTCCAGTTGCATGCAAGCCGGCCGCGGTGGCCGAGGGGACTGAGGCGCTCCAGTAACGGTCTGCACGGCCACTACGGTCGGAGGTTCGAATCCCCCCTCGGGCATGGATATTTGTGCCGTCCTTAGTCTTAGTTAGTCCATATGTAGTTTGTAAGTTTAGGGACTGATGACCCCGTAGTTAAGTCCCATAAGCTATACAAAACATTTCCAGTTGCATGCAATGTTTTTATACTCCTGACTGTGTTATGCGGTGGTTTAACATGGTGACTGCTGCACACTTAGTCATTAATGTTTCAGCCTCAAGCCAAACGAGGCACAAGACGTTAGGTGTGAGGCACTGCTGTAGCCACCACCAGCAGACGTATCGGAGAAGGAACTGTAGTGTGGCCGATACTGTTGTACCAACTTAAAGTTTAAAACGGTGTAAAACTTTAAAACACACACCGCCAGTGTGAAGTGCACACACTCCGCACCAGTCATATTAACATCCGCTATACTGTAAACAAGATCTTCGTTATAATTATACGAGTAATTTGTGCGTGATACAGAACTATATTTAGCTGTCTCAACTCTTTACTTGCGATTTACATGGCGTTTACGTAGAGTGACGCATCACAGGGCTACCATAATAGTGAAAAGTCATTCTCGTTGCCGTCTAATATGGTGTGCGATAACCTCGGCCGTCCAGTACAATTGCAAACGTGCATATCATGAACAGTATGCGGTTATCTATCAGCTCTTGAGGAATATTTGGCCATTCTTCCAAGATTGCAATATCCAGCTCTGCAACCGTTGTGAGAGGTGGATGAAAAAGCTGGCCACTTCATTCGCTCAATTTCCCCAGCTTCAAGTAGTGCAACTCTGTCGGAACGAGCGTCCACCAGCAGGAAACCATGTCCTATTGCAGCAGTGTAGGGCACAACGTAAGAACGAAAGATCTCGTCTCTATACCTCTGAGCAGTCAAAGCGCCATCATGAACAACATAGAGGTCAGTACGTCCGCCTATACTGACTCCTGCCCACACCATTCGTCCACCACCATTCGTCCCATAAGCGGGATTGTTCCGAGTTTCACGATCTCTGCAGATGAGGGACGACTGTTGTCCGGCTGAACACAAAATCTTGACTCCTCTGTGAAAAGAACTCGGCGCCATTCGCTATGACTCCAATCCTGATGTTACTCAGCCGGGTTTCTGCGGGCTAAAAGGTATCGTGGTTTTAATGGGACGCACCATAGGCCTCCGTGCATAGAGGCCTAATTTCCGAAGGCGATTTCGTACTGTTTGTGTAGATATTACGCATCCTTTTTCCGCCTGGAGGGTGCGTTGCATCTAAGTTGCATTCAACCTCCTCTCTCGACGGGCAGTTAACTGGAGATAACGGTCATCTTGCTGATGTTACCTGTGGACGACCTTGGCCTGTTGTCTTAAATCGCGTCCAAGTTCTGGAAATTACACTTTGGGACACTCCAATAGCTGCAGCCACCTCCCTCTGTGTCTGTTCCACTCCCGATCTTCCTAAGATTCTCCAGGCCATAGCTTCAGGTAAGTCAGGTTGTTGTTGTTGCTGCTGCATTGCACTATCTGCTCACTGCATTGTCTGAACCCAACTGTTTGTGTAATTATTTATTATAATGGTGTGGTGTCTGCTCTTTCGGACATGTCTTGAAAGAACAGACACCACACCTGCTTCACAGCCGTATTGCATTTGCATATTATTGATAGAGGAGGATAAGGAAGAAGGATTTTAAAAAATGTTCAAATGTTTGTATAGCTTATGGGGCTTAACTACAGGGTCATCAGTCCCTAACTTACAAACTACTTATGAACTAGCTAACACTAAGGACGGCACAAATATCCATGCCCGAGGGGGGATTCGAACCCCCGAGCATAGCGGCCGCGCAGACCGTGGCTGGCGAGCCTCAGTCCCCTCGGCCACCGCGGCCGGCAAGAAGGATTAGGAAGGAAAGGATTGAGAGTGGCTGCATTAGGGCATTGAAATGAAATAATTGCGATAAGTGAAGATGTTAGCCGGGCCATAAATCGAAGCCGGGTCTCCCGCTTTGGGCCAGCGGTGGCCTTAACCACTTGGCTATCCGTACTTGCCTCCCGTCCGTCTCAAACTTCCACAAGTCTCACGCTATGGTTGTATCGCCCCTACCGTTCATGCCCTCTTACACTTGCCGTTACGGATTCCCGCGGGAGGTCGAACGTATGATTGCATCTGAGGTGAAGTATGTGAAGCTAACGCCGTTTTCAAGTGTAAATACTTATTATATTGTTGTGTCTGTTCTTTCGGACATCTCCGTTTGACACGGACGGAAAGCGAGCACGGGTAGCCAAGAGGTGAAGGCAACCGCTGTCCCGAACGGAAAGACCCGGGTTCGATTCCCGGCCCGGCTTACATTTTCACTTGTCGCCATTGTTTCATTTCAATGCCCTAATGCAGTCATGGCCAGTCCTTTCCTTCCTAATCCTTCTTCCTATGCCTCCTTTATCAATGTTATTTTATTTGTGTGTGTATGTATGTGTGTGTGTAATTCGCGTGGTAGAGTAAACACATATCAGCATATCACATATCACTGCAGTAATTTTCTGTTATTACTGCTATCTTGATTGTCTTAATGCCGTTGTTTCCATTCCTTAGAACCGACAGAAAGACGTCGAACCATTTTTGTTCGTTCTGCTGACGACGATACTTGAGAACCTAGACATCTCAATTGATCCCCTAATTGTTTTGAGCAGTGTATAAGCGTTTAGAGTGTGGTGTGGTGCACAGCGTGCTGGTGCTGTTGCAGTCCCCGAACTCGCCGACGATCCCGCGGGAGAAGATCCACCGCATCACGACCATGTACCCGGAGGACCCGCGCGCGCCCTTCTACGACCCCTCTGGGAAGGAGATGGCGCCGCTGGCGCGCCTCTACCTGTTCCGCGACACCGTCATCGCCAAGAGCTGCGACGAGCAGGACGTGGAGGCCGCGCTGGCCGACCTGGCCATCGAGGAGACCGAGAACACCGAGGACACCACGCGACGTGAGTCACACCTGCTCCTTACATACGTGCCCAAACATACTCTTTGCAAAATGGTTCCTTCCAATATTTTAAGACAGTGTTCAAACAACTTACAGGTATGCTGTCGGGTGACGTCGTCGACAACCGCCGATATTTCGGCAGGAGGACACCCTGCCATTCTCAAGGCACAACTGCACTTAAGGAAGCAATGTGCAAGCGTATTTAATACCTCGGTTTGCAAAGGGTAAACAAGGAAGATAGCACACACAGTACAAGTCACAGCAGAGTCAACACAACCAAAGATGACCAAATAGAAGCAGAATTTAAACAAAAACCACCATCTCTATTTATAAGGTCGCTTGCTAGTTTAATTTGTATTGAACACAAACGTTACACGCGCTTACAACAGCCAAACAAATCCGCTGTTGCAGAACACTGGCCGGCCGCGGTGGCCGAGGAGACTGAGGCGCTCCAGTCCCGGTCTGCACGGCCACTACGGTCGGGGGTTAGAATCCCCCCTCGGGCATGGATATTTGTGCCGTCTTTAGTATAAGGTAGTTGATAAGTAGTTTGTAAGTTTAGGGACTGATGACCCCGTAGTTAAGTCCCATAAGCTTAACAAACATTTGAACTTTTTTTTTTTTTTTTTTTTGAAGCAGAACACTGTCTTGGCACCGGTCATCCTATGGAATACAACAACACGGAGATACTGGCATGCACTTCCACCTATTGGGATAGTGTTATTAAGGAAGCTGTTGAAATTAAACTAACAAGCTCTGCCTTGAATCCGCCACTGTCTCTCGTCAAAAAACAAAGGGACAAAATTAATGCTGCCTCACCTGTTGATTAACAGTCACTATCGATATTTTTGATGTTTGGTCATCTTTTGTTGTTGACTCTGCTGTGACTTGTACTGTGTGTGTTAACTTCCTTGTTTACCCTTTGCAAACCGAGGTATTAAATACGCTCGCACATTGCTTCCTTAAGTGCAGTTGTGCCTTGAGAATGGCAGGGTGTCCTCCTGCCGAAATATCGGCGGTTGTCGACGACGTCACCCGGCAGCATGCCCGTAAGTTGTTTGAACATTCAATACGCCGGGAAAAGTTAAAGTCGCACTTTAAGACGGTGTTTCCCAACCTGTGGGGTGCAACCCCCAGGGGGATTGCAAAGTCTTGTTCGGAGAGGGGGGGGGGGGGGTCGCTGTCACAGGAAGAAGTAGTCGCACCATAAAATAACCGCACCAGCAGTGGCGGCTGATGCTTCAGATAACCGGGGGTTCACTTTTTTGAGTGCCGGATCTTGATAGCAGCGCCCCCTCCCCCTTCTGCTAGGTGCGTCGACGTTTTGGCGCCCCACCCCCAGCCTTTAGATATATTTTTCGTTAAAACATCTGCACAATGTCTTACCTCGCCTTGTTTGCGCTTGCTTCAACTCGAGCTGAGGCGTCGTCCTCCCAAGCTTCTTTATTTCACTCTTCTATGCGAAGCTAAAGCTGAGTAATTTCTTTCTAAAACATTCTGTACGTTGTTCATTTTTCTTTGATAATAAACACCAAGAACATTTGAATATGCACATGAACACTAAAACACAGTAAGTAACTGATTACTCTGTGAAGTGACTGTAACAAAATGAATCTGCTACGATGAAGAGACAACCTACCTTCGGGTCACTTGACACTGTAAGCAGCACCCAACCTTACGCATGCACAAAGGTTGCTCTTCCCCATCTCTTTCCAAACATCTAAATATTTGTTACAACGAAGAGTATAAATGTATTCTCCCTTCAAAATCGCAACACATTTGCATAAATGTCCAATGTATATGCGTCAAGTAACAATACAAAAGTAATTGTTGTTCACGTATGTAAAAAAGAGGATTGAGGGTTTTTTTTTGTTGTTGTTTTTTTTTGTTTTTTTTTTTTTTTTTTTTTTTTTTTTTTTTTAATGGTTGCAGTCAGTCTCCAAACCACTGTCTTCGACAGTGCAGAGCGATGCCGCCAACCACACGGCTATTCTTGCTAGATGGAGAGTAGTGACTTCATTATTATTCACGATCGGATCTTCTGAAGGATGTTACAGTTTATGTGTCTTTAATTTACAGTTATAAGATATTTTACCAAATATGACATGTTTTTGAAGAATCTTCAATCCGCCAAATACAAATATGAGGCGCGGGTGTTGCCTTCGTGGAGGATATGCGCATCCGCAAGGCGAGGTGCGCAGTAGCTCAATGGAGCGTCGGGAGCATTGGTGCTTAACCGCCAGAACTCGAGTAGCTAGGAGCTGGTGTCTCTACCAGCTCCAACGCCAATGTTAAAAACGGCGTTTCCCCTCGCTCCTCCCTGCCGCGGGAGTGTCCATATATATATATATATATATATATATATATATATATATATATATATATATATATATACTGCCTCCAGGAGGTTCAGATGTTCCGTTGAACCTCAGCCGCGCATGCGCATTGCAACGCTGCGGCCACTGCAGCCTATATTACACGGCTGCGCTATGACCCGTATACGTGCTGTCTCCGCGACGTAAAACGTTTCTTATGCGTTAAAGATATTTTGAATGTGCGTATAAAATGATCTGATAGATAGAACGAAACGAAGGATGATATTTAAAAAGGGTTTTTGATTTTCTTTATTTATGTACTTTTTATTCATGACGTGCTTTTTCCGGGGGTTGTGGCAACAAAAGCCGAAACAGGCCTGTCATAATAAAACCAATAAGTACACAGCTGTTATTTTTACCTTATTAATATTAGAATTTACCTTGCGCCTTAACGGTTCCGAAATTCAAGATTTTATTTCAGTAAGAGTACTGGTATTAGATTTTTATAGGAGCCTTTATTTGTAAAACAGTTTTCGAGTGGTACTGCGGCTCTCGCTTCAGGTGTATCGTGTAATGCGACCTAATTATCACATATTCGTAGAAAACGTCAAACTACTTTTGACAAGCTACATTGTAGATTATTGTGATTGAGAAAAGTACTTTACTATTTTTTTTTTTTTTTTTTTTTAGTCTAGCTTGTCAAAAGTGCTTCGCCCTTTTCTACAAAAATCAGACATTAGGCCTTATTATACGATACACCTGAGGCGAGAGCCACGGTACTAGTCGAAAACGGTTCTACGAATAAAAGGCGCGTGATTTTTATGAGTGAGCTTGCCAATATATTGCCGCGAGAGACCACGAACACCAACAGCCGGCGTGGCGCAGGGGATAACGTCACGGACTGCGGAGCAGAAAGTCGTCGGTTCAATCCCGCCCACCGGCAAAAATTTATTTCTTTGCAATTTACAATTCCAGAAGGTTCTACATCTTTCTTATGTTCACTTGTAAATTCTACTTGTTTCTTATGTTAACTGTCCTAATTTCTGGTAAATTCTGTCTGTGTATAAATAGCAGAGCACACTGCCTGAGAGGCACTCAGTGCTGCGTGTATGTTGAGTTCGTAATAAACGTGTTTTCAGTATAAGTGCTGTGTTTAGCTGCCTTCGAAGTCAAGCCTACTTCCATTGCAACGTGACATTGTTTGGTGGAGGCGCCGGGTACACTGTGCAACAGCTGCCTCACCGTGGCTCCGATTAGGCAACGTAAAAGCCGTCGCTTACACGGACTGGAACCGGAATACAAGGGATACATCCTTCCAAAAGTCCGTATTATCAGAAGAACGATGGAGACGAAACCAGCAATAAGCCAGCTGCACATCAGACACCCGTCGGTGTTCTCTGGAGATGCTGGACAGGACCCCAACAAATGGTTAAAAGGGTTCGACCGAGTCGCCAAATACAACAGGTGGGATCATACGATGTGCTTGGCCAACGTTTATTTCTACCTGGATGGAACAGCCCAGCAATGGTTCGAAAACAACAAAGACAAGTTGAATGACTGGGAGACGTTCCAGGAGGAACTTAAGAAGACGTTTGGAGACCGCCAGCGACAAATCCGCTCGGCGGAAGAACAACTGAAGAACCGGGCCCAACAACATGGTGAGCCCACACAATCGTACATACAGAGTGTTTTGGCCCTGTGTAACATAGTCAATCCGAACATGACTGAAGCGGACAAAATCACGCACCTGATGAAGGGAATTGCAGAAGATATGTACCAAGCTCTTCTGATAAAAGACGTCGCTACGACAGAAGAGTTCATCAAGTGGTGCCAGCGTATTGAAGAGATGCAACAAAGGAGGGTTGGACGCAAGAAGTATGACAGACTCACAAATGTAGTCCCTATGGCCGTTGTGGAAGACCAGCAGGACTTGGCTTCTCTCAAACGACAAATCGTGAGAGAAGAATTACAACAGTACATGGCAGCCGGGACTATTAGACCGAGCGAGCATCAGATTATGGCTATGGATGTGAGCCCTGTAAGTCACGAGGTAGCCGACGCCGCTGAGGACGAGGTATTTCAAACATTAGCTCCTGTCTGCCCCGTCAATCGCACACGACGTGAAGAATGGCGTCGCCCTGCTATGACTTACGCTGCAGCCGCCAAACGGCAGCCCATGAACCGACCGACGCGACCACAGCCAACTTCCCCGGTAACTATGACGCCCCGCAGAAGAACAGACGTCTGGAGAACAGAAGACAACACACCACTGCGTTTCCACTGTGGACGCCCTGGACATGTCGTACGCTAATGCAGAGAGAGGAGGCGAGTATTCGATGATTATTTTGCCGCAAGACGTCAGCCGTCGGAGCAGTTCTATCCAAGGCAGTCACCTGCTGATGAGTTCAGTCGACCTATGGGAAGAAGCCCATCGCCGTGCCCTAGACGAGGTCGCTCCCCGACGCGCCGCAGCCGTTCACCGTCGCCGTACAGAGGTACCAGCAGCTCCCCTAGCCGCCGCGCCCAGGAAAACTAAGCGAGGCGACCATCTACGGAGGTGAGGCCGCCGCAGATGAAAATCCTCCATGGACGACAGTCGCCAAGATGTCGGGAAATCTCATTGACGTCGTCATCGATGGCCAACCTGTCCGGGCACTTGTTGATTCAGGAGCCTTTTTTTTCTGTATTATCAGATAATTACCGCCACACACTAAAGAAGACGATGTTCTGTGATACGGGAGCAACTGTGCTGAAGGTCGCAAATGGAAAGTACGTCCATCCAGCAGGAACTTGTGTCGCAAGAATAACCATCAACAACAGGACGCAGCTGTTTGAATTTGTCGTGTTAACAGAATGTAGTCACAATGTCATCCTCGGATGGGACTTCCTTCAGGCATCCCAAGCTGTCATTGACTGTGGAAGATCTAAGCTGCAAATTGAAGAAGTTGTTCCGCCAGATACACGTAATACAGAATTTTCTGGGAAGTTATTCGTCGTTGACAATGTGACGATACCGCCGTTGACAATGAGAAGAGTTGCAATCACAAACACAGATGACTGGTTAAACTGTGAAGTTCTTCTTGATAGTAAAAAGTTTATCAGGCTCACAAAAGAAATTTACATAAAAGCGGCTATTACAAGCATTACCGGTGGTCAAGAAGAGATTTGGATCACAAATTGTCACGAGCAGTCGCAACTTATCCCCAAGGGAATGTGTATCGGGACAGCTGAACCAATCCAGGACGGTGAGCTCAACGTCATCAATGAAGACCCATGCCCTGCTATTAGTACAGACAACACGCTGAAGGAAACAAACGTGGAACTGCCAATAGGGCCTGGACTGACCAAGGAACAACGCCAGCGGGTGTTAGGTATACTACCCCAATTTTCGGGTGCATTCTCACCTCAGCAGGGGAAAAGTCAGACGAAACGGCCCACGATAAAGCACCGTATCAATACTGGGGACCACAGCCAATTAGCCAGCGTTCGTATAGAGTGTCGCCAGCTGAAAGACGGATAATTCGGGAGGAAGTGGAGAAGATGTTGCGAGATGACATTATTCAACCTTCGGAGAGTCCTTGGTCGTCTCCGGTGGTCCTCGTAAAGAAGAAGGATGGCACGTGGCGATTCTGTGTCGACTATCGACGGCTGAACAGTATCACAAAGAAAGATGTCTACCCATTGCCGCGTATTGATGACACCTTAGGCTGCTTGAAAGGAGCTACATACTTCTCAACTATGGACATGCAGACAGGTTACTGGCAAATCGAGGTTGACGAAGCTGTCAGGGAGAAGACGGCTTTTATTACACCTGACGGTCTCTATGAATTTAAAGTAATGCCATTGGATTATGTAATGCTCCAGCCACATTCGAACGCATGATGGACAACTTGCTTGGACACCTTAAGTGGACGACGTGTCTCTGCTATTTAGATGACATTGTCGTTTTCTCGAAAACATTTGAAGAACATCTGAGTCGCCTGTCAACTGTGTTGAAGTGTGTTCAGGCTGCAGGTCTCCGCCTCAATCCAAAGAAGTGCCTCTTCGTCGCCAAAGAGATAAAAATCCTGGGGCACCTAGTCAACGGAGATGGTGTCCGTCCTGATCCAGATAAAGTAAGGGCAGTCACAGAATTTCCGACTCCTCAGCACATTCGCGATGTGAGAAGTTTTCTTGGGCTGTGCTCATACTACCGACGTTTCATAAAAGGATTTTGTAACAAGGCACGTCCATTACAAAAACTTCTGCAGGGAGACGCCAAATTTTACTGGGATGAGACAAAAGAAAGAGCTTTCCGATCAATTAAGGAGGCTCTAACTTCCGCACCAGTGCTAGCCTTGTACGACGAGAATGCAGAAACGGAACTTCACACAGACGCCAGTGGCTATGGGATTCGTGCAGTGCTTGTACAAGTTCAGGAAGATGCCGAAAAAGTGATAGCCTATGCGTCAAGAGTACTCTCAAAGTCCGAGATAAACTACTCTACAACTGAAAAAGAATGTCTCACGGTTATCTGTTCTATCAACAAGTTCCGGCCGTATTTATTCGGCAAACCATTCACCGTCGTGACAGACCACCATTCTTTGTGTTGGCTGACTAGCTTGAAGGATCCATCAGGTCGACTAGCAAGATGGGCACTAAGACTCCAAGAGTACGATGTCACAGTGGTATTCAAGAACGGGCGCAAACACAAGGATGCCGACTGCCTTTCGAGGAATCCATTAGTGGAACGCAACAGCATTAATGAAATTTCAGCTCTCACTGAATTAGATGACGTTACAGCTGAACAGAGGGAAGATCCAACACTATTAAAAATGATAGAAGCCTTGGAGAAAGGAGAACCGACCAATGGAGAGTTCCAACTCATAAACGGAACATTGTACAAGAGTAACTACGATCCACTGGGCCCCAAATGGCTACTTGTTGTTCCAGCTCATCTCCAGCCAGCTATTCTCAAACATTTCCATGATGTTCCAATATCCGGTCATCTGGGATTCGTGAAGACCCTAGACAGAATCAGACGCAGGTATTACTGGAAAGGTCTCTACCGATCTGTCAAGCACTATGTGAGTCACTGTAAAGAGTGCCGACGACGGAAGCATGTGCCGCAATTACCTCCAGGACATTTCGTACCGATTCCGCCGGCAGCAGCTCCATTCCACCGAGTTGGGATCGATCTTCTAGGGAGGTTCCCGAAGTCGACATCCGGTAACCGTTGGATAATAGTCTGCACTGACTACCTCACACGCTAGGCTGTCACCAAACCTGTGCCGACTGCAGAAGCTCCAGAGATCGCAAAATTCCTTGTAGAAGACATTATTTTGAAGCATGGAGCACCACGTATCATGATATCTGATCGTGGAAAAGTATTCCAGTCAAAACTAGTATCAGAGGTAATGTCACGGTGCAACATTGTCCACAGAATGACAACTGCATACCATCCTCAGACAAATGGTCTTACGGAACGTTTTAACAAAACGTTAGCCGACATGCTGTCGATGTACGTCGATGTTGAGCAGAAGGATTGGGATACAATTCTGCCAGTCGTGACATTTGCTTACAATACCGCAAGACAAGACACCACAGGCTTCACTCCGTTTTTCCTGCTCCATGGCCGTGAAGCTGAGACGACAATGGATACGCTGTTCCCGTTTCAACCGAATGACACTCAGGATGACTATGTTAAACAGCTCATCACCAGGGTCGAAGAAGCAAGACAGCTGGCTCGCATACGGACACTGGACGCCCAGGAAAAGGACCGTCAGCGGTATAACGACAAGCACCGACCTGTTGTGTACAGCCCAGGAGATCTGGTATGGATTTTTACCCCTGTACGGAAGGTTGGACTGTCAGAAAAGTTATTAAAGCGATACTTTGGTCCTATCGTGTCATAGGCCGCCTGTCAGACGTCACATACGAAGTTGAGGATTATGAGCCGTCGTCGAAACGTCAAAAACGAAGAGACATTGTTCACGTCCTGCGCATGAAGCCTTACTACGATCCTGAAGAGCAAGTAGACGACAATGGCTTCTTGCTCAAGGACGGTAATGTTCCTGATGAAGCCACGACAGGAACGTCTGTCGTCGATAATCGCGGAGAAGGGAAGGATTCTCTTGAACTGTCATACAGAGGACCCATGACACGGTCAAGATCCAGGACATTGCAGCTGGCTCCACAGGGATCATAACAGCGGGTCGCTGTTTCTCCAGGAGAGGGAGCAATGCCGCGAGAGACCACGAACACCAACAGCCGGCGTGGCGCAGGGGATAACGTCACGGACTGCGGAGCAGAAAGTCGTCGGTTCAATCCCGCCCACCGGCAAAAATTTATTTCTTTGCAATTTACAATTCCAGAAGGTTCTACATCTTTCTTATGTTCACTTGTAAATTCTACTTGTTTCTTATGTTAACTGTCCTAATTTCTGGTAAATTCTGTCTGTGTATAAATAGCAGGGCACTCTGCCTGAGAGGCAGTCAGTGCTGCGTGTATGTGGAGTTCGTAATAAACGTGCTTTCAGTACAAGTACTGTGTTTAGTTGCCTTCGAAGTCAAGCCTACTTCCATTGCAACGTGACAATATAAGAAAAAAAGGGTATGTTTGGATGGCATTGACTAAGAAGCTTAATTTTCTTACACAATCACGGGGCTATAGCCTTCGTAGGTGTCGTCAATTGACACTTCATACCTTTAACCGTTTCTAAGAAAAGAAAAGGGACCTTAACAATTGGACATTCAGGTGGATTGATAACGAAGTGATCCTACACGGGTTACATTTTTAAGATTGACGCACAGAACGGTAAAAAAAATTAAAAAAAAAATAAAAATAAAAACCCCTACTTTTTTTAAAAAGTACAGCACCTTAAACACAAAATTCTGTAATCTTTTTCAACAAGACTTGCATGGGTTATGTAAGTAGAAATGTGGCTCCTGTTTTGGAGTGGCTAAGTATGTGTTGCGTGCCGGCAGCGGAGTGCGCGGTGACGGAGTACTCTCCGTGGAGCGAATGCTCGGTGACGTGCGGCAAGGGCATCCGCATGCGCCAGCGCTCCTACCTCAACGCGCCCAAGGCCGAGATGCTGGGCTGCGACCGCCAGCTCGTCTCCAAGGAGATGTGCGTCGCCTCCGCGCCTTCCTGTCCGTAAGTACCCAGCCATCTTCTCTGTTTTCTTTTGTACCAGTGGCGTAACTAGGACTTGACTTGGGGGGGGGGGGGGATAGATCTGGTTGACGAGCAAAATTTTAGTCAGTTTCCAGACAGACTACCATTTACCACTCCCGTTGAAGAAACTAATTCACTCCCATCTAATGAAAGCTTATGGTAAAACACTTCAAGTTTCCAATCTTTACCTTTACCAGTTTGCTGTTATACGATTTCTCTCTCTCTCTCTCTCTCCCCCCCCCCCCCCCTCTCTCTCTCTCTCTCTCTCTCTTTTTTTTTTTTTTTTTTTTTTTTTTTTAGGATGTCTGGTGGGGGTTCTATCCCCCTCATCCCCCCATAGTTACGCCACTGTTTTGTACTGTCTCTTACTGAAATGTTACATGCATACCCTGCTTATAAGAGGCTAATCCGTGAGGTACCGTAAGGTTACAAGAATTTAACCCTACACTGTATTGTGTTGCCGTATGTTACTTGTTACTTTTTCAGACATACTTCCTGTTGACAGATGGCAACACCATGCATATCATATACATTTGAGTCTGTTCTAAACATTTAGTAGATCGTTTTCTCCATAGAACGCAGCGCAGTCATCATAGGCGGATATACAGGGGGGGGGGGGCAAGGGTCGTTCGCCCCCCTCCCCCCCGGCAGCTCTTTTTTTGTTTTAGCTAGCGCGCTATCACCGCACTGAGTCTTGAAAACTGTGAGACTTTTGTTGTTTGATTTAGCGTGGGGTAAAAAATGGTGGCCGGTACTAGAGTCTTTCTACTGAATCAGAGTTTAGCTGACGATGAGAATTCTTTCACCACCCCTCCCCCCCTCCAGCAGGCCGTCCTGAATCCGCCCTTGGCAGTCATGGATTGAGGAGAAATGCAACAAAGAGCGCTCCAGCGTAGGGTTACCATACGTCCTCTTTTTCCCGGACATGTCCTCTTTTTGAGGCAAGAAAATGTGTCCGGCCGGAATTGATAAAATTCTGCAAAAGTCCTCTTTTTTTGGGTTCCGAGAAAGAAAATTTATTTTTTGTTATTGGCGACGACATGTTCATTAGAACTGCAGGGCCAAACTGTTCGCAACTATTACGCGCATACACAGAGTGAAATTACCGTTCACAATTTCGCACTCCGCATGGGTCTGACAGTTGCAAACGATTCGGAACTTCTCTGCGAAGGAACCCGGTTGTTCCTGTATTCAATCATAGACTTACTAAATCATAGACTTACTTCAACCAGTGCATTCTGTCTTCTGCATTACGTTTTATGGCGTTGCTTTTGATATACTTTCTGGTTTAGGATAAAGCTGTATTGTGTATTCGAGATCGTAGGTAGCCTTTTGCTTCAAAATAAATTACGAACTTAAATGTAACATAATGCCGAAGAGAAAGGCAGTGTTAAATACGTGCTCCTGGAGAAATACAAATCATTAATGATACACTGTGCTCCGATCAGCTTTGAAATTTTATAAAATATTTGAAAGATTATCAAATGAAACAGAAGATACCAGAAGTGTGGTGTGCATATTTAAATCAGTCATCTAGTGTTGTTAGTTATTCTGAACTGCTGAAAATTGTAGACTCCTTTTTTTCTATAACTAGTCATAATGCCGACACAGAACGTGTGTTTTCTCTTGTGAAAACACAGTGGACAAAAGACAGGAATAGATTTAAAATATTCTGTAATTATACTGTGTGTGTACAGTATAATATGAAACATTTGAAATGCCTGAGCTTTTCTCAGTACTTGTTAAAAAACCAAAAAGCTTTTGAGAGAGATTTCGTCGTTCACCAAATAAAGTTGGTTCAAAAGTGAATAAGACAAGACAGGCAATTGAGAGTAGTGATGAGGAATGAACCGTCAAGATTCATAATATTTCGTTTTCCAGCAACCACACAGGGTTACTGTTTTAGTTTGTAGTAGTTTTACGTGGTTCATTAAAAAAA
Source organism: Locusta migratoria (assembly GCA_026315105.1). Classification (NCBI taxonomy): domain Eukaryota; kingdom Metazoa; phylum Arthropoda; class Insecta; order Orthoptera; family Acrididae; genus Locusta; species Locusta migratoria. The sequence continues at coordinate 616,779,509 of CM048746.1, read as the reverse complement.
ATGGAAATTACATTATGTTAAAGTGTCCTCTTTCTTATATGAACTGTCCTCTTTTTGGTGATGAACATATGGCAACCCTACTCCAGCGGATTTTACCGACTGTTGAATATTGATGTAATTACAAACTTGTAGCGATACATTAATTTTTTTAATTGAAAATGATATCTGCGACGCTTGTCGCTAGCATCCGTTCTCTCTGCCAATAAATCTCTGATTATCCTTGTTTCAAGTTATACATTCAACTATTTCAAACTATCTGGAGAGAAAACGGAATCGCTTGTCGTCTTTCGTTTTCCTACCTTTATACTGAGCGGACGTATTTTACTCGACCTCCAGAATGATGTAAGTGTGAGCCCTGGTTAGCATCCTTTAACGTAATAAATTTTAAATTTCATTTGGAATTCCTATTTTATTTAAATAACGACTATTTCTCCCCATCTTTCATTTAATTTATGACTTGATTTTCAACAATATTAGTAAATTGATGCTTGGTCATTGTTGCCTATTGTCTCATGATGACGAAAGAACATTCTCGATGCAAAATTTACTTACTCTCATTTTATATTAAAAATTGAATTCAATGCCTGCAGGAAATCTTCATTCTGTTGAAAGCGAAGTCCGATAATTTCTTTAACTTTCGATAACCATAGTGATCAAATTAGCACACGGACTTAAAACTTTAATAATTAATAGTCATGAAACCAAGCATCAGTTTACGAGAACGAAGATATTAATCAATTCATACAGGTTCAACTGCAGTGTCACGGCTTCCACCAATGAATGCATACCAGGTAACTGATTCCGCTATTTTCTTATGTAATGGTGCTTTCTGATGTTGTAATTTTTAACTTACATTGCTCCTGAGAACTGACGGCGGAATCTTTTGTGGTCTTTTCAGTTTATTAACCATTTCAAAAATTAATATTCATTGATGATCTTACGGTTAGTTGAATTTCAATTCCGGTTTTCAACTTTGATCTTGTGACAACACCAGCGATAAAATCCAGAAAAAAAGTATCATTACAAACTGATACGACTTCTGTCAAGTAAAAAAAAATATATTATCATGTTACAGACATCTAACCTGAGTAGAAAATATGTTAGATACCAATATTTCCCTGCAGAGTGATTTATGTTTGAATGCATGATGTTGACAATGGCAACAGTAAATAATGACTTTCATATTGTTAAATGAGTTATATAATTTTTTTCAATATTTTTCCATTGCGTAGGTGAACATTTTCTGCCATATATATTTTTTGTGCCAAAATAAAAATTCATGCAGTGTAGGGTTAAGTACAAAAATTAATTTAGTTAAATAAAAATTACATGCGTTGTAGAATAATTATTTAAGTAAAATATCTTAATTCCGACATCTCTTCGCCACATCGTACGTAATTATTCCGGTACACATATCACCTGTTCATCTACCACTTTGCGCAGGAAACAAGCCAGAAACAGGGCAAAAAGCGTTTCAGCAGTGCAAGTATTAAACAAGCGTTGCCGGTCGAGGGGACTGAGGCGCTCCAGTCACAGTCTGCACGGCCACTACGGCCGGGGGTTCGAATCCCCCGTCGGGCATGGATATTTGTGCCGTCCTTAGGATTAGCTAGTTCATAAGTAGTTTGTAAGTTTAGGGACTGATGACCCCGTAGTTAAGTCCCATAGACTCTACAAACATTTGAACATTTGAAACAAGCGTTCTTACGTCATAGTAGAAACGCATGCGCAGTAACACGTTCCTTAGCGCATGAAAGTAGTAGCACAGTCTGACTGTGGTAGTAGTCTGGCAGCTGCTGGAACGAATCAGTTTCATTTTCATATTTACGTATCGTTTTAAGATTTACGTGTGGTGGAAGTATTATAAATGAGTTCCAGTGACTTTAAAATGATATTCAATAAGTGTTATTCTCTAAACTTTTCCGCTAGATTTGTATTAAATGCACACTATATAAATCTCGCGTACGGTAGTAATTATCTGTGTAGATGAACACCTGAATATTACATGTATTTAAAAGTAGATCGAAAACCAGTCACTACAGGGCTATAACAGTTTGTTTTAATTACGTACTTTTCGCTGCAAAGTCTCTTTTTGGTAATTTGCTGGAACATTAACAATCGAAATAAGTGGGCCAAAATCGATATGTCTGGAACGTGCACATGCGATTGGAAACCCGTGACTTACTTTACAATATGAAATGCGTTATTTTAGCAAATTACCTTCTTTAAGAAAAATAAAAAACAGAAACTTATATTATCACGGCAACTTAAACGTACGCGCGAAAGCAAGCGCGTTTATTTACTGCAGATATATTTTTATTAAATCACTGGACTTGGTAGGAGGATACGTTAAAATAAATGGATCATTTATATTCACATATCCACTTACTATATCGCGAGGTTTTTTTCTTTTTTTTAATAAACAGAAACACAAATTATTACTTTATACGGGTGGTGTAAAACTAAACTAATCCACCTACTATCTCGTGAGGCTTTTTTTCTTTCTTTTTAATAAACAGAAACACAAATTATGGACGTTATACTTGGAGAAGGAAAGAAACAAGTACACCACGGTTCATCATAGACAAATTTGTTATTTACTTAGGCCTGCACACTTTTATGGTATAATATGAAGAAATATCAATCTGCACTTTTCTTTTCTTTTTTGGTGTACACACTTTTGCCACCCTTTCGAGAAAGGTTATGAATGCAGAATAGTTTTCTGGCGCACTTTTTCTGAAGCAGTCAGTACTTATCCAGGTGTGACTGCAGAGTACAGACCCTTCGTTTACCTATCCCAGCAACAGATTTTACACCCCTCCACTAACCTTCTTACGATATTTGTACACTCGCCACTTTCGTAATTCGACATTGTGGGTTACTACTAAATGTTAGTACCCCATTTCCCCTAATTTTCGGTAACAAGCGAACCCGTTTGACATTACACGGAACCTAGAGCAGAGATTCCTCAACACTTATTTTGTTCTGTTCTCCATCAATTTAAATATTTCTTCTGAACGGAAATTCCCCGATATGGCAGACCCCCACACCCACACCACCACTGTTGGATACCCTCTATTATATTTTGCTTTGCAGGAAACGGTCTCGTCCACCTCTACAATCACACCCGGCCCAGCCGATATTTAGGCGTACGCCACAAACTTCCCGGCAAAATGAGTACTAGTCTATCGCAATTTTGTTGGATACACGGCATTCGTAAACACACAACCATACAGGATACCTCAGTGTCCAGTCATACGTTATTTTCAAAATGCCTTTCAGCGTTAAATTTGAATTTTGGAACCACGTTCCTCGCCAGTTAGATCGCCGCAGTCTGCATCTCCATGTGTGTTGACCCCTCGTTCGCCTGACACTGGTGAGTTGCATTCGTTCCCCACAAAGCCATTTAATTATGGACTGCAGATTCATAATTGCGATATCGCACTTATTCATTTATGTCGTCGAATCTGTACCTATAAAGAAGGAATCCACCTCTTAAAATAAATACATATTGTAATTATATAGAGATTTATGTGAAACTAGCTTAAACTCGCGGCCCCGCTATCTTTCAGTAGTGTGCCATGAGACTGAATAGTAAGTAGTGTAGATCAAATCACACGTAAAAATGCACTCGTTTCGAAGAATTCAATCACGAAATTCAACAATAATGATTGTAACAATATTTCAGATCGATCACTTGATGTAATGCGCAAAACGTCAAATCGATTTTTTTAAACAGATGTATTTCTTTTTTACTGCTTTATTTATTTATTCTTATATTCCCATATTCCTATGCTTATCCTTACAGAGAAAGAGACGCATAGACTAAAGATATGGTCTGTGTCATCACGTTTCGCTGTATGTAAACTCCTTGCTATAGAGTCGCTAATGGTCATCGTTGGACTTCAGTCCCAATTTCTTTATAATTTGACGACTTTCAACCACCATATCTTCCTCTCTTATAGCTATAGGCATGGAACTGCCACGGTGTACAACGAGAGACTTCGGACAGTAAATACATACAGACTATTCGTTTGCGTTCTGTAGTTTTCGCTGCAGAGCGAAATATTAACACACACACACATACACGTATAATTTTATATACACAGATAACTTTCCATCCCAGTATACTCCACTCTTTTATCATTATCAACCCTCAAGCAACAATACAACCACTTTCAAAGAGTAAATATAATTTTCAAAGCGTGATTATTGTTCCGCATTTCGCGTTATATTCTTCAAATTGCTAAATATCTATCAGATCGCTATAAAACCGTACCTAAAACCTTCCTCAGGTATAAATTAGTAACTGTACAAATATATAAGTCTCTGCGTCTTGTCGTTCGGACGTGATAAGCGTACACCGAACAGACATTCACATTAGTATATATATAGATAAATAGCTGTCCGATCGCCATAAAACCGTGCCTGAAGCCTTCCCTGGGTAGACATTAGCAACTGTAAAAATTTTTAGCTCTTTATGTTTTGTGGTTCAGACGTGATAAACGTACACCCAACAGACATTCACATTTATAGATATAGATTCTTACTTCTTACTACTTCGTAGGGAAAAGAAGAAATATGAATTGTAAGTCCTACAGCTTCCAAATGCCTTTTGTTGATAGCTGACGAATGAATGTTCTCCTTTGTTCACTACTTTTTTGCCCTTACATTTTAATGTTATTAAGGTTTCAGTGTTTTGTTTATTACGAAGTAAATTGTTATTGTTGACTATAGTGTACCGATAATCGCTAATGTACGCTATGTTTATTTTCTGCAAGTAACGAATATTATTGGAAAAGTTTGAACAGAAATATTTATACTATTCCATTTCAAAGTGATTAATGTTCACTGCCGATGTTTTCGTCAGAGGTAAGTCTGAAAACGAACGTAAATATGAGAAATGTTTTCAAAATGGACTAGAGTTGGCTCCTGAGTTAATGTTTCGACTCAGTGACTCGACTCAGCGAACTGTTCGACTGTGTCGAAACTTGAATTGGCACTGTTTCGAAACAACGAATCTTGTGCTGATTCGTGTATCGGACGCTAGGTACCGTTAACATGCGTTTTGCTGTCTGCCTGCCTAGGTGAGTTCGACACAGAGCCCAAGCGTGCAATGGGTTTAAAGTTTTAACGGTAGAGTGCTCCCCTGTCGCGCCACGCGCGATTTTGAATTATGCTACCCTTCAACTGAGGTTTGAAGAATGGGATCCAACTGAGAAAGCTGTGAAGACCTTCGGTGTTTTGAGGAACAAGTAGTGTAAACTGCGTTACTTTATCTAAAGTGCCCTTCTTCAGCAAATGATTACTGAAACATCTGGATCACCTCAGAGAGAAATATCCTGATTTAAACACTATCTATTGTTAGATGTCTCAGTGGGGAACTAAAAGAGAAAGGTATCATAACTTGAAACATCTCTGGGAAGCAACGTTACTTGACCCCCGTTTCAAAGAATATGGATTTGAATCAAAGCAGGACGAACGTTATAAGCAAGTTCAAGCATAATTATCAAATGTTGCGGAAGTCGATAACGCAAACGGAATTTCCTAGACCTTCCTAGCAGTCAGCTGAAAAGAGCGATACATCAAGCTTTGTATGGAGACATTTCGAAGCGGATGTAGGAATTGTGTTGATAATTGTAGTAATATCTGTTGACTGTGTTAAATATGTCTTAGGAGGAAATCTTAAATATTTTCTTTATATTAATTAGTTAGTGAAGTTATTCATTCTGGATGCACAGACGTTTGAACAATAATCTTTCTTCTCTTAATTTAAACTTAGTTGTGGGATTTTGAGGGTTGGAAAAAGTTTCATGTGTTTGGCATTTGAAGATTACTATATTTTGCTTCCTTCATTTCAATATTTGTTATTAGAAAATACGAGTAACTTAGGAAACGTTTACGCTTAAGCACGATTGTAAAATTGTAGTAGGAAACAAATCCTGTGCCGTTCAATTCAGTCTAGTGAATAACGCATGAAAACCCCATTGATATTTCATAGACGTTTCGTCTTGGTTGTATCGCGCTACTGTGCCGTGCCCTGCAGCTTTCTCGGCTCACGCGAATCAGCGGAGGTAGCAGGACGCAGGGCTGCGGCACGTCAAGTGTTTCGAGTGCCGAAGCAGTGAGTCGACTCACTACGGCGCCCTGCAGCTGTCGCGGCTCATGTGGATCAGGGAAGGCAGCGCGCCGCAAGACTCTGCGGCATGCCAGATGTTTCGTGTGCCGAAACACTGAGTCGACTCACTAAACTCAGATGATCCGTATGTTTCGAAACAGTGAAGTGATCCGAACTGCCCATCACTAAAATGGACACCATTATTACACATTCTTGAAACACGCGATCCTATTGGTTGACTGAAACTGACTCGTTATTGGCTGATTTCACGTGACGTTCCATTGTGGACCGGTAGTATCAAACTGTAAACTAATCCCATTTATAGAGATCTATCAGACGCGGCACATTGCTCGTCAAATCTCGGCTTAGTTTCGCAACTATTATTATGTTGACGTATTATTTTTGTAACCATTATTCTGTTGAATAAGTTGTTAATGAGGCAGAAGTTTCAAAATCTCTTGTAATAGATTAGTTCAGTTTCTACAGGGAGGTTTGCGGGTAATTAATCAAAAACAGGTGTTCTTTGGGTGGGCCGGGTGTTAGTGTAGAAGTCGATGAATCACATTTTGTTTTGGAATACGTAAATTTGGGAGGAGTCACGATGATGTAGGAATATGGGTTTTTGAGGTTGTAATTTCTGGGGGGCGATTGTGTACCATATCTTACGAAAGATGTTTTAACGTCATTACTTGAAGAGTTTGTGGAGGAAGGTTCTGTTATATTGGATACTTTTGCTTCGTATAAGGGATTGGGCCAATAGGGGTTATACACATTTCACAGTAAACCACAAATTGGAATTTAGAGATAAAAAAAATAAGCGTGCATTAATACATTAGAAGGCTATTGGAGGAGGGGGGCAGATAAATCAGGCCTTGGCAGGGGGGAGAGAAGATCAACTGCACTTCGACATTTGGACGAAAATTGTTGGAGAAAATATATTCCAAAATATTTTTGTAATTTTAATGCTTTCCTGAAAATCATTCGTGAAATGTACACACCTGTTTCAAAAAGTTAGTTGACGTTAGATATCATGGATGGGGGCAGGATGAGGGTTGGGAGGAGAGGCGGCGTTTAAATGTTACGCACCATTCTGGAGCCTCACGGGATTAGGTTTGTAACATGAACAATATAGTACACAATCTTTGTGAAGATGTTAATATTCTCAGAAATCCACATAGAATTTCTTCATTACAGAAAATAAGTGTTTATTTCAGACCATCAAGTAAATATTTGTTTCTCCTCCTGAAGGGTTGACTGTTTTTTGTATGTACTCTCGTCTGCTCTGTAAAAATAATAGTTTTAGTAAAAAGAATAATCCAATACCAAACATGTCCATTGTCGCGTGATTAGCTGATAGCCGTGGTTACGAGTGCCACCATTATTACGTGAGTCTACAAGGACGGTACGGTAAGTAAAATTTTAACTACGGGTGGGGGGGGGGGGGATTTGGGAATTGATTTCACTAATTTTTCGTATCTTAGGTGTATCTTAATTTTTATGAAATTTACTTTTGTTTTTTATTACTTGCTATATTCAATAAAGGATTTTTTCAATTATATGTCAATATAATAATATCTGGAAGATTATAGACAGAAGTAAATGATAAGTTTATATAACAATTTATAACACTGTTGCAGTGTAACTGATTTTTAATTTTCTTAATTGTAACCATATTGATGTTTACCTATGTTTTGTTGTTTAGTATTTTTATAATAATTTCATGCCCGTTACTAAAATTGAACTATATCTTTTAATTCCAGTTACAATATGTATCCGTTTGTATACCGTGAGTTTGATTTTTTGTAAACAATACATTGATCTGTACAGCACTGTTATTATCGTAAAACGCGGATCTGTTCTCGTTACAAAACATTTGCATACAGTAATGTGCGCGATTGCCATTATTAACAATTGTCGTTGCAACGTGTGTCGCTCATTGTGAGCGACACATATAAGTGAATCAAAAATGCGAGGATTTGGTTAGTATTGGTAACTAGACCTGACATATAGGTCATGTCTAGATATCGGCCGCGCAAGTAACCGAGCGGTCTGGAGCGCCACGATACGGATCGCGCGGCCTCCCGCGTCGGAAATTCGAATCCTCCCTCGGGCATGGATGTGTGTGTTGTCCTTAGGCTAGTTTAAGTAGTTTGTGAGTCTAGGGACTGATGACCAACGTAGTTTGGTCCCATATAATTACGAACATTTGAACATTTTTTCTAGATATTGACACCCACTAAATGCCTATATACGGCAACTCCAGTTCCCGATACCGGCTATTCGCAATTTTGCAGATATATACAAATACTCACTAACTAGACGTGAAACAAAAATATGAAAAGCTGGTATCGGTTACCAGACTTGACATGTATAGATTAAGTTTAGAGAGCGCTACCCATGAACTATATTTTAAACAAAAATACCAACATCTGGTATCGGAAACTAGACTTCACCTATATATATGTCTAGTCTAAATAGTGATATCTATTAAATGCTAGTGAACTACAAAATATGAAGGGCTGGTAACTAGACTTCGCCTAAATAGGTCAAGTCTATATAGCAGTACCATTTAATTATATCTGAATTATGTTTCAGCGATTTATTTTCTTCCAATTTAATATGTCCCCACCAAAAACCTTCAATTTTCTGCGGTAGCCCTGTGATAATTATTGTACTTTAATTTTTGAACATTTTTATATGTATGTCTCCACCCAAAATCTCCAATTTTCTCGTGGTAGTCCCATTATGTTACTTAGATACTTTTTATACTGCTGAGATAGTCTCTTGCCATATTTCTATAATTTCTTTGTATATTTTATCAAATATTCTCTGTCATTCTTTAAAGTGTATAATGTTACATAATTTCTTTTTGGTTTAATTTGAATCAAATACACATTCATATATTACAACAAAACAGGTGAGTAATACATTCAATTGTTTATTATAATGTGTTCCTTCTATTAAAAGTATCATCAACGTAACGTCTCTGGATAATGTATGACGTCATTGGTCAAAGCCGATGGGTGGTATCGGACACACGACTTTATCCAAAGGTCCAACATGATGGTAGGAGTAGGAGGAATTCCATTTTTGTCTTCTTGGTGTATACGTCACTTGGCTCAAGACATATGGTAGGAATGAACAAGCACCTAGAGTTCAACCCAGACACTTGAAAGGGTGTCTGGGGAGCCAGGTATTGACCCTCAGGATAGGAGGGATGGGCTTCAAAAGTCTAGAACTATACAGGCTAGATAATGGCTTGTAGAGCAGCACTTTTTTCCAGGAGCGTATCCAGGATGGCCTCCTGGAGGTGGGGGGGGGGGGGGGGGTGAAAGAATTCTCATTGTCACCTAAACTCTGGCTCAGTAGAAGGACTCCACATCCAAATTCTCACAGTTTCAAAGATTCAGTGCATTGATAGCATGCTAGCTTCGCATTAAAACAATTATTAAGACGAAAAATTCCTAGCAGGAAAAATAAAATATAAAAAATAGACGAAGATTACTCACCAGGCGAAGGAGCACAGGTGTGACAGCATCACAAATAAATAAATGAATACACACACACACACACACACAATCGCAAGCTTTCGCAACCCAGTTGCGTCTTCAGGCAGTAGGGAAGGAGAGGGAAAAGGAAATGATGAGGGTTTTAAGGAAGGGGGTAAGGAGCCATTCCAATCCCGGGAGAGGAAAGACTTACCTTGGGGGAAAAAATGGAGGGTAAACAAATGCACACATGCCCACACATTCACACAGACACAAGTACACCTAGGCAGACATACTGTAGAAAGCTTTCTACAGTATGTCTGCCTAGGTGTACTTGTGTCTGTAGAAAGCTTTCTACAGTATGTCTGCCTAGGTGTACTTGTGTCTGTGTGAATGTGTGGGCATGTGTGCATTTGTTTACCCTCCATTTTTTCCCCCAAGGTAAGTCTTTCCTCTCCCGGGATTGGAATGGCTCCTTACCCCCTTCCTTAAAACCCTCATCATTTCCTTTTCCCTCTCCTTCCCTACTGCCTGAAGACGCAACTGGGTTGCGAAAGCTTGCGATTGTGTGTGTGTGTGTGTGTATTCATTTATTTATTTGTGATGCTGTCACACCTGTGCTCCTTCGCCTGGTGAGTAATCTTCGTCTATTTTTTATATTATAAACTTATAACTTAACTTCTTTGCTTTCTACAGTATGTCTGGCTAGGTGTACTTGTGTCTGTGTGAATGTGTGGGCATGTGTGCATTTGTTTACCCTCCATTTTTTCCCCCAAGGTAAGTCTTTCCTCTCCCGGGATTGGAATGGCTCCTTACCCCCTTCCTTAAAACCCTCATCATTTCCTTTTCCCTTTCCTTCCCTACTGCCTGAAGACGCAACTGGGTTGCGAAAGCTTGCGATTGTGTGTGTGTGTGTGTGTGTATTCATTTATTTATTTGTGATGCTGTCACACCTGTGCTCCTTCGCCTGGTGAGTAATCTTCGTCTATTTTTTATATTATATAAAATATAAAAAATAGACGAAGATTACTCACCAGGCGAAGGAGCACAGGTGTGACAGCATCACAAATAAATAAATGAATACACACACACACACACAATCGCAAGCTTTCGCAACCCAGTTGCGTCTTCAGGCAGTAGGGAAGGAGAGGGAAAAGGAAATGATGAGGGTTTTAAGGAAGGGGGTAAGGAGCCATTCCAATCCCGGGAGAGGAAAGACTTACCTTGGGGGAAAAAATGGAGGGTAAACAAATGCACACATGCCCACACATTCGCACAGACACAAGTACACCTAGGCAGACATACTGTAGAAAGCTTTCTACAGTATGTCTGCCTAGGTGTACTTGTGTCTGTGCGAATGTGTGGGCATGTGTGCATTTGTTTACCCTCCATTTTTTCCCCCAAGGTAAGTCTTTCCTCTCCCGGGATTGGAATGGCTCCTTACCCCCTTCCTTAAAACCCTCATCATTTCCTTTTCCCTCTCCTTCCCTACTGCCTGAAGACGCAACTGGGTTGCGAAAGCTTGCGATTGTGTGTGTGTGTGTGTGTGTATTCATTTATTTATTTGTGATGCTGTCACACCTGTGCTCCTTCGCCTGGTGAGTAATCTTCGTCTATTTTTTATATTTTATTTTTCCTGCTAGGAATTTTTCGTCTTAATAATCGTTTCATATTTTATATATATATATATATATATATATATATATATATATATATATATATAAAACTTATAACTTAACTTCTTTGCTTTCTACAGTATGTCTGCCTAGGTGTACTTGTGTCTGTGTGAATGTGTGGGCATGTGTGCATTTGTTTTGTTGTTGTGGTCTTCAGTCCAGAGACTGGTTTGATGCAGCTCTCCACCCTACTCTATCCTGAGCAAGCCTTTTCATCTCCTCATAAGAACGACAACCCACATCCACTTGAATCTGCTTACTATACGCGTCTCTTGGTCTCCCTCTGCGATTTTTACCCCACACACTTCCCTCCAACGCTAAATTCACAATTCCTTGATGTCTAAGAATGTGTCCTACCAATCTATCCCTTCTTTTAGTCAAGGTATGCCAGAAATTTCTTTTCTCCTCAATTTGGTTCAGTACCTCCTCATTAGTTACGCGATCCACCCACCTAATCTTCAGCATTCTTCTGTAGCACCACATTTCAAAAGCCTCTATCCTCTTTCTGTCCACACTGCTTATCGTCCATGTTTCACTCCCATACAAGGCAACACTCCATACAAATGCCTTCAGAAAGGACTTCCTTAGGCTTAAATCAATATTCGATGTTAACAAATTTCTCTTTTTCAAAAACGCCTTTCTACCCATTGCCATTCTGCATTTTATATCATCTGTACTGCGACCATCATTTGTTATTTTACTGCCCAAGTAACAAAACTCATCTACCTCCTTTATTGTTTCGTTACCTAATCTAATTCCTTCAGCATCACCTGATTTTCTTACACTGCACTCCATTACCCTAGTTTTACTCTTGTTAATGTTCATCTTATATGCACCTTTAAGCACACTATCCATTCCGTTCAATTGCTCTTCCAGGTCCTTTGCTGTATCTGACAGAATTTGCATTTGTTTACCCTCCATTTTTCCCCCCAAGGTAAGTCTTTCCTCTCCCGGGATTGGAATGGCTCCTTACCCCCTTCCTTAAAACCCTCATCATTTCCTTTTCCCTCTCCTTCCCTACTGCCTGAGGACGCAACTGGGTTGCGAAAGCTTGCGATTGTGTGTGTGTGTGTGTGTGTGTGTGTGTGTGTGTGTGTGTTCATTTATTTATTTGTGATGCTGTCACACCTGTGCTCCTTCGCCTGGTGAGTAATCTTCGTCTATTTTTTATATTTTATTTTTCCTGCTAGGAATTTTTGTCTTAATATTCGTATATATATATATATATATATATATATATATATATATATATATATATATATATGCTGCTGCGGGGAGGGGTGGGGGGCGAATGACGCTTCGCCTCTCCCCACCCCCACCCCCTTGGATCCGCCTATGCTTTTTCTATTTGGTGTTGCCACTGTAGGCTGTAGTAGCTTAACCCTCTTCTGTCTGAGCTATCTAATATTCAACCACATAACTTCTTATTTGGTTATTTCACTACAAAAAAGACATTAGTACAGTCACACATGGTTTTTTTTAATTTGTTGTAAAAAAATAACAAGGATGTCCTGACAGGATATAATGCTATTAGAAGGCATTATGAAGTGCTTAGATCTGTTTATATAATGAATTCCCAGTAACAAACAGATAGCAGAGTTTTTACATTAAATGCCAAGGTAGAAATTAATTCGTAAACAAAAGAAAACAAAGCTACAACCACTTATTACTGACACCTAGCAACAAATACAGCTACAAGATTAACTTGTACAATAATGCCTTTAAAACAGATTGATTGGCTGGTCAGTACTTATCTTTGTGCTGTACTGCTGATAGTCACACAAAGAAAGAAAAATTCCCATTCCATTTTTACGTTGTGTGGTACAGCCACAATGTTCAGTTGAATTCGTGAATAACAGAACATCTTGATTGCAAATTTTTTTTTTTTTTTTTTTTTTTTTTTTTTTTTTTTTTTTTTTTTTTTTTTTTTTTTTTTTAAATTACGCTGACGCATTTCGCCCAGTTAGGGCATCTTCAGATATCTGACAAAGAAGATAATATTGATACAGAACTTACAATATTTACATGACATTATTTTGAAAATTTTTAGCTAATCTGAAACTGTTTTAAGAAATTGTGGTAATGTATGGTACTAAAGTTTTATATACTCTGTGGTGGTGGGTGTTTAGAATAAAATGCATATTGCAAGATTTGCAATATGTTTTCAACAGTCAGTGTTACTGGATATTAATGATTTACATATTATTGTCTCTGTAAGATACCCTATGACTGCATTTTAATCTAAACACCCCCCACTACAGAGTATATAAAACATTAGTACCGTACATTATCACAATTACTTAAAACAGTTTCAGATTAGTTTGTAGCTAAAAATTTTCAAAATAATGTCGTGTAAATATTGTAAGTTGTGTATCAGTATTATCTTCTTTCTCAGATATCTGTAGAGTAGTTGTGGGAGAGGAAAGCATTGGATAGTTTGTTGTTGTAGGTAGTAAGGGATTCATTACTGGAGGAGAGAGGTTTCCCATGGATGCCTAGGCTGTAGGAAAGAGATTGTTTAATATGGAAGGGATGGCAGCTATCAAAGGGGAGGTAATGTTGCTTGTTTGTGGATTTAATATGGACTGTGGTGTGAATATGGAAATCAACAAAATGAAGGTCAACATCACGGAATGTTGCTTGAGTTTTAGAGGACACAATGAATTGTAGTTTGGAGACAGAGTTAAGGTCTTGAAGGAAGTTCAGAAGGGTTTCTTCACCATGAGTCCAGGCCACAAAGATATCATATATATGAATCTATACCAAACCAAGAGGTGCAACTTCTGCATCTTAAGGAATGCCTCTTCCACGTGGCCCTTGAAGAAGTTGGCATAGGAAGGGGCCATCCTGGTTTCCATAGCTGTCCCCCTGATTTGTTGTAGGTTTGATAATGCCTTTGACAGACTGTCAAGGCTAAGAAGTTCCAAGCATATTACAAATCATTACTCCTTACCTGAGTCCATCAACATCAACATAGGAGTGTTGATGACTGGAAATGCATGGTCCAACATTCTTGTTTTGAACTATATCAAAAGGATGAATATGTACAGCTATGGAAGGCACTCTCATTAATCTTTGGATGCTGCATGTAAGCAAGGGACTGTTAAAGCAGGTGGACGCTGTGTAATGGTGTAGGGCATGTGCAGTTAGAGTGATATGAGACCCCTGATACATCTAGATACTACTGTGACAGATGACACATGTGTATGCTGCCTGGCTGATCACCTGCATCCATTCATGGCCATTGTGCCTTCCTATGGACTTTGACAATACCAGCAGGGGAATGTAACAATATAGGAAGGTCTACCACTTTTTGGGTCTTCAGTGTAAATAAAAAGACGTCTATTCCTGGATTAGTATCAGTTCAAATTAGCTAAAACAATATCCTCTGTGGCAACAAGCCACTAAATTGGCAACTGGTCCCTGTAATTAGATGAACTAATGCGATCCTGTCAATTGGGCAGGGCAGAGATAGTAGTTGTTTATGTATAGTTGTCTGAGTGATTGTATGAAAGTAAGATTTTCTTTTTTATGACAAAGGCCATGGCTGAAAATTCAAGTTGTATGATTATGATAGTCTATTTTTTGTGCCTGTCAGCAGCTCAGAATTCCCATTGTTTAAGTTCCACATAATAACATTTCACCAAGTATACAGAAACTATGGATGTTACTTTATAATCATATTTGTTCCACATTTACTCAATAGTGTATGTAAGCTGATATTCAAGTAGTAGGTAGTGGTAATAAGTCTCTGTCTTCTTACACAGGGGAGGTCTTGAAGAAGATGGTTTCTTTGTTGAGGACAATGGTGCAGTTTGTGGCACAACAGAATGGGGACCATGGTCAGAGTGTTCAGTCTCTTGTGGAATAGGGTTCACCATGAGAACAAGAAAATTCCTGGACAGAATGGGCCGCAAGAAATGTCCACATGTGTCACTGGTGGAGAAAGACAAGTGCATGCTTCCTGAATGTACTGGTCCACCACCTCCACCTGAAGTTGTAAGTATTCAGTTTTCACCTGATTGACCTCTCTAGGGTAATTCCCAATCTCAAAAAAGATTAGTTGTAGTAACCACCTTTACTTATTATTAATGCTTTTCCAAAATGTAGCCCCACAACTTTAAATTTTGCTGCAAAATCTGTTTATGATTTTGGATACTAGTCATAGATTCTTTTCTCCATTTTGTGTATAATTATGGCTCTTTCAAATGTTCAACCTAAACATTTAGCTGTGAAATAGAAGTAACACCTCAAGTTCACATTACAAGATTTCAGCTGACAAAAATAAGTTTTACATAGGTCAAATTGAGTGTTGCCAAGATAATTATTGTAATTTCAAACATCTTGTTATAACTAACATACCTATGCAAGCTATGTAAGCCGCAACCAGTACAGAAGTCTTGAATTGTCTCATTCGGGGTCTGAGGACCTACAATGTGAGTGGTTCCCACTCCAGTCCATGCGAACAGCACAAAGTACAGCCACAAAGCACACACTAGTTCATAAACACTGCTGAAACCATACTGTATAGAAGTGGCCGCAGCTGGACTCGGCAGCTCTCTTTAACGGCCACGCAGCCGGCAGGGTGCAGCGTAATAGCCCATCCAGCACCACACAACTGCCAGTCCTGGTAACGGGTGGTGCGCCATTCAATCATACGCGCCGCGTGTTACCACACAACCAATAACAAATTTTCCTGTGTTTAGCTTTATACCAAAAATTAAATTTATTTATTTACTTTTTAATTTTTTTTTAAACTATATGGTCTTATTTTATTTTGGCAAGAGTATTAAAGGAAATGTAAGCAATTTGCATTAATTTTAAAACTGCATGGAATCCATGTTTGAAAGAGAACAAAATAAATTTCTCTTGGCGACACAAAAAATTTTGTGTAATGCATTTTCCTAACAGAACAAGAATGTTATGGAACTCTGGCTGAATTCCACCTGAAAAAAGAGGTAGAACATAGTTTATATACGTAATTATCTTGAAATGGTATGCTCTGAATAACATATTTTGAGCTTCACTGTTCCAACAGTACATTCATATCTTTACTTTTACGTAGACTTATGAATTCCTGAAGATGGAACCTATCAATGTCTGAAATAATTCACTTATAATTTGGTTTACACTTTTTTAGCATTGGCACACAACAGTTCTTTCCACTGTTTCAGATTGATCCCATGTGCCCAGTGACAGCTTGGAGTGAGTGGAGCCCTTGCAGTGCCTCTTGTGGCAAAGGAGTGAAGCTGCGCACACGCCTCCTCCTGGTGCAGCCTGAGCTACAGGAGAAGTGCAGCACGCGTGTAGAACTTGTGCAGCAGCTGCACTGTGTGGAGCTCCCTGAATGCACATTTGATATGGCTACAGCAAAGCGTCAGTACTGCCATTATTATTTTTTCAAGTCCATATACCAACATTATTAATATCCAGGGTAATAGACTTGTAACTGTTTATGGGATATTTGGAAAAATATTTCAGATTAAAAAAATTGTTCACCTTGAAGATAGTTTCCCATTAACATAAAGCTCGACTCCTCTGCAACAGGGGTGACTTTCAAATCTTAAATAGGAACCCCTAACTTTTATTGCATATTTGGATTCTCAATCAAAAATATGTAACTTTTGTATGACACATTTCTTTTTTTAATAATATAGTAAGAACAGTTTACAACTCACCGCAAAAACGTGGCGACGAGTTGCGTCAGGGACATACAAAAGACACACACATACAACACTTTCAGCTATCGGCCATGGCCTTCTTCAGAAAACAGAACACTCATGCAATCACACAGGCACACAACACAGTCATACAACCATCATCTCTGGCTGCCGCACTTCGAATCACGCTCTGCAGTAAATTGGGGACGGAAGGAGGGGCAGGGAGGGGAGGGGAGAGGGGATAGGAAGATTACGTCACGGTGGTGGGGATGGGTTAGATGGGAATAACGAGATGCAGCTTAGGAATGGAGTGGGGAGGCGGGTGAGGGGAAAAAAATAAAATAAAGTAAAATAAATAAATAAACAAAATGTGTGCACACTGCAAGTACACATGACCGCATACACAGACACACGCACACGCTCACGCTCACACACACATGCGCTCATGCACGTGCTTGCGCGCGCAGGTGCGTGTGAGCGTGGGGGGGTGGGGGGGAGCGCGTGCTCGCATGTGCGTGCGTGTGTGTGTGTGTGTGTGTGTGTGTGTGTGTGTGTGTGTGTGTGTGTGTGCAGTCTTGTGTACTTGCAGTGTGCACGCATTTTGTATATTTATTTATTTTACTTTATTTTATTTTATTTTGTTTATTTTATTTCTTCCCCTCACCCACCTCCCCACTCCATTCCTAAGCTGCATCTCGTTATTCCTATCTAACCCATCCCCACCACCGTGACATAACCTTCCTATCCCCTCTCCCCTCCCCTCCCATCCACGATTCACTGCAGAGCGTGATTCGAAGTGCGGCAGCCGGAGGTGATGGTTGTATGACTGTGTTGTGTGCCTGTGTGATTGTGTGAGTGTTCTCTTCTGAAGAAGGCCATGGTCGATAGCTGAAAGTGTTGTATGTGTGTGTCTTTTGTTTGTGCCTGTCGCAGCTCGTTGCCATGTCTTTGCGGTGAGTTGTAAACTGTCCTCACTATATTATTAATTCCAACCTGGACTTTCCATTAATACATTTCTGTTTTATTATTATTTATTTATTTATTTATTTTCATTATAGATGGCACTGTAATTAGCAAAAATAAAAATGAGTTGAAAATTGTTTGAAAAATGGCACTATCTTGAACAAATAGATATCACTCTTTCTTTAGTTTTAAAACTTTAAAGTTTGGACAATACTGCAAAAAGTCAATGCAGAAGGATCATTCCTATTAGCGTACCTTTTATGAGCTTCTTCAACATTTCTATGAGCCTAAAAGTACAAGGAAATGATACCTACTCTCTCTGCAACAGTTAACATTGTGGAACAATTGTGTAGATGTGTGTACAGTCCAAATCACTGAAATACAGAGAACAGTCAGTCCACAGACTGAGAGCATGAACACACTCTTGTGCTTCATTTTATCATGAAACAAAATATTGACTTTGATTTTCTCCAATATGACGTATATTTGTTGCAGATGTTACTTTCACAACAATTTTCAACTTATTTTCATTTTTGCTGATTAGTTTCATCTATCATGAAATGAAAAAATTTTTCATACAAAATTTACATTTTTTCACTGAGACTCCAATCAGCAAATTATTATTATTATTATTATTATTTTAATCCAAATTCTACATTTCCAATATTTCAAAAATGTTTTTTTAAATGCCTCGCCCTGTATAATTTGAAATAAATGGATGCCATGACATACTGATTACACAGATGGTTCAACAGTTCTTTTTTGATGTTTCGAACAAATATTGAACCATTATCTTTAGCATCTTTGCCTGGGTTCTGTGGACAGAGCCTCTGCCTCTGCCTCTGTCCAACTTCTTTGCTTTTCACAAATGTCTGTCTAGGTGTGCTTGCGTTTCGATATGTCTGAGTGTGTGTGTATTTGTTTACCTTCCTTTTTTTCCCCTAAGGTAAGTCCTTCCACTCCTGGGATTGGAATGACTCCTTTTCCACTTCCTTAAAACCCATATCCTTCCCTTCCCCCCCCCCCCCCTTTTTTCCTCTTTTTCCTGAAGAAGCTGCCAGTGGTGGCGAAAGCTTGTATGTGTGTTTGTGTGTGATTTTATTTGTTTCTCTCGACGAGCCGGTCCTTTTGGGAAGTCATCTCTTTTCTATTTTTGTTTATATATATATATATATATATATATATATATATATATAAAGGAGGGTGAACAAATACACTACACACACACACACACATTTACACAGACCCTCCTCCCCCCCCCCCCAAGTCTTTCCTGTCCCAGGATTGGAATGAATCCTTACCCACTCCCTTAAAACCCCCATCATTTCCTTTTCCCTCTCCTTCCCTTCTGCCTGATTAAGGGAGTGGGTAAGGATTCATTCCAATCCTGGGACAGGAAAGACTTGGGGGGGGGGGGGGGGGGGGGGGGGGAAGGAGGGTCTGTGTAAATGTGTGTGTGTGTGTGTGTGTGTGTGTGTAGTGTATTTGTTCACCCTCCTTTTTTCCCCCCAAGGTAAGTCTTTCCTGTCCCGGGATTGGAATGACTCCTTACCCACTCCCTTAAAACCCTCATCATTTCCTTTTCCCTCTCCTTCCCTTCTGCCTGACGAAGCAGCTAGGCTGCGAAAGCTTGCGTTTGTGTGTGTGTGTGTGTGTGTGTGTGTGTGTGTGTGTGTGTGTGTGTGTGTCTGTGTGTTTGTTACTATCACTGCCTGTGCTCCTTCGCCTGGTAAGTAGACTTCATCTATTTTTTACATATGTTTTTCCTGTTAGGAATTTTTCCTCTCTCTCTATATATATATCCCATGTGGAAGTGTAAGCCACAGAGATATGCTGATATACCCACACACTAGGTGCTAGATCCTCTTATTATTGCAGTGACTTGATATTGTAGATGGAAACATGAGTGAAAATGAATATTTGGGAGTGTGAACAGATTGTTCAATGGTTAAGGTGACCAAACATGAAAAGCAGGAAATCCAGTTTCAGCTCCTCCTCCGGCACATAAATGTAGTTGCCATAGTCTCAGATTTTGATTAATCTTTGAATGTGCATACATCTTTAAATGTGCATACAACGGCAGATGTTAAAATAGAACCTATGGAGCACATATATCAAGTTTTAGCCAGAAACCTTAAATGGGTTACTCTTACAGTTGTACTACTTCGTTTTAAAAATTCAAAGTGTCAGGATTAATATTCAAAACATCCAATTACAGAATGATGTATTAATACCCAATAAATGCACAACCTATTGCTAAATTTTTAAGGCCATTCATATGGGAAATGAAAGGAGTTAGGTGTGGTTTGGTGCATAAAGTATCTGTCATCTCCTAGCATAGGAGAGACAAATAAAAGGGGTTTTGAGGTTGGCCTGCAATTCACAAGCATTTAAGAGCAAATACAAGAGGACAAATTTCTAGTGATGGCAAGTAGATGATTGCCTGGATCATGGCAAACACTGTTACAGGGAACCTGCTTGATGTGTGGATTTTGGTACTTGATAAGGACAGATTCGGAGACCTCAGTGGTTCATATAACACACTTTCATGTCATTCACACTACACTGCTTCACTCAAGGCTAGTTTTAAATATTACAAAAAGCATTTGATTGAATTGTTGTTACAATTAAAACCAGTTTTTGAGTCCTAGGGATCTGAGTAGCATAGGTAGCAATCACCAAAGCAATGTGCAATAAAAGCAGCACTCCAAGTGAGAAAACAGACTTGGTTTGGAGCTTACCCAAGGCTGTCATTTACGGTTATGGTGTAGTGCTCCTGATGATCTGATTGAGAACGCTCAGATTACCAAACACCAGGGGTCGGAAACGGGTTCAAAGCATTGTAGCTCACACTATTTCTGCCTTTCTGTAGCCCCTGTAGCCAGTCTACCAATTCCACTAGCACTTTACACATGTTGGCCAATCTGACAGGCAGCTCCAGTACACCTCTGCCCAACGTAGATGGGGATATTATTGGTCTTTAAACTAGCAAGCAACATGTTAAATAGCAACAGTATTCAATTCAGAACTAAATGTAGCTATCATTTCAAGTGTGATTATCAATAACAGAGTTTTACATCACTTGGCCCAACCTGTATGAATCCAATGACATGGCTGTCCTCAGGACTTAGTTTTGTGCTTGCTGCAAATGAAAGACATGTTTGTGTACATCTAGTGTGACACCATAAAACAGTGTCTACATGGGGTATCAAGCTACTGATTAATTCTCTGAACTCAAACTAGTATCCTAGAACACATAACATAAATGCTAGTGTTATTACCTCCTCCTCTCTGAATTGTCTATGATTTCCTATCTTGAAGTGCCCTTGCTGGCTTCCAAAAGCTTCAGTCTTAGTAACACAATAGCAATTAAGGCTGACAGAATCGTTATTCCTCACTATCAATGAATATGCATATGTTTATATCAATATTGATTCTTATTAGAAGATGGATGAAGAAGAAGGCAAAAGAAGCCATAGAATTATGATTTTGGCAGTATAGGGGAGGGGGCGATTCATACAAAGATATCTCATAGTTCACTAAAATTAATAACCCACTAATTTAATCACTGGTTACAATTGATACTGAGAAACAAAAGATAGGATCTCTGATACAGTCAAAAGAAATAAAAATTGAATTGAGAAATATTTGAGTAGCACAGCTAAAAAGAAAATTATAGTAACTTTTTGATAGATGGAAAAAAAAAGATAGCAGAAACATGCATTTACAAAGCATTAGCTGGTAATATCAATGTAGAAAAAGAGGTGGTATTATGTTCTATTTAATAAAGTATAAATGACACTGAAGATCAATGTGAGGCAATGATGTTTAGAAGAGATAGCTGTATTTAAATTAACATGTATGATTAGTGACAATCACACAGTGGAGTAACAATTTTATCAGCATAGTCCTAAAGCACTGAAATTGGATTAGATTATCCATGAATTGAATGGGGTAACATACACCCCAAATGGTGCAGAATGCCATGTTGTGATACAATGGACATTCTAATGTAGTCATGGCAGGAGTTGCATGATATTGCATGTAGCTGATGAAAGTATAATGGCCGTCAACTCAAAAGATGTATGGAGTGACAGGGGCATGGTGCTATTGCAGTGGGACCTTCCTATAATCCAAAATACTATTTCTACATCTACATCCATACTCCACAATTCACCCAAATCTGCCTGGTGGAGGGTATTCAGTACCACTACTAGTTACTTGGTTTTGTATTCCACTCCCATATAGATTGAGGAAAAAATGAATGCTTGTATGCATCCCAAGTGTACAGGGACTTACTCTTTAAATAAAATTCTATTTATGATAAACCACTCCAGTTGCACTTACAAAAATTGTTGCTACAGCTAATGTCAAGAGAAAACGTAGTGTTTATTTTTCACTTAACCCCTTCTACTTGGTAATATATTTTCTTACATACTCTTTAATTTAAACAACCTCACTATACTAAAATAATATTTGTATTTAGGTTGACACCAAAAGCTTGAAATATGATCCCATGTGATGAGAGACCATCTTCCTTCAATTGAGGGGGCAAGTGATATAGGCTACTTGATTAATAATAGGAAGAGTCAATATCAGCAGCTATGAGTGGATGTTTGACATCTAAAATACTAATACTTCTAAAGTTACTAACACATTTGTGATGGCCCATATATCTTACATGAGACATGTCAATGAGTTATGTATATGCCTTTTCACATCTTTGTTTCTTGTTTCCATTGTTGAATTCCAATTACAGCAATAAATATATGTGTTTCAATGGATGCTTATGTTGATACTAATTATCTCAATTTTCATTAATTATTTCATTTCTCTCAATGGATTTATTGTCTGAACATACTGTATTTTTCCCCTACAACTCTTCTTCTTATTGTTTGAATGTTTTTTTTAGAGGTGTGTATGATGGAACCAGAACCAGGAGTATGCCGCGGATACTTTCAGCGCTGGTATTTTGATGCAAGGAAGGGCATGTGTATCAAATTCATCTATGGTGGTTGTAGAGGAAATAGAAATAATTTCTTGACTGAGAAGGAATGTCAAGATTCATGTAATGTTATTCTTGGTAAGAACAATAGTTTATATATTCTACTTTTTAAGTTTTTGTTGACATTATAATTTTCATGACATTATCTCTCATCACTTGATACTTACCTCTGTTGCTCATTCCATCTTTATGTCAGATAAGTTTGTAAAATACCTATGGTTTTTCCCTCTCAGAATTCTTTTATATGGTGATGATCTTTTATTTACATCTGATAAAACATTTAAATACACTTTTTCTAACTGTCCAACTTAATTTATACAAAATCTCATGATAAAGGCAGCAATTTATAATTAAAACTAATGTAAAATAGTATACATAATCATACTTTTTAATTTTTAGGAGGAGCTCCTATTCAACCGCCAAGTCAGTTTAGTGCCCAACAACAGGATGCACAACAAAACCAGGAGAACACTATCCAAGGAGCCCCTGTAAACTGCAGGCTTTCTGCCTGGTCACACTGGAGTAAATGCAGTGTTAGCTGTGGATATGGCTTCCAAACAAGGCAGCGCAGGATTATTGTAAGTTCATAGTTGGGCGATAAATGTTTCACTAAAGAGAGTAGAGAGAAGATAGGAACCTCTTTCTGCTATATTGTGACATATTTTATGCATTGGTGTAACACAAACATCCAGTTGAGTAGTCAGTATATCAGTTATTGATTGAGAACATCATTTCATTCAAAACAGTTGACAGTAACCTTAAAGTGACTTGGGTGGGGGGTGGGAGGAGTACAGTTCAACAATATTTTGAAAAGGATAGATTTCTGTTCACCACAGAGATGTCCTTATGAGCCAAAGAAAGCAAGACACAACAGAAACAACATACTAAAAAACTTTTTTAGCTGTTACAGCTTTGGTCAGACAGAGGAGGGCATGAAGAGGCAGCACGGAGAGAGAAGCAGGAAGGGAAGAGATGAATGTACAGCAGGGGTAGGAGAATACGCCAGTGCTGCCTGACAGACAGGGCAGAAGGAAAGGGGATATTATGGAGTGTGTGGAGGAATGGAAGACATACATGAGGGTAGAGTATGGGCACAAAAGGGGGGGGGGAGGGTGGTTTGGGGAGGAACTAGGAAAGGTTTAGGCCTAGGACATTGCAGCAGTGGAGGATATATTGTAGGGAGAGTTCCCACCTACATGTTTTAGAAAAGTTGGTGTTTGTGGGGAACATCCATGTGGCACAGGCTGTGTAGCAGTCACTGAAGTAAGTCACACCATGCAGGACTGCATGCTCAGCAACAAGATGGCCCAACTATCTCCTGGCCACAGCTTGACGATGGCCATTCATGTGGACAGACAGCATGTTACTGGTCATGCCAATGCAAAAAGTTGCACAGTAGGTATAGCTCAGTTTGTAGGTTACAAGACTGCTTTCATAGGTTGCCCTGCATGTGATGGCACTGGAGTAGATGATGGTGGTGGTGATGGTGGTGGGATTGTAGATAGAACAGGTTTTGTATCTAAGTCTATTCAAGGATATGAGCCACGGGGTGCAAGAGGTTGGGAGCAAGGGAGGAGTAAGGATGGACAAGGATATTATGTAGGTTTCGTGGGTGGTGGAATACCTCTGTAGAAGGGCTGGTGAGGATATTGAGTAGGGTATTTCTCATTTCAGAGCAGGATGAAAGGTAGTTGAAATCCTGGCAGAAAATTTGGTTTAGCTGCTCCAGTCCTGGGTAGTACTAGGTCACAAGAGGGGTGCTCCTTTGTGGCCGAACAGTGGGTGTGATGGAGGTGGTGGGTGAGTGGACAGACAGAACTGTTTCTGGAAAAGGTTGGGAGGATAATTAAAGTCAATGAAGGCCTCAGTGAGGCTTTTGACCCATTTGGAGATGGACTGCTCATCACTGTGGAATGGGTGGCAGCTTTGTAGTAAATTGTATATGATAGGTACCTTTCTGCTGCTCATCGGGATGTCTCAAACATAATGTTCAATGTTTTCCTATATATTGTGACATTTATTAACAGTTTTTAGATAATTACAGACTATACTTACATACTGGAATGTAAATCTCTGAAGGTTATCTGATATCTCTAACCAATATCAAAAAGATGATTGGCAATTACTACAAATTCATACACAAACAGAAAGCATTTCTTATTGATATTGCTTCTTATCCATGAACGCAGGTATAAAACATATACCTTAGTACTTCTTTCTTCCTTTTGCTTCTTCTGACATATTAGAACAATGTAGGCACCAAATGTGACACTACTGATGTAATATTGCACAACAGTACACAATTTTGGAGACCTGCTCCCTCACAGCACCAGTATTCTTGAACTCTACAGATTGTGTATCACTATGTGCCAGTTACCTTATTTTTCTGCACTACTGGGCAGACTAAATTTGGGCTAGTTTTTCTTACTTTCTCTTCTCCATGTCTTCCTCTTTCATTTTTGCTCCACAACAATTATCTTCTTCTCCTTTATTATACTTTTCCCTTCCCACCCACTTTTTATTTCTTTCTCTCTTTCTACTTGCTGAGATTTATTTCAATGTGATGCAGTATCTTAGAATAGGTAATTTTTGCTAAAGTTTATATTTATCATTTTCTCTCTTTATTTATTTTTGATGAGTAAGTCGATAGTGCAATAAAATTTTATTATGGTTTCATCACTGCCAGCAAATAGTTTATAAACTTTTGATAACTAATTGTGCTAAATTTCTTGAAATAAACGTTTCAGACACAACCGCAAAATGGTGGTCGCAGGTGTCCAACAAGGCTGGTGAGAAAGAAAAGATGCTTTGCTGGAGTGTGTCCTGTTCCAGATTCATAATTTTCTTCAATTTTACATGAGGAGTTCTCTAATAAATAATAAATAGTTTATATTTATTTGGCTACTATGTCTGAATTAAATGTATTACTTGAAACTGCCAAACAAAATGTTTTAATCTAGTTTTCTAAAGGCAAAAAATTGCCAGTGAGATATATTTTAAGAACTGAAAATTTTATTTTTTTAAATAATTTTCTCAGTTATGAATGCTGGGTGTCAAAGTAGCACTATATGTGATTATTCTTTTTGCATCTACTTCAAGAAATAATATTAAAAGAATGTACTGATGAGTACAGTTTCACAGATTTTTGTTTAAAGTTACCTGGATATTGTGAATGTCTATAAAAATGTTTTACTTCATTACCCTTGTGTATAATACAATGTATATTAATGTTTTACAATTATAATTAATAATAAACTTTTTATAATTGTTTGTATAATAAACACATCAAAAATTTGATTCCATTCTTTTATTAAATATCATGTTTTGTTACAAAATTATGGGTGCTATAAACATCAAATAAAATTATACTTTGTCACAATTCTCTGTGCCACTAATTGACATGGATTCAGTGGCAATAATCACATGAATCCTGTAGATATATTATGGCAAAAGCAGATTTTTTTTATATTAACATTTAACAGTCAGGCAGTACCATCACACAGTGTGTAACCTCTACATCTTGTTAATTGTGGCTAAGGAAAATTATACCAGAAGTGTCAGTTAGCATTTGAAAGGTCGAAGGAGGCATTGGTTTTAGATCTGGTATTAATCATTCCAGACTTTAAAAAGGATTTCATCTTCTTATGCAACAATTCAAACAAAGTAGTTGGTTGTACCTATTTTGGGACATGTTATCAATGGGCAGAAACATCCAGTAGTGCATGCTTGAAGGCAATTAAATAAGGCAGAGCATACTATTCAACAACTGAGAAGGAAAAAGTAGTAGTCATATATAGGATTCAGCATTTCCAGAGCAGTAGGAAGTTTAAGGTGGTGACTGATCATACAGCACTGAAATGATTGCTTGGTCTGTCAGGTCCATCTAGTCAGCTAACATGCTGGGCCCTCCAATTTCAGTGAGTTTCATTATGTGGTCATTCAGAAGCTGGGAAGAAAACACATGAACATGGACACATTGAGTCACAAGATAGCCACACTGAGTACATCGTGCAAGAGTGTGTTGGAATGGCAACAAGCAATAATAATAATTTTATTGTCATTAGGCCATTGAGGCAATAGACAAAGTCACTCTTAGAGTACAGTACAGTTCACAGTTAATTAACATGAATACAGTATAGTTCATACTTATTTACATCACATTATAATATTACAACTTATAAACTCATTTATATCATAGAATGGATGGGCAACTAACCAGTCATAAAGAGCTTGTTTGTATGCTTCCTCTGGTAAGTCTTGCACAGCTTGAGGAAGTTTATTAAATAATTTGTGCCCTATAATTTCATAACTGTTTTGATAGTTATATGGGATATAGATAAAACTATTCCTCCTTGTGTTATGACTGTGTATATTTTCTCTTTGTTTTACTTCTGGTAGCTTCTACTTTGTATAGATTAAAACGTAATATATATACAAGTTTATGACAGTCATAATTTTATGTTCATAGAATAAAGATTTACAATGTGCCTTATATAGAAAACCTGTAATTACTCTAATAGCCTTTTTCTGCAATAATAGAATGTCATGTATGTGACTGCAGCTTCCCCATAAAATAATACCATAGCATAATATGCTTTGAAAAAATGAAAAATAAAGATATTGTAACATATTTTGTAGGCACGCAATCCACAAGACGCTTTAACTAATAAATTACTCTAGACAGTTTACCGCTTATATATTTTACATGTTCACCCCAAGATCATTACTGCTGTGCAGAAAAGTTGTGTCATCTGCATATAGTACCGTGTTAGATTTAATACATGAAGGCAGGTCATTAATCATTATTAGGAACAGGAAAGGGCCCAGCACAGATCCCTGTGGGACACCTACCTTCACTTTTTCCATTCTGGATAATTCTTTACCAACACACAGAACTTGCTTACACTTGTGCAGATAAGACTAAAATAGATTAAGGCTATTGCCTCTTAACACCATAGAAGTCGTGTTTTTCAAGGAGCATTGTATGTTCTATACAGTCAAAGGCTTTGCTTAGATCACAAAAGGTGACTTGAGCAAAGCTTTTGTCCTCAAATACTCGATGAATGTACTTGACTACAGAGTCTACAGCATCCACGGTTGAAAGGTTTTTTCTGAAACCATATTGTGATCCACTAATTATTCCAAGATTTTCAAAGTAATCACGTCCTTGTTGGTAAATTATGCATTCTAAAACTTTAGAAAAAGCTGGAATTATCGAAATTGGCCTGTAGCTGGAAGGAGAGTCTTTATCCCCTTTTTTATATACTGGGACTACCCTGGACACTTTAAGCATTTCAGAAAAATATCCCTCTGAAATATACTTGTTTATACAAAGTGTTAAGGGGTGCACTATATAATCTATTACTTTCTTCAGTATATTTCAGGACAAGTCATATATGTCTACACTGTCAGAAGATTTCAACTGCTTCACTACTCTTAAAACAAGACTAGGTGAGACCTTAGAAAAGCTCAGGATACCCGCATTTGTTGATCTACAGACATTTTTTGACAGAAGCTGTGATGGAGTAAATTCAGGTTTAATTACAGCACTTCCCACTTCAACTGATTTAATGAAGAAATCATTGAATTTTTGGGGAGAGATATTAATAGTAAGCAGTGGGTACAGACTGTTGAACATTTAAGCCTCAGTTGCACTTAATCATGCATGAGTAATTGTTGTGTAGTCATGAAATTCAGTCATACATTGTGGTACCACTAGTGTTTTGAAAGGAAGTGTTACAATAAGTCCATGAGTATGTGTTGTTGGTCATGGTGGACGTCATATGACAGAGATGAGAGGCAGAATAAAACTGGTGAGGGAGTATAAGGCAAGACATGGAAGTCTGTGAAGGACTGTGCACCATTTACATTTAGAGCAAATATTTTAAGCCAGAAAATTCCTTTGCAGAAGTTACCAAAGTGTCCAAACATTTCAGATTTTGGGTCATGAAGTCTGAGTCAATTTGATAAAACTCCTGTGTGGCTTAGGATCATCAATAACTCATTATTTACAGAAATGGTGGCAATTACAGACCAGCAGATCAGTACTATAGCACAGGCATTTGTTATTTGGATAATGAAGTTTGGAGTACATAATACTATAGTCACAAATCAGGATGTGAACTTTGTATCAGAACTGATGAATCACTAATGCCATGTTTGCTGACATATGGTAGGTCTATTCAGTACTGTGCAAGCTTGCTAAGTATATGCAATCAAAATTACAATGCAAGAACTCAAGAATTATGTCTGTTCGGACTCCATATCTTCATCATCTAGAGATTGGCACTATGTTATCTCCAGATATATTATGTTTAATTTTTACAATGACTCCATTAATTTTGTAGGCCTCTAATGCCATAACATTCAAGCTCGTTTAGAAGAATATCAAGCTGTACTGTGTTCAACACTTCAGTAAAGTCCAAATATGTACCTTCTGTTTTTCATCAACTGCCTATACCATCAGAAATGTCTCAGTAGGTTACTGGGTTCTTCTGATATTTCACCAGAGTGATTGGCTGGTAATGTCAAAGCTTCACCCTGTATTACAGTCGGTGGACTAGAATCTGTTTGCAAATGTATATTATATTCATGCTAATCTCTGAGGACTTTTCCCTTGTCATTACTGCTGTGGCTCTCACTTGTTACCTGCGACAGTCATTCTCTGCAGCATTAGAACCCAAGATCCATTCAGTCTCAAACTTGAGGCAAAGAGACCTTGAATTCCTGTGTTGCAGCAAACAACAGTTGCTAGTAGCAAGGAAAAGGGAGATCAGTAGAAATGGAAAACCCCAGGACATTGGCACAGAAGATAAATACAATATCAGGTCATGGGGCTAGACTCCAGTCCACCATCAACAATGGAGATTGGCATTTTGAAAATGTGTGTCATTTCTGATGACACATCAGACAAGTCATAAAAAAAAGGTCAAAGGAACAGAGACTGAAGCCAAAAGGCCAATATGTCAACAAGTTGCCACGAGAACTTTAGTAATTTTGCAATATGTAAAACATTTTTAGGTTGTTAATATAAGAGATATCTTGTTGAATTAACTGGAAAAAGTTAATATTAAATTAAGTTTATTAACAACAATAAAACAATAACTTTCACAATCTAACAAAACAAGAAAAAGGATAGCAATTTGCCTAGTAAAGAATTAACTGAATGTGGTTTAACACTTTTGCTCAAACCATGGATACTGCTAATAAATTTCCTCTCCAATTTATGTGCTCCACTTGGTGGGATGGAAGCCAGCACATATTACAGCTGGAGCTCTGTAGTGCATCCAAGGCTTGGAGTGCGTGTGTGTGTGACAATGACGTGAATTTGGACTGACTTGCCTGATTCATATATGGCAGTAAAGTGTAATGAACTTACGAAGCAATGTGAAATGGTTGTGCTTTGCCCTGTAGCTTTTTATATGGGTCATAGTTTGTTCATCTCTGAGTGTGAATTTTTGTCCCCTGTTGAATTTTTCACCTGCCTATGGTGAGGCAGTGAAACTGCTACTATTGACAGTCGAACTATTACTGGCTGCTGCCTGACCCTGAGTTGAATGACTTCCAACATAGGCAGTGTAATAGTACTATTTTGTATGTGCTTGGCTATTCACCAGTCAATGAAAACCATGCTGACAGCTCTTCTTTATGAATTATGACTTCTTAACTTGTAAGTTTTCCTTTCTATTTCAATGTATCAAAATCTTGAGATAATGAGGTCCAGCAATAGCTGTGCCTCCAAATAATATTATTCATCAATTGATTTTCAGATAATCTGTCATTTTTCTTTACCTATGCACTTTATAGATTAAATAAATCATTTATAC
The DNA here is from genome assembly GCA_026315105.1 of Locusta migratoria. NCBI lineage: Eukaryota > Metazoa > Arthropoda > Insecta > Orthoptera > Acrididae > Locusta > Locusta migratoria. The sequence continues at coordinate 616,748,773 of CM048746.1, read as the reverse complement.
TTTAAACTTCATATTTATTACTATTCAAGAAGTTATTATCTCCATAAGTTAACTGATGCACATATCATGACAGATAACAGACATGGAATATCAAACCAAAATCAACAACTACCATAGCAACCATCAACACAAACTCTTCCATGGTATTTCCATATCTCTTTCACTGGGTAGACATAATATCTGAGGCCACTTGCTGCTGCCACCACCTCCAGAATATGAAACAAACATTCTGGTGGCAGCTGCTGTTCCTATCATGCCTAATCAATTCACTAAAATTAATTAATAAATATTTGGGTATCTCAAGGTATCGAAGAAGTGGGGAAAAGTGGCTTGTACCACTACCACTACCTCCCTCAGCCTTGAGATAACCATCAAAAATTTTAGGCATAGAAGTTTGATTGAGCCAGCAGATTAATTAAGATGTGGCTATTTACCGATAACCGTAAGGTAAGTAACCATGAATACATTTCGTAACACATCTGACAATGGACAGTTTAGGCGAACTATGACAATATACATTGGCAATAGACAAACTTTCATTATCCATCTTTTATTTGAAAAGTATATAAACAAACTTAATCTCTTTTAACTATCCGGGGGGGGGGGGGGGGATTATTCTCTTAAATTAAGGAGAGAATGTCAAACTCCATAACTTCCTATTTAAAAATTTGTGCTGATATATCTTTTTCTTTCACATATTGTGAAATATGAGCAGTATTGTAGTACAAGTACCCTCAGACTAGCATGACTTGTGTGAACTGCAATTTAGAGAGTAAGGGGCATTTCTACTTATATGTTACTCATCAGACATAGAAAGAAAAGAAAAAAAAAATTTGAAGTACCAAGCTTTATGCTTAAGTTACTTCTAGGTGTCAGTCGCTATCTGTCGAACCACACACCAATACAAATATGATAGGTCCTCATTATAGCCACCTAACAGGAGCTAACAGCCTCATTTTACAGGTCTGCCACTCCCATTACTTTCTCCATCCCTTCGATTGTCTTCTGAGAACAAATATTATTATAATGTCCTCCCTTTTAACCCTTTATCTGGTTCTATTCACATACCTCTAGCTTTATTCTGGGATTTCTTGTTATTGCATATCAACTTGGGACAATACATGTACCTCTAATCTGTTTCACTCTATCTTGCACCCTTATTGTCACAAATCTTACTAACTTCCCTCTTGTCACCGGATACTTTCCGGGACTGGAGCAGACTCTGAACGTGGCTCTCCAGCAAGGATACGACTTCCTTAAATCCTGCCCCGAAATGAGATCCATCCTTCATGACACTCTTCCCACTCCACTGAAAGTGTCTTTCCGCCGTCCACCTAACCTTTGTAACCTCCTACTCCATGCCTATGAAATCCCCAAACCGCCTTCCCTACCCTCTGGCTCCTACCCATGTAACTGCCCCCGTTGTAAAACCTGCTATATGCACCCTTCCACCACCACTTATTCCAGTCCCGTAACCCGGAAGGTGTACACGATCAAGGGCAGAGCCACTTGTGATAGTACCCACGTGATTTACCAACTGATATGCCTGCACTGTAAAGTGTTCTATGAGGGAATGATCAGCAACAAACTGTCCATTCACATGAATGGTCACAGACAGACAGTGTTTGTTGGTAATGAAGATCACCCTGTGGCTAAACAGGCCTTGGTGGATGGCCAGCACATCTTGGCACAGTGTTACACCGTCCGGGTTATCTAAATACTTCACACCGACACCAATCTTTCAGAACTCCGGAGATGGGAACTTGCCCTTCAGCATATTCTCTCTTTCCGTTGCCCACCTGGTCTCAACCTCCGCTAAATTCAAATTCCCGACCACCATCTTTAGTATCTTTGCCTCGGTTCTGTGGACAGAGCCTCTGTCTCAAGTGGTATCTCTGTCCAACATCTTTGCTTTTTACAAATGTCTGTCTAGGTGTGTTTGCGTTTGGATATGTGTGAGTGTGTGTGTATTTGTCTACCTTCCTTTTTGTCCCCTAAGGTAAGTCCTTCCACTCCTCGGATTGGAATGACTCCTTTTCCACTTCCTTAAAACCCATATCCTTCCCTTTCTCCTCCCCTTTTTTCCTGAAGAAGCTGCCAGTTGTGGCGAAAGCTTGTATATGTGTTTGAGTGTGATTTTTATTTTTATTTGTGTCTATCGACGTGCCGGTCCTTTTGGGTAAGTCATCCGTTTTCTATTTTTTATATTTGTTTATCCCACCAGGATAGTTTCCTTCTATACTATATATATATAGAAAAGAGATGACTTACCAAAAGGACCGGCTCGTCGATAGATACGATTAAATCACACACAAACACACATACAAGCTTTCGCCACCACTGGCAGCTTCTTCAGGAAAAAAGTGGAGGAGAAAGGAAAGGATATGGGTTTTAAGGAAGTGGAAAAGGGGTCATTCCAATCCCAGGAGTGGAAGGACTTACCTTAGGGGACAAAAAGGAAGCTAAACAAATACACACACACTCACACATATCCACATGCAAACACACCTAGGCAGACATCAAAATGTCTGCCTAGGTGTGTTTGCATATGGATATGTGAGAGTGTGTGTGTATTTGTTTACCTTCCTTTTTGTCCCCTAAGGTAAGTCCTTCCACTCCTGTGATTGGAATGACCCCTTTTCCACTTCCCATCCTTCATCAAAAACACCAACCACTTCCTCAATCACGTGAAATCCTTACCCAGCCTGTTACCTCCTGAAACCATCCTTGTAACCACCGATGCCACTTCCTTATATACAAGTATCCCACATGCCTAGGGACTCGCTGCGATGTAATATTTCCTTTCACGCCGACCACCCACTTTCCTACCTAAAACCTCTTTCCTTAATACCCTAGCCAGCTTCATCCTAACCCACAACTTCTTCACTTTTGAGGGCCAGACATACCAACAACTAAAGAGAACAGCCATGGAAACCAGGATGGCCCCCTCGTACGCAAACTTATTTATGGGACGCTTAGAGGAAGCCTTTCTGGACACCCAAGCCTATCAACCCAAAGTTTGGTATAGATTCATTGATGACATCTTCATGATCTGGACTCACAGTGAAGAAGAACTCCAGAATTTCCTCTCCAACCTCAACTCTTTGGTCCCATCAAATTCACCTCGTCCTATTTCAAATCCCATGCCACTTTCCTCGATGTCGACCTCCATCTATCCAACGGCCAACTACACACATCCGTCCACATCAAACCTACCAATAAACAACAGTACCTGCATTATGACAGCTGCCATCCATTCCACATCAAATGTTCCCTTCCCTACAGCTTAGGTCTTCGTGGCAAACGAGTCTGCTCCAGTCCTGAATCCCTGAACCAATACACCAATAACCTGATAACAGCCTTCACATCCTGCAGCTATCCTCCTGATCTGGTACAGAAGCAAATTGCCAGAGCCACTTCCTCATCCCCTCAAATTCATAACCTTCAACAGAATCCCAGAAGTGCCCCTCTTGTCACCGGATACTTTCCGGGACTGGAGCAGACTCTGAATGTGGCTCTCCAGCAAGGATACGACTTCCTTAAATCCTGCCCTGAAATGAGATCCATTCTTCATCACATCCTCCCCACTCCTCCGAGAGTGTCTTTCCGCCGCCCACCTAACCTCCGTAACCTTCTAGTCCATCCCTATGAAATCCCCAAACCACCTTCCCTACCTTCTGGCTCCTACCCTTGTAACCACCCCCGTTGTAAAACCTGCCCTTTGCACTCTTCCACCACCACTTACTCCAGTCCCGTAACCCGGATGGCGTACACAATCACGGGCAGAGCTATTTGCGATAGCACCCTCGTGATTTACCAACTGACATGCCTACACTGTGATGCGTTCTATGTGGGAATGACCAGCAACAAACTGTCCATTCGCATGAATGGACACAGGCAGACAGTGTTTGTTGGTCATGAGGATCACCCTGTGGCTAAACATGCCTTGGGGCACGACCGGCACATCTTGGCACAGTGTTACACCGTCTGGGTTATCTGGATACTTCCCACCGACACCAATCCTTCAGAACTGCGGAGATGGGAACTAACCCTTCAGCATATTCTCTCTTCCCATTGCCCACCTGGACTCAACCTCCGCTAAATTCGAATTTCCACCCCCCTCTTAACATCTTTGCCTCGGTTCTCTGGACAGAGCCTCTACCTCAAGTGGCATTTCTGTCTAACTTCTTAACTTCTTTGCTTTCTACAGTATGTCTGCCTAAGTGTACTTGCATCTGTGTAAATGTGTGGGTGTGTGTGTATTTGTCTACCCTCCTTTTTCCCCCCAAGGTAAGTCTTTCCTGTCCCGGGATTGGAATGACTCCTTACCCACTCCCTTAAAACCCTCATCATTTCCTTTCCCTCTCCTTCCCTTCTGCCTGACGAAGCAGCTAGGCTGCGAAAACAGCATTTGTGTGTGTGTGTGTGTGTGTGTGTGTGTGTGTGTGTGTGTGTCTGTGTGTTTATTTGTTACTATCACTGCCTGTGCTCCTTCGCTTGGTAAGTAGACTTCATCTATTTTTTTAGATATATATTTTTCCTGTTAGGTCTGTCGAGGTGTGTTTGCGTTTGGATATGTGTCAGTGTGTGTGTATTTGTTTACCTTCCTTTTTTTCCCATAAGGTAAGTCCTTTCACTCCTGGGATTGGAATGACTCCTTTTACACTTCCTTAAAACCCATATCCTTCCCTTTCTCCTTTCTCCTCCCCTTTTTTCCTCTTATCCCGAAGAAGCAACCAACGGTTGCGAAAGCCAGTATGTGTGTTTGTGTGTGATTTTATATGTATCTTTTGACGAGCCGGTCCTTTTGGTAAGTCATCTGTTTTCTATATATACCTAGGTGTGTTTGCATTTGTGTATGTGTGTGTGTGTGTGTGTGTGTGTGTGTGTGTGTGTGTGCGTATTTGTTTACCCTCCTTCCCCCCCCCCCCCAAATAATCTACATCTACAATAGAAGGAGACTTTCCTGGGGGAATATATATATATATATAAAGATTTTTGACTTACCCAAAGCACAGGCTTGCCGATAGAAACAAAAAACACAAATAAATACACACACAAACATTCAAGCTTTCACCACCGCTGGCAGCTTCTTCAGGAAAAAGAGGAGGGGAGGAGAGGAGAAAGGGAAGGATACGGGTTTTAAGGAAGTGGAAAAGAAGTAATTCCAATCCCAAAAGTGGAAGGACTTACCTTAGGGGGAAAAAAGGAAGGTAAACAAATACACACACACTCACACATACCCACACGCAAACACACCTAGGCAGACATTTGTAGATATTACCCAAAGGACAGGCTCGGCGACAGACACAAATAAAATTACACACATAAAAGTTTTCGCAACCATTATAGAAAAATACCTAGCAGGAAAAAAAATATATATAAAGTAGATAAAGATTACTTACCAGGCGAAGGAGCACAGGTAGTGATAATAACACAAATAAATAAAACGCACACACACACACAAATGCTAGCTTTCGCAGCCTAGCTGTTTCTTCAGGCAGAAAGGAAGGAGAGGGAAAAGGAAATGATGAGGGTTTTATGTGAGTGGGTAAGGAGCCATTCCAATCCCGGGAGAGGAAAGACTTACCTCGGTTCCTTACCCACTTCCTTAAAACCCTCATCCTTTCCTTTTCCCTCTCCTTCCCTGCTGAAGAAGCAGCTCCGATGTGAAAGGTAGCATTTTTGTGTGTGTGTGTGTGTGTGTGTGTGTTTTTAGCTGTTAAATATGTTTACTGTTACAGTTATTCTTCTCAACTCATGACAGGCACATCATATATTAAATTAGAGTATTACATTATAGCAGGAATAAAAGCATATTGTAATATTATCTGAGTTCATAGATTTAAAATATTTGCATACAATTTCAGTATTTTATGTTTTGGAAGGAGAAAAACACCTCAAGAGCATCTTTGATGAAGACTGAAAAAGTTTCAGTGATAAAAAAATAAACATATATATTGTTGTAACAGTATAATTTATTGAACACTAATGAACGCTACACATATATACCAATCTACACGGTACGGTTACGGACTCAGTTAATGTTGACATGAGACTGGCGAGAGTTACACATAAACTGCGGCACGCCTCACACACCACGTGCTCGCCCGGTCGTGGCGGCGCTGCAGGCCCTCAGAGGCTGCACCATCGTACGGTGGACACGGCCGTGGCGTGTCTTTTAGAAGCCGCGGACGGACGGGACGCAGCTTGCAGTGGCGCGCTCCAACATCCCTCCCCTCTTCCGGGAAGCCGACCTCGCAGGTGGAGGCGGATGATGGCCGGCAACGCTGGATCGTAGCGACCACAGGAGTCGCCCAAGTGACCCTGCGGCGGGGCGGGAGCTGGCCGGAGACGGCGAGCGCCTCCATCACCTCATCTGTGTCTGAGGGGATGTCGTCGGAACGTCACTGCGCGGCCAACCAGTCCGGGGCACGTAAGGTCGGAAGTGCCCACGCCAACCAGGTCGAGGCAGGGTCCCCGCTAGCACAGGTGACAGTGGTGGAGAGGCCGGTCTCATCTCGACGTCGCCACTGAAGGAAGATGCCTCCCCTGCCGGCGCTCCCCCCACCGCCGGTGCGGGAAACGACACGGACGCGTCTGAAGCAGGACACGAGGCGGGGGCGACGGAGGAGCACCGGCCGGAGTGTCGACCCGCGGGGAGAGAGGCCGCATCTCGACATCGTCATCAGCGGTCAACTGTCGGCGTTGTGGGCGCCCATCCGTAGCGCCACTTACCCGAGCCTCGTCGAGCGTCGGCTCCGGCAGTAAGGTGTCGTCGTGGCGGTGGGAAGGGGGCGAGAACGCAGCAGAGGCTGCCGTGCGACAGCTGTCAGCGGGAGGAGGCCGGTGCCACCGTGAAGTCAAAGGAATTCCTCTCTCGACCTCCGAATCTACAGAGGGGTATCCGATAGGCACAGTCGTGAGATCTGAAGGCGGTGGGGTGGGGCCCCACCGAGGACGTAGTTGGTTGAGATGGCGGGAGATTGTCACCCGTCTGCATCTACCACACACATCTGTCGACCACGCGAACGCCGTGCTACTCCTGGCGTCCACCCCGGGCAGCGGCCAAAGGTGCGTGCCCAGACAGGGGTGCCTGGTGCGTAACGCCGAGAGTGTGCGGGCACCGCAGGTCGTGGCTCCGGGCACAGCAGGTGCAACAGCGTCCGGGGCTGGCGGCCATGGAGGACCTCCGCCGGGCTCCGACCATTTATCGGTGTTGTCCGATAAGTACTAAGAAATAAGGGGAGCACCGCCTCGGCGGATGAGTTTTCCAGGCATTTATGAAGTTGTGATTTAAAAGTTCGCACCATACGCTCTGCCTCCCCATTGGATTGGGGGTGGAAAGGAGCCGAGGTGAGGTGGGAAATACCATTATTAGTGCAGAATTGTTGAAAATAAGAATTGTGGGCCATTATCAGAGACGAGCATCCGAGCAAGGCCTTCGATCGCAAAGATCTGTACCAGGGCTCTGACTACATCTTCTGCCGTAGTGGAGCGCATACACACGATGTATGGATAATTAGACAGTACATCTACCACCACGAACCACATTGACTGACAGAAAGGGCTGGCCAAGTCCATATGAATGCAGTCCCAGGGGTGCTCCGGAGAAGGCCACAGGGAAAAAGTGCGCCGGGGAGCAGCTTGCTGGGTAGCACACTGAGAGCAAGTACGAACCGACTGCTCGATGGCGGCATTGATTCCTGGCCAATAGAGAAAACGGCGTGCAAGCACCTTCACGCGTGTGATACCCCAGTGACCCCGATGTAACAGAGTTAACATACGGAATGATGACGCGAGGCTCGTCGGAATCGGTACTGAGGAGGAGGACACCGTCGATAATTGACAGCCGGTGTCGAAGCTGGAAATAGGTGCGCAGAGGGCCAACCTCTTTGGCGGACAATCACTCAGGCCACCCGGCAGTGACATGCTTAAGCACCTCCCGGAGCACAGGGTCCCGACGGGTGGCTTGCGCGACTCTATTGGCCTTAATCGGAAGTCGCTCAACTGCATCGTGCAAACGTTCGTCAATCTGAAAAATCGCCACCTCGACTGTGTCAAAGGAAGGGTCGGGGCCCATGGGTAGACGGGACAAAGCATCGGCATTTGCATGGTGCGACGAGGGCCGATAATGAATTTCGTAGTGATAGGCACTCAAAAACAGAGCCCAACGTTGGAGATGTTGTGAAGTCTGGTCTGGAAGATGAGAATGTGGGACAAACAGTGCCACCAGGGGTTTGTGATCTGTGATAAGGTGGAATTTAATGCCATAGAGGAACACATGAAACTTCCGAACAGCATAAACAATCGCCAAAGCCTCTTTCTCAATCTGAGAATAATTACGTTGGGCATCTGACAACGTCTTAGATGCATACGCAATGGGCTGCTCGGAACCATCATCCAGTCTGTGGGCCAACACTGCTCCAATCCCATACTGAGAAGCATCCGTAGCTAGGACTAGCTGTCGGCCTGGTGTAAATGTGCCGAGACAAGGTGAAGACTTTAACATTGATTTGATGCGTGCGAATGCCACCTCACAAGCAGCAGACCGCACAAATGGAGCAACTTTCTTTCGAAGTGCGTTCAAAGGATTTGTGACCTCCACCACATTAGGAATAAATTTGGAGTAGTAGCTGACCTTGCCCAAAAAGGACGGGAGTTCCTGTAAATATGAAGGACGAGGAAGATGGTCAATCACTGTAACTAATTCTGACCTAGGGCGGACGCCATCTTGTGACACTAGGTGTCCCAAATACTCAATTTCAGGTTGAAAGAACTGTGATTTTTGAAGATTGCATTTGAGGCCTGTCGCGTGCAATTTCGTGAACAAGAGCCGCAGGTTGTTTAACTGATCTGTGCGGGAGGAACCGGTGACGATGATATCGTCCAGATAGTTCGCACAGCACGGAATGTCACCCAATAACTGTTGTAAAACCGTTGAAATATCACGGGCGCACTCGCGACCCCAAACGGCAGACATTTGTAGCGGTACAACCCGAATGGAGTATTGAGAACCATGAATTGTTGAGAATCAGAGTCTAAGGGAAGCTGCAGATACACTTCCGCCAAATCAATTTTTGAAAAACACTCACCGCCCTCCAATTTTGCATAAATGTCGTCCGGGCAGGGAATGAGAAAACAATTTATCACTGACTGCGAGTTAACCATAGACTTGAAATCACCGCACAACCGTAGGGCTCCCGTGGGTTTCTTTATTATCACCAGAGGTGTCGCCCACAGGCTAGAGGAAATTGGTTCGATGATACCCAAGCCGTGCAACCACCGATCCAACTCGTCCTTAACCGCTGGGCGCAAAGCAAAAGGAATAGGCTGGACGCGACAAAATTTCCGAACCACTGTATGTTTGAGAGTGATGTGCGCCTCGTAATCAATGGCCATTCCCAAACCCGCCGAGAAAAGTGCTCCAAACTCACGGCAAAGGGAATCCAATTCAGTAAACAGTATGGAGTCAGACACCAGATGAACTGCGTCGTGAACGCTGAAACCAAAAGCCGTGAACGCATCCAGGCCAAAAATGTTTTCTGAAGCCGCGCTTGTGACGGCCAAAAAAGTGATGGCGCCCACTATGTGCTGGTACTCTACCTCAACCGTAAACTGACCGAGCACTGGAATCGGCTGTTTACCATAGCTGACCAAATGACGAGAAGTCGTTACAAGAGGCGGCTTCCCAAGTGCCAAATACATATCCAAATTTACGAGAGAGACGGAGGCACTGGTATCAACTTGAAAACGGAACGGACGATTTTGAATTAGAAGTGTGACATAAATCTTAGAAGAAGTGACCTGCTCCTGTCCAGGTGCGGTAGACAGACAGTTTACTTCCATGTGGGACGGCGGCCGACCGCATGCGGAAGTCCGACAAACAGCCGCCACGTGGCCTTGTTTACAACAGGACATGCAAAGCACGTGGCGGAAGGGGCAGCGCGGGCAATCATGCGCATGAAACCAATCTGGACAAGAGGGAAAGTCACGTCGTCGGTATGGAACGGCGGAAGGTAATCGCGAAGAACACGTAGACGATGAAGAGCTGGGCCAAGAACGGCGCCTGTGGGGGCACGAGGACTCTACCGCCGCCACCTCTAACATTTCCTCAAACTGAACCGCTGCCGCCTTAGACACCTTGTGCAATACACAAAACCTTGTCAAGGGTGGGATCCTGTAACCGCAAAGCCTCACGATGCACAGCCCTATCAGGAGCCAAACGGACAACGACATCGTGAATTAAGGAATCTGCATACGACCGCTGACAATTCGCACACACAAAACCACACTTACGACTCAAACTGCGGAGGTCTGCCACCCAGGACTGATATGACTGACCAGGTTTCTTTCTGCTTTGATGAAAATCCAGGCAGGAAAGCACCACGTGCGTTTGCTGCCGATAATAAGAACTAAGCAATTCCGACATACGGGAAAAAGACAACTCGGCGGGCTCTGACAGCGGAGCTAGTTTTCGTAGTAAACGAAAAGTATCGGGCTCGATCCATGACAAGAAGAAAGACTTTTATAAGTCAGGATCCGTTACCTTAAAAGCCACAAAATGCTGCTGTAGACGCCGCACGTAGGAGTCCCAGTCTTCCTTAGACTCTTGGAAAGCCGGAAAAGCCGGTGGAGCAGGGGGGGGGGGGGGTAGGCATGGGGCAGCAGCGAAGGGGCCGCAGCAGGACGAGAAGTTGTAATCAACTCCGTAAGCAGATCAAGCTGCTGCTGCTGCTTTTGCAGTAACTGAAGCAACGCCAGATCCATAACCACCGCAACAGAAAACACGCATAAGAACGAAACTCGTCGCTAATTATACTGTTGTAACAGTATAATTTATTGAACACTAATGAATGCTACACATATATACCAATCTACACGGTACGGTTACGGACTCAGTTAATGTTGACATGAGGCACGCCTCGCACACCACGTGCTCGCTCGGTCGTGGCGGCCCTGCAGGCCCTCAGAGGCGGCGCCATCGTGCTTTGGACACGGCCGTGGCGCGTCTTTTAGAAGCCGCGGACAGATGGGACGCAGCTTGCAGTGGCGCGCTCCAACATATACAAAGTAAAAGGAAGCCAGCTAAATTAAATATTCCCATTAAACTTTAATTAAAGTAAGTCAGATTGGTTGCAAATGTATAATATGTTGATGTGGCCACAGGTGCAATAAAAAGTGCTGTCAGTTTGAGATAGCATCAAAAGAAATTTAACGAAAGCATCCTCATTTCATGAAAACAATTTAAAGAACTTGGAGGAAGAAGTGAGATGGAACAAATTAATTTTTATTGTACTGTATGTAAGAGAAATTAAGGTTTGGAGTATAGCTTTGGTAAGTACTGTGTTGAAATGCACTAGTTCCATCAGCAATGAGACATTATTACTTAACTCTGTATGTATGTGTCATGACCATGCATGCCCGTGCACATGCATGCAAGCATGCATACCTATGCACTTCTGTACAGATAAGAAAGAGAGAGAGAGAGACAGGCAGAGGGGGGAGTGGAATTATATTATTGATACTGTTATCATATGTGTAGTGAAACTGGAAAACAAATACACTTAAGTATTTAATGTAAAAACGAATGCACCTCCATGTACTCATCCAGTGAGGTACTGAAGTGTTAAGCCACAGAATTTGTATTCATGAATATGCTGGTTCAGAGGCCCATCCTGCCATACACATTTTAGGTTGCTGCATATCCTCTAAATAGTCCAGGGCCAATTCCAGCAGAGTTCTGTTGAAGAAGCGTGAATATAGTGACCAGACATCTTGATTATCTGAACATGTCCTCCTTTTTATGTCTTTGTCCGAGTTTGGACGGACTTTTACATTGTGAAATCAAGCTTGATTTCAATGGCAGCTTCACAACCTGGGCCATCTGGATCCTCCCATCCACCACCAGCTTTTCTGAACTGCACAGATGGGAGTTATCCCTACAGTACATTCTCTGATCCTGAAATTATCCAGGCACCCTACAGTTTCCACCTCTCTATCCTAAACCTTTTCTATTTTGAGTGCCTTGTATGTGTATGTGTGTGTGAGTGCGCACATGCAAGTGGTGCATGAGCATACATTTTATTTTATTTTTCTCCACTCACCCACCTTCCCACTCTGTCCCTAGCTTCATCTCATTCCTTCCATCTAATATGTACATACTCTAAAAGGCTGTGCTGTATCCATCCCCACTACCATTATGCAACCTTCCTATTCCCCCTCCTCTTCCCTCTTTCCACACCGCAGAGCATGATTCGAAGTGCGGCAGCCGAAGATGACAGATGTGTGACTGTGTTGCGTGGCTGTGTGATTGTGTAAATGTTCCTATTTCAATAGCTGAAAGTGTTGTATGTGTGTGCCTTTTTTATGTGCCTGTCACGGCTTGTCATCGTGTCTTTCCAGTGAGTTGTAAAGTGCCCTATTACTACAAGTGAAATACCCTCAGACTACAACAAAAATTTAATAATCCCAATTCCAAAGAATGCAGCCACAGGCAGATGTGAAAATTACAAAACCATCAGTTTAATAAGTCATAGTTGTAAGAGTCTAACAAGAATTACAGTATTTACACAAGAATGGAAAACTAATATTAGCTGACCTTGGGGAAGATCAGTTTGAACTTACAAGAAATATAGGAATACATGAGGCAATACTAAACTAACATCTTATTCTAGAAGATAGATTAAGGAAAGGCAAACCTACATATCTACCTTTTGTGGATTCAGATAAATGTTTTCACAGTGTTCATAGGAATACACTCTTTCAAATTCTGAAGTCAGTATGGATAAAGTATAGAGGACAGAAGGTTATTTACAACTTGTACAGAAATCAGACAGCAGCTAATAGAGTCAAAGGGCATGAAAGGGAAGCACTGGAGAGGAAGGGAGTAGGACAGGATTGTAGCCCTTTTCTAGTGTTATTCAACTAGTACACTGAGCAAGCTATGGAGGAAAACAAGGAGAAATTTGGAGAAGGAATTAAAATTCAGGGTGAAGAAATAAAAACTTTGTGGTTTGCCGATGGCATTGTAATTATGTCAGAGACAGCAAAGGACCTGGAAGAGTAATTGAACAGAATGGACACTATCTTGAAATGAGTGTACAAGATGAACATTAAAAAGAGCAAAACAAGGGTAGTGGAATGTAGTCTAAGAAAATCAGGTGAAGGAATTAGATTAGGTAATGAAACAATTAAGGTGGCAATGAGTTGGGAAGTAATATAAAATATGATGGTCACAGTACAGATGATATAAAATGCAGAATGGCCCTGGGAATTAAAGCATTTCTGAAAAGAGAAATTTGTTAACAATGAACATCAATTTAAGTGTTACATAATTTTTCTGAAAGCGCTTGTGTGAAGTGTTGTCTTTCACAGTAATGAAACATGGGCAACAAATAGTTCAGACAGAAAGAGGATAGAAATTTTGAATTACAGATGAAGGTTGAAAATTAGGTGGGTAGAATGTATAACCAATGAGGAGGCACTGAACAGAATTGGGGAGAAGAGGAACTTTTGGCATACCTTGACTAAAAGAGGGGGGAGGGTTGTTTTGTAGGACACACCAAGGAATTGTGAAATTAGCATTGGAGGGAAGTGTGTGTAGTAAAAATTACAAAGGGAGACCATGAGATAAATACTGTGAACAGTTTCAAACGGCCATGGGTTTCTTTTCTTATGAGGAGATGAAGAGGCTTGCTCAGGGCAGAATAGGGTGAAGAGCTGCATCAAACCAGTCTCATGACTGAAGACCACAACAACAAGAAAATTAGTTTTGTCTGAAGGCATATAAGTAGTAATTTCTCCCTCAGTCTATTTATAAGTGTAACAGGAAAGGAAATGACTAGTTCTGATATGAGGTACCCTCAGCTATGCACTGTATGGTAGCTTACAAAGTATGTATCTGCAGATGTAGAAGAAAGTTTAATTTTAGTAATCGTAAAACTGTTTCACAGTGACCAAAACACCTATAAACAATTATTTCAATCACAAAGTTCTTGTTACATGACTGAAGTACACAAAACACATTTGTTGCATCAAATCTGCAGAAATATTGGTCATTTATTCTGGCAACTATGAGGAATCTCCTACCCATCCAATTTCTCAATATCTCAGTTATTGTCCTCTTCCAAAAAGAGAGCATTAGAGTTACCTTTTCTTTCTCTTGTGTCCTTTAGAGAATTTCTAGATGTTTCCAAGTGAATATACACACTTAAACATCTATATAATTATAATAAGTTATATAAATTTTTTACATTACTGTGTTACACTTCAAAACTGTTCCACATATTTTTTATTGTAGTTTTGTTTTATTTTGATTTCTTTGATACAGAATAAATTTTGATGAAAAATAATTACATATTTATGTTGAAATTCGTGTACAGTAAACAGCAACATGTATCACTTACAGGCCAAACTATTTAATGAAGTAGATACTTGTAATTCATCTAGCTATTACAGTTTTAGCTCAACAAAAGGATAAATGGTATGGCCAGTGTTTCTCTGGAGAAATGGTATGGACAGTATTTATCTTTAGGAGGCACAACTACTTGTATGCAATAAAATTGCAGAAAAGCAAACAGAAATAGTACCTTTAACTTTGGTGCCATGGATTCTTTCATTGGAGGAGGAAAGAGGCTATGAATGGGGATTGTTTGAGAGGAAATATTGCCATATAGAACTCAGGTTAAGATAGGCACATTGAATATGTCCTGGAAGAGGGCAAAGGAGAAAGGAAATACGTCAGAAAGAGTCACTAAAGAAGTAGGCTGTGGTTCTTAAGTTTAGAGTACTATTATTTTGTTGCTGCTGCAGGTAATTACAGTTCATTCCACCTGAATCTCTTTGAATTTATCATATACTGACTTTTCTTTCTGTACAATTGAAGACCTCTGGGTAAAATAATGATTACCCTCATTTATAAAGTTCTGGGATGTGATGACTTGTATGTTTGAAAAATAGTTTGTATTACATGTTTTAATATTTGTTTTAATGTTTATATTTGCTATCTCTCTGCAGATTCATGTACTTCTTGAAGAAAATGAAACATTCTGTCAGATATGATTGTTTGCACCAACTACATTAAAAATACAAAAGTTGAGGGTTATCATTATTTACCACCGAGGTAGCCAATTAGTTTTAATTTTCAATGACAATTAATTTCTTTCTCCTGTTGATCTCTGTGAGCATATTATTTCAAACATTTTACCTACTCTCTTCACAATTTATAAGCTCAGTAGTTCAATGAAGTATTAATTTTCTGGACCATCACACACATTATTACATTTTCATTGTGTACTAGAATGATAAGTCTGCAAGATCAATATTGATATAGTTGAAAGAGAATATCATCTCATCTCAGAGCCTCAAATAGCTACTTCACTTATGCACCCCACCTGTAATACCGTCTACAACGGCACACAGTTTATTAGTTTTTGTTAGTGTGGCTGTCTTTTCTCAGCCTCCTGACGGTATCGTTCCAGCTCCTATGAAAAATTAAAAATATTTGGAAAAGATATGTAGCAGCTGAAATACTACAGCAATAATAAACTAATATGCATTTGACAAAATAACTTACTTCATCTTTTTGTGCCCTTAATGAATCTATCAATGGTTCACGAAAGTTTAGATCCTTTGCAGGATCATCTGGAATGGCATTGGTTTCTGCCTCCTGTAATATAAAACAATAAAGTTAACAGAATTCTAGAAAGATTATTTTTCTAAAAACGTGTGATTAAAATAACGAGAAAAGTAGTTATTATACAATTATGGAAGAAAATTTATGGGTAGTACTTATCCAAAGCAGGTAAAACATAAGATTTGCAACATATAATAATGGAAAGTCCAGCTTGGAATTAATAATATAGTAAGGAGCAGTGTCACTCATGTGACATACTTGAGCATTTGTCAAATGTTGGCCATCTCTGTGCTGTCCTTACAAGTCAATACCACCACAA
The DNA here is from genome assembly GCA_026315105.1 of Locusta migratoria. NCBI lineage: Eukaryota > Metazoa > Arthropoda > Insecta > Orthoptera > Acrididae > Locusta > Locusta migratoria. Next base: position 616,732,817 of record CM048746.1, on the reverse strand, counting down.
CCAGTGTCCACAAACAGTTGGCAGCATTCATATTTGTCTGCACAACAACAATGAGCACACAGAACACCACCACAGCCAATGGTACAGACACAATCAGCTGTTCTTCGAATAACTGCTGATGAGAATGAACTCTGGATACAGTACTGTTCCATGGCAGTACTTCACCCTTCAACATTCTTAGCCATATGTCACTAAGATATTGACTGTATTGTTCTGGCTAAATGAGTTAGTTTGTAGGCTGTGTAGCATTTTGGATAGCTTACTGAGTTGTAAAAATTTGTGTCTTACTCTGACAAGGAGTATATTTCATTAAAAACCAAACGAAAATACAAATCTTTTCTCAGATTTATTAGGTAGATTATTGTTCCTTCACTATTGGCATCTGTACAACTCTTGGTGCTGTCAATCATTGCTGGAAAGTGTTTCCAGTGTTATAAACTTGTCATGACACAGTAACCTCCATTAAAGCCACAATCAAATATTGGTCCCCCTATGGCAAACTGACCTGTATTTAGTTGAACCCTCTCACACAGTAGATTAGTTGTGTTGGCTATTGAAATTTCCTGTGGCTCTGGATAGTTATACTATTTCTATTGTGAACCTATTAACTTTTTTTTATGCTTACACAAAGGAAATAAATAATTGTTGCCCCAGAAGAGAGCATAAAAAATAAACGAATAATTAAAAAAAGTAAAGGATAAATAAGAAGTGTATCCACATGAAAATCTTTTGCACCTTGCCACTGGCAATATGTCATGTGATAGGGTCTACCTGCTGTGCACGGGGCTATCATATTTATATATGCTACCAACCACACAGTGGTGTTCCATGAGTTGCTGCCCTAACAATATGCGAGCAACAAAACTGTTGGAGATCAAATGTCAAGCAGCAGTGGTAGTGCCAGGTGAAACTATGCGCACTATGGACAGTGTTGTTATCGCTAGTGCTATCTCATCTCCGCGACTCATGTGCCACCACCATACTTATATTATTCAACTGGTTGGCTTTATATGAAACTGCCTAGTCACTCTTTAGAAGTCAACATCAGGAGTTCAGGGTTCTCTGGGCTTATGACTACAACAGCAAGCAGTTTCTCAATGAGAAAAGGATATAATAATGGAAAGTCCAGTTGGAATTAATAATCTAGTAATAGGTCAGTTCACAACTCACCGCAAGACATAACAACAAGCCATGACAGGCACACAAAAAAGATACACACATACAACAATTTCAGTTATGGGCCATGGCCTTCTTCAGAAATAGAAATTTGAAGTGCGGCCATGGACGATAACTGAAGGTGTTGTATGTGGTATATGTGAGGAGTCTTTTTTATGTGCCTGTTGTGGGTAGTCATCACGTCTTTGCAATGAGCTGTCAACTATCCTATTACTAGATTATTGATTAGAAAAGGAAGCAAGGTAGATAAGGATTTGTTGTCTCATTCACATCAAGGTTGTGGTGCCTCAAAAACATTTGAGAGTTGCACAATGCTCCAGCAGACGACACCAACCGTGCAAATACCATCGCACAAATACCATCAAAGCAGCCAACAGGAATATCTTTAGCAAGGTTTCCTGCCTACCAGTGATTCTGCCAGAGTTCTGCAGCAAGCAACATTCTCCTTTGTGCAGTGGAGTGAAACAGTCATCATGGTAGATATGTATATGAAGTGTTTTGTGAATAAAAAGTGCATTGATATGGTGAGCATCACATTTTGAATGTGCCGTGAGGAGCTGCAGAAGAATTTAACAGATGTTGCTGCAAGAGCAACAGGCTGCAGATTAGTGAGTCGGCCTTTCCATGTACTAAGCATATATGTATTTGCGAGTGCCCGCTCCACACAAAGGACCAGTGGTTGCCCCTCACGTGTTGCGCGTACAAACCAAGATGATTCACCTCATCATTCAATGACTAAAAGCTATACCAGGTGTAAAAGACCCGTTAAACAGTGAGCATAATTTTCAACTCTCCAGTGTAGATCGCATTGCGGCAGCTAGCTTTCTCGGGGCCATAATTCCACCTGTGCCTCGGCATCACTTACATGTGATCTTGATATGGACAATAAAATTTAGTGTTAATGTAACTATTCACAAATTATGTCAGTGTACATAATCGTTGTATATGAAACCCTGAAAATGAAACAAATTCCAATATAAATTGCTCCCCTAAAATTGTGCTGCCCATTATTTGTCCTTCTTTCCTTTTCAAATTGAAAATGGAATGTATATTGTGTAACAGACAATGAGAGCATTATCACATACCTACAAGGTCATGAGTGACAGAGCACATGAATGGAAAGTTTTAAAGGATGTGGAATGATATCAACAATGCCATTTTAAAGGAACCACACTAACATTTGCCAAGAGCATTTTAGGAAGATGAAGGAAAACCTGAATCTCAACGGGTGTACTTGAATTTGAACTGTCACCTATTCAAATGTGAGTTCTGTATGCTAACCATTGCAGCACCACCCTTGGTCCTTAATCAACAGTTCTGCCAGCAGCATCACTACACTCCAGACTTTGTGATGGGCATGACCATCACACACATGCCTCATTGGCCATGTTCAAACAACAACTGCCTCAGTTATGCAATACATCCACAAGCGAACAGTTCTTGGCTATGTCAGTGTACATTATTAGGAAAGAGCAGTGCAATGGTAGTAGTAAAGCTAGCTTAAACAATACAGCTTGTACCTTCTAAGAATGTGTGACCGTATTTGTTCAGGTGACTAATCAAATTCCTTTGTTCCATGGCTTCCTGGATATATACATTCATTATAAGTGTGCATCACCTTCATGAGGGCACATGTACATCTATGTATTGTTTTGTACACTAGAATTCCTCATAACTATGAAAAGTAACAAATAAATAATATAACTGACATTTTGCTTATCAAATAATAATAAATATAAAACTTCATGTACTTTTTGTGTTTCTAATGCCTATGTATCAGTTATAACTCACTCTTACTCAAACTACATAAACTAAATCTAGACGATATGATGTATATTTATATGTTCTCAACACATGCTTGAAGATACCCGCACGCACACACACACACCGACACACACACACACACACACCGACACACACACACACACACACACACACACACACACACACACACACACACACACCTGTGGAAAGTGTGTTGTGAAGCTGTGTTTCCATCTCTCCAGAGCTGAACCAGCTCCTTTCTGTGGAAATGAGCCAAACCCTCTTCCTATCTGTTCCATCGAATCTGAGCCAGCAGGTATCAACAATGGATTGTTATAATCTTGTGAAATGCCTTTCCTGTAAAACAGTAGCATCCCAAGATAACACAAATTATATTCAGATTGATAATAACTACTGGAAGATTTTGACCACTGCACACACAGTATTAAAAACAATGAAAAGAAATTTTGATTAACTATGTTGTTCTAACAGAGATACACTTGCTTCAATTACTGGAACAAAAACTATTAGATTGCAAAGTATAAATGCATGAGAGAAAACAAATCATTTGATAAATCTTATGACATTGGTTTTTCAGCAGAAATAAAGAGCAATACAGGGCTTAGGTTGAGTCACAATTTTGTCACATCAGTTGTCTGTAGTTAACAAACATATTAGCTATATATTCAATTGCATTTTCATAAATTATCTCATTAATATTCATAAATATTGCTGTGTCTATGAAAATATTGTGTCATCTGGATCATCTGCAATGCAAAAGCACTTACTTTGGTAGTATTCAGCTGAGTTTGCATTCCAGGCATCTTATGAAATAAAGTCACAAATTTATGCTTAAAGAAAGCCGTGTTAGTTACACTATTTATAACTAAAGAATGTCTGAACCTGTTTGGCTCAAAATTGGTGGGGAGGTAGCTTAGAAGCAGGAGACATACGTAGGATACTTTTTGTCCGGTTCAAATATCAGAATTTGAGAAAACTGAGAGTATGCTTCCAGCTCGGATCATTTTCTAGATTCTCCAACAATCAGCTTAGTCATTTGCTATTCACCTGGCGATCAAATAAGCTGTAATGGAGCAAACAAATATGCCAAGTAGGTTAGAATAAAGGGAGATGGCATTATCTATGCTGAGAGTACATGAAAACACCTTCCTCGGTAATTTTAATGTATCTGAAACTAAATTATTATGTGGATTATCAAAATAATATTGTTCACTATGAAGGGAAAAGAACTTTCGCCATGTGAAATTTCATTGGTTATCTCAAGCTTTGCCACGATTGGTCAACTTCATTCCCATGATCCAACAGCTGTTGCCAACATAGCTATACTGTGCCTGTTTTCCAGATTGTAAAATTTTACCATTATGTAGCAATGTTTTTAACTGTGTTTCAATTAGATTCCCAATAAGAGTTCATTATTCACTAACCGGTCAATAAACAGGTGAATATTGCTACCAGTTACAAAAACTATATTTGGTTGAGCATAAGAGCCATTTTGTCAGCAAATAAATTATGATCATGCTCCAATAATTTAGTTTTCAATTCAAGAACTCTCAAGAAGATATAAGCATCTTGAAAACAACATTTCTATTCTGCTCACTGTGAGAAAAAAATGCTAAGCTGTGCTGTAAAAATGTGCTGTTTTGTTTTCCTTTTCCCAGCCATCTATATATATATAAGAGAAAGTCATGTTAATTACACTATTTATAACTAATGAACGTCTGAACCGATTTGGCTCAAAATTGGTGGGGAGGTAGCTTAGAAGCAGGAGACGGACATAGGATACTTTTTGCCCCATTCGACCACGTTTCCGTGTTAGGTGACATAAGACATCAGAGAAAATACAAGTCACTATAAAACATGATATAAAAAAAGGCATCTGACATGAAAAAACAAAACGCAAATGATGGCTAAATGTAATTTTTTCTATCATTAAGTATAGTTGAAAATTTGATAATTATAAATGTAATCAGAAATCAATAATCTATATTAATAAAAATGAATTGCCACATATATGAAAGCGCATCACTTGAGAATGGCTTTGCCGATTTAGATATGTTTTCTTTGTTCTGTTCATAATTTTCAAGACAATGTTTGTATGAAAGAATATTTTTGGAAAAATCTAGCGGAAAATATCAGAATTTGTGAAAACTGTAAGTACACTTCCAGCTGGGATCATTTCCTAGATTCTCCAATAATCAGCTTATTCATTCGCTACTCGCCTAGCGACTAAATATACTGTTATGTAGCAAACAAATATGCCAAGGAGGTTAGAATAAAGGGAGATGGCTTTATGCATAGATGTTTAAAAGAGCCAGACAGATTTAACAAGAAACATTGTTTCTTTAGAAGACCCTTTGTATTATTCTTACCTGCTGGGTGTTATCGCTCGTGATCATATCTTTGGAGCATTGCAAAGATAAAATTGATGTCAGTTCATGGTATTTTTTAGTATTACAAACAAATTGAGTAGAGATAGTGGTTTATTATTTTTTTTTTAGAACAATGCCTTTTGTGGCAGCGTAATATCGGTCAGCGTACGCTCAACGCAATCTTACTATGTGATCGTACAAGTCAATGAGACCAACAGAAATCGTAAGCAGCACTTGGAGGTAAATTGAGAAAGAAATTCTCAAGTGTGATCCATTCTGACCCTGGAACAATAGGTACAGTCGAGCTAGACTCACTCAGTTGCAGCTTACTCACAAAATAATTTGGATTGTCGACAAAACAGACGGCCATGTATGACGAATATTTTTTTCATGTATATAGCCACAGCATACTTTGATAATTTGTCAATAGTCAGCACTAGTGACAAACATGGAAAGTTCAGGTGCAGAGCGAGCTTTGTGTGTGTTGGAATTTGAAAGAAAAAAAAGTGTGCTACAGCCATTTAATGGATATCTAGAACCAAGTACAGTAAGAAGCCACCACCAAAGAAGGCCATTTACCACTGGCACAACAGATTTGTTATAATGGGTTGCTTGTGCCTGGCTAAGAGAAGCAGAAATCCCAGTATAAATGAAGTGAATGTGGAGCATATATGAGAGACATTCATAAGGAGCCCAAAGAAATCGATGCATCATGCGTCCTGTGAACTTGAAATAGCTCCAATGACAATGTGGAAGTACTGGAACAGAAGACTGTAACATGTGATGTAGCCATGGCCCCCACATTCAATTGCGGGTCCTGGATCCAGAATCAGAGACGGATCCTCCCCCCATCTTTTTCTACTATTGTGTGCAGTAGTTTGTAATTGCAAGTTTATATCTTAGTCATGCTCTTTTTGCAATATACTTTAACTTGGTATAACAAGGTATAAATTTGATACGGTAAGCAACATCAAGAAAGCCTATGGCCACCACAAATGGTATTCCAGTCTCCTTTTCAAACTCCAGCTCTATGCCCTTCCCATTAATTATATCTGTTTCATAACTTCAAATGTATTTTTCAAGCTTAAGGGACCCAACTGCGGATACATCAGTCCCTAAACTTAAAAACTACTTACGAACTACCTTATACTAAAGATGACACAAACATCCATGCTCGAGGGGGGATTCAAATCCCTGATGGAGAGCAGCCTTGCACATCAGAGCATAGCGCCTCAAAGTGCTTGCCCACTCGGTTGCAGCTTCATTGCTTTCCTTCTCGCCCATCACCTATCCTATGTCATTGTCAATAACTCCAACTCCCGTTTGTTTTTCCCCTCCACTGGGGTGCCCCATGGCTCTGTCCTCTCCCCCCTCCTCTATTCAGCTGATATGCTACAATGCCAGCCTCCTGCTCATTTCCTCCATTATGCTGATGTCACTGCCTTCCTAGCCCTTGCCCACTCCCAACAAATCATTCAAAATCCCATCTTTCCGAATTCTCAACCTGGTGTAACCAGTGGTTCCTCACCATTAACCCCACTAAATCCCACGCAATTGTTATAGGTCACACTACCCCATCCTTCCGCCACTGTGACCTCTATCTAATGCTCCATGACCGCCCCATTCCACAAACCAAAACCCTCAAGTACCTAGGCCTTACACTTGAGTGCTCCCTGTTCTGGAAACCCCACCTTCAAACAGCCCGTGATAAAGCCCTCTTCCACCTCTACCTCGTCAAACTCATTTCTGGACAGACATGGGGCCTCAACCCATCCACCATCCTCTTCACCTACCATTCCATTGTGCATCCTATCATCTGCTGTTTCCACCCCACTTGGGTTTCCGCTCCCCCTGCCCACTACCAATCCCTCCAGATCCTAGAATGCCTCGCCCTCCACCTCGCTTACTGCATCCACCTCCCTTCCCCCACGCAGATCCTTTATGACCTTATTTCTTTCCAACACCTGCTCAAGTTCCTCAAATACCTTTGCCTCAGATATGTGTCCCGCAAACTCGATTCCCAGCACCTGCTTGTATTCCGTCTCTTGTTGCATCCCGAGCCTCTGCCACATCATTACCTTGTTATACCTCCCTCCCTTCACCTCCACTCTTTCCACATCCTCTCCGAGGGTAACTTCCATCACCTCCCCTTCCAGATGATGCCCTCCGTCCCAACATTTACCCATCCTACCAACCTCAATCCTTCCCCATATTTGCACATCCCCTCTCTTCTTTCCCCTTCCTTCCCATCCCCCCCATGCTTGTCTTTCTTCTCCCTCCCCTTTCCCAGGAATTCTTGTGATACCCTTCCTCATCCCCTTGTCACCCCCTTACTTCACATCCATCCCCCTCCGCACCTCTCCTCCCATTCTCATCCCCTGCAAAGGACCTGTGCCACCAGTTTTTAGCAGTGCATCATCTGTGTTACAGTGTCAGTACCAGTGTTCATGTTCAGTGTCTCCAGTTTTAAAATTTCAGCAACCGCCAAGTAGGCAGAATATTGTGTCGCCATGTGATTTTAAGTGTGTGCTCTCATCATAGATTACTGTCTCCCATGAGTGTTTTTTATCTACAAGTTTTAATACTGCATATATGGAGTTTTAACCACCATGGCTATTTTAATTTCTGAATATGTGTTTTAACTGCTCTATGTTTTGTCAATTCTCCATTTTTATCTCCTTGTAATGTTTTAAATTCTGCATTTATTTTTCTCCTTGCATGTTTTAAATCTGCCTGTCAATGTTGTTTTTTCTGTCGGCTGAAGAGCAGCAATGAAGCTGCTGCCAGCCTGCCACCACGACGTGGCTTTAAAATTACAATAAAGAGAAAAGAAAAAAAGATAATGTAAGCTTCATTTATAAAATTATTTTACTTAAAATTGACACTTTACTTACAATGAAGATCTCATCTTTGCAGTTGGCAAAAAGAAAAAGAAAATCTAATACTACATTACACCGAAAGCTGAACCATCAATTCCTTTTCAAGCCACGCCAGAAGTAACGTCAAATTGCTGCGCCAACGGCATAACTTAAGAACGAATCCCTAAGCAGTATGACAACCAGAGTAAAATAGGCAAAGGAACTAATTATATCATATTTTTATAGCTGCTATCTAATCTACTTGGCATTTAGTACTAGAAGGATTGCATACAAGCAACTATGTATAAGAACCTCTGGGTCCAAATTGGCCCCATGCAGTATTATTGCTTATTCAGTGTAACCACCATGTGTACTTTTATTGATTTTTAACAATGGAAGGTCCAGATTGGAATGCTGATAATATGAGGATAGCTAGCAACTCACCATATAAATGATCGCTGAGCTGCCAACAAACTCATATTGACATTCATACAACTTGTAAATTTTTGGCCATGACCTTCGTCAGAAAAGATCACTCAGCCATAACTCATCCATATATGACCGCCAATCCCAGCTGCCCTATCTCAATCAGTGCAGGAATGTATGACATTGTTGCCACATATTGAAACAACAAGGAGACATCAATTAGTTTTATTTCATACACAGTATTGCAAGTAAACATGCCGAAAATACAGAGAAACGCTATGAGGGGCCATCAATATTTCAGCATTTCTCTTCAAAATGCAATACATATGACATCTGTACAATGGATCGTTCCTGTGCAATAAATAACTGAGTGTTCCCTGACTTTACATACACCCTGTATAATATATCACCTTTCTGTGTAAACACAAGACTTTATACACTTATTTATGTTGAGGCTCAATTGCCATTCCCTATACCATATATCAATATGCTGCAGATTATTATGCTTTTTCCTACCATTATCCAGTGTTACGACTTCTTGACAAACTACCACTCTCTAATGCCATAGATTCGTTTTTCTGGGCATGTCTCACAACTGTGTATCAGCACAACAAGTGGGATGTGCACAAGTATAAATAACCGTTTATTTGAGTACAGGGATCAGCAGTATTTACAGGGATGTGACGGCCACATTGGATGACCAAATGACAAGGGTTAGTATGCACAAGTTACAAGTCTGGACATCCACTGCTTCACTTTCTGGTAATGGAAAGAACTTCTCCCTGGCAAGGTACCTCATGAACCACTCTAGCAGCTCTCTTGATGCCAGCAGAACATAACCTAATGATACAGATGCCCACACTTCTGTCCTGGTGTGGTCACTTAGGCAATCCACGCTGTCACTCGCAGGGGTGAGTTCCAGCACCAAAGCTTATGCTACTCTCCTTTTCATCAGCCATTTATTGATATTACCAAACTATTGTTGTTCACTAGATCTCTTTTTCTGAAGTAAGAAAATTAGGATGACTTATTCCTATGAATTGTCTTGTGCAAGTAGCTCCAACAGTGTGTGGCCAAGTCCCACTTGTGAGGCTGTACACTGCTGCATAAGCTACTGGAGACATAACTGTGCAGCACTTGTCTCACTAAGTAGTAGCCATCAGCTAACTGCCACTGTATACTGACCACCATGGCATAAGAGTGTAGGCATTGCTTTTATCAAAAAGGTACCAGTGTAGACAGATAAATGTAAATATTTTTACTTTTGATCATGTTTGTCTTACGTACCTTATATACCAATGGCCTGCAATCTTACCATGACCCACTGACACACCCAAAACTACACTGTAAAGGTCAAATACTCAGGCTTACGTATTGAGTACATACAATGTATTTTTTCCAAGTGGCCTATTACAGATGAGGACTTAGCATTAGAAAAATATCAAGTGTGAAATTAGAATGTGAAATATTGGAAAGTAAATACTGTACCTCATGTTGACAGATTATTTTATTGGCAGGGGAAGAATTATTTAATTTCTTTATAAATTAGCAAGCTTTTCATAGGATTTAAATATATAAGCAATTACGTAATCCCCTTACACTGGGAGAGCAGCAAATGCATGATGGTTCAGTACATCTTTTGCTTTCTTTACAAGACCAGAATCACGATTACTGTAGAACAGCAATGTTGCTCCAAGAGTATGAGCCACATATCGCAGAGATCGGCACACAATCTTCTTCTTTTCAGGATCAAATTCCTAGTGATAAAAAGATTTTGGAAATTATCATTATGGGCATAAATGTTCTGGTATATATAATTAACAAAGACTACAGATAACCTCTAAGATGTAGTTGATCAATAAGTAATGCTCAGACCCATGTAACAGCAAAGATACATTAGCCACAGCTCTTTTTGTACCAAGTACATAATCTCACATACACACGATAACATAGAAACTCATTCAGAGCCACCCACAGCTATGTAAAATAAAATATTGTTGAGCAGTTTCTGTGGCTGATGAGGAGCAGGAGCCCTGTCTGACACTGATAAAGTGTCATGATAAGTTTATTCATCCTGCCTTGGCTTGTTACAGGGTGTCCAGAAAAGGACTCCCTGATTTCAAAATTAAATATCTCGAAAACAAAGATCGATAGAGGAATGCAGTAAACGGTATGTTTATTGTGAAAGCTGTAAGAAGTTTATACAGCAGTTTGAAATAATAGTTACAAAAGCTGCTAACAGATGGCGCTGTAATCGCCATACATAATGCCTAGTATAAATAGTGATCTGAAGCCCAGAGCAATCAGTTCCACTATTGAAACGGAAAAGGAAGTTAGTGTATCGAAGGAAGAGATTAAAACCATGTACTCCATTGAACAACGCATTTTTCTGGTGCTAGAGTACCACAGGTTAGAAGAGAGTCCTACGGCAACAAGGTGAAGTTTTCAAGCACGATTTAATGTTCCAGAAGGCCCCAATGTGAAAACCATTCATATGCTCTTCGCAAAATTTCAACAAACAGGCAGCGTAACTGATGATCTAGTGGGGCATGTTGGCTGCAAGCAAATCACAGTTACATATAAAAATATCGCCACAGTTTGGCCAGTCAGTAAGCTGGCGGCCGTGGCCTGGTCAGTATGATGTAGCACAGTCTGTTGTGAGGCCTAGTCTTCTAGGTGGTGTTGGCCAGAGCCGCCTGCTGTGGCCGCCGCCGGCCACATGGCAGCCAAAGTGTTAAAAATGTCAATAAATTAATAAAGTTTCAAACTCTAAACAAAAATTATAGACATGTAACATCCAATTTTATACATGCACACACATGCAACAAAACAGTCATGGAACTACAAAATCTGCTAATACAAGTTTAGAGCATTTGATTCCTGCAAGTACAGATACTCACATTCAATATCAAACCATAAATACTTTTAAAATGTCTTTATAATATTAAACTAATGAAAGCCTCTGATCATAAGCCCTGTGACAAACACAGTAAGTGTTATGCTCATAGGCAGATGTTCAGTTTCTCCAATCTTAGAAAATTTTATAAGGTTCACTTTATGAAAGGAACAAATACCTGGAATAGATCATACTTTCCACCAAGAATCACAAGTTGCACGGGAAATGGGTCAAGGTATTCCTTGTCCTGTAAATTTGAGCAAGTATTAATTACTTTTGGAAATAATATAAAACACAGAATTCTAGAAACAATGTTTTTATGTGGATTTCTTTTAACCAATAATCATATTTGTAAGGTACATTTTAAATGTCATCGTTCAGTATCTTAAATGATATGGGCATATAATAGCATTTTCTACATGTATTGGATTTTAGAATATGTATAAAGGGTTATTATGTGGTGTTTGGAGGATCTGGAGGCAAAAGTATATCTATTAACTAGATACATGACCCATTTTATGGGTTGTATCGCAAAAAAGTAACTTCATCTCTAAGCACTCTCCTTGAATGTAACAGGACTAGCAATTGACTCTTAATACAAACAACTGAAACATACAGTGAATACATTGAAAGGGCCTTTATTATATAACCATGCAATTGCAGAACACAAACACTGCAAACAGTTGCTTCCACAACATATCTGGGAGCATGCATATGGAGTGATTTGAAGTGGAATGATGCAGATGGAAGATTGAGATTCATGGGCATGGTAAGCTGTCACAAAAATCTTAATAGTAATCAACACTCTTTCAAATCTAAACTAAAGATTTTTCTCGTGGTTCACTTTTTCTGTTTTGTTTTACATTTCTCAAAGTGTCATAAAATTTCTTGCTTCCCCTAACATATATATATCTTGCAGAAAGGCCACAAGGAAAATTTGACAGATTTGAGCCCATACTGAGGCTTACTAGCAATCATTTTTCCTGCAGACTATACATGACTGAAGGAAGTGACACTGGTACACAAAGTACACTTCGCCACACCATGAAGTATAAAATGGAATATAGATGCAGACATACATATGTGAACTAAGGAAGGCTCAGGTGGGCAATTGGAATTGCTTTTTAACCACTATAATGTATTTTGTAGCTAAATTTTGTGTTTATAGTAGAATAATAGGTAGCAAATCACAGAAATGATTGTCACTGAACTGCAGATAGGCACTTAGAAAAGACAATCACTTTCAAACTTTTGGCTAAAGCTTTAATTAGAAAAAGAGCATACTTAAATTCACACAATCACTCAGGCACAACTCATGTATACAAGACTGCAATGTCCCACTGCTAGATCCAGACTGTCTTTAACTATGAATGAGGAGGCGTAGGGACGAGTAAGAAAAGGCTGGGGGCATTAGTGGAGCATATAGGTAAGGGAGATGCAGCTCGGAATGTGGTAAACAGGAGTGGAAGGAGTGAAAAAAATAAGGAAATGGTGCAATGTAACCATGTACGTCAGAGTATTCCTGAGCCATCACATATTTTGTTTCTGGTTGATTGGCAGATTCTTGATATGAGTAAATTGTTAAATGTAGCTCCTGCTATGTGAGTCGAGCTATGCTGTGCACACAATGAGTACAAAGCCATTTTTTCCATACATTTCATCGAACTTCAATTCCCGAAGTGCCTTCCATTTAAGGAGATACCTTATATTCTTTTATATTATTTAAACAGATTTTTATGGCAGAGAAGAGTTTTATTCAAACTCTAAATACAACTGACTTATAGCTCTCATACCATATAAGATAAATGAATGATCAATTCTAAAACAAGACAAAAGAAAGATACATTGACAATGTTGCACGGATATTACATATCTTCCATGAACTTGGCGCTGCTTGCTAATATACACTTCAACCACTGTGCTGGGGCAGTACAGAACCTGTACAAACAGAATTCTTGAAACAGTAACTGCTTCCGTAAACTGATAAACCCCACAAGACAAATTCATTTGATATCTTGGGTTGAATTTAGGACAAATAGTGAAACCAGTTACACTACATTGGTGGGAGAGAGACATGCACTTGAAGGTGGTGTAAGATAGGAAAGAGTGGGGAAGGGGAGGGGGCAACTATTAAGTGTGGGTTTTAGGGGTGATGCGTTACCTTAGTATGAGGTAGTGATGGGACAACCGACTGTTTTTAACAACCGATTGGTCAATCGGTTGTTTTTTCGTTCAGTCAGTTTTTTCAGTCGAATGAAACAACCGAATGAAAATAGTCTCTGTGGCCATATGAATGTTTTCACTCACTGGCGGGGTTTGAGTGGCTTCAGTCGATGCGAAACAATTGAATGAAACCAGTCTCTGCCAGTTGCAGCCGCTTTATGAATGTTTTCACTCATTCAGTGGGTTTGAGTGGTTTCAGTCGATGCGCGACCACCGAATGAAACAAGTCTCTGTCCTTTATATGAATGTTCTCGACATTGATTGGTTTCACTTGATGGGATACAACCGACTGGAAAAAGTCTTTGTCAGTTTCTGCAGTTATTTGGATGTTTTTATTAATTCATCGACTTTCTGTGACTTTATTTGCATACTCCTTCAGCCTTTTTGGGTATAAATGAACCGTGATTCAGCATGAAACATTCTTAAAGACAAATCTTAAAAATATAGCAGTGTGTCCGTGTGTGTGTTTCTATTGCATGCAAATCTGCAGTTTTTTTCCAATCTTGATGAAATTTTGCACACTTGACCTTCAGAGCGAGAGAAACGTCACTGTCTACATCAAATTTTATTTGGTGCATGGCGGAGGGTACATTACATACTGACTTTGACAAAAACCACAATTTGGCTGCAATCTTGATGAAATTTTGCACACTTGACCTTCAAAACAATGCAAAGGTAAATGTGTACAATAAAATTCATAGGTGCATGGTGGAGGGTACTTTAGCAACTAACTTCGACAAATTCTGTTTGTATTCAAATTTTAATGAGAAAAGAGAATGGTCACCATCTACATCTACTTTAGTTTGTTGCATGAGAGAAGGTATTCCAGACTTTGACGCCAATATAGAGTTTTATTCCGATCTTGATGAAATTTTGCACACTTGACTTTCAAAACAAGTGGCAGTTCACTGTTCATCTAAGATTTTGTATGGTACATGGAGGAGGGATGGAATAAACCTCACACCGTTTCACCGATAACCACAGGAATATCTGTGACAAGAGTGAATAATTATGAAACTTGAGATGAATGTTTTCATACACTGTTGATGAATACAGACGCGCTGAAGAAAATTTACAGCACTGATAAATGTTGTATGTCTTCTCATACGCCTTAAAATTAGATGGAATTACCAAAATCTTTTTATAAGGAATATTTTTATACTAAATACTTTAATAAAATTTTTTTACACTACCTAATGTTTTAGTAATCTTCGAATTTGGATCTAGCAAATATGCTCAAAGTTAAAATACTTAATTCTGTCCTACTAGTACCTTAGATATGTATGAACAATAAGCCGCAAACCGCACGTTTCTACCTATTCCCAATTCGGAGATACAGTATGCGAGATTAAACTTGTAGAGATGGTTTTGGAACACCCTGTAGTTTCCATGCTTCTTTATTGAGACAGTAAGAAACCGTCAACAGTCAGCGATGGCACGCACCGCCCGCCAGACACTGTTGTGCAATTTGACCGGTATGGCGCGCGCCTGCTGGTGCTGTCAGCAGTGAAAACGCAAGCGAGGCAGCACCCCCTCTTGTGTTCCCGCTCCTCACGATACTTTGCGGTCATTGGCCACTTATCTTCTACAGATTGTGGGTGTCTGCGAAAGTAATCTGATCGGGCCCTGATGATCGGCGTGTTTGAAGTCTGGGGTGGGCAATGAAAGTGATCGCAGGCCTGCTCCAGCGATATTACATCTAATTAGTTACTCGAACAATTTAATCTACAACAAAATATGAATCACGGCTACTGTATATTATAAAACAAAAGATTACTTCATTCAGTACATAATTAAATGAACATTGTAATACGCATTTTATCTTTGGCATGCTCCTTTTACATGGCAGTATAATGTAGCACTGCTGTAGTTATCTGATGTGGGTGTCAGTTTCATTCATATAAATAAATGGATAGCTCTGTAAGCTAAAACACTAATGAGTCTTTTAAGTTGGGATAATGATTACATGGTGCAACCGACATAGAAACTTACTGCCTCTTTTCACTTGAAAAGAAAGAATGAGTAATTCAGTCAGTGTACAAAACTGTAAAAGTATCACATGTTTTCATTCGGTTGTTCCCACAGACTACTTTCACTCGAAAAAAATAAACGAATATTAATCCAACATACACGTAAAACTACGACCGACTGACTGTTTCATTCAGTTGCTCCCACTGACTGGTTTCACTCAAAAGAACTAATGAAGAGGCCAACATACTGTGCCAATTTTTTCATTCGGTTGGTTCCATCGACTGATTTAACTCAAAAGAAAAGGAATGAGTGGTCCAACCAACTGTGTCGATTTTTTATTCGGTTGATCCCGACTGGTTTCACTCAAAAGAATGAATGAATAGTCCAACTGACTGAATCGGTTGTTTCATTCGGTTGGTCCCACTGACTGGTTTCACTCAGAAGAATGAATGAATAATTCAACCGAGAAACTACAACCGAATGATCAATTTTTTTCCAACAACCGAATGAATTGATTGTTTTCATTTGATTGTTCCCATCACTAGTATGAGGCCAGGATGGTAGCGAGACCATAGAACATGTTGTGAGGACAAGTATACAGATCAGAAGAGCTGGTTGAGAAGGGGAGGATCAATATGCTCAGTGACATATTGTGTCACAGGTTGGTTCACCACATAGCCAAAAGCAGGGTGAATCACCTGTGGCACAACATGCAGCTGAGCATCACATGCTCAATTTCAATGACTGCTTTACAATATGGACTATCTGCATCCTCTCCTTCGCCACCAGCTCTTCTGAATTGCATAAATGACAGCTGCCCTTACAACATATTCAACAGTTTCACAACCATCCTGTCCTCAATGTAAGGTAATCCATTGTCCCTACAACCAACACCTAATAATTTGCACCACCCCCTTCCCATCCTACAACTCTTTCCAATTCATATCATTCTTCCAACTTTGTGCTGCTTCTTTACCTTTACTGCATTCCAGGCTGCATCTGAAGTTCCCGCCAAACAGGCAGTGTGGAACATTCTATCCCCACCCTCTCTCTACATCACTCCCCTCCCCTCTCCTCCCCTCCTCATTCACTGCTCGCACCAGTATGGTTGTAGCAGCTGGAGATGGCAGTCATGTGTGCATGAGTTGTGCCTGAGTGTTTGGGTAAAGGCTGTGGCCAAAAATTTGAGTGAATGCGGTTGTCCTTTCTAAGTGCTCATAAATTGTCTTTCTGGTGAATTGTTAACTATCCTCATACTTTTGACACTCCAACCTGGACTATCCATTGTTAAATTTTGTTTTCTTTATTCCCTTGTAAATTGCATTCTTGTAATTGCTCAATTTCTCCCCTCCATTCCCACCACCTGAATACTAGTGGCATTTTCAAAACTCAACCATGTAATGAAGTGATATGTCAATTTCAAACACAAAGTTCAAGAGTAACCACTACGACCTCTAAAAAAATATAACAGTGCTTTTTTTTTCCACAAACTTTAGTACTGAGATTAGTCAAAATTTCATATAATGAAGTTATGATATGTCATTTGTGCATGTAATCACAGGGGTAATTTATTTACTCGTACATGGTGTTATGAGTGTGAGGAATACATATCATCCACTTCCACTAACCTGGTGATCTTTCCCTACTCGAAGCCAAGCCTCTTCCTGAAGCTCTTGAAGGTGACTGCCAGTTTGTCTTCTTAAGGCAGACAACAGGCCTTGAATAAGTGTTTCAAGTGTCAGCCAAAGTTGTTTTGGTAGGGATAAATCAAGCATGAGCACAACTGTCAATTTTTTTAAGCCGTGAGACTGGCATGATGCAAGAGGTGCTGGAAGAAGCCCTGAAAAAAGAGTTCCACCACCAAGTTCCCAGATGTGGCACACATCCTTTACCTAGGAATTTGGCAGTTTAGGATGCAATTTATGCTTTAGTACTTAGGTTTAGCATAAAGACCTCTGAAACACAAATGGAAATGAATGCAACTTTTCCTTACCAAACTCTTTCCTGATTTCCGTCCGTATGCATATTCAAGTGCCAATGTTGGTTTTGCAGTTTCATTTCTGTCAAGAAATCGATATATTAATGATGTTTTGCCCTTGAAGAGAAAAATCAATAATTTATTTCATTTTTAATAAACATAGGAAAAGTACTGACACACCATTAAGACAAACTTTGTAATTCTGTATTTGTATGACTATATAAAATTCTGAATTATTTCAGTTTTGTTTTGGGTTCAAGTCCAGTGTTCACCTAATTATGAGAAAAGTGACTAAAAACCACAATCAGGCTGACACTAGCCTTCATTGTTAATTTTCCAGATTTGATCTGGACTCAGGGAACCTTTATCTTCCCTCTCACCGGTTGGTAGTGTTAATTTTTAATTTTACTGTATAAAGAATAAACTTTACTCAAACAGCCACAGAATTTTTCATAATCAGTATATAATAGAACGATTAAAGTCCATAACCCAGTGCTTGGTTAAACACTGAAATACTTTATCATCATGATTCTACTGGAGGTGGTACAGTTTTGTCTCCTTTGATCTTTTAACTGACTTACGCATACAGTTACAAAGATACCAATAGTTTTACATAGACTCCAAACCACAGTACAACATGGCATTTTGCAAATCTGTGAATTATTTCTCAACGTAAATGAAGCAATAAATGACAGAAGAAATCCTCATTCAATGGGCACTGAAACCCAGACATTTAAATTTGTTGTCTGGTACTTAACTACCAACCAGCAAGATTTACACAGATTAGTATTTCCCAAAATAAAAAAAAGATCATGAAATATTTTAATAATACTATGTAAGATGATATAAAAATGTGAAATACTTCTAATTAATATAATAGTTTTCTTTACACAAGGAACAAACAAAACTAAACAGCTAGAATGGCACTTACAGAGAGACAAAATACACACACTGTTAGAACTCTACATTTTTGAATGCACTGTTCTTTCGTAGTACAGTTTGGTAACTCATCATTTCTGCTACACATGGTGGGTAGGTCACTTCATAAAGCAAGAAAAGGCATGGGCACACCATCTCCAAAAAATCTATGACCAAACACTGTGATGTTTGTAACACCATATTGTGGTCAAGTTGACTTTACTATCATCATCATCATCATCATCAAATCAGCAAATGAGGATCCTGTAGATCATGTGTCAACCTCACAATGCTCCTACATAGATGGCAATCTTGTGCACATTGGATCCAGTTGTCATGGATTCCTAGATGACAAAGGTCTTTCCATACCTCAACCTCTCATTGCTTTCTTGGTTTTCCAGTTGGACAGATACTATCAAGTCTTCCCATAAGTTCAGCTTTTGGCCATGAAATGTCTGGTCTCCTAGCAATGTTGTCTGCCTGACTCATTCTCTTCACTTTCAGTTTTTGTATGATGTTTGGCTGCCTCATCAGATCATACAGTTCTTGATTTTTTTCTCTGTCTCCATGAGTTCTCTTCACAGACAAGCTCAAAGATCATTCTCATTATTTTTCTTTTAAACACCAACAAGTTCTCTTCATCTTTCCTTATTGTACTTGAAGTTTCTGTTTCACACAACAAAACTGGTACTATCACTGCACTGAATGCTTTAAGTTTGGACTTTATTGACAGATTCTTTGATGGCATTATTTGCCTCATACTGAAATAAGTTTTAGACTCGTTCACAATGCATTTGTGCATTTCCTGTTTCAAATTATTTTGCCTATTGAACCATATATCCATGCACTTAAAGTTGTCCACTTTAGCAAAGTTGCAAATGGCTACCTGTAATGGGATTTTATTGGGGGTTCTATGAATGCCTCCATTACCTCAAAATTTTCTGCATTAATTCGCAACCTGATCATACTTGCATTTTATGCTATGTCCTCTACAGTTTCTGACATCTCTACTTTTAATTCTTCTTATGCAAATAAAGCTGTTCTGCTGTTCAGCTTTCTCTTTCCATTTTTCAGATTACCTTCTCTAAGACCAGATTAAAATAACAAACTCCACTTTATTTAAAACTGTGCAGTTCTTGAGTTTCACAGAAAGTGAAATAGTACTTTATTTGATTTAAAATAGCACATTACTTGATTTCTATTAAAAGTGTAAGAACTCAAAGAAAATCAGTAATGTGCAGGCCAACTCAATGTGCTGTTCAGCATCTACAGGTGCATACAAAGAATACTGGTTATCCTGATAGTGAAGGTTTAATAGTACCACTATGATTAGAAAGCTGAACAATACCCCTTTGCTGTGAAGTTTTCCTCGTGTGATTTTACAAAAATTATTCCATAGGAAAATTCGATTTTTATGTCACTTATAGACTTATATGTCAGCTTCATGGTGAAGTGTGTACCATTTTCTTAATGTATACATTACTGAGATATTTGCATTGAAGTAAGGGACTGCACAAATTCAGAAAAGTTTGCAATGAGGAGTGAAGATTGTTATGATTTTGTGTTTGGTGCACATTACATGAAATGTTACTGTAGATGAAGTTTTCCTAACATATTTCATTTTATTTCAGGGTTCTTATTTCCAAGTGCATAAAGTAATAAAAGAAGAAAGAAATATCTCATTAAAGGTCTGAGATACTGAAACGAGATTTTGGCTAATGGAAACATAGAGGAAAGTATTTTTCCACATGGTTACATCTGAAACTTCTTTATCTTCTGCATTATTCAATGGCCCAATGTAGTTTTTAATTATCACTGATAGCTGGCGAAGTAAAAATTCCTGCTGCTATTGTAACAACACAAATTATATATTCATATTTAGTTTATATACTGAGGGTGGGCTTTTCAACAAGCTTTTGACCTGACATGTGCTCATATCCCCATTTAATAAAGTGTTATTTCTGGAATCTGTGACAATTGCATCTCTATAGGCATGTTAGTTGCAGTATCTCTCTAGATGAGATAGTAAGAAAAAAAAAAGGACACTGTCTGATCTACACAACTTTGATTATTGACAGATGAGAAAGTCAATGAAAAACTTCTTAAACAAGGCACAATCTTCCAATAAAACATTAACAAAAAAAAATTCTTCTATGTGCAGGCCTGGAAGACAACGAAAGCCTTACAAGAACAGGCCGTGGAGATGGAAGACGTCGTCCATTGAGGAAAGTACTGGAGGCACGGTGTTGCTGGCAGGAAAGCTTTCCTTGAGTCCTCAGTCACGACCCCTTGGCAGTGGATCTTGAAGACAGTCGGCGGAGAACTGCCATCGTGTTGCACTGTGCCACCCTAAATAGTTGGTGCACAGTGATACACGGCAGTCTCAGGCTGGTCGCATTTGACTGAGCAGAGGAAAATAGTTCATGTGTTGGGTGACCTCTGGTGGTGCTCATTACATCTTCTAGTGACTAAGGAACCACAGCTGCTGGATGCCCTGCTGGTATGCATCTGTGCATTACTTCTCTGCTTTGCGGGTTGTCTGCTTGCCGGGCAAACTGGCAGTACATAGGATTAGTGAACACTGTGCTGTGTTTTGGCAAAAGCAACAAAAATATAGCTTTCAAATTCTCAACTAAGGGTGTTTTACTAAAGGACATGGTTAAGTAGTTAAGGACAATTAATTCCTTCTTTTACGTCTACTTCTACAGCTCTGCGACTTCACTGCAATTCATATTTAAGTGTGAATCAGAGGTTTCAGTAAAGCATTTTCACAATATTAGCCCAATGTTCCACTCTCATATCTTTCTATTTTAACTCTGATTTCTCTCACTTATTTACAATGGTAATTTCTCCATAAAAGTGGGAGCAACAAAATATTTTTGCATTTAGATGAGAAAGTTGGTGATTGTAATTTTCCATCCAGGCTGCAGCAGCAAAAACTAATTTATTTGCTACCCAAGCTCGCATATCATATCCACAACAGTCTCTCCCTGTTTTGTGATAATACAAAACTGCCTCACCCTCCTTATACTTCCTAGATGCCCTTTTTCAATACCATCCAGTGTAGGAT
The DNA here is from genome assembly GCA_026315105.1 of Locusta migratoria. Classification (NCBI taxonomy): domain Eukaryota; kingdom Metazoa; phylum Arthropoda; class Insecta; order Orthoptera; family Acrididae; genus Locusta; species Locusta migratoria. The sequence goes on along the minus strand of CM048746.1, from coordinate 616,711,147 downwards.
TCCATACTGCACAGCAATATTCCGACATGGGACAGACAAAGTCTGTCTCTCTATTTGATCTGTAGCATCTTCTAGTTGTTCTGCTAATAATGTGTAGTCTTTGGAGTGCTTGTCTCACAATACTACATGATATTTCTAATTAAAAATTGTTTGTAATTGTAATTTCTAGGTGTTGATTTTACTGACAGCCTTAAAATTGAAGTGATTTATTGTGTAACCAAAATTTGTAGACTTCTTTTAGCACTCATGTGGAGGACCTCACACTTTTCTTAATTTAAGGTGAATTGCCAGTTTTAATCAAATATAGATTTTTTGTCCCGATAATTTTGCAATTGGTACTAATCTTCTACTTCTCTACTTCTAGATGGTAAATGACAGCATTATTTGTAGACAGCCTAAGATTGTTGCTTAGGTTATGACTAAGATTATTTATATAAATTATTGAAAGCAGGGGTGGCCTTACACTTCCAGGGTGAGTGCCACACCATTTCCTTTATACTCAATGACTTTCCATTTTTTACTATGAACTGTGACCTTCCTCATATGAAATCATCGATCCAGTTGCACAGCTGATATGATGCCCCAGTGGCAAACAATTTGATTAAAAGTTGATTGTGAGGAATAATGACAATGTAATGAATGCCCATCAACAGGGTATTTATTTAGCAATGAACACCTGGCACAAACTGACTGAATTTTCTTTCTACAACTCAATGTTCCCTGAGAAATATGAAAAATTGATAACAAACAGGACACCATCATTATGATGCTGTGAGTGATGGACTGAATTATTCATCTGAGGTATTGATAATATACTTTTCCCTTAATGAGTATTACAATGGGATCCTGCAAGTTGGCAGAGTAATTACAGCTCCAGGGCTAAAAAATTATTGTCTCAACAAGAAGTACTATTATGTAGCAAAATAAATAAATAAATAAAAAGTCAATACACAGTTATGGTAATTACTTTTAGAAACCACTTGGCAACTGCTCATGAAGATGGAGACAAATTATATCCTTAACAAACATGTGATATTTGAAGTAATACTATTCAAACATACTCTTTGAATGTGAACAGAAACAAAATGATGGTTCACTGGTGCTGTGAATTGTTGTCATTCCTCTTAGAACAGTGAACTGTAAGAGAAAAAAAAACTTTAATATGCTCCAGATTTAGCTGCTCCTTATTACAAGCACACTGAATTATAGAATTCAACTAAAAATGAAATAAAATAGTGTTTTCATTTTTACCAGATTTCTAACTTTCAGATGAGACAGTCATGAATTTTAAGTAACACCTACATTTCTCTTATTGTCAAGTTAAAATTTGCTTCTCTTAATGAAACACATTGGAGTTTACACAATTCAAATGTCAGTGCAGATATGATTGGAGCAAAATGCTGGAACAGTGCTCTATTGTGGTTGTTAGAAAGCCCATCCTTGACATACAAATAAACTAAAAATAAATGTGTAATTTCTTCATTTTTGTTGTTGCAAAACTGCCCAGGAATTTTCATTTCAGCAACTATCAATAGCCCTAGAAAACTATATTCTGTATCTGAAAAAAATTATAGTCACTTGAAAAACATAGTAGATAATGATGTTTTGCACATTAACCAAATTGTGAATCATGGTAAATACTCTCCTTTCTGTATGTTATCATTTACCAGATTTAGTTTTGATACCACAAAATGTTTATGAGATGTGAGATATTTTATTCTGGCCTTATTGCCAGTACAGGCATATGGAACTAAGAGGTTGTTACATAAATTTAATTTTCTCAAGATTGATTATAAAAAGAAACCTCCTCCCATCGACACTAATATATAGAGTGGTATGCAGCAAATGCAAAATCAGAACAACTCTTCTTTTTCATTCCAAACTTTCCTGAATTCAGTATAGTCTCTTATTTCAATGCAAATATCACAATAACTGTGACTGTCGGCTAAACGACAGACATTTTGATTTTTAAGCTGACAGGTAGAGCTATAAATAACATAAAACTCAAATTTGCCGAATAGTTTTTCAGAAATCAATTCTCAGAAACTGGGAAGCATGCACCTCTTTTATACAAGTGTAGCACCAGGCTTGCCAACAGTTAGAGTGTGGGCAAAGAATTTCTTGAACTTTAAGGTTCGCTGGTAGCTGCGGACTGGCAGCAACATGTACTGTTACCTGGCAGGCTTTCTGTCCCGCTTCATTGCTTAAAATGGGCACATTTTTGGTGCTAGCTGAAGCTTTCTCATGCTTGTGCTCCCTGCATGCAAAACTTACTTTCTTTCTGTTCTCGACTTAAGTAAAGAGAAAATTGACTATATGTACATTTTTGTTTCATGTTTAAAACAACATGTGAATTCCTTTAACTCAAAAATTAAAATATGTGTTCAGCCTGATGTCTGACTGTGATGTCAGCTTGTTTTTATACTTTTGATTTCACAACTTGACCAATATAGCTCATGACATTAGCAATATTTACTGATGTAAGTCAGTAAGTAAGAAATTTTTAATGTTATTATATTTAAAAAATTGTTTCACACCTTGTACCATTTTTTAAGGTAACAAAATTTATATCCTTCTGAATATAACACTCACAGTGGAGTAGTAACCTTGTGACAAACCAATAAAATATTACCTGCAACTGATTGACTGTGTGCTTGTTAATTTGAATACTTTGTACAGTTGCTGACAACAGCCATTTTCTAGTTTCAAAGCTTAAACCAAAACTCTTGTAATAATTCAGAATGCTCAGAATATGAATTTCACTTAACGGTATTATAAGTTTGGGTTTAAAATATATGTGATACATGATGTAAAGGTAGATATATTTTTATTAGAAGTAATCATATAATTAATAAACCCACTGCAGAAAAAAAGACTACTCTGAAAGCCTTTTTTATTTTAATAGTTAGTTGGATGACACACTATTTTCTCTACAGTAGTAGGCTATCTACCTATAGTGTCTCATTCTGCAATAAAGAGTCAAACCACAGTTCATACATAGAAATATAACTGGAAGCAGAATATATGTAGTACTTACCACTCCTTTACTTCCCATGAACAACAGGGAGCATTCTTTTGATTCAGTTGCTGCTGGTAACTGCTTTTTCTCTTTGCAGAGCCGCTGTGCTATTTCAAGCAGACTTTCACTGTTGAAAAACCATAACAAAGAATAAATCAAACTAATTGATCAAACAAATCATGCATATCTGTTTCAAAAGCTACAGATTGAATTTCAAAGTCAGTTTAACGTGGGCAATACTCATTTAAAAATCGATAACAAAGTAAATGCTTTATATTCTTTCTACAATTATTATAGACATTTTTGTAAACTTAACAATTGCCAAAGATTATAGTTCAATCACTCATCATGTTTTCTAGATCTTATCACAAAAGAAAGCTTCAGTACTGTTGGACACAATTAGCAAGCAGAAGCAGCTACTACAGGCAACTTCAGTAAAGTATACTCAAAACACCATATGTACATCTATATCAGGAGGAAACCAAATACTTAAAGAAAAAAAAGGTAACTGTTACCTCCTTGCATTACTTGGCTGCTGTATTTCGCTAATACTTCAAAATAAACACCATTCATGATTGTACTAGTTGAATTTAATCAGGTAATTTAGAAAAAACTAAAGAAAGCAGACACTTATGAGTGGGTACAAAGTATTTTGCAATGAGTCCTTGCAATGAAAACTTTACAGTTTTTTCTTGCTGCATTAAATATGAGTAAGATCCCAAGCTTTAGACATACAATTGTGTGTCATATTTTGGAGTATTGTTGCGTATTGTGGGATCCCCAACAAGTGGGATTGAGAGGTGATTTAGAGAAAGTACAGAGAAGGGCAGCTTGTTTTGCATTACCACGGTATAGGGGACAGAATATCATGGAAATGATGCACAAGTTGGGGTGGAAATCATTAAAAGAAATGTGTTACTCATTGCCACGAGATCTAATTGCAAAATTTCTTTCACCAACTTTCTCTTCTGAATGCAAACATATTTCAAAGACATCTGTCAAAGACAACTGTAGCCTTAGAGTATCGGGAGTTTATAGCATGCTTGCAGTGTGGTAAAAAACATGTTGGTCAGTGTGTAAGAACTGTTGCTAAACACTCTGTTGAGTATCAGTGTCACCTGAAATACTGGTGTTGGAGCATGCCACTGCAAGCTGCGTCCCGTCTGTCCGCGGCATCTGAAAGACACGCAATGGCCGAGTCTGCCGCACAATGGCCCTGCCTCTAAGGGCCTGCAGCGCCGTCACGACTGGGCGAGCACGCGGTGTGCGAGGCATGCCTCAGTCGTGTTGTAGCTCTCGCCAGTTTCATATGTAAACATTAGCTGTGTCCGTGACTTGCCACCACAGTACCTTTTATTTGATGTATATGTTGTACCATCCTGTGTATGCAATAAATTATACTTTTACAACAGTATCACTGGCAACGAGTTTCGTTCTTATGAGTTTTCTGTTTGCAGTGGTTATGGATCCAGCGTTGCTTCAGTTACTGTAAAAGCAGCAGCAACAGCTAGATTTGCTTACGGAGTTGATTACGTCTTCTCGTCCCACTGCGGCCCCTTCGCCGCCGCCCCAGGCCTACCCACCCACTCCTCCGGCTTTTCCAGAGTCTAAGGAAGACTGGGACTCATACGTGCGGCGTCTACAGCCTCATTTTGCGGCTTTTAAGGTAACAGATCCTGACTTACAACAGTCTTTCTTCTTATCATGGATCGAGCCTGATATTTTTTGTTTGCTACGAAAACTAGCTCTGCTGTCAGAGCCCACCGAGTAGTCTTTTTCCCATATGTCGGAATTGCTTAGTTCTTATTATTGGCAGCAAACGCAGGTGGTGCTTTCGCGACTGGATTTTCATCAAAGCAGAAAGAAACCTGGTCAGTCGTATCAGTCCTGGGTGTCAGACCTCCGCTGTTTGAGTCGTAAGTGTGGTTTTATGTGTGCAAATTGTCAGCAGTCATATGCAGATTCCTTAATTCACGACGTAGTTGTCCGTTCAACTCCTGATAGGGCTGTGCGTTGTGAGGCTTTGCGGTTACAGGATCCCACCTTTGACAAGATTCTGCCTATTGCACAGGCTTTTGAGGTGTCTAAGGTGGCAGCGGATCAGTTTGAGGAAATGGTAGAGGTGGCAGCGGTATTCATCACTTCGTGTTCTTCACGATTACCTTCCACCGTTCAATACCGATGACATGACTTTCCCTCTTGTCCGGATCGTTTTCGTGAGCACAATCGCCCACACTGCCCCTTCTGCTGTGCGGGGTTCGTGTCCTGCCGTAAACAAGGCCACGTGGTGGCTGTTTGTCAGACTTCTGCATGGAGTCGGCCGCCGTATTATGATGAGTCTCAAACGGAAGTAAACTGTCTTTCTACCGCACCGGGACAGGAGCAGGTCACTTCTTCAAAGATTTATGTTGCACTTCTTACTCAAAAGCAGCCGTTCCATTTTCAAGTTGATACCGGTGCCTCTGTCTCTCTCGTAAATTTGGATACATATTTGTCACTTGGGAAACTGCCTCTTGTTAAAACTTCTCGTCGTTTGGTCGGCTTTGGTAAACAGCTGATTCCAGTGCTCAGTCAATTTACCATTGATGTGGAGTACCAGCACGTAGTGTGTGCCATCACTTTTTTGGCCGTCATGAGCACGGCTTCAGAAAACATTTTTGGCCTGGATGCATTCACGGCGTTTGCTTTCAGCGTTCACGACGCTGTTCATCTTGTGTTCTGACTCCATACCGTTTAATGAATTGGATTCGCTTTGTCGCGAGCTTGGACCACTTTTCTCGGCAGGTTTGGGAACGGCCATTGGTTACGAGGTACACATCACTCTCAAACCTACAGCGGTTCCGAAATTTTGTCGCACCCTGCCTATTCCTTTTCCTTTGTGCCCAGGGTTAAGGACGAGTTGGACTGGTTGCACAGCTTGGGTATCATCGAACCAGTTTCCTCTAGCATGCGGGCGATGCCTCTGGTAATAATAAAGAAACCCATGGGAGCCCTTACGTTGTGCGGTGATTTCAAGTCTACGGTTAACTCGCAGTCAGTGATAGATTGTTTTCCTATTCACCACCCGGACAACATTTATGCAAAATTGGAGGCAGTGAGTGTTTTCCAAAATTGATTTGGCAGAAGCGTATCTCCAGCTTCCCTTAAATTCTGATTCTCAGCAATTCATGTTTCACAATACTCCTTTTGGTCTGTACCGTTACAAAGTCTCCCATTTGGGGTCGCGAGTGTGCCTGCAATATTTCAATGGTTCTTGCAACAGTTATTGGACGACATTCAATGCTGTGCGAACTATCTGGACGATATCATCATCACCGGTTCCTCCCGCACAGACTACATAAACAACCGGCAGCTCTTGTTCACGAAATTGCATGCGACAGCCTCAAATGCAATCTTCAAAAATCACAGTTCTTTCAACCTGAAATCGAGTATTTGGGACACCTGGTGTCGTGAGATAGAGTCTGCCCTAGGTACGAATTGGTTACGACGATTGACCATCTACCTCGCCCTACCAATTTGCAAGAACTCCATTCCTTTTTGGGCAATGTCAGCTAATATTCCAAATTTCTTCCTACATGGCGGAGGTCACTCATCCTTTGAATGCACTTCGAAAGAAAGGTATTCCATTTGTGTGGTCTGTTGCTTGTGAGGTGGTATTCGCATGCATCAAATCAATGTTAAAGTCTTCACTTTGCCTCGGCACATTTACACCAGGCCGACAGCTCGTCCTAGCTACGGATGCTTCTCAGCACAGGATTGGAGCGGTGTTAGCCCGCAGACTGGATGATGGTTCTGAGCAGCCCATTGCCTATGCGTCTAAGACATTGTCAGATGCCCAACATAATTATTCTCAGATTGAGAAAGAGGCTTTGGCGATTGTTTACGCTGTTTGGAAGTTTCATGTGTTCCTCTGTTGTTGTTGTTGTGGTCTTCAGCCCGCAGACTGGTCTGATGCAGCTCTCCACGCTACCCTGTCCTGTGCAAGTCTCTTCATCTGAGAATGTATTCGGCAACCTACATCCTTTTGAATCTGCTTACTGTATTCGTCCCTTGGTCTCCCTCTACAATTTTTACCCCACACACTTCCTTCTAATGCTAAGTTGACAATTCCTTGATGTCTCAAAATATGTCCAACCAATCTATCCCTTCTCTTAGTCAGGATATGCCAGAAACTCCTTTTCTCCCAGATTCGGTTAAGTACCTCCTCATTAGTTACGTGATCTACCCATCAAATTTTCATCATACGTCTGTAGCACCACATTTCAAAAGCTTCTATCACCTTTTCATCTGAACTCCTTATCATCCACGTTTCACTCCCATACAATGCTACACCCCAGACAAATGCTTTCAGAAAACTTCCTGACATTTAAATTAATATTGGTTGTTAAAAAGTTTCACTTCTTTAGAAATGCTTTTCTTCCCATAGCCATTCTGCATTTTATATCTTCTTTACTGCGGCCATCAGAAGTTATCTTGCTACCCAAATAACAAAATTCATCTACTACTTTTATTGTCTCATTACCTAATCTAATTCCTTCAGCATCACCTGATTTTCTGACATTGCATTTCATTACCTTTGTTTTACTCTTGTTAATGTTCATCTTATATCTTCCTTTCAAGTCACTGTCCACCCCATTCAATTGCTCTTTCAGATATTTTGTGGTCTCTGAAAGAATTACTATGTCACCAGCAAACCGCAATGTTTTTATTTCTTCTCCCTGCACTTTAAAGCCCTCTCCAAATTTCTCCATCCATTCCTTCACTGCTTGCTCAATGTACAGATTGAACAACTTTGGGGAAAGGCTACAACCCTGTCTTACTCCCTTCCCAACCTCTGCGTCCCTTTCTTGCCCTTCGACTCTAATAACCACTGCCTGGTTTTTGTATAGGTTGAATATAACTCTTCGCTCCCTATATTTTACCCCTGATACCTTCAGAATTTGGAAGAGTGTATTCTAGTCAACATTGTCAAAAGCTTTCTCCAAATCGACAAATGCTGAAAATGTAGGTTTGTCTTTCCTTAGACTACCTTTCTAAGATAAGTCGTAATGTGAGTATTGCCTCCCATGTTCCTACATTTCTACTAAATCCAAACTGATCTTTCCCGAGGGCGGATTCCACAAGTTTTTCCATTCATCTGTAAATTATTCTTGTTAGTATTTTGCACCCATGACTTATTAAACTGATAGTTCTGTAATTTTGACACTTGTCTGCATTTGCTTTCTTTGGAATTGGAATTACAATATTTTTCTTGAAGTCGAAGGGTATTTCCCCTGTCTTATACATCTCACATACCAGGTGATACAATTTTGTCACGACTGGCTCTCCCAACGACATCAGCAGTTCAGATGGAATATCATATAGGCATTGTTTTGACTCAAGTCCTTCAGTACTCTGTCAAATTCTTCTCACAGTATCATATCTCCTATGTCATCTTCCTCCACTGTGTCTTCCATTTCTAAAATACTGCCTTCAATTTTATTTCCTTTGTATAGGCCTTCCACAGTTCAGATTTCCCCTCTTTGCTTAGTACTGGTTTTCCATCTGAGTTCTTGATATTCATACAGCTGTTTTTCTTGTCTCCAAATATCTCTTTTATTTTCCTGTAGGCGGTATCTATTTTTCCTCTAGTTATGCATTCTGCTACGGTTCTGCATTTGTCCCATAGCCACTCCTGCTTAGCTAGTCTGCACTTCCTGTCAATCTCATTTTTCGTGCATTTGTACTCCCTTTTTCCTGTTTCACTTGCTGAATTTTTATATTTTCTCCTCTAATCAATTAAGTTTAGTATATCCTGTGTTATCCAGGGACTTCTATTCGGCCTTGTCCTTCTGCCTATATGGTGCTCTGCAGCCTTCACTACCCTATCTCTCAGAGCTACCCCAGTCACTGGGTTATCATGATGTTCCTCTACGGCATTAAATTCTACCTTATCACAGATCACAAACCCCTGGTGGCACTGTTTGGTCCGCGTTCTCATCTTCCAGACCAGACTTCGCAACGTCTCCAGAGTTGAGCTCTGTTTTTGAGTGCCAATCATTACGAAATTCATTATCAGCCCTGGTTACCATGCCAATGTTGACACCTTGTCCCGTCTGCCCATGGCCCCAACCTTTCCTTCGCCAAAGACGAAGTGGCGATTTTTCAGATTGACAAGCGTTTGCACGTCGCTGTTGAGCGACTTCCGATTATGGCCACCCGTCGGGACCCTATGCTCCGGGAGGTGTTTAAGCATGTCACCACCGGGTGCCCTGAGTGATTGTCCGCCAAAGAGGCTGGCCCTCTGCATACCTGTTTCCAGCTTCGACACCGGCTGTCAGTTATCGATGATGTCTTCCTCCTCAGTACCGATTCCGATGAGCCTCGTGTCATAATTCCACCCGACTTACGGGCTCATATGTTAACTTTGTTACATCGGGGTCACTGGGGTATCACACGCATGAAGGTACTTGCACACCGTTTTGTCTATTGGCCAGGAATCAATGCCGCCATTGAGCAGTTGGTTTGTATGTGCACTCAGTGTGCTAACCAGCAAGCTGCCCCCCGGAGCACTTTTTCCCCATGGCCTACTCTGGAGCACCCCTGGGACCGCATTCATGTGGACTTGGCCGGCCCTTTCTGTCAGTAAATGTGGTTCATGGTGGTAGATGCACTGTCTAATTATCCGTATGTCATGTGTATGTGTTCCACTATGGCGGAAGATGTTGTCAGAGCCCTGGTACAGATCTTTGCTATTGAAGGCCTGCCTTGGATGCTTGTCTCTGATAAAAGCCCACAATTCACATTGTTTTATTTTCAACAAATCTGTACTAATAATGGTATTTTCCACCTCACCTCGGCTTCTTTCCACCCCAATCCAATGGGGAGGCAGAGCATATGGTGTAAACTTTTAAATCACAACTTCATAAGTGCCTGGAAAAGTCATCCGCCGAGGCGGCGCTCCCCTTATTTCTTAGTACTTATCGGACAACATCAATTAATGGTCGGAGCCTGCTGAAGGTCCTCCATGGCTGCCAGCCCCGGACGCTGTTGCACCTGCTTTGCCCGGAGCCCCGGCCTGAGGTGCCCACACACCCTCGGCATTACGTACCAGGTGCCCCTGTCTGGGCACGCACATTTGGCCGCCACCCAGGGTGGATGACAGGGGTAGTACGGCATTTGCATGGTCGACAGGTATGTGTGGCAGATGCAGACGGGGTGACGGTCTCCCACCATCTCAACCAACTACGTTCTCGGTGGGGCCCCGCCCCACCGCCTTCAGATCTCAAAACTGTGCCTCTCGGATACCCCACCGTAGCTTCAGAGGTCGAGAGATGAAACCATCCGACATCATGGTGGCACCGGTCTCCTCCCGCCGACGGCTGTCACACAACAGCCTCTGCTGCGTTCTTGCCTCCTTCCCACCACCACAACGATGCCTTACGGTCAGAGCCGATGCTCGATGAGGCTCAGGGAAGTGGCGCTCTGCATGAGTGTCCACAAGGCCAAAAGTCAGCCGCTGATGATGACATCAAGATGCGGCCTCTCTCCCCACGAGTCGACGCTCTGGCCGGTACCCCTCCATCGTCCTCGTCTCCTGCCTGCTTGGGTCCTGCTACGGACGCAGTGTGGTGGGGGGGGGGGGGGGGGGAGGAGGGTGAGCGCCAGCACAGCAGGGGAGGCGTCTTCCGCCAGTGGCGACGTCGAGATGCGACCGGCCTCTCCGCCACTGTCACCAGTGCTGGTGGGGACCCTGACCTGACCTGGTCGCCGCCAGCGTGGGCACTTCCGCCCCTATATGCTCCGGACTGGTTGGCTGCGCAGAAACGTGCTGACGACATTCTCTCGGACGCAGATGAGGCGATGGAGGCGCTCGCCGTCTCTAGCCAGCTCCTGTCCCACCGCGATCGCCACCGCCGCAGGGTCACGTGAGCAACTCTGTGGCCTCCACGATCCAGCATCGCTGGCCATCTTCTGCCTCCACCTGCGATGTCGGCTTCCTGGAAGAGGGGAGGGATGTTGGAGCACGCCACTGCAAGCTGTGTCCCGTCCGTCCGTGGCATCTGAAAGATGCGCCACGGCCGGTCCGCCGCATGATGGTGCCATCTCTGAGGGCCTGCAGCGCCATCATGACTGGGCGAGCACGCAGTGTGTGAGGCATGCCTTAGTCATGTTGTAGCTCTCGCCGGTTTCATATGTAAACATTAGCTGTGTCCGTGACTTGCCACCACAGTACCTTTCATTTGATGTATATGTTGTACTGTCTTGTGTATGCAATAAATTATACTGTTTCAACAACAGGCATTTAGAAAAATCAATGGCAGCTGAACACAGCTTGTTAAACAACAAGATTCTAAGATTCTGTTTGAAGAAATGAGAATACTGAGATCATGTTTGAAACTATTGGGACTCTGAGATCAAGGAGGTGGTTGAGATCAGTTAATGTGATAACAAAATTAACAGTGCCCTTGGATATGTACTCATCAATGCATGCAAGCACAAACTGGAGGAGAAGAAAGCACAGAGGATGACTTCCTAAACTTCTTGAACCTCTACCACTTCTTATAGTTTACCACCTTTTTTGAGGGATAGTGCTGCAATCAATGTGGGATAGCAATCAAGTAAAATCTATGAATTTAGATGAAGTCACCTATGTATGCACCATTACTATTCTTACATAAACCAATCAATGAGAAGCCATCATCCAGTTATAAAAGTGGAGACTTCCAGTTCATGACAGTCAGTCTTATCCCTGGTGGTGATGATGGAGTATATTATCAAAATCTTGGAATCAGGCAAAAATATGAAAACTTTTTATGTAAAAAAAAAAAAAATAAATAAAAAGCTTTTGCCTCTGATATAATCAATGTTTTGGCGTAAAGTCAGCGCCACACACCAGACACAAGAGAACGATTTTGGAGAAGGCAGAAGTCGACCAGCAGCTGCAACTCTTGGAGGGAGTAATGGAGATGTGCGGCCTCTACAAGCGGCTATATCTAGGCCGACATGCATCTGGACGAGCCTGTCAGAACTCAGAGCCTACGAACTAAGCAGTCACTAGGACTCAGCGCAGCTAGCATCGCACAGAAGACAAGAAGACAACGCCGGGAGAAGAGAAGAACAGATAGAAGTTGAGTATTGTATTCTTCAGTCAATAAAACTTGTATTAATAATCTGAATAGATGTTCTAGATTTCTATGCATCCTGCACCAAACCTTTCCTGAAAGCTAGACAGGACGAGAAATCAACAGTCAACATTCTATTATTGGTGCTTAACATTTACTTTATTACATTGAGAAATGAAAATCACAAGCTGCAATCATCAATTTGACACAGGGTCGGAAGCAATGTTCATAATGATAAATAAGATTCTGTGTGTTCAAATAGTTATATTCTAATGGAAATAACTGGTAAGGGACAGTGGTCATTGAAATTAACAACATATTTTAAGACACCTGGTAACCAAATGCGGCAGCAGTCCGTGTGAGTCACAATGTTGGTTGAGGGAGTCTCTTGATAATTCCCTCAACAACAAACAATGTCACTCACAATGAGAAATGTTGCCCCATTTGACAGCCAGGCATTGTGAACTATGTGATCGACATAAATAACCACTGCCCCTGAAAGAGTTAAGCAATCCAAAACCATCTAATGGAAAACCTGAAACTACAACTGTTGTGAAAATCCAGGTGCCACAAGCCATTAACTAGTTTAAGGGACCAAAAAATATATTTTGGTAGACATGCAACATAGGCATTACCTCATCAAATCATCTTATGTTAACAAAAAGTTTCAAAAAGGCAACAGGGCTTACACAAAGATATACAGGACTTCTACAAGTGCTTTTCTTTTTATTACTGATAACCTGGAAAGATAACATTTCATGACCCATGGAATAAATTTAAATAAAAGTGGCAAATCACAGCTGAGCCAGAAGATCAAAATAGGTTCTAGTGTGAAGTGTATTTTGCAAAAGACATAAATATAACACACTTTCATTGCTATATGTAAATGAGAACTACATAGTGACTACACAGTCAACTAATCCAATAGTAGCAGACACAGAACATAAAACTTCAGTTGCCGAAGTAAGTTTCAAGAGAAAAATACCGGCAACAAAAACTAAAACTACTAGAGTATCAGCAACCATCAACACTCAATACTCAACGCTACCAACTCCTCCAGCAGCAGCAAGAAATTCTGTTCCAGTTAAAGTAAATGTCAAATGGTGTAGCCACCTGAAGGATTTTTTACATTCAAAAAACCTAAAGCAAATAATAAGGTAAAGTAAGAAAAATTTCCAATCAATATTGTGTCACTTCCATTACTGGGCCACTCACAGAACTCTGCAGTAATACTCATCATAACAATTATACCACCATTCATCACAACACAGAAGCTTTTGGGTGTCACTGATCATAATATTCAGTCAATTAGGAACAAATTACAACAACTAGTTGTGGATTACATAACATTGGTGTGAGGATTCTCAAATTTTACACATTACTTTGCCCTCCTATGAAATAGCTACCTATTCATTTAGGACTAATTTTAATAGCGAGGAGTTTGTATATTTCTTAAACAGGGAAAACAATTCAAAGCAAGAAATGACCTCTTCTTTTTCAATGTTGAATGTCATTTTGAAGTAATATCAAACTGAACAATCAGGATTCAATACATCTAAGACAGCAATTGTAATAGGTGCATACAGGTCTCCTAGTGAAAATGGGGATTTTCTTGGAAAAATTAACAGACATGCAGAGCAAAATTTATATAAAATAATTTTCTGTTGTGACATTAATATAGATATGAAAACGGATAGAATTAATAGAATAAGTAGTTTCTACTTAAATATTTTGCACAGTTATGGAATTTCAGCATTGGTCGACAGTGCAACTAGGGTAATTAAGACATCGGCAACAGCTTTAGACCATGTAATGACAAACATAATGAGTGACAAATGTACAGTGACTCTTGTCAAATTACTAAATTCATAGGAAAGTTCTCCTAAGTTGCAACTTTGTAAAAGAAGTTTCACTGAATCAAATATACAGTATATCAGTTTGTGAGAGAGGTGAATCTCCAAAACTGGGATGAAGTGTATTGTGAACAATCTACAGGTACAAATACTGCAGATTCCCTACAATATTTAAATGAAAATTCGATGAGAAATTCCCTAAGTTGCTAACTTCCATAAGACCATCCAGCAAAAGATGGATTACTGCAGGTATCAGAAAATCTTTTCAGACTCTTTCATACCTCAACTCAATAAAATATTCTCAAAACCATTCAAATTTTAAAAGCTATTATCATAATCACAAAGAAATACACAGAAAGCTTTTCTGTGCTGCAGAAAGAAACAAAATATCAGAATTACAAATGATTAACAAAATAAAAACAAAGCTGTCTGGAACATAGTCAAGCAAGAATCTGGGAAGTGGCTAAGAGAAGACAGAAACATCCCTATTATTTATTTATTTAATAATACAGTTAGGACAGATTACAACTCACCACAAAGACGTGGTGATGAGCTGCGACAGGCACATACAAACGACACACACAAACAACATTTTCAGCTATCGGCCATGGCCTTCTTCAGAAAATAGAACACTCACGCAATCACACAGGCACACAACACAATCATACAACCATCACCTCTGGTTGCCGCACTTCAAATCACACTCTGCGGCGAGTAAATTGGGGACAGGTGGGGAGGGGAGGGGAGAGGGGATAGGAAGGTTATGTCACGGTGGTGGGTACAGGTTAGATGGGAATAATGAGATGCAGCTTAGGAATGTTTATGGGCCATCTGGAGGAATCCTTCCTAGCATCCCAAAACCCCAAATCTCTGGCCTAGTTAAGGTTCATTGATGATATTTTCATGATCCGGACTCAGGGCCAGGACACCCTATCCTCCTTTCTTCAGAACTTCAATTCCTTCTCCCCCAATCCACTTCACCTGGTCTTCCTCAACCTACCACGCCACATTCCTAGATGTCAACCTCCACCTCACTGATAGCTCCATCCACACTTCCATCCATATTAAACCTACCAACCACCAACAGTACCTACACTTTGACAGTTGCCATCCCTTCCACATAAAAAAATCCCTCCCTTAGAGGCTGGCCACCCATGGACGGCATATCTGCAGTGTCAAGAACACCTTTTCTGAATATGCTGAGGGTCTCACAAAGGCCTTCAAAGACAGAAACTACCCCACAGACCTAGTCCGCGAACAGATCTCCCATGCCATATCCTCACACATACCAAATCCTCCTCCTAACACCAGTAACCATCCACAAAAGAGCGCTCCCCTTGTCACCCAGTACTACCCTGGACTTGAAAGAAAAAATAAATAAATAAATAAATAAATAAATCTGTGCAGTGTATGATCAAGGAAATCTAATGCATATGTAATTGTTTGGTTATTACTACATAAATCTGGTGTCTGATGATATGAATGTGGGACCATATATGCCCGAGCTATCTTCTGCAGGTTCATTTCCAATGTGATGTCAATTTTTGATTATTTCTTGTTTAATAAACATTCTAAATTGTTTCCAAGTTTTTCTTCAAGTCTTTTTAGTTTTTCAAACATAATCCATTCACTACTGGTTTTACAGCTAATCACTGGAAGTTGTTGGTTTTAAGAACTAACTACTTTCAATGGCTGTTACACTGTCATTCAATCATTTTAGGGAATCCAAAGTCTGATACTATCACCTTCTTGACCCTCTACAAGTACTAGCTGCAAGCAAATCAGTTTTAAAATCACCACAAACAATCATTTTCCAACTGAGTCTACAAAACTGCATAAAAATTTGTCTGGCTGTTTCATAAAGTATAACATACAACCAGCTTGTAGCCTATTAACTGACAGTACTAAACATGGTATGTATTTTCTGACCTATATATGTAACTGGCACTGCAATGTTACGGTATATATATATTTTCTTACTTTTATAAGATCATGTGAACTCGTTTTTACATGAACCCATATTTTTTGTAGGTAGCTAAGCAATTATGATGATGATGAAAGCTTTGTACAGGGGCATATATAATCACCTCCATAACGCTTTCAAGATTACTAAAGGATCCTGTAACAAAGTGCACTGCTCTCTGTTGGATCTTCTCCACTTCCTCTATCAACCCCAATTGGTATGAATCCCACACTGGTGAGCAGTATTGAAGCAGTGGGCGAACAAGTGTACTGTAACCTACTTCCTTTGTTTTCGGACTGCATTTCCTTAGGATTCTTCCAATGAATCTCAGTCTGGCATCTGCTTTACCGATGATTAATTTTATATGGTTGTTCCATTTTAAATCACTCCTAATGCTTACTCCTAGATAATTTATGGAATTAACTGCTTCCAGTGGCTGACCTGCTATAGTGTAGCTAAATGATAAAGGATCTTTCTTTCTACATATTCATAGCACATTACACATGTCCACATTGATATTCAATTGCCTTTCTCTGCACCAATCGTCAATTCGTTGCAGATTCCCCTGCATTTCAGTACAATTTTCCATTCTTACAACCTCTCTATATAATACAGCATCATCTGCAAAAAGCCTCAGTGAACTTCCAATGTAACCCACA
The DNA here is from genome assembly GCA_026315105.1 of Locusta migratoria. Lineage (NCBI taxonomy): Eukaryota > Metazoa > Arthropoda > Insecta > Orthoptera > Acrididae > Locusta > Locusta migratoria. The sequence continues at coordinate 616,694,549 of CM048746.1, read as the reverse complement.
AGGTCATTTATATTTATTGTGAATAGCAACAGTCCCACTACACTCCTCTGTAGCACACCTGACATCACTCTTACTTTGGAAGACTACTCTCCATTCGAAATGACATTCTGTTATCTAGGATCTCTTCAATCCAGTCAAACAATTGGTCCGATAGACCATATGCTCTTTCTTTATTCATTAAACGACCGTGGGGAACTGTATCAAATACCTTGTGGAAGCCAGGCATCTACCTGGGAACCTGTGTCAATGGTCCTCTGAGTCTCATGGATGAATAGTGCAAGCTGGGTTTCAAATGATTGCCTTTTTCGAAACCCATGCTGATTCCAGCACAGCAGGTTTCTGGTCTCCAGAGAACTCATTATACTAGAAGATAATATATGTCCCAAAATTCTGCAACAGACCGACGTTAGAGAACCTATAGTACTGCACATCTGTTTGACATCCCTTCTTGAAACAGGGATGACCTGCGCCATTTTCCAATCTTTTGGAATGCTACACTCTTCTAGAGATCTACGGTCCACCGCTGAGGGAAGGGGGGGAGGGAGGGGCAAGTTCCTTCATGTACTCTGTGTAAAATTGAACTGGTATCCTGTCAGGTCCTGCGGCCTTTTCTCTTTTGAATGATTTTAATTGTTTTTCCATCCCTCTGTCATTTATTTCGTTATCTGCCATTTTGTCATCTGTGCGACAATCTAGAGAAAGATTACAGTGCAGTCTGCCTCTGTGAAACAGCTTTGGAAAAAGACATATGGCAACCTACATCCTTTTAAATCTGCTTACTGTATTCATCCCTTGGTCTCCCTCTATGAATTTTTACCCCACACACTTCCTTCTAATGCTAAGTTGATGATTCCTTGATGTCTCACAATGTGTCCCACCAACTTATCCATTCTCTTAGTCAGAAACTCGTTTTCTCACCAATTCTGTTAAGCACCTCCTCATTAGTTACATGATCTATCCATCTAATCTTCATCGTTCGTCTGTAGCATCACATTTCAAAATATTTTATCATCTTTTTATCTCAACTCCTTTCCATCCACATTTCACTCACATACAATGCTACACTCCAGACAAATGCTTTCAGAAAGGACTTTCTAACATTTAAACTAATACTGGATGTCAACAAATTTTGTTTCTTCAGAAACACTATTCTTCCCATAGCCATTCTGCATTTTATATCTTCTTTACTTCAGCCATCAGAAGTTATCTTTCTACCAAAATTACAAAATTCATCTACTACTATTATTGCCTCATTACGTAATCTAATTCCTTCAGCATCGCCTGATTTTCTGACACTACATTCCATTATCCTTTTTTTACTCTTGTTGATGTTCATCTTATATCTTTCTTTCAAGACACTATCCATTCTGTTTAATTGCTCTTCCAGGTCCTTTGCTTTCTTTGACAGAATTACTATGTCTTCAGCAAACCACAAGTTTTTTATTCCCTCTCCATAGACTTTAAATCCCTCTCCAAATTTCTCCTTACATTCCTTCACAGTTTGCTCAATTGAACATTGGGGAAAGGCTACAACTCTGCCTTACTCCCTTCCCAACCACTGCAACCCTTTCATGCCCTTCAACTATTATTAGAGCTAATAATTGGTGTCTGGTTTTTGTACAAGTTGAATATAACTCTTTGCTCCCTATATTTGAACCGTGCTACCTTCAGAATTTGAAAGAGTGTATTCCAGTCAATATTGTCAAAAGCTTTTTCCAGATCCACAAATGCTAAAGACATAGGTTTCTCTTTCCTTAATCTATCTTCTAAGATAAGTCGTAACATGAGTATTTCCTCGCGTGTTTCTACATTTCTCCTAAATCCGAACTGATCTTCCCCAAGGTCGGATTCAACCAGTTTTTCCATTCTTCTGTAAATAATTTGTGTCATTATTTTGCAAACATGACTTATTAAACTGACAGTTCTGTAATTTTCACATTTATCTGCACTTGTTTTCTTAGGAACTGGGATCACTATATTCTTCTTGAAGTCCGAGGGTTATTTTCCCTGTCTCATACATCTTGCATACAAGGTGGAATAATTTCTTCATGACTGTCTCTCGGTATATTACAGAAAAGGAAAGGCATGCTCATTATTAAAAATTATATTTCGGAAGCAAGTATAAATACTCTCAGAGCTCAGTACACAATGCAAGTAGACTAATACATACTTCTACCCAAAAATAGACAATTTCAATATCAATTCCAAAAAAGGAAGGAAGATTTGTGGGAGAAATACAACTACACTACCAGCATTGATTTCACAGTAAGTGGTTTGAACTTTCTTATGGTAAACATTTTGTACTAACTGCTAAAGGTATTGCATAGGTGCCAAAATATTTATTTGTAACAGTTAATAGAGGGTCAGTCTACTTGCATGAGCAAAAATTCTTCAATTCTTGAAATGTAACAATGGATAATCCTGGTTGGACTGTCAATAATAGAAGGTAGATCAAAACTCACCATAAAGATGATTGCTGAGCCACAGACGGGTATGTAAAATAAACAATCACATTCAAATTGGCATTTCAACCTTCATCAGAAAAAAATACATACATTCACAAAATTACTTAGACATAACTCAAACAAACATGCTCATCATTTCTGGCCACTTGAGCACAACTAACTTCTTGAAAGTATGTGGGGAGGAGAGTGGAGGGAGAGGATGCTGTGCAAGGGTGGGGATGAAATGACTTTTCTTACAGCTTGCTTTCCTCAGATGTCTTTCACTGACATTTACATTTCCTACAAAGAAACTGACACATAGTATACAACCTATACAACATGTCATGAAATATGGAATGAAGTATTCAATGAGAGAGATATCGAGTGCAAAGAAAAGGTTTCTACAGCCCCCCTCCCCAAACCTGTTTTCATACGTTTACTTAGTTAAAACAATAGTCTTTGTAAGAAAGCATACAGGACCTTTTAGTGCTTATCAGCACAACAGCTCTGTGAAATTGCTTTTTTTTCACAAGTTTACTCTGTAGGTGTATTTCTCACAGTCAGAAAAGCAATTTTATAATATCAAATTATGACAATCACTTGTGTGTTAAAGTGTAAGCATATTAATAACAGTAACACTTTATTAATCCTGTAACATTGACATCTACATCTGTACAAGACTTTACACATCCAAAACCAATAAATATAGTGAGAAATACCTGCAAAGCTACACTACATTCACTAAAATATTTGTTGCTGAGCATATTCATTGAATCCTCTGTTGGTGATGGGATGAATATTAAAAACATTTCTTTGATGTCATATGGTAATTTTTTTAGTGAAAAAGAAAAAGAAGAAGAAAAATACATGTGTCTAACATCCTGTACGCTACTGTTTATCCAACATATTAAATGTGTTACTCATGTTTTAAATCAATTAAAATGGGTTACTTTTTACATTAGATTAGATTAGACCTTCTACTGTGTTTCAGTTGATTGAATATCTTCTTCCTCTCCACACTCTGTTGTATGGTATATAACGAAGAATACCGTATACTGCAGCTTTCCTCGTCTGAGTCTCTAGTAGGCCTACGCCACAATAGTTTCGCCGTGAAGTTTTTTTTCCTACTCATTTTGGATTTGTAGCATAAAAGATTACGTTTTTTGTTTAGGTACCGGTAAAGTGATATATTTTTAGTAGGTATGGCTTAAATCATTGTCGTATTTAAAACAAATCATGTCAGTGCTGCAGAGGTCTTAATATAAGAGCAAAAACTTAGGCGTGTGAATTCTCGTACGAAACGCTGTTTTATCTGATCGGTTTTATTTTTTACTGTAGGTCCGAGTGATGCCGTAAATGATAACTTTAATCGTTTTTGTAATTTCTTCGGTTGTTAATGTTTTTTAACCCTTATACTATACTGGGTTAAAATTTTTAATTCTCAGTTTTATTCTTATCCGTTCACCTACTTGTTTACCGCATTTTAATATGCAGTTCACAAACTCCAGTACAGTAGTAAGTATGCTATAACTAAATACCGCTGAAGGAAATAAAAGCCGTGGCTAAATATGGATTTATGACATCGGACTTTCGCTCGTACCGTAGTTCACAAACATTTGCAACAATCAACAAAGGTGTTACTAGAGTTCAATATTTGCCAATCGCATTAGTGTTTATAAATTGTTTGTAAATGACTGAATCTCATGATTTTCGTAAATCATATTGAACTTGACAAACGTCAGCTCAATACAGACATGAACACTAATACAACAAATTTGCAATATTGTGGTTTATTTCAGTTTTCGTAGATAAGTACCTACTACAGAGCATGCTGGGATAGTATTGCCGCAGGTTATTATAGGTTATATATCCATACTAATTGCCAAATGACACGGCTAGAAATAAATATTTACGCAATGCAAATACCTTTTCTTCATCGTTGAATAAATATTTTGAGAGCTTAACGACCGGCAAGAAAACGCTTCGTTGCTATGTGTGACGTATAGTTTATGTGTTGCTAGGCGACCAGTAGGCAGCAACACCACTGACATTTTGTCCCAGGGGAAGTTCGTGCGACGCCTGAAACCCTAGATTTCTTATTTTACGTCAATAACTGAAAGGAAAGTTCAAAAATATATTTCTCCATGCCAAAGAAATTATGGCCGTAAACTATGCAGCAGTCTCTATTAAGTACCGTACGGTACATCCAAACGATTTTCATTTTTAAAAAATCTTTATATAGTATAAACTGCGTAAAAAATCAGCCGACTTAACGATGTCCGCACTCGCGAAAAGAAGGCCTAGTCAGTCAGTCGCAATGAAATGTTGTCACAAAGTAGAATTTCTCATGGAGGTTATCATACTATAACTTTGCAGCAATGATCAAAGGAGTGTGTGAAATATGTATAGTACACGATGTACCGCGAGTTAACCAGAATTTTTTTTACTAACTATTTGAGAATAAACTCTCAGTGACTTTCGAAAAAATTTACGGTCTGCATATTTTTAATACATAAACTAGGATGACCAGATTTACAAAATCAAAACACGGGACACATATGGGCAGGGCCGTATATAGGATATGCGATGCCCCTGTGCAGTGTGCACTCAGTATTCAGTAACTTATTTTACAACGCCCGCCCCCTGGTACCTGGGATTCAACCTGATTTACACTTTCGCTGCGGCTGCCGGTATCCTACATTGAGAGCTAAGCGTCAGCCTCAGCGATAGTGTTAAATCAAAACACATACACACTCATCTGGATGCGGATACGCCCAACGAGTTTGAATTTGATACGCCATTGCTATCAACATAACAACCTGAATTTTAAAATTTACTGCTGTAATCGACACTGTGAATAATGATTCAATTAACATTAAAATAATTTTAAAAAAATTTTTTTTCGCCGGAAAAATATTTCCACCCAGTTCAGCTGCACAAGTTGCACCGGCCTAAATACAACCCTGCATATAAGTAACGAAGATAGTGAAACCAAATGTTGTCTTTACCTGTGGCGATATCAACGTGACTTATCCCTTAAAGCTTATAGAATGTGACGGCCTTCACAGCATCAATCATTAACGCAGACTTAAAGACACTACTTAATACCCAGTAAGAAAGAAAGATAATGTTTCTCCCCCCCCCCTTTCCCAAAGCTGCCGTGTAGTATTTGGTGGTTGTATTAACATTTAGCTACTTCTCGCGAAATCACTTCTTCTTTAGTACCTGTACTGTTTTCTGCAGGAAGTCTGACTTCTTAGTATAACGGAACTGCCACAACACGAGGAAGTCCAATTTTAGAGGATAACAGAATTGCCACAACACGAAAAGTACGGTATTTAATCGCTGAAAGAACATGAAACCAATGGGATAAGCATAGGAATTATTGATTTTGCACAACACAGACTACATGTACGGCAATCTGAATAACTAAAACATACCAAATCAAATGCTAATAAAAAAATTAACCGAACTATTTACTCGAACAACAAAAGGCGAAATAAATGGCATTACTAATTAAAGAAATGCTAAATTGTTTTATAGTTGTCACATGCAAACAAGTAGGAAATACTGGTACAGTTGTTCTTGCTAATGCAGTTTACTAATTTCACTCTTCTGTAAAAAAAAAAAAAAGTCATTCAGGAGTTCGGTATTTTTACGTATATTTTCATAATAACCAGTACGTAAAGTACCGGTATTCTGAAAATGAGTTCTTGTTACAATTATTTCCTTAACAGTTCCCATACTAAATATGTTGTATTCGTGTTGCATAAATTACTTGTGATGGAGAAAGCTCTTTCTGCAGCAGCATTACTGCCAGGTAGAGCTATAGCCCAAATACAGTCCACTTCTACCAGAAATGTACTTTTATTTCTTAACGCCTTTACTTTGCAACGAATGATTGCATTCGTCTGGACTGTGGAAAGAGCGAGGCGGCGCAGAATGGACGCACGTTTTGCGGCTGCCCACATTTGGTCCTCCGGGCGCGAATGGAACCATTCCGGCGTTTGACTGTGCGTACCGCGAACTAAGAGTATCCGGTTTCGTGGGTTTGTATGTTGATCTCCGAGATTAACATGAATTACGAGTGCCTCCAGTGCACTAACAGTGCTATATGCCCGTAGTAAAGCCATCCGCAGTACAGAATATGCGCGAATCGTGTCGATCGTGTTGTGAAGTGCATCTCAAACTAGCAGACATCGTGAAGCAGCCCAGCCGTTCCCGCAGCACAGCACAACGCGCCACACGCCAGAGAGCAGCGCCACCCGCCGCCGACTCCCGCAGCAGCTGCGGTCCACTCAGCGCATCGCCAGGTACCGTCGCTCCGCTCTGCAAGCAGCCTGGCTCTCTTTCCTTAATCTTCTATCCTGTGCTCTAATATCCTGTCATGGATCCTGTCGAGAAACGTAGTCTAGTTAAGAAAAGAGCAGTCATCAAGTCACGAGTGACTAGAATTTCAACATTTCTCAATAACTTTCAGGACGGATCCAATCTCAATGATATTAGAGTAAGGCAGTCATTGCTAACCACAAGCAAAAATGAATATCACGAAATACAAACTCAGTTAGAAATTAACGATCAGGAAGACTCCCATGATGCTGACAGAGAGTCATTTGAAGACTTGTGCTTAGATGTAGAATCAAAAATAACTACATTACTCGAGTCGAATGTTGTGGCAACTCCTCATTCGTCAACTGCATACAACTCACCTGAAATAAAGCTTCCTGCAATTTCATTGCCAACATTTAATGGTAACGTTGCAGAGTTCATGCACTTTTTTGATACTTTTAAGGCACTAATTATTAGCAATGACGCCTTAACTGATGTCCAGCTTATTATTACTTGATGTCTTGTGTGTCTGGTGAAGCACATAAGTTAATTGAATCCTTACCGGTTACAGAGAGCAACTTTAAAATTGCATGGGATCTGGTTGTTCATAGATACAACGATCCAAAGTTAATAGTAGATTTGCATGTTAAACAACTACTGAATCTGCCAAGCATCAAAACTGAATCGGCTAAGGACTTGCGTATGTTAATCAACCAGCTGATGACAAATCTGAACGCAATCGAGGTTTTGAACGTCGGCATTCCACTACATGAGGTGTTACTTTCACACATTCTGTTGGATCACATTAGTGTGAATCTCAGGAAACAGTGGGAATATAAAACAGCTAACATCACTTTTCCTCATCTGAAAGATTTGGTGGCATTTCTGGAAAGCAGCTGTCAGACGTTAGAGCTAATCCATTCAGACAGAATGTTACAGCACTTCCACCAGCCTGCCGCCAAGCAGAAGGTTACAGTTTGCAACGAACCTTTCTCTCAACTTCACCAGATTGTGTATTCTGTGACGCAGCTCACGAATTAAATAAGTGTCCCAAGTTCAAAGAGAGTGATATTGCAAGTAGACTAGACTTTGTGACAAGAAAAAGGCTTTGTTTCAACTGCCTGCGCACGGATCATAGGCAAAGAGAATGCCGTGCTGGGAGTTGCCGCATTTGTAAGAAGCGCCATAACACGTTACTGCACAAGGAACAAACCAGTAGCAGTGGCGATAGAGACCAGGAGACGAGCGTACCAGAACAGCAGACATACTGCGCCGTTAAGGGAAACCACCAGCATACAGAAGTACTGTTATCAACTGTCCTTGTAGACATTGCGGACAATAAAGGGAAGGTACACCAATGCAGAGCACTGCTTGACAGCGCATCACAGATGAATTTCATATCTACTAGCCTGGCAGATAGGATGGGCCTGCAGCTCAGTCGGCGTCTGATACCAATAAGCGGGATCAGTGATGTTCAAACGGTAGAATCGTCGCATGTTTGTGAGGTGAATATTTCCTCAAGAGTTGGTAACTACAGCACAAATGCCGTCTGCGCAGTACTTCCACGTATAACAGGAACACTTCCAACGGCGTCCTTTGAAATTTCTTCATGGCAGCTTCCTAGGCACCTAAAGCTAGCAGATCCAGCATTCCATAAATCTGGTGAGATTGATCTACTACTTGGAGCTTCGATCTTCTTTGACGCACAGAAGCCAGGCCAGCTGAAGAGAGAGAACCATGCAACATTACAGGAGACATCGTTCGGCTAGATTGTTTCAGGCAAAATACCTCCACTGTCTCTGAAGTCCAAGGCACGAAATGTACTGTCATGCCTGACACGCACTAATCACCTTAACACGCAGGTTGAACGGTTCTGGCAGCAAGAAGAAATGAATGTTTCTGTGCGAACGAAAGAAGAGCGTTTGTGTGAAGAGTATTTTGGAAGAACCATCCAAAGGAATGCTAACGGTCGATACGTGGTGAAGTTACCAATGAAAGACAACCATGCTGGACTGGGAGACTCCATAACTAACGCTACTCGCTGCTTACAACGCTTAGAGAGAAGGCTGCAGCGCCAGCCAGAATTAAAGGCACAGTACGTTAGTTTTATGAAAGAGTATGAAGATTTGGGTCATATGAAATTGGTAACAGAAGATACAGAAAACTGCACATACTACATGCCACATCATGCAGTGCTTAAAGACTCAAGCAGTACCACTAAACTTAGAGTTGTGTTCAACGCCTCAGCAAAGACATCATCGAACTTCTCCCTTAATGACATCTTGATGGTCGGTCCTACAGTACAAGATGACTTATACTCTATTGTCCTACGATTCCGCACACACAGATATGCCTTCACTGCAGACATCACGAAAATGTATAGACAAATTGAGGTCCAAAGGGCAGATCAAGATCTACAAAGAATTCTATGGCGTGAATCTCCTAACGAGCCAATCAGAGCTTATCGGCTGACAACAGTCACCTAAGGCACCCTTTCTAGCAACGATGCCTGTTACAGTTAGCAGAAGATGAGAAAACAACATATCCTAGGGCTGCAGCCATATTAAAAAGAGAATTTTATGTAGACGATGTTTTGAGTGGAGCGGACACCATAGAGGAGGCGATCACTTTACAGGAAGAGCTAACCAGATTACTTCATAGTGGAGGATTTCCCCTTCGAAAATGGTGTGCCAATGATTCAAGACTATTAGAAAACATCCCACCTGAACATCATGAAACACAAATCCCATGGAGCCTGGGCGATGAAAGGCAAGAAACAGTGAAGACTTTGGGCCTATTGTGGTACCCTCATAGTGATACCTTCCAATTCTTGGCCACTGATGCAAAGAACAGTAACGGAATCTGGACTAAGCGACGTGTACTCTCTCGGATTGCCTCTATATTCGATCCATTGGGACTTTTAGGACCTGTGGTAGTGACTTGCAAGATGTTTCTACAACACCTTTGGCAAAAACAAATAGAATGGGATAAGCCCTTACAAGATGATCTGAAGACGCAGTGGGAAGAGATAAATAATCATCTACCGTCACTCAATAGAATTCAAATCGAACGTAGCGCGATCAGGAGTGGAGCAAAGTGGCTGGAACTGCACGGATTCTCAGATGCCTCCGAGCGAGCATATGGAGCTTGCATTTATCTTAGAAGTATCTGTGAAGAAAATGATGTCTCAGTGAAACTTTTAAGTTCTAAATCTAGAGTCGCGCCAATCAAACAAATATCACTGCCAAGACTTGAACTGTGTGCCACCCTCCTCTTGGCTAGACTGATGGAGAAAATTAAGACTGGGCTACACTTAAAGATTGCCAAAACTTACTTTTGGACAGACTCCACTGTCGTTTTAGCATGGTTAGCGAAAGAACCAACGTCATGGAAAACGTTTATTGCAAATCGTGTCTCTGAAATCCACCAACTCTCTGCAGTAGAAGACTGGAATCATGTATCTTCTACAAGTAATCCTGCTGACATCATTTCAAGAGGAATCACACCACAACATCTTGGAGACTGTAAGTTATGGTGGATAGGCCCTTTATGGCTCAATCAGTCACTATCAGCATGGACTGTTAGCACTCTGAATTTTACATATGAATCAGATGAGATACCAGAGAAACGGACTCAGCGTGTTTGTTTGTTCATTACCACTTGTGTGGTGAATGAGATTGCCAAACGTTATTCATCATGGGCGAGACTGCAAAGAGTTATGGCGTATATACTGAGATACATAAATAATCTCCGCCGGCAACCCAGTGAGAGGCAAGGTGGTAACTTGACTGCAGAAGAACTTCATGCTGCGTCAAAGACAGTAATCTGTATGGTACAACACCAGGAGTATTGCAAGGAGATCGAAGAGCTACAACATGGTCGAACGATCCCTAAGAAAAGTAAATTGATATCACTTCATCCGTTTTTGGACGAAGAACAGTTGTTAAGGGTGGGCGGCAGGTTGGAGCAGTCAGATGCTTCTTACAGTCAAAAGCATCCCATGATTCTTCCTCCTAAGCATCACGTAACTAAATTAATAGTCATGAGCGAGCATCTACGGTTGTTGCATCCAGGACCTCAACTCATGTTAGCAAGCCTCGGACAAAGGTACTGGATTCCCACTGGAAGAACAGTCATCAGGCAGATAACTCACAAGTGTCTCCCTTGTTACCGGTTGAAGGCTACTACTGCAACCCAGCTTATGAGACAGCTACCTTCAGTTCGTGTATCACAAAGCAGACCCTTTCTTAATTGTGGGATTGACTATGGTGGCCCACTATACGTCAGGAACGGTGGAAGGAGATGTAAAACGAAGGTAAAAGTTAACATCGCCTTGTTTGTTTGCATGGCAACAAAGGCAGTACACATCGAGCTTGTCACTGATCTGTCCTCTCAAGCATTCATTGCCGCTCTCCGAAGATTTATTTCACGACGAGGTATCTGCGCAAACTTGTACAGTGATAATGGAAAGACGTTCGTGGGAGCAAGGAATGATCTGCATGAACTCCACAAATTGTTCAGCACTCAGTCAGATGTAACACAAATCGACAGCTATGCATCACAAAATGGGATACAGTGGCATTTTATCCCTCCTCATGCACCACATTTTGGTGGATTATGGGAAGCAGGTGTAAAATCCATAAAAACGCATCTAAAGAGAGTGGTGGGAAACCAAGTGCTGACGTTTGAAGAATTATACACACTTCTAACTCAAATTGAAGCGTGCTTAAATTCTTGACCTATTACGCAACTTCCTGATGATCCAGGTGAATTTTCATACCTTACTCCTGGCCATTTCCTTATCGGTGAACCCTTGACAGCAGTCCCAGAGCCAGGCTTGCTTTCGGAGACATCATCCAGGCTGTGGAGATGGCAACTCATCCAGCGGTGTAAGCAGCACGTGTGGAAACGCTGGTCACACGACTACTTGTCACAGCTGCAGCAGAGAACTAAATGGACGTCAGTGAAAGACAATCTGCAGCCGGGTACACTGGTTCTCCTGAAGGAAGACAACTTGCCACCTCCCGTGTGGCGGTCTGGGGTCATTGTTTGCACTCACCCTGGTCCTGACGGTTTGGTGCGAGTGGTTTCAGTGCGCACAGCAACAGGAACCTATAAACGACCGCTGTCGAAGATTTGTGTTGTTCCACAGGAAACGTAGACTTTAGTGTTCATAACCATTCAAGAACTAATTGAACTTGAGTTTCTTTCATGTACATCGGACCTGAGTTCCTCAACCATTTATTTTGTTTCGTTTGTGTTATATACCTTGTGCTTTTTGTGAATTATGTATTAGTGTAATTTATACAAATTAGGTGGGCGGAATGTTCCGTACCGGTGCGAGGCGCCACAAGGGCGCAGCAGCGACCGGACGCTGGGCTGCAGGTAAGGGCGGCCGCTACCTGCTGGCCCTCGCACAATGAAACGGCCAGCACTGGGCCAGTGGGGGGACTCGGCCGGTGACCGCCAACCTGTTCGGACGCACGTGTATCTGCCTCAAAATGTAGCACTTCTGACAAATACAGTCCACTTCTACCAGAAATGTACTTTTATTTCTTAACGCCTTTCCTTTGCAACGAATGATTGCATTCGTCTGGACTGTGGAAAGAGCGAGGCGGCGCAGAATGTATGCACGTTTTGCGGCTGCCCACAAACGGTTTTGATTCAGGATTTTCTTGAGCTCTCTTTAAATAAGCAGCAATTGGCTTTCCTGTCATGTAATTCTTCCTACATTTTTCATTAACCTCAATTTCAGTGTTCCTCTTAAATATTAGAAACTTACCATCCTGTCTCTTCTTACTGGCTTGAATGAAAGATTTCAAACCTTTTTCTCTCACAACAACCCTCTGTGTCCCATCTTCTAACAGTTTGTCACAAATAACACATTCCGCACGAGACATTATGCATGCACATACAATAAAAACTTGACACTGAAAAGTTAAAATTGCAACTTTAAAGATTCGACCATAACACGTTGGCAACTCTGACCTGACTAAACTTCTACAAGATATGATCAGATGCGCTGCTAGACGCTTGGAAGTGTCTGGAGGGGGACCTATTAGCAGGGATGTGGCCAACAAAGGAATGGAAGGACCTTCCCATTAGGGGGTGGGGACAGGGATCGACCACTTTGACTCGGCTGATGGACATTTAATGTATTTTCACGTAATGCAGGAGGTTTTGTTACAGCATTTGATAACCGAATCCTGGGCTAAGCACTCACTCATTTCATAACACACGCTGATTTCATATTCAGTTTTCTGCTCAGTGTCATGTACTAAAATGTTCTTATATAATTTGACAATTTTTTTTTTCAAACATACTTTCTCTTTTAATCCATTCAAAACATCACTTTTCAGTAACACATCAAAAATATACCGCCGGTGAGAGATAGGCAGGTGGGGGGGGGGGGGGGGCAGGGCCGTCTTTAAGTCATGCAGGGGCCCCTGGGGACTCAGTGTTTTGGGGCCCTTAAAAAAAAACTAAATGAAATCACTAGAATGGTTTACATTTATTTAGTGATTTAATTGGTTAAAATATTACAAACCAAATACTAATGATTAGTTCCACAAATTAGTCTTTCTTTAAAATTAATGATTTCTTTAATGATTTCCAGAGTACAAAATATACAATTTTTGCAGTATGTCTGTTTCTATGTAAATGACTGGCACACAGTTTAGGGGACCCTACAACAAAACAGAAATTTCCTTTGAATGAAGTTATCAGAATATTGCACATTTGTTCAGTGAATTTTTTTGTTCTTATGGTTAGAAATACACAAATAGAATACTAATAATAACTGTTTTGTAAATTGATCTTGCGTTGCCATTAAAGGTTTCTTTCGGGATTTCTGAAATGCAAAATCTTCTATTATGTCTTTGTCGATTTGTTGTAACTGAGAAAGGAAACTAAAATGTTAGCTAAATTTCTCGTATGCTTCTGAACGTCGCTTCAAACTAGACATTAGACTTCAGGTATGTCAGATTATTTTTTTAATGACCATCTATTGTTTACACGTTGAAATCTTAGAAACGCTTCAGTTATTTACCAGATGTGCTTAAAGCTACAAAATATGGTACTGCGCTTATGATACGTTTACATGTATGTAATAAATGCACTGACTAAGTAAAATAACAATATACTGTGAACAGAGTAGGTATATAGTACATGTCAGTGACACATATTTGGACAGTTCACATACTACACCCTGTCCACACAGCGCCGGCCGCGGTGGGACTGAGGCACTCCTGTCATGGTCAGCACGGTCACTACGGTCGGGGGTTCGAATCCCCCCCTCGGGCATGGATATTTGTGTCGTCCTTAGTATTAGGTAGATCGTAAGTAGTTTGTAAGTTTAGGGACTGATGACCCCGTACTTAAGTCCCATAAGCTCTACAAACATTGAACATTGTCCACACAGCGTCTAATTAGAGGACGCGTAGTTCTTATGCTAAATAAATTTTTAATTTTCAATTTCGGAGCTAATAGGGAAGATTTCCATGAAGAGATGAATGCTGCAAATGTATCAAGTCAATTTTTTCATCTTTTACTGCCTGATTGAGGTACACTCATATAACTGTTACACATCGACGTGCCCAGAACATAAACTGACACAAAACTTGCCAAGAGACTCCGTTGTTGTTGTTGTTGTTGTTGACATTGGGTGTGAAAAACCAGCATTAATACATAGAGGGCAAGGTGAAATGTCATATTAACTAAATCCTCATAATTTTCAATGTGACCAGGAAATCACAATGATATGCAGTGAAATCTCATTTATACGTTTTTGTAGGGGAATGCTAAAACAAACGTACAACTGAGATTAATGCTAAAATGAAACTTTCAGTACTGCGCTCCAAATAGATTTGTTAGCTGTATGATTTTGTCTAAAGGAAGTCTGTGGGCATTATTCCACATCTAAAATCCTTCCTTTCTCACCGTTTGGCCCGGTTTTTAAAGCACTGGATCTTTCATTTTTTATGAACTGTTCATTTTCGTGTGTTTGAATATTGAATACTTCTGGACTCTAAAATATTGATTTCACCCTTTACAAAAAGACCCTTAGTTCTAATAACTGGATTTACGATCAAATGACATTGCTCTGTACACTGTAGAGATGGGTCGTTCTCAAACGAAGGGGTCCAAAGGAACAGTTCACAAGAGTGAACAGAAGGACGGAGGAACTGGTTACAAGGAACTTTCACTTCGGCAGTCCCGGTCGCATAGCCGTTCTCGCTCAAGCTCCAGATTGGTCACGCGGCCATTCCCTTTTAGGTCGAACGTTGCAGTTCCAACTCAGTATCGATATGTCGATTTTTTTTCTTTGACCACGGTGAAGCAGTGTGCTCATTGTTACGGAAGGAAAAGCGATTTATACCGGTGCTACATTGACTGTAGGGAATTAATTTTTTGTAAAATCACTGTTGTCTAGTGACGTAAGCGCCAACCTGCTGTTTGGCCGGTCAACAGCAGCCCCGCACGGCGTCGTGTGAAGGCCGCTATTGGATACAATGTTCCGCCAAGTTACATGAAACAGAGTGCCACAAGGTCTACTGCAACAGTGTCGCCGTGCGTTCTGTAGCTAAGGCCCGCAATAATAACTACGATTTTGCATGCAGGCAGCAAACCAAGTCACTTGCCACACCATATATGACACGTTTCAAGACATAATTTCTGGGTCTTTATAATGTTTAAGTGCGACAAAAATTCACTTTAAAAAAGTCATTGCCTAGGAGAAATGAACGAGTCTCTCGGGGCCCCCATCAGGCTGGGGCCCCTGGGCCTGTGCCCCTATGGTAGAGACGGAACTGGGAGGGGGCATTAGACTATAGGGCACAGAAAGCATTGCTCGTAATGTTCTTTTCGGTGCTTCCCCGCCATTACGAGAAAATGGAATATTATAGACTTCCCTAGTAGGCAGTGGCGCCGACTCCGTGGGTGCTACGGTGCACCCCCACGATATTTTTGGGGATGCTCAGCACCCACACAAAATAAGGGAGGAAAATAAACTAGCACAAAAATGTGGAAAAGTCATAGCTGTCAATTATGCATTTTTGCCATCGCAGTATAGCAATCACGACCTAGCCGCTAGGCTGTTCCAACAGTGCCCTAAGGAGCACTCACTGCAGAGACTTGGAGCCCTTTTGGAGGGAGGGGAGCGGCGAGAACACTGACTCCTGGCCGCATGATGTCGTAACCGATGCAACAATCTGAGTTCAGTGACAGTCATAGTTTGCTGCGGTAGCTCCATTAATTCAGTTCATTAAGATACAATGACATCCGCACTGTCTTTTACGTCAAAGTATTTAATTCTGCTAACAAGTACAGCATACTAGTATAGTGGCGTTACACACGACTTCACGTGAAACATTGCGGGCAGGTAGAGGGCGAAGCACCTGCAGAGCTAGTAGCCGAGCTTAATAATGACACATATACAGAAATGAAATGAAAAGTGAACCCAGGAAAGACGTTTTGACTATTCTTTGCTCCAGTAACGAAGTGCGATTGTCTGCTGAAGAAGTGCAACAAGGCGCCGTAATAAAAGACGTCACGTGTGTGGGATCTGTGCATTGTCGCCATATAAATAACCGCCATTTCGAAGGTTTCCTGAAAGTTATACAAGTGGAGCATGGGATATATGTTGTCACAGTACAATTCGTTGGCTTAGTTTTCTTTGTTTGTCAGTCATGCGGAAATATGTCTAAATGAAAGAGGCAAAGTTAACTGTCGAATTGATTAAAACTGAATATTAAATTAAGCGTTCCATACTCACATAACTACGCACTTTAAGAAAGTAGTCACTGCAGTGCTAAGAGCATCTAATAATAGAGATGCAGGACCAAATCAAAGTGTTTATGAAAGAGTTTCGTCTAAATTATCTGAGAGGCAAATATGTAACGAAATTGTAACAAACTTCAATCGTCTGATTCGTTTTAAACTTCTTAAAATTTTCTGTACGTACCAGTGATGTTAATTTTCAAATTAATGATTTTTTTGTTTCTTATTTTGTTTTCTATAATATTGAATCTACCATAGTTGCAGTACTGTTAATAATATCAGTGGATTATCTCTCTCGGTTTTCTCCAGATATCAAATCATGCAATGTTATTACTACTGACAGAGCGACAAATATGACTGGTACGTTTTCTAGGTTGCAAGCAAAAATAAGCGAAACTGAGCACTGCTTGGCCCATTCTTTGAACCTTGTGGCCGAAAAGGTAATTGGAAAGGCAACCACGAGCACCCACACTGATTTTCAAAAGTCGGCGCCCCTGCTTGTAGGATATTTAATGTACTTTCACGTGGTGTAGGTATTTTGTTGGTGACATGTATATTTCTCGAGTTGTATGGCGTGCAAGTGTGCGTTTTTGACGTTTTCCCAGAAGGGCCAAAAATTTGCTCTTTTTCATTGAGTTCTAGCGCCTATACTGCTAGTCAGAAACTCAAACATGAGTAGTGATTTTTGTAGGATATTTTGTCTACTTTTAATTAAAATGCATAGTTTTCGAGATAGAAACAAGAAACTGAAAAAAGTTCAAAAGATTTAAGATTTTTTGAGTTTTTCGTTATTAAGCCGACCTACTACAAGGAAAAAACTTGAAATTCGAATTCAGCGCTCCCAAAAACATACAGAACCGCGAGAAAAACTTTTCGTAATTTTGTTATGAAACAAGCTGTTTCAAACACCAATTGACTGGACTACTAGCACAAACCCAGCAATGACCTGTAAATCTTTGCACCATATATTTTCAGATGCAACTAAGTTGAAAATGAAATACCAGTAACCAGCAAAGTGATTCGCAGTTCTCAATTAATGGATTTTCACTTGACATAAATTTTAACATGATTCGCTTCCTCCAAAAGCTGGTCTTCACATCTTTATTTCAGATGAATAATATATATATATATATATATATATATATATATATATATATATATATATATATACATACAGTAAAGTTTTAAGACTTCATTGAAAAGACTTCCAAAAGAAGAGGACAATACAGCGGAAACCAGTTAAATGGTTTCAGCACAAGTAATAGGTAAGCTCATTTCACAACATAATTACCATAACGTCTCGGGAAATGAACTTAGAATGCCTAAAAAAAATCAGACACTTTCAGCTCGCTATTTTCTAGCTATGAACTGATTAATGACTGAATTTTTTAGTTTGAAAAATTACACATATCATGTGAAACCAATCAAATAAATTAAAAATGGTGCCTAATTTGAGTTAATTTTTATCCTCGTTATTGCTTGATTACCAACACATTTTTCTCTAGTTGTTCAAGTTATTTAAAAATATATTGGGCAGTTAGTAAAAAGCGGGATAATATAAGTCCCATATTTACTTTGTCGGCATAACAGAACACTTAAGCTAAATAAGGGAAGATCCCGTAAAATACGGGATGTCTGGTCACCACAAGATAAACTTTTTCTCGCTTAAACCCCTACCTCCTCAGACGCATAAAAATGATGATAGGAAAAAATAAGGTGAATTCTTACTGGGACTACATTTTCGCTGTTCATGCAGTAGGCCTATGGAAATACAGCCGCATCAAGCATATCGGTAATGTTTTAATTTATCACTTTTGCTCTCCAGTACCAAATATATTCGCGACACTGTACCATACACTCATAATTATTCCACTGTACAATGTATAGTTAAGAAGATCCCTACGTAATAAATACTGCAATGCGGTATGTGAAAAACTGCCTCATAACGTTTTTAATTACCTATTCTTTGGTACTAACTCTTGAGCAACGTATTTCGCAGACAATATCCAAATATACCGCTGAATGCAGCAAAGTTACAAAATTTTATCATAGTACGACATATTATAGTTCAGGAGGTGGCCAATTAATCCTACATCATCCACTGAAGTACTTTTGACATGGGGAGTGTCCATTATGCCTGCTGCCCTTTAAAATGGTAAACTGTATTTTCTCCAATACATCATTCACACTTTAAAAAGACATGACTGTTAACCCCAATAAAATCAATCAAATGTAGAATAAGCTACTTACAAACACTTTAGAATCCACATAAAACGGAAGTAGAGCAGTTAGCAAACGCTAATTCCTCCCCCTTTACGGTGTACTGTCCAGGGGTGCCAACCGAACACAGGCTAAGTCCATGGGCGAGGCCCCATCCATCTCTGGCTGCCAGTGTTGGGCTGGTACTACCCCATACGGCTGATAATATCCTGTTCGTCTGTGCCAGGAGTGGCTGGTACCTCTGTGTATGTTGCTCGCAATGACCAGGAATGAGGGCGCACCGTCTGCTCCCAGAATTGGAGATAAAGTATGAGCAGTTTCATTACTCACAGGTTGAGTTATGGTCCTTTCCAGTGTTTGGATGTCCATAGCCTCAGAAGCGGTGGCTCCCTCCCCCCTGTCCAGTGCCGGATGCTCAGTGAGGGGAGCCGAAGGTGGAGGTGGCCCGTCGCTCAGGAATGTGGCTGCTGGGACTGGTGCCAATGCCGGGACAGGCGGCCTTACCGCTGACGGTGCTCGGGCGGACACAGCATGCAGTGCAGAAGCCGCCCCCCCCCCCCCCGAAGATGTTGGCACGTAACAGCCGGCGAAACAGGCCTCGGAGGAGGCGCCTGCGAATCTGCCGGGAGTCGCGGGCGCAACTGATCCCAGTGTCGACGAAAAGTGCCCACAGCAGTGTCCACAGTGCAAAGGCGACGGCCGAGACACGACTTCACCTTACCCGGCAGCCAATGAGGATGCCGGCCAAACCCGCGCGCCCACACTAGCGACCCCGGAATATACCGACCTGATGGCCGTGGGGGCACACTCGGTGGCTGAGGCAACAACAAATGAAAGAGAGTGCGAGGTTGCTGTCCATGAAGCAGTTCCGCTGGGCTGCGTTACCCCGCCGGAGTGAACCGATACGACATCAAGAAACGGATAATGGCATCATCCACACAGCAAGAGGTCACATATTTGTGCATTTGAGCTTTAAACGTACGCACAAACCTTTCCACTTCGCCATTAGACTGGGGATGAAATGGAGGGGCCATAATAGGGCGAATACCCAGACGAGCACTAAAATCTTGAAATACAGAAGTGAAAGGGGTGCCATTATCTGAAACGAGTGTGTGTGGAAACTCCTCCAAAGCAAAAACCTTAGACAGCGACTGAATAGTTACTGCAGTGGACATGGCAACGAAAAATGTATGGAAAGTTTGAGTATGCATCTACAAGAAAAAACCAATAAGAGTTCAGGAAGGGGCCCGAGTAATCTATGTGCACCCGCTCCCACGGCTGTCGGGGCTGCCGCCAAGAAGAGAGAGACGCCCGAGGCGCCGCTTGCTGTAAAGCACACAACGAGTACTTAGCCACCAGCCTCGTAATGTCACCATCGATGCTGGGCCAAAATACATGCCGGCGAGCCAATGTTTTCGTGCGGGATACTCCCCAGTGTCCTTCATGAAACATCTGAAGCACTTTGGAATGGAGATCCGCCGGAATCATCAGCACCCGCGGAGCCTGTCCGTCTGTAGCCAAAAGGAGAACCCCGTCCCATTCAGACAGGCGAAAACGGAAGGAATAATAGTTACGGAGGGGATCTGAAGCCCGACGTAGAGGGGCGTCAGGCCAGCCCACTCGAATGTAGTGAAGGACACGCTGCAGCACGGAATCTGACGATACCGCCTTGGCCAACACTGGCGCCGTAATAGGAAAACCATCAATAGTAGCCTGAACTTCCTCATCCAAATAAAAACATAAAAGTTCTTCTCGGTCAAAGTCAGGATCAGGCCCCGCCGGAAGGCGCGATAATGTGTCTGCGTTAGCATGCTGTGCCGTGGGATGGAAATGGATTTCATAATTATAACGGGAAAGAAAGAGAGCCCAATGTTGCAACCTATAAGCTGCCTTGTCGGGAAGCGCTGCTGCAGGGTGAAATAGAGATACCAAGGGCTTATGGTCAGTAATAAGATGAAATTTGACGCCATACAAGTAAACATGAAATTTTTTCAAATCATACACAATGGCTAATGCCTTCTTCTCGATTTGAGAGTACCGTTGCTGAGTTGCCGTCAACGTCTTAGAGGTGTACGCAATGGGGCGTTCCGACCCATCGGGATACTTATGGGCCAAAACCACTCCATTGCCATGTTGGGACGCATCAGTGGCCAGAACCAAATGTTGCCCGGGAACATACGCCGTCAAACAATGTGCAGAAACCGGTAAGCGCTTTAACATGCAAAACGTCCGTTCACACTCAGACGACCATGCAAAGGGAACACCCTTGTAAAGCAGACGATGTAAAGGATGCGCTACCGAGGCAGCCCCCGGTAAAAAACGGTGGTAATAGGCAATGTTGCCCAAGAAGACCTGTACAACCTTAACAGATGTGGGACGCGGCAGGGACTGTACTGCGGCCACGCGATCTGGCAATGGGCGAATGCCCGCTGAAGACACCTAAAAAACCCCAAATAAGGAATAGAAGGTTGAAAAAAAAAAAAAAACTGGACTTTGCCAGGTCGCAGCGGAGACCAGCTGCTTGTAGGACAGAGAAAAGTGTCCGCAGGTTTTGTAAATGCTCGGGAGGCCCCAGTCAGAACAATATCGTCTAAGTAGTTAACACAGCCCGGAACTGGACAGAGAAGCTGCTCTAAGTAGCGCTGAAAAATAGCCGGGGCACTAGCGACCCCGAAAGGGAGTCGCAGATATTGGTATAACCCAAAGGGAGTGTTGACGACCAACAGACGTTTAGTGTCGTCGTCCAAAGGGAGCTGAAGATAGGCTTCTGCTAAATCAATGTGAGAAAAAGAGTGGGAACCAGAAAGTAAAGCAAGGAGTTCGTCTGTCAGAGGCATGGGGTATGACTCAACCACAGACTGTGCATTGATGGTGACTTTAAAATTCCCACATATACGTAAAGACCCCCCAGGCTTCTTTACAATAACCAGTGGCGTAGCCCATTCACTGGAAGAAATGGGAGTTAAGACCTGCAAGTCCTGTAGGCGATCTAATTTCACTTTAAGTTGATCGCGCAGGGCCACTGGCACGTGGCGCACACGAAAAAGCTTGTGTGCGGTAAAGTCCACGGCACAACACAGGCCCCCTGAAAACAAGGAAGAAAATTCCTGACAAAGAGCATCTAACTCCAAGAAAGGAACCGAATCCGACAGGAGGTTGACAGAATCATCGATAGAAAAACCAAAAACATTAAAAGCATCCAGGCCGAAAATGTTAGCAGCCGCAGTGTCATCAACAACAAGAAAAGTGACCAGCCTGACTACAGATTTAAACGCCGTGGGAGCCGTGAATTGACCCAAGAGAGGAATACGCTGGCGGCTGCAGCCACGCAAAAACGGTTGACAGCAGCCAGTGGGGGCGAACCAAGTCGTACATATGTGATATAATTGAGAAGAGAAACGGAAGCTCCCATAGCAACAAGTAAGGTAACTGCCCTGTCAAAAATCTGAACGTCAACAAAAAGTTTGGGAGATGAAGAGTGAACAGTCAGGACAAGATTAACATCCATCTCGTCATCTTGCTCATTCGGCCGAGAACGGCAGACAGAAGCCATGTGGCTTTTTATCTTGCACGAGTGACATGTAACCCATCGCTTGGGGCAATCAGCTCAGTCATGTTGTACAAAACAAAGGTGGCAAGATGGAAAGGGCCGCTGCGCGCGAGCGGGAGTGTGCGGCGTGGCCCGCGCCTGCCGTGAAGCCGTGGCCTGTTTACGACCGCGTGTGCGGCAAGTGGGGCGCTCCTGTACGAAAGCGACGTCCGCGCAATCCAAAGGTGCCGAGCCCGACTGCGAAACTGCAGCGACATCCCCCCAAGTCTCAATTTGGTCCCCTGCAACTCGTGAGACTTCAAAAGACTGTGCAATGTTTAACACATCCGTCAAGGTGGGATTCTCCAGCTGTAAGGCACGTTGGCGCACTTCCCTATCAGGAGCGAGCCGGAGAATTGCGTCCCAAACCATATCGTCGGCATATGTCTCTTTGTGGGTCGGAGTAATGAACATACACCGGCGACTAAGACCGTGCAGCTCGGCGGCCCACGCCCGGTAGGACTGATTGGGTTTCTTATGTGACCGGTAAAATTCAACACATGCCGCAATTACATGCGTGCGCGGGCGGTAATGGCCCGACAACAAACGACACATCTCATCAAAAGACAAAGCAGCCAGTTCCTGCAGGGGGGCTAATTGACGCAAAAGTTGATAAATGTGGGGGGAGATGCTCGAAAGAAATAAAGCCTTACACAACGCCGGGTCGGACACCCCGAACGCAAGGAATTGTTGACGCAGTCGGTTTTCATAAGAGTCCCCATCTTCTAAAGAATTGTCAAAGCCCGAGAACGGAGGCGGAAACACAGTAGTGGAAGACACAGAACCGGATTCAAACACCGGCCGAGGAGCCAACGGCAACTGCGACACCAGGGAGTCAAAACAGTCCGCCTGACCCGACATAATCATCATTAAGTGCTGAACGGACTCAACTACAGTCTGTAACGATTGCTGCAAGATTTGGCCCCACAGGGATCAGTCCTTCATTGTCTACCATCTTCCATGACGGAGCACACGCCAATTCAGACACCACCTTCATATCCAATTGTGTTATGACTACTTACACAATTATACACAATATACCGGCTAACACTGTTGCTAGGACCTTGAGCCGTCCCATCAAAGTCACAATAGATATGTCCGTGAGCACCCACTCTTATCCTGGTCAGTATGGCAATGTCCGGAGACACATTCTTCAGCACACACAGTACGTAACTGAGGCAAGGTTCTCGGCTGTCCCCGAGCCTCTCTCAAACGCTGCCCGGCCGGCAGGGTGCAGCGTGGTAGTGCCGCCTGCGCCGCACAGTGGCCAGTTCTGGTAACGGGCGGCGCGCCATCTAAACACATGCACCGCTCGTTACCACATCATGTATTTTTGTACATATATGATCCATAATAAATTCCTCATCCCTCATGCAGATATATACAAATGAAAAATATTGATGCTCCATTTGCATGTAATGTTCGAATTATTCTACTGTTATTAACATGTTGGCAAATGTGAATTGCTCTTCTAAATGCTATTTTGATGTTTGGTGTATAATGTATGGTTAAGAATAATCCTGTGAAAATTTGAATTACTAAACATAGTCCTAATAATGATCAGAGATTTCATCATAATGAGATGTTTGTTGGTGCTGGTACATCAATTAGTCAGAATACACAATGAATGAATGGATGCAGGTGATCAACTAGGATGCATTAAGTGCATGTTTCTTGTCAGAGTCGTCTGTAGGGATGTCAGGGGTCTCATATCACTCCAACTGCACATGTCCCACACCTTTACAGAGCCTCCACCAGCTTGAACAGTCTCCTGCTGACATTCAGGGTCCATTGATTCATGAGGTGTCTCCATACCTGAACATATCCACCCAATTGATAGAACTGGAAACGAGAGTTGTCAGACCAGTAATCAACAGTCCAATATTGGTATTATTGGGCCATGGCAACACCTAAACATTTGTGTCGTGCAGTCAGCATGGGTACATGAGTGAGCCTTTGGCTCTGAAAGCACATATTGATGTTTTGTTGAGTGGTATGCAAGCAAACATTAGTTGATGGTCCAGTATAGGAATCTGCATCAATTTGCGGAAGTGTTGCACTTTTGTCATGTTGAACAATTCTCTTTAGTCATCATTGGTCCCTTTGTTGCAGGAACTTTTTCCGGTCACAGCAATGTTGGAGACTTGACATTTTACTGGATTCCTGATATTCACAGAGCACTCATAAAATGGTCATATTAAAAATCCCCACCTAATTGCTACCTCAGAGATGCTGTGTACCATGTGCCGTACACCAACTATAACACCACATTCAAACTCACTGAAATCATTATACCTACCATTGTAGCACCAGAATCTAATGGCTGCGATGCCTATAACAATTTCTTTGGTTCTTCAACGTATATTGCACATCAATTATGAGTAAACTGATGTTTCATACGTGACAGGCAATGAACAGCATTAAAGTGGTACAGTAGCTCATACAGTACAGTCAAAATATGAGTCCCATTCACACAATTTCTTTGGATTTTTTTTTTTTTTTTTTCAATTAATTGTGACATCTTTTTTTAAGAATGAGCTGTGTCAAGACACAAATGAATGAATGTTACAGTTACCTTGTTAATAGTTATTTTGCTGTTACAACAGTAGCAGTTTACGTAATATGTTAACATTTAAAACTGCTTTGCATTAACGTAAATGTGCTATTTCTTTCTTATGACAAAAAAACATTGATAGGTGTAGAAAAACATTTAATTAATTTTTTATAGTATCATGTTTATTTAGAAATTCTTTTCAACAAGTAAATGAATAATTAACAGTACATATCTAAATACTTGTGTTTTCATTTCTTTCTTTTCCTCCTAGGTTTTTTGTTGGAGTGCTTGTCTCTGGGATCATTGTCACCATCACTATCTTCATAGGTCTGCTGTGGAACAAAATATCGAATGATGAGTGTTTAAACATACAAAACAAGGCATTTATTATCCACTAAAACATGGATTTCTTGTTTTGAAAACTTGCTTCACTTATGTAGTAGGATTTCGTGCTTCTGTGTAAACATACTATCAAAGACAAATGTTTACCAATCTTTTTAAGACCTCATTAATCATTTAAGTATCTTATCCATACTACAAAGTTTGACACAAGCTCTTGACATATTTACCAAAAACATAACAGATGACTCTTTCATTCTGATGTTTACAGGCAATAGTTTTATCTGTGTGATAGAAATAAAATAGACACGATTTTTAAAATAATATAGTGGGCAATCTAAGCACCTGGATAAGGAAAATAAATTCACTCATAGGCAGTACAGTCTCTGAATACAACTCTTACAACAGTAATAATCAGTGAAGTTGAAATATAGGCAAAAGTATGGTATTCTTGGAAGTTCCACATTCAGAATATTGTAAATAAGGCAAACTTTCATATGCCACAAAGACTTCATATATGGATTCAACTGGATTCATCCTTTAGGTCTTGCAGCCTCTATTGTATTCCTGTGCCAAGGAGAATGAAAAAACGAGGCATTACCCTATGTTGTTGCTATGGCCTCATTTAGGCATTTGTAATATGGCCTCATTAAGTCATTTGTAATATGCTTGGATGGTGAGAAACTAGAGTGTTTTCATTTTCCCTGGTGTGAGAATACAGTTTTAAGCTGTGATTACTAGGGGTTGAATGCAGCTGACTCTCACATACATAGTCAGTGTGGCATATGGAAGTTTGGGTCGGCCGTGGAGTCGTGTTTGGGTAGTCTAATGGTAACGTAACTGTGGTGTCGCACAAGTCCAAAGTGCGTGCCACCTACTTTTGCCACGTGCCGCCATGCACGCACGGCGCGGCGTTCTTACGACATCAGCCACGAGCACCCTCTGCTACAACTCCGCTCGTGGCCAGCACTGAACGACATCGTTCACTTGGGACTGAGATAGGAACCAGTTAACACTTCGGAATCAGATAGGCACCAGTAAAGACTTTGCTATCGGATAGGCACTAGGCAGGCCTCTAGCTCAACTATGTATCAGCATTCTGCAGTACTGATCTATGTAAAAGTTAAGTATTGTATACATTCTGTGCAATATATATCTCGTTCTAATTTACTCTAGTGTTTCTAGTTTCTGCTGTCCCACTGGCTGCTCACCTTCGTACCTGCACAAGCGTGCATCCTTTATTCCTGTGTCGGTCTTTCTACTCGGCCACTGACACCTACAACGGAAACAAGACACAAAAGCGGCAACGAGGCAGGGAGACAAAAGTAACCGCTCGTGGAAAGCCGAAAACCCAGGTTCGAGACAAAGTCTGGCACAAATTTTCTTATTTCACCATTTGGTTGTTTATCTATACCTTACACAGTGCAGACTTGAGAAATTCGTTATTGTGAATAAATTTTAATAAAACATTTGTCACTGTAGTTTGTCACAATCCAATAATTTTACGCTATGGGCCGGTTTGTCAATGTCTCGTTAAGTTCCAGTTAAGATTTTAACTTGTTGTTAGCGGAGAATTGCGTTTGTCAATGTTTCTTTATGAGTTAACCTGACGTTAAATGACATCAAACTGGCCGTTAAGTTAATAAGTAGAATTCTGCTCGTTACACGGCTAACGACCGGTTAAGTGAGAATGTGTATGAAAATGGCAGGATTACAAAATGCTAAAATACCGCAATGAATTACGTGATAAAGAACGATTTAGTGAACAAAATAACAGAAGCACTACATGTATGAGAAACTTGTGTGGAAAGCACCTTTACTGGAAAATTTTATCGTCATATTAATCGCCTCATCCATGTCAGTAGCGATGAGTTTGATATATTGCAGATGCGTAACGTAACCTTAAAATTATTGTTACGATATCAAAATACAAGCTTACGGGTAACAGCTAGATAATTTGGTTGACAATGAAGAGGATGTCAAACCACCAAGCTAAAAGGATTCATGCCAATGCTCCTTGGTTTCCACAAAAATCGAGATTGGAGGTGCACAGACTGGTGCATGCCTCTGAAATGTGTGCAAAGTCTCAGTCTCAGACAGGGATAAAAGTGTAATGATTATCCACCTGTCTGTGGGTCTCTGTGATGTCGTTTGTTTGACTAAGTATTCCTGGTAAAATATTGAGTGTTTGCTCACATTAAAATTTTTCTTTGGTTTAGCACTTTGGCCACATGTTCTAACAAGAAACACACAAAATTTGAATAGTATTTTTTGTGTCCCAGCCTCGTCGCCACTTTTGTGTCTCGTTTCCGTCGTAGATGTCGGTGGCCGAGTAGAAAGACCGACACAGGAATAAAGGATCCACGATTGTGCAGGTACGAAGGTGAGCAGCCAGTGGGACAGCAGAAACTAGAAACACAAGAGTAAATATTGTTGAAACGAGATAGAATGGCTGGCCAGTACTTACCTTCGTGCTGTACCGCCGATAGTAACACAAATGAAGAAAAAGAAAAAAAGGGAACAATAGCACAAGCTTTCGGAACACAGTTCCTTCATCAGGTGGGAGAGAAGGGAAGAAGAAAGGATGGGAACAGAAGGGAAAGGTAGTTCACAACCTGGTCATGAAGGTGGTGTTTTGGGAGTGTCGTGAACTACCTTTCCCTTCTGTTCCCATCCTTTCTTCTTCCCTTCTCTCCCACCTGATGAAGGAACTGTGTTCCGAAAGCTTGTCCTATTGTCCCCTTTTTTTTCTGTTTCTTCATTTGTGTTACTATCAGGGGTACAGCACAAAGGTAAGTACTGACCAGCCATTCTATCTCGTTTCAACAATATTTATCATCTCTGAGGAGGATTTTCATCAATAATCAAACACTAGAGTAAATCAGAACGAGATATATATTTCACAGAGACTTGGTAATACTTAACTTTTACATATTTCTTGATTGCAGAATGCTGATACATAGATCAGATAGAGGCCTGCCTACTGAGGAGTCCTAGTGCCTATCCGATAGCCAAGTCTTCACTGGTGCCTATCTGATTCCAAAGTGTTAACTGGTTCCTATCTCAGTTCCAAGTGAACGATATCGTTCAGTGGTGGCCACTGGTGGGATCGGAGCAGGAGCGCTCATGGCTGACGTCGTAAGAACGCCGCGCCATGCGTGCATGGCGGCGCGCGGCGAAAGTAAGTGGCGCGCACTTCATACTTGAGCGACACCACAGTATTATTGTGCTCTTCCTTTTTGCAGGTTTATTCCATAGATTATCAGGATGTATATGTGGACAAGAACAATAAACGTCCAGAGTATTTCCAAAATCCCCAGTTAAAAACACAGTGTTTCTGGTTAACAGTAAAGTTTTTACTGGGTAAAAATACAATT
The DNA here is from genome assembly GCA_026315105.1 of Locusta migratoria. Lineage (NCBI taxonomy): Eukaryota > Metazoa > Arthropoda > Insecta > Orthoptera > Acrididae > Locusta > Locusta migratoria. The sequence goes on along the minus strand of CM048746.1, from coordinate 616,665,920 downwards.
TTTTCTGAATAAAATGCTCTATTTCCAGATTAGGTGATATATGCTTTCCCTTTGAGATGTAAAATTTATCGACCCTTTGAAAGATAAATGTTTTTATACACCAGTGTAGAATTTCTCAGGGTCAGTGTAGAACTTCTTACAGTCTTACAGTTTTTTTCGTGTTGTGTTGATGTTGTTGATGGTGCGGTGACTGAAGGAAAGTAAGAACAGGCACTCATTAATTAGGTGCAGACAGCCAATGATAAAGTTATTTTTTTTCTTTTATTTTGTAAATGAACAACTTAAATTATGTACTTTATGTGAATGTCATTCATCATTTATTTCACATTTTGAAATACTCTGGTGTTTCATATGAATATGTTACAATTTTCGAGTATGTGGTTCAGGCAAGAGTGCTTTAATGGCCAAGGGGAAACAAGTAGCAATCTAATTTACTTTCTTGCTTCTCAAAAATATCTGATGCTTACTTAAATATGTCACAATTTATGATTGTGTGGTCTGGCATGAAACTAATAGTATTCAAATTTACACTTTTACTCGTCAAAAATATTTCACTATTTTATTCAAATATGTCAAGAGTTTAGAGTATGTGGGACAATGGATCAAGATTCACAGATGACTGCAATGCAGAATTATTTACAAAGCCAATTATTGTCTGCAAGACTCCTGACCAGCTTGACTGGCAGCCTTCATGTTCCAACAATTTCTTGAAGGATAATTATACTTTTGCCATTGTTACTGAATAATTTATAATCTATGAATAAACTACAACACATATGATAAACTAACATTGAACCTTTGTAATTTTTAGTGTATGTTACCCTTTAAGATACTAAGAATTGTGGCATCTGTTCTCTGAACTTGTCCAAAAGAACAGATGTCACAATTCTTAATTGTAATCCACCTTACAAGTTATTGATGCTTCTTTCAGTGTGGATATATACAAGGACTGGACTCCTGGTGGAAATACAGACATAGCTGCAAACCATGGAGTACAACGATCAAAGGGCGATGGCATATGAGAATTTGGATCAGATGGGGTACATGCTTGAATAGTCTGTGCAGGTGTCTGAAGCCCATGAGCCTTGGTGGTGCAAGGGTTAGCACAAGTGCCTAGTATACAGGAGATCTAGGTTTGAAAGCTAGCACTAGCAGGAATTTTCAAATGTCCGTGTTGTTTGATTACAATACCTACTACCATCTGAGATCAAAAATACCCTGATTAAATCTACCTTTAGGATATATCAGAAACAAATGTGCCAGTCAAATTTTTAATAATGGCTGGTCCCAAGAAGAGTTAACACAAGAATGCTCACACAGGACCTCACAGATATGTATTTCTAGAATAGACAACCTGCAAGTCAGCAGACCTAAACATTCTATTGTTAATTTTCATAAAATAAATGTTCAGTTGTCTCTATTGTGATACTTACATGTTTTTCCTTATTCACTTCAACATCTGAATTTAGTTAAAGCTAACAGTGCAATGTTGACCCTGTCTCTCACAGATACAATGTGACCACCAATGTTCCTCCTGGTTATGCAACCTTGGCAGTGTTAAATTTAGAATGAGAGCCAATCAATTATCTTAGAAATCTATTGCATGTTCTCACTTCTATTGTAATTTACCTGGTGTAAAAGGAAATTTACTTCAAAAGTAAGACTCAACAAACCACGATTCACAAAGTTTCCCCGTAAAATGTTAGAAATATAAACAATTATATATCAAAAGCTGTTTGCTACAGTTAACGAAAGGAATTTGTTATTACAAAGTATTGGGGTCTTCATTCTAAAGCCTTCAACACAATTTGCTGTTGGCATACTCTTGGGTGTGCACACTCTTTTTGTTGTAAATTGCTGATTTTCTTTGCAACTTAAGTTTTATTTTGATGTTCTCTTTTGTTTATGTTTTGTTACTGCAGTATTATTCAGTAAAAGTGGGCACAAGTAAAATTCTTCTTTTAGATATCAGTTCTTAACAGTCAACGCTATCTGACAGACAGCCACTGGTATTTAAAAAGAAATTAAAGGAATTTTTGAATGGCATCTTCTTCTACACTTTAGATGAATTTTTAAATAAAACTTAAAGAATTAATAATAATAATAATAACAACAATAATGAATGGACATAAAAGAATTCTTAAAATATTGTTATGTATAGACACCATTTACTAAACTGACACATTCCACATCATTACAAAATGTTGTATATATGATCTATGGAACAAGTATTAATCTAATCTAAATATTAACTGATAACTAATACAATGAAAAATTCCCAGGATTTTTTTTCTCTTTTTGTTTGTGTGTGTCTGGGGGGGGGGGCTGTTTCCAGATAAAGTTATTCCCCGCGTTTTTCTAAGATTTCCTTGGATGAATATACCATGATTATAAAGATAAAGTGAAAGTACAGTATGTACATATAGGTTAGATTGACCTGTTGCACTATCTACATGAGCACTCAACATAATGTCATTCCACCTGATGATAGGGGTTTAAACCGTCAAAACACGTTGTGGGTACAATAAAACTAAGTGACTGATAACAATAATAACTTGTATTTTTAATTTTTTTTTCTCTTTTTGTGTGTGTGTGTGTGGGGGGGGGGGGGTGTTTTCAGATGACGTTATTCCTCGAATTTTTCTTAGATTTCCCTGGATGAATACACCAAGATTATAAAGATAGATTGAAAGTATGTACACATAGGTTAGGTTGACCTGTTGCATTATCTACAAGACAACTCAACTTAATGTCATTCCACCTAATGATGGGGGTGTAAGCCCTCAAAATACGTTGTGGGTACAATAAAACTAAGTGACTGGTAACAGTAATACCTTGTATTTTTTAATCAATTTCAAACAACAGTCACGGTAAAGCCTTTACTAAAATGTTTTCATTTAAAGTATGCAATGTCAACAATTCCTCCAAAGAAAAACAGCTATGGTAAACCTGAACAACATAAACAGATAAAGATAGAAAAAATGAACTCTGAAATAATAATAATAATAATAAAGAAAGAAAGAAAATAAATGCTAAATGTGATTAGCTAATCCAGGGAAATATCTATCACAATGTAGTTCCACATAGCCCTTGTAGCACCACATGACTTTGTTTTAATTCCAAGACCCATCCATAGTTTCTTATCAGGGAAAACAAAACCAGTGAGACAAATGGGATTATCTCAAGAATATTTGCTTTTCAATGTCTATCACAAGATGAATATCATTCTGAGAGGTTCTACTAGGTTCAGTTACCACCCCCCCCCCCCCCAATTGACATATACTGCATCAGGAAGAAAAATCTTGACACACAAATTTAGCAGGTCAGAGAGGAAAAATCTGCTTTCTTTTCCCAGTCTCATACTCTTTCTTAACTGCAATTTACATGCACTAAAAGAAAGAAAGTTTGGAAATTGATGTATGACAGATACAAATAGCAGAACATAGTATTAACTATCTTTTGAGCTCCACTCTTTTTCTGGCAGAAAGTACACATATTTGCACCCAAGAATCACAAATTTACACTACTGCAGCCACATTTTCTTGTGGATGAGATGTAATTATGACACTTTTCCATTGAAAACAAAGCTAAGATCTGCATCCTTCTGATGAGTTGTTATTGCTTACCATATGAAAACATTGTTGACAGAGAATGGACAAAGTTATGTGTTTTGGGAGACTGGATACAAAACATTGTTTAGCTCAATAAGCTCACATTTATCAGTCATATACTCTCAGGAATATAGGAATGTGTGGAGCAAAATCCACAGCAGACAATGAGATTACTGTGAAAAGCAGTTAAGTTGTAATAATGAGGTACCTGAGAAAATGATACAATGATTTTACAATTGAATAAAAATATCTGCAAACATGCACGCATGCACACGCACACGCGCGCACACACACACACACACACACACACACACACACATATATATATATATATATATATATATATATATATATATATATATATTGTTGAAATGAGATAGAATGGCTGGCCAGTACTTACCATTGTGCTGTACCGCCGATAGTAACACAAAATGAAAAAACAGAAAAAAAGGGACAAAGGGACAAGCTTTCGGAACAGAGTTCCTTCGTCAGGTGGGAGAGAAGGGAAGAATAAAGGATGGGAATAGAAGGGAAAGGTGGTTCACGACCTAGGTCATGAAGGTGGTGTTTCGGAAGTGTGGGCGTCAGAGATACTGCATGTATGTACTGAGCCAAGCCAGAGAGGATAAATATAACTAAAAAGGAAAGATCAAGTAGTAAAGAGAAGAGAAGAGAGTGAAATTAATGATGCTGAGGGGTGTAGGAGGGGCGGGAGGGGGGGTTTCTAAAACGTTTTTCATAAACAGGGAAATATGGATGGATACACACACACACACACACACACACACACACACACACACACACACACACGGAGAGAGATAGAGAGAATGACAGAGAGAGCGAGAGGGCGGTAGAGAGAGAGGGGGGGGGGGGGGTAAGGAACGGATAATGAATAGGTGAGTTGAGGATGGAGGAAGGGGAGGGGTTAGCGTAGATTTAGGCCAGGGGGGTGGCGGGAGGAGAGGATATGTTGGAGGGCAAGTTCCCACCTCCGTAGCTCTGAGGGACTGGTGTTGGTTGGTACTATCCAAATGGCACGTGTGGTGTAACACGTGCCCAGGTCCCTGGAGTTATGCTGGAGGGCATGTTCTGCCACAGGATATTGGGTGTCCCCCAGGCGAACAGTTCGTCTATGCCCATTCATCCGCTCAGCCAATTTGTTGGTAGTCATACCAACATAAAAGGCTGAACAGTGGACACATGTCAGCTGGTATATGACATGCGTTGTCTCACATGTGGCCCTGCCTTGAATTGGGTAGGTTTTTCCTGTGGTGGGGCTGGAGTATGTGGTAGTGGGAGGATGCATTGGACAGGTTTTGCAGCGGGATCGGTTGCAGGGGTAGGAACCATTAGGTAGGGAGGGTGGTTTTGGGATGTTGTAAGGTTGGACAAGGATGTTGCGGAGGTTGGGAGGACGGCGGAAGGCTACTCTGGGTGGTGTGGGAAGAACAGTTTGGAGTGATGGTCTCATTTCAGGGCATGACTTGAGAAAGTCATAGCCCTGTTTGAGGAATTTGTTGAGGCATTCCAGGCCAGGATGGTACTGGGTGACTAAGGGAGTGCTTCTGGGTGGTCTGGGGTTAGGAACATTGTTTTTGGAGGGAGAGGAATGGACAGCTCGTGAGATCTGTTTGTGGACGAGGTCTGTAGGGTAGTTGCGGGAGAGGAAAGCATTGGATAGATTGTTGTTGTAGCTGGTGAGGGATTCGGAACTGGAACAGATACGTTTCCCACGGATGCCCAGGCTGTAGGGAAGGGATCGTTTAATATGGAAGGGATGGCAGCTGTCAAAGTGGAGGTACTGTTGTTTGTTAGTGGGTTTAATATGGACTGAGGTGTGGATGTGAGACTCAGCAAGGTGAAGGTCAACATCAAGGAAGGTGGTTTGAGTTTTGGAGAAGGACCAGGTGAATTTAAGGCTGGAGAAGGAGTTAAGGTCGTGGAGGAAGTTCAGAAGGGTTTCTTCACCGTGAGTCCAGACCATAAATATATCATCTATGAATCTATACCAAACCAGGGGAGGCAACTTCTGTGTCTTAAGGAATGCCTCTTCCATGCGGCCCATGAAGAGGTTGGCATAGGAAGGGGCCATCCTGGTACCCATAGCTGTCCCCCTGATTTGTTTGTAGGTCTGGCCCTCAAAGGTGAAGTAATTATTGTTGAGTATGAAATTAGCAAGTGTGACAAGGAATGAGGTTTTTGGGAGGCTTTCAGGTGGGCGTTGGGAAAGATAGTGTTCCAGAGCTGATAGACCATGGGTGTGAGGGATGTTGGTGTACAGGGATGTAGCATCAATGGTGACAAGGAAGCTATCACGTGGGAGGGGCATAGGGATGGATTTGAGGCGTTCCAGAAAGTGGTTTGTATCTTTGATATAGGATGGGAGCCTGCAGGTTATAGGTTGGAGGTGTTGGTCTACCAGAGCTGAGACACGTTCTGTTGGAGCTTTGAAACCTGCTACTATGGGACGGCCAGGATGATTCTCTTTATGGATTTTAGGGAGTAGGTAAAAGGTAGGCATGCGAGGTTCAGGCGGAGAGAGAAGTTCTAAGGAGGCAGTGGTGAGACCTTGTAACGGACCTAGGGTTTTAAGAATTTTCTGTAGTTCAGCCTGGACTGAGGGAATGGGGTCATAAGGAATAGGTTTGTAGGTAGAGGTGTCCGAGAGTTGACGCAGCCCTTCTGCCACATACTCCCCTCGATCAAGTACCACAGTTGTGGAGCCCTTGTCCGCTGGGAGAATTACAATGGAGCGGTCCGCTTTCAGCTCTCGGATGGCTTTGGATTCAGCTGGGTTGATGTTAGGAGTGGTTGGTATGTTGTTCAGGAAGGATTGGGAAGCAATGCTTGATGTGAGGAATTCCTGGAATGCCTGCAAGGGATGGTTTTGAGGAAGAGCAGGAGGATCTTTTTGGGAGGGAGGTCGGAATTGTTCAAGACAGGGTTCAACAGCGGCTCTGCTGCCTGGGGGTTGTGACTGGGTGCTGAAGTGGTATTTCCAGTTGAGGTTACGGGTGAATGAGAGGAGATCTTTGACCAGGGCAGTGTGATTAAATTTAGGTGTAGGACAGAAGGTTAAGCCTTTAGACAGGACAGATATTTCTGGAATGGAGAGGGATTTGGATGAGAGGTTAAGGACTGAATTGGAATTGGTATTGGGTGGTTTCTGCATGTGGTGACGGTTGTGATAGGTTCTAGGAGGGGTGTGTGCTGGGATTGGAAGATTCAGTAGGGAAGCCAGGCTTGGTTTGTTGCCAATGAGTGGGGGGTTTTGAGGGTGGTGGTGTGGTGGGTGGTTGTGGATTATGGGAAGAGGGATACCACTTCTGATATGATGGACCAGTAGTTTGGACAGTTTTCTAAGGTGTTGTGCGGCATTCAGTTCAAGTTTACAGTTGGCTTGTTGTATTATGGATCCAAGTGTGTTATTTGAGCCAGGTGCTGAGAGGAGAAGTATTTTGGAGAGAGAGAGGAGTTGTTGGGAGTGGTGGTTACACGAGGCAACATACTGTTGGAGGATAAGACGGGTGAGAGCTAAGGACTGCTGAATTTGAAACTGTAGGAGGGACTGATGGAGACAAGGATTGCATCCAGAGATGGGAACTTTTAAAGTGAGTCCTTTGGGGATTGTTCCAAATGACAAACAGGACTGGAGGAAAAGAATGTGGGATTGCAGTTTGGCTATAGCAAATGCATGTTTGCGGAATGACTGAAGGTACTGTGGTATAGGGTTGGGATACATGGTGGATAATAGGTTTGAAATAATAATAATAATAATATGTTATATATCATACACATACACACACACGCACACACAAAGGGGTATAATAGGATGAAAATTTATCGAAAATATTAAAAAAAAAAAAAAATCAATATATAAAAAAGTTCAACGAAAGAATTTACTACGAAATTGTAATTACCAAGTGCCGGTGAAAAATGATCGTAGAGGGCCGAAAAAAGGGTTTTAGGCGGCAGAAAAACGATCGCTAGCTGCACATAAAAGGTAATTACCGTCCATTAAAGATCGCTGGCGGCACCTTAAAACTTACCAGCGGCACAAAATTTATGGTCAAACCGCAGATCAACAACCATAAACGCCATTATACAGTACCGGTAGCCATAACGAAAAAGTCGCTGGGATTATGGTCGAAATAAATTGTAAACAATGCCACAATGTTGGATTGTTGCAAAAATCTCCAGTAAGGGAGGCGTTTCTTTAAAAAATGACTGTTTAGTAAATGATCAAATAAAAGGATGTGGGCGTAAAATTGCACAATTGTAGGAAATATATGGGAGGATAGTTAATTACAAGACGTTACAGAAGGAATATAGACAACAATGGCGAGATGGAAAGAGTTCAGACGAAAGTTATGAATGAAAGCAAACAGATAAAAGTAGTTGAAACAATAAGAAGGATGTAGACCACGAAGGTAATATTCGATTAATGATGAAAATTCTCCTCAGAGATAATAAATATTGTTGAAATGAGATAGAATGGCTGGCCAGTACTTACCATTGTTACCATATATATATATATATATATATGAGAGAGAGAGAGAGAGAGAGAGGGGGGGGGGAGGGAAGATGGATACTTAGGTTGAGACCTTTACATTTACCTAGAACATAATTTACATAGTGTATTCTGAGATAGTATTCCAAAAACTTATTCTGGCCTGTAAACCAGGTCATGCTGTAAAATGAAATACTAAAACATGAGAAGGACTTATATGTTTGTCCCCATAACTACTCATACCTGACTCCATTCTTTTTTCAGTTCCTGAAGCATATTTGGTGTAAGCAGACCTTGTGCTAGTAGCCTTTCTGTTAGTTTTCCATGACCCATTACTTGAGAACCTCCACTTTTTCGCCCTAAAACACCATAAAATAGAATTAAAAACAATGTCTGTAAGAGCAGTTTTATTCTTTTATTTAACCAAATATTTACCATTTGATAAATATATATAGATAATCAATACTTCATACAAAAATTAAGAGATATGCACACACCTCGTAAATATGAATGTTTCTGTTGATGAATGGTGAAGTCATCTTCATCTGATACTCCAGCAGTACCACTGCTCACAGATGTCTCAGAATTTCGAAGCAACCTTGTAAGCTGGAAAACACCTTCCTGGATGACAGCATCCAGTTCCTTCTGAATGTCTCGAACAAGCACAGGATCAGGAAACAAGTCCATAAAGCGGTAACTAGAAAAGTAAAAGTTTATCAGTGAAGTAACTAATAATAATTCATGAGCATGCACATGCACATAAATAAACACACACAAGTCTTTTCCGTCTTCACATTTTGCACTTAGTTTATTCACCTATCGGTAAATTTAAATTAAACTGACACTATTCTCTACATGGCCACCATCTTACTTTATTCTATCCAAACTCCCCCACCCTGCCAACTAACACCTTCTGTTTCAACATATTAAAAATACGTATACTATTTTTGGGAGATTCTCCCTCACATCTCTTTTCCTTGTCCATTCGTTTGAACTTATTTCTGTCACTTTCTACATCTGACACGGCCCCTAACATTGTTGTTATGGATGCTCAACAAGGTCATCAATGACCTTACTAAAATATATATAAAAATAGATGAAGATTACTCACCAGATGAAGGAGCAGAGGTAGTGATAGTAGCACAAATAAAACAAACAAACACACACACACACACACACACACACACACACACACAAACGCTAGCTTTCGCAGCCTAGCTGCTTCTTCAGACAGAAGGGAAGGAGAGGGAAAAGGAAATGATGAGGGTTTAAGGGAGTAGGTAAGGAGCCATTCCAATCCCGGGACAGGAAAGACTTACCTTGGGGGAATAAAAGGAGGGTAAGGAAATACACACCCACCCACACATATACACAAATGCAAACACACCTAGGCAGACATATTGTAGAAAGCAAAGAAGTTGGACAGAGATACCACTTGAGGCAGAGGCTCTGTCCAGAGAATCGAGGCAAAGATGTTCAATTCTGTCCCGGGATCGGAATGGCTCCTTACCCACTACCTTAAAACCCTCATCATTTCCCTCTCCTTTCCTTTTGCCTGAAGATGCAGCTAGGCTGCGAAAGCTAGCGTTTTTGTGTGTGTGTGTGTTTTATTCATTTGTGCTACTATCAGTACCTGTGCTCCTTCACCTGGTGAGTAATCTTCATCTATTTTTTATATATATTTTTCATGCTAGGAATTTTCCATCTATTATATTCGTACCTTACTAAAATAATTACATCTGAATGGGATTAAAAGATTAAAATGTCTTGCCTAAAATTTCACTGACTCTCTCCCAATCCCTGTCTTCTCCATTCTCACAATCACTGAATTATGGAAAACACTAATTTCGTCAAATTTTCGAAACTGTTTAAAGATGAACACTATAGGTAGAAGGTTACAATATTAATTCAGTTCTGTAAGACTGGCTGACAAATAACATGAAACATAAATGGTACATTAATAGTTTAGAGAGCAAATCTGATATTTCTCATTCTTAAAAATTGGCACCACATTTGCCTAATTGTCAACTAAAACAGATGGCATCAGTTGGGGCATGTGCCATTTCTATTCATCATCACTACCACTGCTCTCACTGCCACATGAACAATGGCACCTGTGTCTGTTCACAACCCTGCTTGCCAGGGGCTAGGCCACTGCACCATGTGGAAAGAGCTGATTGTCCACCTCAGTGAGGGCAACTTCTCTTTGGACAATCATGAGCTGGTCTGGTTCTCCATCTCCTCCCATTGATACCTGTATTACAAACTCTGTAGAGATGCAGAAGGATCAGACAGCACACTGATGTATGCCTTCACCTTGACCACATCACTTGTATTTGGCCGTCAATGCATTCACATACAGCACTGACTGTCACTTGGACTCTAATATGGACTTTTGTTTCTTCATCAATGTTCTTCAGTTGTTGTGAATTCAGAATTCTGTGTACCACCCGAATAATTTGTTATGTGCTGTCATCATCAATAAAAAACTGTACTACAATGCGAACAGCTAATTCATATTGTACCTGTATGCATGGGGAAAGTGAGGAACTGTTTGATCCTTTCAACCAGTCTAGCATGTCATCCATACACTGCAAGGGATAAAATATATTTTCGGGATTTTATTTAGTCATTACTGGTCATTGCAAAAGTGCAATATACTGCCCTATTTCTCCAAAGAACTATCTGAAGGTTTAATGAACATCATCTCCAACTCCCGCCAACTTATTTGTTGTCCAGCCAGCAACACTCTAAATGAATGATAGCTAACTGTATGATCCCCAGTGGTTATCATATGGCAGTTGGTCAATCTTCTCTCTGATTAGGTAGTACTGCTGTGAAGCTGGTTAGGTCGCAAATTCTTTGTTATTGGTCACACTTCATGTACAGAGTGCTCTCAAAAATGACGCGTTTCGGAATTACCATAATCAGATTAGCATCTCTTCCGTGTCATGTGCACACGTGAACAGATGGAAGATGTTCTTCAATATACATACAAAAGCAGACTACAGCAGACTACAAAAGCAGAGTACAGGTAGTCTGCTTTTGTATGTATATTGAACATCTTCCATCTGTTCACGTGTGCACATGGCACGGAAGAGATTCTAATCTGATGATGGTAATTCCGAAACACGTCATTTTTGAGAGCACGCTGTACATGAAGTGTGACCAATAACAAAGAATTTGCGACCTAACCAGCTTCACAGCAGTATCACCTAATATTTCATCATGGTCGCCTACCTCCTCAGTGACTTTATGTCGCATTTACAATCTTTTCTCTACTCTACTCCAGATCCTACTGACAGTTCAATAGTAACTTTATCCCCTGGATTGTCTGTTCTAGTCACACAGCACAGTTTGCCATAAATCAGATTAAACTGCTTTTCTGCTGTTTATTTGTCTGCCCCTTTAGATACAAGTTGTAGCTGCTCATGACAATTTTTGACCACTTATGATCATCACTGGCATGTAAATTTACATTATGAATCATAGTAGTTTTATGTAATCATAGCTGAAAGCTGAACTGCACATCTCCAATGATGACAGGAACTCATCTTGTTGATGATGGCAAAATAATGAAGCTTTCAATGGAAAATGCCCACCCAGAGTAACCTTTGTCAAGTGTGCTGAACAGCTTTGTCAGAGCGGAGCTCTGATCTTCCACAGTCTGACATCTCTGAAAGTCCAAAGAGAGAATAATATCATGACTATATTTTGTCAAAATGACAATCTTGAAAGACTGTGTTCCGTCATTGATGTTCTTGTAACATATGTTCCTGTTGCCTACATATATTTTCTATTGTGCTGCTCAGCACAATCACTTTCTTGTACGTGGTGTAGTGTAACACTGTACACTTCGTAACTCAGTACTGTCGCAAGATAATCAAATCATTTTGGTTGGAGAATTAAAGGACTTGTGAAGTCAGATACTGTGTGTGGAAATCCTGTTTGTGAAGGTTTTCTGAAGTCCACACACAAGTTGATGGAGAGTGTTGTTGAGGCTTTTGCTTCAAGGAGTAAAAAGCTGGCCTCATCACAGAAGATATATGTTAAATTTGTGAGCTTCTGTAGCTTTATTGTTGTAAACATATATCTTTTGTTCATGATGATTTTGAAGTAGTCTTCAATGTAATATTGGTTCAGACACATGGCTATGTATATATAAAAGTAGTAGCTAGGCTGATGGTTAATACATCCTCTTTGTTGTTAAACCACAAAACATGTGTCCAAGTAAATAATTCCATGGATTATAAATAATTTCAAAAGGGGCCAGATTAAAGATTGAAGTTAGCCTTATTCAAATACAAGCATTTGCTAGTTTCTGGAAACTGACAAGTGGGGTCCAGATTTCTGAAGACAGAGAAAAATTCCAGATCTTGGTGTAGACAGAAGTGAACAAATTATGATACCTATACTGAGAAGATTTATGTGGTGGCATTTCCCAGTTGCATGGTCACACAGCATAAAAATAGCAACCGTAACTTCATGCAGTGTGACATGCCTGTTCTTTCACACCTTATCAATAGTTGTATATATGCCTCAACAGGCAATGGATTATTTCTGTGTGGATGCACAACTACATTCGTTCCCCTGTGGGAATGCAGGACAGGCTGCGTTCAAGACAAACTAGTGGGCAGGGGGCACTCTGATCACAGTGTGCTATAAGTTGAGAATCTGGGCAGGAAAGGAAGTGTGCCTGGATAGCCTTATTAGTTAAGGGAACCACTAGCCCAAAGCAGGAAATCTGGATTTGAATCCAGTTCAGAACAAATTTCCAATTTTGCTGTTGAACCTATTTAAACACCTAGAAACGGTTAATGTGTTTGAAAATTTCAAATTCAAACAAATTCATTGTGTGAGTATTCAAACAAAAAATCCGAGACTGGTTCTATTCAACCATGGATTAGTTATATACAAGTAAAGTGTGTATACAAATCTGGTAAAGAGTACATTTACATGTTAAAGAATACATAAAATCTAAATATTTCCATTTTTCTTTTAAATACCTTATTTAGATACAGTAAAATATCTGTACTTACTGAAATTAATTAGGCAACTCTTGAAAGTGATTAAAACCCTCCTTTTTATTCAGAAAGTATTAAAAATACTGACATTTTCTTGAAACACTTATGTGATAATATATACATAAAAATTCAAAATTAATACCATTATAACACAATTATGTTGTATGTCTCAAGACATCAGCTAAGTTTTATTCTACATACCTAAGCCATAGATAAAGATCAAGGACATCAAATACAGCTTCCAAGTGAACCAAATCTATAATGGTCTTAGGTTTCATAACTGGCCATCCAATATTGCGACACAGCCAGTCAAATGTCAGAGGTTCATTTCTGCTATATTGCCTTGCAAACTGAAAAACAATACAGTTATTTCATACGTAATTGTTTCTTTCTTAGTAAGACCTCTTCACACATAAGTTTACAAGAAACTGAAAATTGTGTATGCTGTACCTTGAGGAACATTGTACACACAAAAGGCATCTTCTTGTTTATTGGAGCACAGCAGAAAACATATCGGGCACGTAGTGGAAGAGGAACATGTTGAATCATGTCTGCCAGGAATTTGAAATCCTCCACATTGCACATGAAGTACAAGGAATCATCCACAGTTGACAGTGTTACGAATATATCCTGATGAAACAATAAACAAAATCTCTTAAGGTCAGGGTTCAATCTCCAAAGATTAAACATCAATTATAGCACATTTAGGTTTCTTACACAATGTCCAAAAGATATTCATCCAATTAATTTGTGATAGACACTGACTTTGACAGCATATTTTATAAATCTCCAACATTATAGGATCTTTAGTGGGCCTTTAAAATTGAAAATATAAATAACAAAATACACCATACTGGCCATAATAAAGCCACAATTGAGTATAAGTTTTATGGTGAAAAATAGCAATGTCAAAAATTTACATCACATTAGTTATTTAATGAAGATGTGCACAATATGGCAACTCTTGCTCACAGTATTTTATATAGTAATACAAACAAATTACACAGAAATATAACCTATTGACCAGTTTGTTTAATAAACACATGTAGATCAGCATCAACCAAGAACACTGGTGCCTGGCTCGGCCGCCTGGCTTAAATAATAGTTTGTCACATCAGGTGGCATAATTGGTGTCATCGTCCAGCTTTCCTCGTACGCTCTCCTGTGGCAGTCAGCCCGTCATGTTTCTCATGCAGCACCTGGTAGTGTGCCACAAAGTGTGGGGCATGCGAGCTGTAAATTATGTCAATCACCGAGTATTCCATACCTCCCCCTTCCTAGGCAGGGGGGGGGGGGGGGAGGGCGACTCCCCCATGGCGAAGGGATGGGTCCATCCCCCCCTGGGGCTTGTGGTGGGGATGGGGGCATCAACCCCAGCCGGGCCAGACCAGCTCCCCTGCAAGAGCAGCAGGGCCACAGCGGAGCAACCCCTACGATGCAGTGCTGGAGCTGGTCCCGGTGGCACGTGCAGCTGCCCGAGTCGGTCGCAGTAATGTGTGATATACGCTGGAAACCAAAGCGGCACCGTACGATGGTAACTGCATGGCCAGACAGCATTGCCTGGCCTGAAGCAAGATGAGGCTGGACCCAAGGCCAAGGTGTCAGGAGATTTAACAGGGAACAAGGTTGAAGGCCCTGGAGCTGTTCAGCTGGACTCAGTTTCCCGATCACAGTGGTCTGATAGGTAGTCAAAAATCATAACAGGTCATCATCGAGCATGGAGGTAGTATTTTCACACATCTGCACCTTAAATGTTTAAATGAGCCTCTCCAATTTCCCGTTAGATTTCAGATGGAATGGCAGGACCCGCACATGCTGGATGTCCTGGTGCACGCAAAAGAACTGAAAAACATCCGCACAGATGTGAGGGCTGTTATCAGTCATGATCATGTGTGGAAGATCTTCACTAGAGTATATCTTTAGTTAATGCCCCAATAATAGCTTCGGCCAAAGTGGAAACAACTCCAATGATGTACAGGAAGTTAATACGGCGTTAATGACCCAGGAACGGCCCTGCAAAATTGACATGTATCGGTTTGACGGTTGTGAAGGAACAGGCCAGGAAACTAGAGAATTCTGAGGGTTGACGTGCAGGAGTGCACAGGTGTCACAGGCAGACACCAGATGTTCAATTTCCCGGTATATTTCTGGCCAAAAGACATGATGCCAGGTCAGTGTCTTAGTGCGGAAAATTCCCCAATGCCCTTCATGTAATAAACTTAAGATCCACAGTCAAAGAGTCAAGGGACTTACAAAACATGGATTGCCGGCGTCCATAGTCAATAAGAAAACTCTGACTACTACTGAGAGCCAGTGACAGAGGAAAAAATAATTACATTAGATGTTCGATGCATGGCTCGGTGTGCATTCTGACCACCCTTGTTCCACACTGAGAACGGGGTCTTTAGATGTAAACACCAGGGCCTGTTTGTTACCATCTGCGTACTGGTGTGATAAGACCACTCTTAACCCATACTGCGAGGTGTTCGCTGCAACTACTAAGGGGGAAACAGTAGAATATGTGGCCAGACATGTTCAAAATTAGGGTTGTGTCTGAATGGTTTGGCCAAATCCATTATTCACTGAATCAAGCACACTGCTTCGGATTCGAGATTCGATGCATAATGGCAGAATACTACCGAATCCAAAGTGTTATATGAAAACCTTCAGTTAAGAATGTTGTACTTTATTTTGCATAACAGTGCAGGTTTGTCAACATTATTTAGTTTATTTTCCATAGATTCGCTGAAAGATGTAACTTCATGAAACAAAACAATCATACTTGGAATTTATTTAAGTGAAACAACTATGAAATTTATGCAGTTGCGTGGCTATTGTGAAAACAATCTAGCGTATTTACCCGAATCGGAGCGCCATTTTTCCAGTTTTTTTAACCCAAAAAAACCACCAGCCTAGCTACTTTTATATATAGATTGCCATGTGTCTGAACCAAGATTATATTGATTTAAATTGAGTACAAAGTGAATGTAGATCTGAAAAATGGCGCTAGGAGCCGCCACAAATAACTTTTCCCATCTGATTTAAGCAGTGCTACAAAGGCTTGCTTTGCAGGTGCAAATATGAAATATAGCAGCCTGTGAAATATTAGTAGCAACAAACATAAATTTCTTTACATAAATACCAAAAATACATAAGGCTTTAGCATTCTTCCACGAGTTGCCTCATTCTGATTTCACATATTGTTTCGGCAAAATTTGTAAAGTGCTACGGTATGTGAATTGTAATGAAGCACTAGGATTTCAAGAAGAAAGTTATTTATTAAGTGGGGAAAAAAAGTTCTAGTTGTGCGCCACCCATGCAGGATGACATCAATTCATCAACTAGTTGACGTCTGTTTCAATAAATCATTTAAGATCAAGCTTAAACACATGTACACTGACTGCCTTTCGAAAAGTGACAGATAACTGACACCAACAGTTCATGTAAAACGTGCAAGTGTGCCAATGGAATGATGAAACATGAATGTGGGTTCCAAATCAGATTGTGTAGCAGGCATTTAAAAATGTTCAACATCAAATGCACTATGTTGTATAGTGATTCAGAATTACTGTTCCTGTATCTAATTGCTATTATAAACATTTAATTAAATTTGTATTATAAGTGTAATAAAATTGTTTTATGCCTGATGCAACAACCACTGCCTTCGTGCTACAACTTACGTGTTTTTCTCTTAGGGGCAAGGGATTGTTCCTATGTATTGTGATTCTTAAATTCCACACTCTCTTCGACATAACAATAATAAGTATGTAAACATTACACAATTTAATCTTCCGTGTTAGCTGTTAACCACTTTTAGGCCTAAATTCCGTCTGCCTAACAAAGCCAAAAGACAATGGCAAACATGGGAGAATATACATATCACATTAATGTTTACATTTTTATTATTCTTATGCTGAATGGGAATAGTTAGAAATGAAGCATGGCAACTGACTTCTAGTACTGATTTTTAAATCATCTACGATTATACATTCTGTGCAGGCAAGTTATGTGATCTTCAATTTTTGAAAAAATAAATAAAGCCACAATATACCCTTGCTTAACCTCTAGAACCATGGCAATAACAAGTACACACACGTCGAATAAATGCAGATTTCTCTGTGTCTGAATGTCCTGCCTGTCACTTATGGAATGCCTGATATGTCACTATAAAATTATTTAACATTTACACGTCCTATTTTTTAAGGCTCTATTTTTCCACCTTCCAAAATATCTACTCATCTTTTCAGGTTTTATTTTTAATTCTTCCCCTTTGAAAAAAGGAAGGAAAAAATGTAATCCTTCCTTTCTAGGACTTCATAATGCAATTATTTTTTATTCCGTCAAAATGACACAGTTTGTAATAGAGTGAAGAAAGTTTATAATTATTTTAATTTCTTAAATCGTACTGTAATACTGTCATTTGTGATCCATCCCAGAAGACTTTATCTTCACCACTGGCTGTGATAGAGTAGTAGTTCTTTTTAAATACATGTACTTGTTTGAGTTGACAGATTATTTGGGTTCGAGATTAAGAAGATTCGATTTGGGTTCAGAATTCGGCACATGTGTTATTTAAGATTTGGTATTCAGATTCGATTTGGTAAAATTGGGGTTCGACCCATCGCAATTCGAGACAAAATATGCCAATTTCCTGAGGAAAGCTTGTAGTTTTCTTATGTTCTGTGGGGCAGGCATGGAGGCTACCACTTCCACTTATTCCTTTACGAGGACACTTCTAGGCTGAGTATATTACACTCGGCTAGAAAAACTGAGATTTCGCCAAGTTACTTATGAGACCGGTGTTGGACAAGATGTGAAAAACCTGTCAAATGTTGGCAATAAGAGCTACAGGGGTGTTATCTGTGACCACAATACCATCTAAGTAATTTACACAGAATCTACTGGTTGCAAAAGCTATTTTAAATACCTCTGGAATATTGCAAGTGCACTGGAAACTCCGAAAAGCAGCCGAAGATATTTATAGTCAAAAACAGGTGTTCAACATCAAGCAATGTTGAGCTTCTTGATTCAGAGGTAATTGAAAATATGCTTCAGCCAGGTCTAACTCAGAGGAGCAGGCCCCTCCAGACAGCTTAAAAATCAACCACCAAGGGAGAGGCCCACTCGCCAGAGTGGATGGGGAATAGTACCCTCCCACTGACTAACTACTCAAGTTCTTGTTGGACCACCGAACGCATACTGACTGGAAAAGGCCATGCTCTTTGAAATATTGGTATGGTCCGCAGTTTGAGAGGAAGGGTTGCCTCAAAGGTCGCACGCCTGACCCAGTCAGGGAGAAAATAGGGATGCAAATACATTGCAAAGAGTGGAGACTGCATTGAATGGGACCATCTTTGACACAAAGTGAATAGAGTTGTCCATCTTAAACCCGACACTTGTGAAGGAATCTAATCCGAACAAATTAGCAGTATGAGTGGATTCAACGATGATAAAGTTAACAGCCGGGAAACTGATTTTTATTCAGCAGCATCCTGAAATCTGTTGACTTCCATATCCTCGCAACTTACGAGTTATTGGTACGAGCTGAGGGGAACATAATTCATTGTGTGTGCCTGTACTTAAAACATTAGCTGCAGCACCGGTACTGACTTGCAAGAACACGTTACGGGCTACTATTCGAAGCTGAAACACAATTTTGGAGGACTCAGGGGGAATGCCTATAACTTTGTGGACTGTCACAGAGGGTTTGCCAACATTAGGTCGGACCTGGTGGTCTTGGGGTAACTGGAAACCGAAGGATCCCGGGTTCAAATCCCCATCGGACCTCAGTTTTTTGTCAGTCTGCACTTTAACCCATCCTTCACTTCTCAATGATGGGAGGAGTCACCAGAGATGACCCGTGGTTCGGATTCCACGTTAAGTTGTAGGTCCCCTTTCCCTGGTTGGATAACTGGGGTCGGCTAGAGACACACAAGTGGCCAAAGTGGTGTCCAATTGAAAGACTTGCACCAGGCCAATTAGCCACTCAGCATTATTATTATTAGTATGTCAACATCAGATGTATGCTCAACCACTGGCTGTATACTGTGTTTTGCATGACTACGTTTCTGACAATTTCAACAAACTGCACCCTGCTGAGGGCATCGATCACGTTCATGTTTAATAAAACAACCCAGGCAAGATGGCCAGTTGCCAGGTGAGCCAGAACTACCCTCCCGTGCCATATTAGTAAACACGGCACGTGGTATTGTCCTGCTTTACGGAGCGAATGGAGCCACAGTTGGCGATCCACCTACCAGGGAGCCTGTGCTAGTGAAATTCGCACCCACTGATCTAACTGAGAATTTACAGCAGAAGACATTTCATATGCCATGGCTATTCTAACTACTTTGATAAGGGGATTTCAGTGTACGGTGCACAGCAAATCACCGCATCCCGAACCATTTATTCAGAATACGAATCGTTGTGTGGTTTAGAAATGAAGCAGCAGCACCTGGCCAGTAACCCACTCTTTGTATGATTGCGATGGTTGTTTTCAACTCCACTGAAAGGCGACCCTAGATGCTACAACATAGGACTGTTTGACATAACAGCCTGAAAATAGGGAACACATTTCCGAGAATGACAATGCTACGGGTTCCCGAAGGGGGAAAGTTCAAGAAGCCTATGATGCATAGATAGGGACAACCATGACAGAAAAGGCTTTTTGTTACCTGGGACCTGCACCGAAAGGGCCATGAAGTGTTGATGCAGACATTGCTTGCAAGATTCCCATTCGTCAGTAGTTGTCTCAAATGGTGGAAAAGGAGGCACCGCCGACGGGTCACTGGAGGTTGATCCCCGGGATCGAATATGATACTGCCGACACCAGGGAAGACATGGCAGCCATTAACAGTTGTTGTTGTTCCCCAAGCGATGATGGAAGACCCTGGAGGTTGGCAGAGACAGCCCGAGGCAGCTCGCCCATTGTGAAGATATAGAAGACGTGGATGGGAAAACATCGTTGCCACTTTTATGACTTCAATTTGTTTAATAAGCACTAGTTACAGATCAATCCAGGAAAATGGGAGAGCGGCTCGGCCGCCCAGCTTAAATAATTGTTTGTCATGTCAGCTGGTGTCCTAGTGTCGTTTCTCACTTTCCTCGTACATCCTCGCGTGGTGTTCAGCCCGTCATGTATCTCATGCGGCCTCTGGTGGCACACATACGTCGATCGCCGAGTATTCCAATAGTCTTCACTGAATCTTCATAAATGTCACTGTTTATCTTAACTATTGGTATCTGTTTCATATCATATACTGGACTGGACACACAGCACTTCTTGGACCTTTCGATAATAATATTGTCAGATTTGTTCAAACCACACATTTACCAAATTCTCCATGTATTCTTTAAATGATTAACAACTGTGAATTTAAAATTTATATCATAACTGTGTAAAATTTTGAAGTTTTTTTATACTCCTTTCATGTTAATTGAGCAAACTATATTTTCGTCTTTGATTAGACTATAAAAGTTCCTGCCCTGTTGTGTAGAAAAATGAATCAGTGAGCATGACAATCTTCAACTGTCAAAGACAAATTCTGCTGCTATCAAACATACAATAATACATTTCCACACAGCACTGATATTGTGGCTCCATTCGAAGTAAGAAGAAAGCACTACAACTGAAATTTCCATGATGCAAAATATATCAGTATTTATAAGATAAATGATGGAAATTCTCCTCAGAGATGATAATGTTTTTTCAAAAGAGAGAGATTGGCTGGCCGGTACTTACCGTTGTGCTGTACTGCCAATAGTGACACAAACGAAGAAAAAAGAAAAAGGATGAAAAATGACAAGCTTTCAGAACACAGTTCCTTCCTCAGGTAAGAGAGAAGGGAAGAAAAAAGAGATGGAAACAGAAGCGGAAGGTAATTCACGACTTAGGTCATGAGGATGGTGTTTGAGGAGTGTGGAAGTCAGAGATATCCCTTCCGTTCCCATCCCTTTTTTCTTCCCTTCTCTCCAAACTGAAGAAGGAACTGTGTTCCGAAAGTGTGTCCTTTTTCTTTTTTCTTCATTTGTGTCACTATCAGCGGTACAACACAAAGGTAAGCAGTGGTCAGTATTTATAGGGTCACACATGGCTAATTTTGAGGGAAAATGTAGCTTATATTAGGAGCAATACATTTCACTGATATGTCATGCAACAACAGGAACATAAAATTTAAGAAAAGAAAGATTCTCACCATGAGATTAGATAAAGTAGAGTTTGGCAGATGATAAGCATATAGCTCTATCTGTTCAGCTGTGGGATGTAAACCAGCTTGTGTAATCGTTTCTGGCTTCTGAGCTAAAAGAGATTTCAATGTGAGCAAATCTTCAGGTTTAAATGTTGTAACATAGCCCTGGAAAAAAATAAATACATGTAGAATTACAGCTGACACACAGAATAAAAGAAAATAGAATGTACATTATTTTTGGAAAAACAGAATAAATACTTACATTTGGGAATACAGATAACTGACACACAGAAAACAACACAATTCTCATTTTTAAAAGAAACAGCAGTTTGTTACAGCTGAAGTGGTATCTATATAAGGAAAGGGTTGGTCACTACATTTCAATAAATAGCACCTCTCCATAGATAATTTTCAACTGCAAAGTTCAACCATGTTGTGTCAAAATCATATGCTTTTAAATACAATCACATAACACATTTTTCTCCACTTATTCACATTTGTATGTTACACATTGCATGACAGATTGTGAAGACTCTGGTAGGTGGTAATGTGAGGTGCAGCTCTCCTGTCTCTTCCTTTTACTGCACTCTAAGCTGCATTCACACATCATGCCCTTACCCGGCATACTTTCTGCTCCACTACCCTCCTCACTCACTGTCAAGATACATGTTGCACTGGAACAGACATAGGTGATGGTCATGTGAGCTTGAGTTGTGTGTGTGTGGGGGGGGGGGGGGGGAGAGGGGGGAGTGAAGGCCATAGTTGAAAATTTAAGTTATGTGAATGTGATTGTTTTACATGCCTGTCTGGTGTTCAGCATTCGTCCTTACAGTGAGTTGTATCTACCATCTACTCTTGACAAATATAAAATTCACTATTTCAATCCTCATCACTTATTCATCATAATAATGGGCATCCTTAAAATTTGATGAAAGTCTTAATTTGCTCATGACAGAAAAAAGCAAACTTACTTCAAATAAAATGAAATAATGTTCTGGCAAGTGAACATAAGTATTTTAATTTTCATTTATGACTGGCTTTGGAACACAAAGGTACCATCTTCTGCTCACTGGTAAGATGTTACACTTATATTGTTACTAAAGAACTTGACATGATTGATGAATACACAAATAGTAAAGCAAAGATGAAATAAATTTGTCATTGTACAATATAAGTGAATTATGTAATGGTGAATTTCAATGTTATTATTTTACTTTTTTTATCTTTGACCTATTATTTGTGCATTCATCAAACATAATGCCGAGCTCTTCAGTAACATATCAGTGACCAGAAGA
Source organism: Locusta migratoria (assembly GCA_026315105.1). Classification (NCBI taxonomy): domain Eukaryota; kingdom Metazoa; phylum Arthropoda; class Insecta; order Orthoptera; family Acrididae; genus Locusta; species Locusta migratoria. Next base: position 616,643,291 of record CM048746.1, on the reverse strand, counting down.
TGGTATCTTTGGATGCCCAAACTGGTTGTCAGTGAATATAAAAATCTTTTGCAATCTTGGTAAAACATTATTTCATTTTATTTGATAAAATTCATTATAATCTAATAGGAGAAATAAAAAAAAAAATGTCAATTTATGTTCAAATCCCACCACATACTTTGAAACTTTCGATAGAGAATTAAAAAACGAGTGTCCAAAATCACTCAAATTCATGTAGTGATTTTGGATACTTTATTTTTCCCTCTCACTCTTGTATAGGTACACATAATCTTTCTGTTTTTAGGATATTTTATTCCTTATAGACATATACCTCCACTACTGTAACTAACAATGCAATCTGACATAAGAAACATATTGTTAAACTAACACCAGGACCTTATTTATTTTATTATACTAACAACTACTTTTCCTGCAAAGAAGAGGCCCACAAATTAATAACATGGCACAGTCATGCACACTCGCAGGGCATCTTCCTGTTTATGGGATGTTTAGAAATAGGCTTCATAGCCTCCCAGAACCACAACCCTCTGGTCTGGATCAGTTTACTTGATGATATGTTCATTATTTGAACTCAAGGACAGGACACCCTATCCTCATTCCTCCACAAATGTAGTACCGTAGATAGTGATGAAATGAAAGACAACTACACCACTATTGATACAGTCAGTCATGGTCATAGGGCACTGAATTGGCAGTTCCACTTCCTAAATTTTAGTCAGAGCATGCACATTACAAACAGTGTGTCAAACCTGATTCGCTACAGTGTAGTTAAACAGCTGGCACATACAACCAGTAAGGCAGTGTTCACCGATCCAGCACACATTGTACACTGATTCAGGACAGTGTGCTTCAAGTCAAGACAGTGTACTACTATTTAGGACAAGTCAGAGAGAGCTACACTTAACAGAACAGTCAATACGTAGATACAATACATTGAAGTTTCTTATTAATACTTGCCCAGTAGTACAGGTTTATATGCCAACTAGCTCTGCCGATGATGAAGAGATCAAAGAAATATATGAGGAGCTAAAGGAAATTATTCAGACAGTTAAGGGAGAGGAAAACTTAATTGTGATGGGAGACAGGAATTCGATAGTAGGAAAAGGAAGAGAAGGAAAAATAGTAGGTGAATATGGATTGGGCAGGAGGAATGAAAGAGGAAGTCACCTGGTAGAATTTTGCACGGAACATGATTTAATCATAACAAACACGTGGTTTAAGAATCACAAAAGAAGGTTGTATACGTGGAAGAGACCAGGAGACACCGGAAGGTATCAGATAGATTTTATAATGATAAGACATAGATTCCGGAACCAAGTTTTAAACTGCAAGAAGTACCCAGGGGCAAATATAGACTCTGACCATAACTTGTTAGTCATGAACTGTAGGCTGAAACTGAAAAAACTGCAGAAAGGTAGGAAAATAAGGAGATGGGACTTAGATAAATTGAAGGAAAGTGAAGGTCTGGAGAATTTCAGAGGGAAATTTAGGCATCAACTGACAGAAACAGGGGGAAATAAAACAGTAGAAGAGGAATGGGTATCATTGAGAGATGAAATAGTGATGGCAGCAGAGGACAAAATAGGTAGAAAGGCAAGACCTACAAAAAATCCTTGGATATCACAGGAAATACTAAATTTAGTTGATGAAAGGAGAAAATATAAAAATGCAATAAATGCAACAGGCAAAATGGAGTACAGACGACTGAAAAATGAGATTGACAGGAAGTGCAAAATGGCTAAGCAGGAGTGGCTAGAAGCCAAATGCAAATCTGTAGAAGAATGTATAAGAATGGGAAAAGTAGATACCGCCTACAGGAAAATAAAAGAGACATTTGGGGACAAGAAAAGCAACTCTACGAATATCAAGAACTCAGATGGGAAACCAGTTCTCAGCAAAGAAGGGAAAGCTGAAAGGTGGAAAGAGTACATAGAGCAGCTCTACAGAGGAAATGAACATAGAGACGATGTTGTAGGAAGGGAAGAGGAAGTAGATCAAGATGAAATAGGAGATACTATACTGAAAGATGAATTTGACAGAGCCTTGAAAGACCTAGGTCGGAACAAGGTCCCAGGAGTAGATGACATACCCTCAGAGCTACTAAAATCTCTGGGAGAGTCAGCCATTACAAGACTATTGGAACTGGTGTGTAGGATGTATGAGACAGGCGAAATGCCCTCAGACTTTAAGAAAAATGTAATAATCCCCATTCCAAAGAAATCAGGCGCAGACAGGTGTGAAAATGACAGAACCATCAGTTTGATAAGTCATGGTTGGAAAATTTTAACACGAATTATCTACAGGAGAATGGAAACCTGGTAGAAGCTGACCTCGGGAAAGATCAGTTTGGGTTCAGGAGGAACGTAGGAACCCGAGAGGCAATACTCACTTTACATCTTATCTTTGTTGCTGTTATGGTCTTCAGTCCGAAGACTGGTTTGATGCAGCTCTCCACCCTACTCTATCCTGAGCAAGCCTTTTCATCTCTTCATAAGAACGGCAACCCACATCCATTTGAATCTGCTTACTATACGCGTCTCTTGGTCTCCCTCTGCGATTTTTACCCCACACACTTCCCTCCAATGCTAAATTTACGATTCCCCGATGTCTAAGAATATGCCCTACCAATCGATCCCTTCTTTTAGTCAGGGTATGCCAAAAATTCCTTTCCTCACCAATTCTGTTCAGTACCTCTTCATTAGTTATGTGATCTACCCACCTAATCTTCAACATTCTTCTGTAGCACCACGTTTCGAAAGCCTCTATTCTCTTCCTGTCCTCTTATCGTCCATGTTTCACTCCCATACAAGGCAACACTCCAGACAAATGCTTTCAGGAAAGACTTCCTTACACTTAAATTAATATTCAATGTTAGCAAATTTCTCTTTTTCAAAAATGTTTTTCTTCCCATTGCCATTCTGGATTTTATATCCTCTGTACTGCGACCATCGCTTGTTATTTTACTACCCAAGTAACAAAACTCATCTACCACCTTCATTGTTTCGTTACCTAATCTAATTCCTTCAGCCTCGCCTGATTTTCTAAGACTGCATTCCATTACCTTTGTTTTGCTCTTGTTAATATTCATTTTATACGCTCTCTTCAACACACTGTCCATTCCATTCAACTGCTCTTTCAGGTCCTTTGCTCTGTCTGACAGAATGACAATGTCATCAGCAAAACGCAATGTTTTTATTTCTTCCCCCTGAACTTTAATTCCTATTCCAAAATTTTCCTTGCATTCCTTCACCCCCTGCTCGATGTACAAATTGAATAACATCGGAGAAAGGCTACAACCCTGTCTTACTCCCTTCCCAACTGATGCTTCCCTTTCATGCCCTTCGAGTCTAATAACTGCGGTCTGGCTTTTGTACAAGTTGTAAATAACTCTCCTTTCCCTGTATTTTACCCCTGCTGACTTCAGAATTTGAAAGAGTGTATTCCAGTCAACATTGTCAAAAGCTTTCTCCAAATCTACAAAAGATAAGACGGCTGTAGTTTCCCCTTGCTTTCAGCCGTTCGCAGTAACTGTGTGGCAAAGCCACATTAGTTGATGTTACAAGGCCAGCTCAGTCAATCATCCAGACTGTTGCCCCTGTAACTACTGAAAAGGCTGCTGCCCCTCTTCAGGAACCACACGTTTGTCTGACCTCTCCACAGATACCCCTCCGCTGTGGTTGCACCTACGGTACGGCTATCTGCATCATTGAGGTACGCAAGCCACCCCACCTCGGCAATGTCTGTGGTTCACGGGGTGGACGTCTTATCTTAGAATACAGATTAAGGAAAGGAAAATCTACACTTTTAGCTTTTGTAGATTTGGAGAAAGCGTTTGACAATGTTGACTGGAATACACTCTTTCAAATTCTGAAGTCAGCAGGGGTAAAATACAGGGAAAGGAGAGTTATTTACAACTTGTGCAAAAGCCAGACCGCAGTTATTAGACTCGAAGGGCATGAAAGGGAAGCATCAGTTGGGAAGGGAGTAAGACAGGGTTGTAGCCTTTCTCCGATGTTATTCAATTTGTACATTGAGCAGGCGGTGAAGGAAAGCAAGGAAAAATTTGGAATAGGGATTAAAGTTCAGGGGGAAGAAATAAAAACATTGTGTTTTGCTGATGACATTGTAATTCTGTCAGAGACAGCAAAGGATCTGGAAGAGCAGTTGAATGGAATGGACAGTGTGTTGAAGAGTGCATATAAAATGAACATTAACAAGAGCAAAACAAAAATAATGGAATGCGGTCTTAGAAAATCAGGCAATGCTGAAGGAATTAGATTAGGTAACGAAACAATGAAGGTGGTAGATGAGTTTTGTTACTTGGGTAGTAAAATAACAAGCGATGGTCGCTTGGATATAAAATGCAGAATGGCAATGGGAAGAAAAGCATTTTTGAAAAAGAGAAATTTGCTAACATTGAATATTAATTTAAGTGTAAGGAAGTCTTTTCTGAAGGCATTTGTGTGGAGTGTTGCCTTGTACGGGAGCGAAACATGGATGATAAGCAGTGCGGACAGGAAGAGAATAGAGGCTTTTGAAATGTGGTGTTACAGAAGAATGCTGAAGATTAGGTGGGTACATCGCATAACTAATGAAGAGGTACTGAACAGAATTGGTGAGAAAAGAAATTTTTGGCGTACCCTGACTAAAAGAAGGGATCGCTTGGTAGGACACATTCTTAGACATCGGGGAATCGTAAATTTAACATTGGAGGGAAGCGTGTGGGGTAAAAATTGCAGAGGAAGACCAAGAGACGCATATAGTAAGCAGATTCAAGTGGGTGTGGGTTGCCGTTCTTATGAGGAGATGAAAAGGCTTGCTCAGGATAGAGTAGGGTGGAGAGCTGCATCAAACCAGTCTCCAGACTGAAGACCATAACAACAACAAGACTTGCCAACACATTGAATCTTATAAGGAAACATTGAAGAATTAACTCATATGTCATGACTTTTTCAGTGTGGAAGATTGTAATTTTCCAATGGACAATGTTGAACATTTATCTGTTTGTAATAAGTTTCACGTTTTACTAATGCTGCAGGATCTGTCTGTTAAAGTGTACCTACACTCACAACACTTGCATAGTAGGGGCAATTTTTCCTAGCAGTATGAAAATTCTATTCAACTTTTGATTGGGTAAAGTGTTTTTATCTCTAAGAATTTACTAGCATTTAATTTCTAATAAAACACAGTCTTGGTTGCAATGATTTATTTTATTTTTGAAATTGCTCATACTGGCTATGGAAACAGTGAAATTACACCTTTTTTTTTTTTTTTTGGCAAGTCACAAAAGGTGATGCAGCTCATGCCTGATGCAAAATCAACAAAAGATGACTACTGCTCAACCACTGCAACAAACTCCAGTTCCTCTATTTCACATACTTAATGTACAAATGGAAAATTGGAAGGACTATGTAAAACAACTGTAGCAATATTTTAATGCATATAATGTTAATGGTGATGCAGGTCATGCTTTTTCTCTATTCTGATCAGGCCCTAGTATATTTCAATTATGATTTGATTCTGGAATTAGCAGAATATTATGGTGTACAAATGCACATCACTACTGCTCCATTCAAGTTCTTATGCTTTTCACAGCCGCCACAGCAATGGTAGAAAGAATGGTTGACAGAACTTATGAGGTCTCACTAGACTTTGCATATTTGATTGTGTTTGTGGCAAGTCCTTTTTCGAGGACACACTTTATGATGCAATTATGCAGAACTTTTCAGATGATCGCATCCAATCTAAAATACCGAAGCACAGGATTCGAACCCTTTCAGTTGAGAACAAAAAAACTTAACTCTGCAAATACTCAGATGTCTTATCTGAATGTGGCTGCTATGAAAAACTCACCACATGGCCCGCATATTACTTCTTGTTGTAGTTGTTGGAATTCTGAAGGGACTAAACAGCTAGACCATCAGTCTCCACACATTACTTTTGCATCCCAGCAAGCAGTATGGCCCACTTGGACAACTTTGGCATCACTCATCAATGCACAAACAGCCTTTCCATAAATCATATAACAATTTAAAATCTTGCCCACTTTCATGACTAAAAATGTTGTCCACACAAACTGACAATATGTTTCTTTTGCGACAAGCCTTGTCATATTTAGCAAGTATGTTCTCATAAATTACATACCATGAAGTCTTCTACTAACAAACAGAAGCCTGAATGCACGAAAATTGATGTCCTGATTTATTCTTGGAAGTCACGTCAACATAATTGTCACATACTAACATACAATTCTGCTTTTGTTGCTGAAGTGAATATCCTGAATTTTTCACAGAAGTTAAGTTGATGTAATTGTCACAAACCAGCATCTGCTTCTATTAGCAATGCAAGACCAATCTGAAACTGTTCAACAGTCACAAGAACTATTAGCAAACTTCCAATTTTTCTGAAGATTCTGCAGGAAATACAATTTCAAGACACAGGTGTGCCACTGCTATTGGTGGATTTCAATGCTTACAAATTACTTGGCAGTCCAAAATAAATTATTTCTTAACTCAATGCTGATTGGTTGCAAATTAAAATTACAATCATATTTTCCCTCCCACAATATATGATTGTAATTTTAATTTGTATTTAAACACTCATCACATGTATTTGTAAACAACTATTGTGGATGTACTTTGTATTGCCTTAGATATTTAGTTTATATTGTTCCTTGGTTCTGTTCTTATTACAAACAATCGACATGACAATCTGAGCTTATTTTGCAAACCATTATTTCATGTCGTAATTTCTAGTCAGATCCATTTTATTTACTGTTTGTTCCTATGTTATGAACCTTTGAAATAATGCTGGTTGCGTAACATATACACTACTTGTATTTTTGATTGTCAATTGTATTTTAGTCTCTCTTTATTTATTTATTTAATTTGGCATGACATGGGTGAAACTCTATTTTATGCTGTACATATTACTCTGTTATAATTTATTACTCAGATGAGCATTTTTTAATTTAATACTCTATAATAATGTTGTATTAAACGCTATGTACAGCACGCCAGCTGGTGGCTACTTGTAACTTTGTCACTTGTTTTGTTTTTATTTTGTGGCATGACAAGGGTAAGCCCTTTACTATATTGTATATGTTAATCTGTTTTTAAAAAGCTCTCTTTGTCATTTGGGCTTTTTTAATTTAGTCCTTTTTAATAAAACTGTATTAATCACCATATATAGCACGCCATCTGGTGGCGCAAATGTTTACTTTGTCGTGAGCACAAGGACGTGCTCAGTCTCCTAATTGGTTTCAGTATTTTTGTGTACTGTGCTGTTTGTTAACCTCTTATATCATCTACTTTTTTATGCAACTACCCTTTTTTTGCTCATGATTGTGCGTTTCATTCACAGTGTGTCTGATTATGGGCAACACCCGAAACCAGCTATAAAGTTATCAATTAAACCAAGTTGCAACCAATCAGCATTGTGTTAAGAAATAATTATACATTAAAAAATGGTTACTCACCTCGCGAACGATTTTAAATTGTCTTTGGAGTCCAAAATATGTCGTTCCAACAGATCTGTTTCTACATATGATGGCTCCAAATTAGATGTTCTGGGAACTTGAATTCTGGATACTACTTACATACAAACTATCTGTGCTCTTTATTTTATTAATATTGTACTGTATTGTATGTGACCTACAAGTTAAACATTTTTTTGGACTGGATGCTTTTGACATATTCGGATTTAAATTCAAGACATAGTGCTGCACAATGATTCAAATACACAAGTTGACCATTGTGTGAGGAATCTAAACTTTTATTTGATCATGCAGCACATATCACTCTGCACCCAGGTGCACAGCTTGAATTTCAAAGATCATGTCATGCACTTTGTGACAAAGTCACAGCAGAATTGCATCACTTACAAATCACTGCTTTTCTACAGCCTATTAGTTTGTGGGCATCACCTGTTGTATTTGTGACACAGCCAAAAAGTACTGTATTATCAAAATTTCCATCAACTTCAAATCCACAGTGAACACAAAAATGATTGTTGATACATTTCTATTACCTCATTCTGAGCATTTGATTGACAAAATTCAAGGTGGAAAATACTTTTTTAAAATTATTCTGAAGGATGCATATCTTCGAATACCTTTAGATGAACAAACGAAACATTTTATGGTGAGTAATTCTCACATTAGCATCTTCTGGTTCCAACATTCGGAAGTTTATCTGCATTGACTTTGTTTCAAAGGTATCTTGAGCAACTTTTATGTAAGCCTGTAGGTTAGAGGGCCTTGAGAACACACAGAAAGGATCTCAATCTCAAGGGGTACAGTCACTGCCTTCATGATAAAGGCCGTAGCTTAGCTTTGATGACATCACACACTGAGTCGGCTGGGCGCAGGCAAGAGACATGCGTGAATGAGGTCGGCAGATGTGAACGAGATTTAAAATGCTTATCTGGTCAGTTTTCGTAATAAAATTATGAATGGTTTACATGAATTTATATTACTAATATCTAAATATACTGTCAAATGATTCAAATTGAATCTCTAAATAAATGTAAAATTACACACTTTATAGGGTGCTGTCTCATTCCTGGAATGCATGTCTTACATGAAAATACTTAATACTTGAATTTGTATAGGGCTGTAATATTACACATGTAAAATGGCCAAAGGCGAGAGCTTAAATTAAAAACACAGCTCTTCATATAGAAACTACATTTATGTCTATATAAGAAATACAGTGAACTGTTCACATTTACTACATGACAGAAAAGGGTGAAACCTTAAATGCTAAAATACATGATAAAATACACAATTCTTGAACAGTATTTAACAATTGATGAGAGCATTATAGACTGTTCACATTATTCAACTGACTTTGCATGACAACAGTTACATAAACATTGACTTTTCCTTGGTATTTTTGCACCTTTGTCAAATTTGGTGCTTTTCGTGGTTTTACAAGCTTTTTCTTCCACACAATTGTTAGCTTTTATTTTGGAATAGTTATTTAAATGCACATTCGCCCAAATATTGATGACAATGTCCATAGTTTCAATTACAGATTTGCCACAGTCACAGTCTACTTGGGAATACTGTAATTTTAACATCTCCAAAATTATTGATTTCAGAAATCCCTTCAGGTTCTCACAATTTATGAACATAATCACACATGTATCATAAACGAGATAAATACATACCCCAATTTCAACTGAAATTTCAGAAGGGTATTTCAAGCCTCCATGAGTAAAACTTTTGAGGTTGCTCATTTCTGCTGGCAAGTGACAGACAAGATCTATATCTACCATTGAAAGGTTTTTTGCATATATTATATGTCAATCTGCTGCACACTTTAAAGTAACATACCCAGCAATTATTGTGACAATCTCTCAAGTGCAGAACGACATATTGACCATAGCAGTTTATTTTTTCTCAATGCTACCGGTTTCGGTCATTTACCATTATCAAGCATTAGCAGAGATTAGCTAATAGCTTAACATGTCATAATATAATAATTCAAAATTGTAACATAAGTATTTGTTGTCATTGCTCTAGTCATTGATATTATCACAGTGGCTGACTGCTACAGACTGAAGCATACATTGATGAGTACCACACACTCGCAGCTAAGTTACACTGACTCAATGGAACAGCTGATCACGTTCCCTAAGGCCTAAGGCCTGTATTTATTACGAAGGCAGTGGTACAGGTCACAGGCAGGACAAACTCAGATCTAAAAATCATTGGTCTAACAGCTGTAAATTGTCATAGCTGTATGGGGGAAGTACCAGAGCTCCAAGCACTAATAGAAAGTACTGAATCTCAAATTGTTATAGGTACCGAAAGCTGGCTAAAGCTGGAGATCAGTTCAGCTGAAATTTTTACAAAGGGGCAAATTGCTTCAGGTAGGATGGATTGAATAAAATAGGTGGTGGTGAATTTACAGCTGTCACAAGCTGTGATGGGAACTCCCTTGCTTATTATGTTGATGGCTTCACAAAGGTCTTCACACACAGGCACTTCCCCGAGACTTGGTCCACAAACAAATTTTCTATGACATGTCCCCACACACTCCAACCATCCTCCACCCCCAATAAACAGTTTTAAAAAAGTACCCAGTGCTGAATTACATCCTTCATCAAGGCTTTGATTATCTATCATCATTCCTGAAATTACAAACATCTGACCCAAAATCATTCCAACCCCTTCTAAAGTGGTGTTCCTTCGCCCACTTAGCATTCACATCAATCATATATATGCACAAATAAATAGAACAAACACACACACACACAAACGCTAGCTTTTACAGCCTAGCTGCTTCATCAGGCAGAAGGGAAGGAGAGGGAAAAGGAAATGATGAGGGTTTTAAGGAAGGGGGTAAGGAGCCATTCCAATCCATTCCAAATCAAGGAAAGACTTACCTTTGGGGAAGAAAAGGAAGGTGAACAAATACACACACACCCATACATTTACATAGACGCACCACACCTAGGCAGACATACTATGATGTATGATAGTATGCTGCCTAGGTGTGTTTGTGTCTGTGTAAATGTATGGGTGTGTGTGTGTGTGTATTTGTTCACCTTCCTTTTCTTCCTCCAAGGTAAGTCTTTCCTGTCCTGGGATTGGAATGGCTCCTTACCCCCTTCCTTAAAACCCGCATCATTTCCTTTTCCCTCTCCTTCCCTTCTGCCTGACGAAGCAGCTAGGCTGCAAAAGCTAGTGTGTGTGTGTGTGTGTGTGTGTGTGTGTGTGTGTTCTATTTATTTGTGCTGCTGTCACACCTGTGCTCCTTCACCTGGTGAGTAATCTTCATCTATTTTCTATATATAATTTTTCCTGCTAGGAATTTTTCGTCTATAATATAATAGAAATTGGATGACTTACCAAAAGGACCGGCTTGTCGATAGGCACAAATAATCACACACAAACACACACACAAGCTTTCGCCACCACTGGCAGCTTCTTCAGGAAAAAAGGGGAGGAGAAAGGGAAGGATATGGGTTTTAAGGAAGAGGAAAAGGAGTCATTCCAATCCCAGGAGTGGAAAGACTTACCTTGGGGACAAAAAGGAAGGTAAACAAATACACACACACACTCGCACATATCCAAACACCACACACGCCATCCCCAATCACAGACCCTTGCAACAGGAATAATATTACTGTGAAGGACCTTGTAGCAAAATCTACACAATCACCCACCCAGTACATCATATTTTAGCCTAGCAAAGGCTTACCCTACCAAATGCAGGACCACCTGTGAAAGCAGCCACAGTATGAATGGGACACAACCTACAATATCCTGGTGTTCCCACACTCTCCCGTCCAACAGTTCCCATTCTCTGTACATTTTCTCACAAATCTTGTCTTGTTCCCTACCATCCACACATTTCCTTCTTATCAACTCCTCCTCTTGCCCATCCCTTCTCCACCCATTGTGTTCTCAAGCAAAATTTCTTTCCACCAACTTAGGACCTGCATCCTTTATCAAACAACACAGAGAGGGCAGAGATTTGTTACTACTGGATTCAATCAACACACAAGTGTTACGGGGATAATCTGCAAAATGATTTTCTTTCTGAGTAACACTACTGAGGAAATTTAGAATGTCAACATTTGAAGCTGTCTGCAGGACAATTCTACTGCCACCAACTCACATTTTGGGTAAGAATCACAAAGGTAGATGGGAGAACTTAGGGATTGCAGAAATAATACAAACTTTTGTTTTTCCCTTGCTCTATTTGTGAGTGGAACAGGAAAGGAAATGTCTAGTAGCAGTACTAGGTGTCCTCCACCACTCACCATATGATGACTTGTGGGATACATATGTAGACGGAGACATAGTACATGTACTGCATATATAGTTTTCAAATGCTGTGTTCGCTCGTCAGATTGGCTACCTTACTTTTCATTGAAGATGTCTTCTAGGCAGGATATTAATCATGTTTTTGAGGGTCTAATATTCCAGAATGTTTTTTATAAGGGCAACATGCAAGCTTCATTCCCGCCCCTTCCCCAATGTTTAACCATCGTAACACTGAAACATTTCATACTTTACCTTATCAAACTGAGTACCATATCTACCAGCCCGTCCTGAAATCTGCAATGCCTGTGAGACAGATAATGTGTCCATCTCCTTCTCTCCTTTTTCATTCACTGATGGTTTGATTAATGAATAAAATACAACTCTCTGGATGCTCCTGCAAATACAACAAATTCACAGAACTGGGACAATTATTTAATTAAGACATTTGTGATTTAAATAACAAATGAGAAGCACCCAAAATAGCTAAATGTAATTAAAAGTTTTATTACAATTACAGAATCATGAAAACTACACTACAAGACAGTGTCTTATTGGTGAAACACCTCTCTGCAATGGAGGAACATGTAAAGATTATTTTTGTTAAATATTGAAAACAGTAGAAAATGTAGGATAAATATATTTTTAAAAATCAGACCACATATGTGTTGTTTTCAGTCCTTCAACAAAAGATATAGGTTTTAGAAAGAGAAGTATTATTTTGGAAGTTAGTCACATAATTGGTAAATTTTAAGCTTATTATTGCAAACGAACAGATGTAATGTAAAGAAGAAAAATATGGCAAAGAGTTCAGGAATTGAGCAACATATCAAAAAAAGCAAGCCAGAGCTAGAAACTAATATTGCTTACAGTATCTTCCTAAGAAAGTTCTTCAACTGTGTAGCTACAGTATCCATAATCATTTTGCAATTATTAAACTTTAACTTACCATGCAGTGATCTCAGTAACTGGCACCATTACCTTATTGTTTCCCTTGGGATAGAAGTATTCGAGCTACAACCACTTCCCTCTGCGCGCCTTTCAATATTTCAGTTTAAGTGTGAAAGTCGACAGGGAAGAGTTTGTGTTTTACAATTGTTAGTTTCCTCACATTTGGATTGAATGGTCTCTGAGACCATGGCATAGCAGTTTCATAACTTTTGTCAGGTAATTTGTTTTCTATATATTTAAATATTTGTTTATTCATTTAGATTCAAATATAGTGAGGTAAGGAAACTTAGGTCCAGGTTTATTCATACAGAAGTGGTGGCAACATGACAGTCTAAATCAAGTATTATATGGAGAAATGATCCTGACTTTGAAGTCCATCTTCAGGCTTGCCTAACCAAGTGGTTTTGTGAAATTGAAAAAAAAGTTACTGCTCATATACTGAGCAAGATTTTGACACTGCCTACTGCATATACCCAAGAAAGAACAGCCGCAACTTCAGGCTCATGAGGAGACACTTGAAAACTGAAGAACCTATAAGTTTATATTTGATTTATGATGGAAATTCTCCATAAATTCTTGATAAATTTGTCTCAGATTTCCACAATTCTAAACATGATCCTCATGACCTAGGTCATGAATTACCTTTCCCGTCTGTTCCCATTCCTTTTTTCCTTCCTTCTCAGCTACGTGATTTTTTTTTTCTTTGTGTGACTATCAGCAGTACAGCACAAAGGTAAGTACTGGCCAGTCTCTCTATCTCTTTTGAAAAATAAGCTATAAGTTTAGACCTTCAATACTGATCAGGAAGACTAAATATTCTTGTTAACAGTGTGGACATGAAATATGTCTTGAACGTGCTTACATTTTTAATGTGCACATATTTTGAAGGTACTTATGTCCTTCATGGAGGGGGTGGGGTGGGGTGGGGAGAACAACCACACACACTACTGTCTTCAGCGTTTAGTTGTCTGAGTGATTGTATGTTTCTCTTTTTCTGATGAACAATGGCCCAAAAATTTAAGTTGTGTGAATATAATTGTGAATTTTTGTGCCTATCAGTAGCTCAGCGAACTTCTTTACAGTTAGTTGTTTTCCATCCTTCATTATTGCATTTCATTATTCTTTTCACATGAATATGTCACCTATTTTGTACCTGAGTTTATTGTGGTAGATTATTACATATCATTTTCATGTGAATGTGCTTCTTGTATTAATTTCTCCACTTATTAAGTTTGAATTTTTTACTTCATATTAGTTGGTTATGAAAAAAAATGCCCCTACTTTTTTGTTTTGTGCAAGTTTTTTGTTTCCTAATGCTTTTCACTTGATTCTGAAGAAAATATGCCCTGTAAACTTCGTGGCACGCACAAATCAAACAGCTTGTGCCACAATGTCTGTGGGTGTGGGAGGGGGGGGGGGGAGGAAGAGGGGGCAACTGCCCACCAAACAGCAGCCTTGGCCGCAGTGCCATCCCCTCAGGACCAATGGTTAGCAGAGAAGCCTCACTCTGAACACTTGCCTCAGTCAAAAACTAATGTGTGACAGTTGATGACACTCCTTGTACAATCGAATATTGAAGTTGTTCTGTAAATTTCTAGTGTGGTTGATAGTTATATTAAAAGTGTTCTGCTTTACAACACATTTATTGCCGAAGAGTGTGGTGTTAGGACTCCCATGTGTTTCTCGGCCCACCTACGTGATTATGACTTTGAAAGGACGCTGCCTCTGTCTTTGACTTTCAACTCCCTCCATAGGGTCGGGTACCTCAGAGCAGGTTACAAACTGGTTGATTCAGTTCAGCAGCTAGTTACTGGCAGCACTGGGTTTAGGGTGAGGTGACCAGGGCAGTCGCCCAGGGCGCCGAAGCCATTGCTATTAAATTACAATTAACAATCATCTGTTTTGTGAAACAGTATCATTCAACATCTGTTGCTAATCTTATGAACATGTGATGAATGCAATCTTCCTACTGGCTGCAGCCATTCACACTTCACATGAGCTTTGTCTGATGTTGCAAGCAACCAGATAGCAGTCAAGACTACCACAGCACCTCTCTCTCTCTCTCTCTCTCTCTCTCTCTCTCTCTCTCTCTCTCTCTCTCTCCCTTTTTTCCAAGAACTCCAACAAGGGAGCACCCATGCAGCCACACCATCTTTCATCCACCACAGAAAGTAACTGTCAGTCCAAATGATAGAAAATACGGACTGTGAAATAGGCATTACAATATGATTTAATTAATACAAATGAATTTATATCGAAGCTTTGTGACTTTATTACTCACCTACAGCAATTAATAGATCATGCAGTGCATGTACTGCATTTATGGATAATACTCTCCTAATGTACTTTAATAATACAGTGCCACTCATTGTTTGCTAGACTGCATGTTTTGGTAGTGCTATAATTTAAACTCGCATGTCAGTAATAGTCAGTTGGAGTCAGGTGCAGGGGTTATGTTTTCATGACTGAATAGTAGTACATTTGACAACATTAGTTCACTAATATGTATATAATAAACCTTTAAATGTTTTCACTTGCAGACCATGATAAATAATAGTTAATGAATACAATACAAAATGATCCTCATACGTATAAATGCATGAAGTGATTGCTTTCTTGTTTGGTATCTATGAACTTGTTTCAACCACATTTTAAGCGTACTCGTGTAGTTTGGAACAAGAAAAAACAATTTTCTGGAGTGTTTGTAGATGCAATAATACATTTCTGTACAATTCAATATTTTTTGACAATTTTCCATAATATGAATGCCCAAACAACATATCACTGCTATACTGAATGTTACAACAGTGGGTGCAAGCTGAACAATGCCATTACAGGAAACACGATTGAAAGTACACGATAATGGAAGCAAAAATGTGCCAGTAAGGAGCCATTTGCAAGATAATTATGAATGTATTGGTCTAAGCCACCTCTGATGTCATTGTAAACATAGTCTTAGTTACTACTCACTAATTGGATATTTAGACTTCACTATTAAGATTTACATCACATTCATTTCACATTTTACTGACTTTATTGTAAACATCATCGTATATACTGTATATATAAAATAGTCAAATTCATGAGGAAAAACATATTATGTGCATTATTTGACATAATTAACCATTTAAGACAATTTTTAGAAAACAGTGAAATACCTTGTTGCAAACCATTTGCCAAGTTCTCTGTTTATGTAATAAAGGGTGCTAAGAGGGTGACTTGCCCAGGGCGCCTGGATAGTTGCAGCCGGCATTGGATCCCAATCTTTTTCTCTGTTGCATTTGGCTGAAGCTTATCTACAATTTCAATAAAGGGTGGGAAGTGTGTGTCAAGTTATTTCTTGTTGTATTTTGTTATTTTCCTTCTTGGTGGGCATGTCCCCAGTTACAAGAAATCCTCATTCATTGTCAGAGTGGGTCTGTGGCTTTTTCCCCATTTTTTCCCATGGCTGGCGGAGCTGTAAACCCAATATTGTCTTCACACTCCCGTTTCCAAGACCTGATGTTCATGGTTGCAGTCGCACTCATGTTCACCGCAATGCAACTATGCATATATCTTGAAATTACTTGTAATTCTTCCGTACTGATGATTGTGGAAAGCCAAATTCTGAAGTGACACTTCTAGTATAAGCAGACAGACAGCATCTGATACTTGTACAGCAGGAACGTCATCAGTGTGGCTGATAATGTGAAGCAAAACTATGTGCTTAATTTCACACCACATCACGGCATGATTGACAGTTTGACACATCCTTATGATTTGTGGTAAATTAAGCCAAAGCAGGTACAATTTGTAATTCAAACAACAATTGCTTTTTGTGCAACTAAAATAATCTGATTTTTTCTAGGCAACTCAAGAAGTCTGGACTCACATCTTTTCCACATTTCAGTAAAGCTGTTCCAGCATAAAAATCATCAATTTTTTTTATGTACCATACCACATGTTATATCAGTTTATACTGGGAACATCAATATCAGATTGCAGTATAATAAAAGAACATCTTTACAACGATGGGTTTTGGATTTGTGGAGGAATCTGTTCAGAGTACATGGATAAAAGTGTTTCATCCTATGGCTCCTGCTTTCTATAAAAATCGATTTTGAAGTGTTT